>JACSVZ010000002.1:124374962-125574962 GCA_014706295.1 Lycocorax pyrrhopterus obiensis
CCTGCATGCCTCTTAGGCAGGATAATTCCATAAATTACCTTAAATTAAATAAGACAGCGAGACAACTGCTAGGAAATGACTGAAGGATGATACCAGGTAATGCAAAAAAGAAGTTACTAAGTTCTTATGAGATGCTTTTAGTCTGGTAACTTTTATTCAGGCAAAAAGGGATTTTGGTGTATTCCTGAAATAAGAGCTGTGTATGGACATTAATGATGAAGATAACCTTGACCCTAACAGAAGACTGGAAGTGAAATTAACACTGTATTCTAGCGTGGCAGGGATAGAACCATGAGAAGAAACTGGTCACAAAAAAAAGAAATTAAAATTGACAATATGCAGTCTTCAGTGACCAAGAAATGAGATGACATGTACTTTCTTGTGAAGGAATGCAACCTCCCCATGAAAACAAAACACTATCTATGTTAATGACACATTAGGAACCCTTTTGTAAGTATCAAAAAGATAGAAAATACGAGTCCAAGGGTTTTAGTAGTAATCATAAATCCACCACATGCACAGCTGCTGAATTACAACATATTTATCTCTAAAGATTTATCTCTAGTCTCTAGTATTTAATCATACATGTTAAATTTCTTTATTAAATAAGGTTAATCTTGCAGTAGGTGTGGGTAGTATGGTGACTTTAACATACTGTGAGAGTTCTCATAAAAGATGCAAAAGTAGGTGTGGGTTTTTTGTAATCCAGATAACTGGCATGTCTATTGCTAGCGTAGAATTTAAGGCAAAAGTTTTGAGCTCAGGGATCTCAAACTGCTTTCGAATTTTACGACTTCACAGTCTCCCATATTTTTGCAAAGTGTAATCAGTGGAAAATAGACTCTCTCCACTCATGAGCTGACCTGGAACCATGACAGTAAAATTATGTTTGTGTTTTGTCACAGTTATGTGATTTTCAAAAAAGCCAATGTTTCTTGACTTACAACTAGTCTTTGGCCATCCCGTACTCTGACATAAGCCACAGTGTATTCAGGTTAACAAGACCTGAGTTGCGAAAGACATGTGATAAAGATTAGCAAATTGGCAATGAGGAATCCTGTTACTTTTTAAGTCTTGCTTACATAGTAAACTACCTTTCTACACAGAGAAAAGGTGATATAAACTCAGTTATTATGACAGTAACTTATCTGTTTCAGAGTCAGCTTTAGGGAAGGAAAATAAATTATTAAAAAAGTCCCCCTGGCACCTGTTAAGATATAAAATAATATTTTATATATTTTCCAATTATATATGCTGATAATTTAGAATAACAAAGTGGTAAAAACACCCCCATTAGACACCATTCCTCTTTCCCCAAACAGATGTTGCCAGTTACTATATTTATATTTTCAAATGTACACAAATGCATACACATACACATCTCTTCAAATAGACAACAAAAGTAATTAATTCAGGAATCCAGATATTTAAGTACACATCATCTTAAACCAAAGCAGACATGATGGGGCAAATGAAATATTAAAGTTCAAATTCCAATTTTGATGCATGTATATGTAACTTTGAAAATTAAATAAACCTTTACAGTTAACTATGATTCAGCATGAATCCTTTTTCTGAAAGTACTCAAAGCAGCATCATAATAAACTAATCTTCAGGTATTCTTCATATTTCAAGAAATCAAAACATCTGATGTACAAAGCCTTTTAAAGTCTTCCCTTAAAAGAAGAGAAAAAAAAGTAATGTCCCTTTTTAATGGAACATCTGACTGATATTTTCGTCCAGTTCTTCCTCAGGCTGAGCTAGAGTACAGAAGTACACGTCTTAGATGTGGTCCTTCTTACACCTAGAAGGGATGAAAAAGGAGAAGGGATAACAGTTTGTATTACTTTGAATAATTTCCCCTCCTCAAAAGCTATGACCAAAACAAATGCATTGCTGTTACTGATTTTTTGAAGTATTTAATTTAAAGAACTGTATTAATTAAAATAGCAACCTAAAGAAAATAACTTGAAGAGACAAGGTAGTAAAATGAATAGCAATCTAACAAATGGTTTCATTGCCAAAACCATTTTATTTAGCTTTAGTCATAGGGATCCACACAGTTATGCTAACAGAAAATAAAATAACTGGAAATCATTAGGAGATGATTCAGAAAGTAAAGGTCACTGAGTCAGTTTAGTTGTAAAAGAATTAATATGTTTTTGTACATATTATGGAAAAATTTAATGTATAAGAACTTTTATGCTATTCATAATGCCCAATTCTTTTGTATTTTTGCTGTTCCTGTGACATGCAGACTTACCTCATTTTGTAATTTCTCAAATGTTTCTTATTCTCTATATTTACTTTAGTTTGTCAAGATAGTCCTCTTTTTCTTTGGTCGACACCTGTGAATTAATGTTTGGGAACCCCATGTCAGCCATTCAGGAGGCCTCTCAATGCTTCCACAGATACTCCACAGAGAAATTCTGTGGGTAAGCTCAGCTTTTCTGTTGCTCTGCTCTTCGCCCAACAGGTTTTCTAGAGAAGGAAATTGTATAACTTCAAGCAATATAAATAAGGCAAACACATGAATCTCACAGGATCCTGGCCTACTAGATGGCAGAATAATTTCTTTGCTCGGAGAATACTTGACCCACTCACATAAATACAACAGTTAAAGATTTTCTGTCTGAGATATTGAGACAGAGCCCAAACTGCTACAGCAGTCTTGTCTTCCTACTTTTCCCCTTCACATGCACGTTCTGTTTCGTATGGAAACATTTTCTCTGGGAAGAATTTGCTGTTCCAATGATAAGCTACAATTCTTGGAAAATCCTGGTAATTCTTTGAAAAATGGAGTTCATTGGTGCTCTATTCTGAAAGGTAGCTTTCTGCTTTGGGTCACAGTAAGCTGTCCTACAGATTGTGCTGCAGGCCAGCCACCACTTATTTTTAAATGCTTTCTGCAAAGACACAAGGAATCAGACATCATTCATATTTAGAGGAATCTCTTTTTTTTTTTTTTTTCCTAATTCTTTTGGTCTGTTTGTACAGCACTTTCATCCTGGTGTAAGTTCATAGAAAAGTTTTGTCCTCCATACCCATAAATCTCCAAAGATTCTTATTAGTATTCTATAAAATAATTAGAATATTTGCAAGTGGGCTAAATGTATGCTATATTATTAGATTAAACAAAATCAAACATTTTTTCCCGTCCTCACCTCTTTACCTTCTTTTCACGCTTTGCCATAGTTTTATTTACTTTGAAAAAGCAGCACTCAAAATTTTAAGAAAATATATTCATGTTCTACATATAGAAACATGATCTAGTGTATTTTCATACTGTCAACAGAAATATAAATCTGGATAAAATGCCCTTGTTTAACAAAACAGTCACTTATTGTTTTCTTAGCATATTTAAAATGCAAGAAAAGATTTTTCCTTGTCACTTGCATTTTTTATTTTGTGTAGGATCATCATGCCATAAATATTCCACAAAGAAATTGCAGTGAAAATACTACACTTTCACTGCTCCTAATACTGTTTAAAGAGCTTTTGGTGCCTTGGTGCTTTAATTGGCATTGAGCGTCATTATGCTATACTTTGTCTTCCATCGAAGTGGTTTGACCTTGTAGACAAAACATATTCTCAATTAGACTTCTCAGGCTTTCAGTCTTAATAAGGTGAATAAAATTGTGTATGCTTAGATCTGCCTTCTTAACAGTCCACAAAACCTGGTTGCATTAAAATTCCAGCTACTTGCTGAATTTTGGTAATTTAGCAGTTTACCATATGTCAATTGTCATATGTCAGACTTATGACCTACCATAAATTTTCTTACTAGTCCTAAAGGTGACAAAATGTTTATCTGTCCTCCTAATGGGTAAGTTGGTGTCACCTAGATAATAGCTGTCAGTTTTATTTTGACTGCCTAACAAAGTTTAGAAATTGTAATAAGAACTATAAACACATTACATTGACCTGTCTTGTCAACAGCTTCTGCTTTAATCAGCAGACATTTTCACAGCTTGAGATATTTCAATTCAGTAATGACTGTAGATGCATATCCATGTTGGCTTTCTTTTGTGACAAAATGAGTTCAGAAGAGGAATGGTCTGAAAATGACAGCGAGAGTCATCTTAAACCTATGACTAAAATAAATTTCAGTTGTTTTTCTGACACAACAGTAATTCCTCCATACATTTCCAGAATATTTAATGTTGCTAGTGAAGTTTTATTTAGTATATTCAGATCCTGCAGCAGCAGAACAATTTAGCTTCTGAATTTCATAATAAAAGGAAGACAGGATACAACAGCGTGGAATGACATGGAATTTACATACTACTCTAAACCCAGCATTTCCAAAAAATAAAACCAATTACTTATTAAAGTTAGAATTAAAGGCTCGTAGTCAAATGCTGTGTTTGCATGGGGACATAAAAATAGTAAAATCAACAGTGTTGCTTAGAACAAAAATGATAGTGTACTATGCATTCTTATATGGTAGCTTTCAAATTTAAATAGTGTATCTTGGTTTCAGAAGCTTGATCTGTGCAGGGATAGTAGAGCAGTATATCAATTAGTTTGCCTAAATAAAGGCACCTAGTACCACTTTTTATGTTCCAGAGCATCATGTCTGGCCTCCAGTTGCTGTGCTGTACTACGTAGGCAAATGTCATTTGTAGGCTCTAGATTGCGTTTGCTGGTCCTGTGCAGTCGTGTGTTTCAAGCAGCACCAGGTGCTGATGCTTTGGCAACTGAAGTAAGTCTGTATTATAGAAATCACACTGAGGATTGCAGCTGATGTGAAAAGTTGTTAATTCTTGCATACATGATATAATGAAGATGATATATTCTCTTGGTTTATATGAATTTTATTTAAACTACTTTCATTTGTGACTTCATGTGGATAGAAGGGAACATGATAAAAGTAGTCAGGAAAACAATTCAGTTAAATCCACTTTGTAGTTACATTTGTTTAAAAAAACCTTTGTGTTTTGTAACAGACACCAATGTAAGGAATACTTTACCAGAAATTGCACAATGTAAAAGATGTTATGTATTTTGGAAAGCTATGTTTTAGTATGCTCGTGATCTTATAATATGGTACCCATTGCTATTACGAAGATCCCAATTTATAGGAGGTTGTCTTTATGTGCTTATGAAGAAAGTACAACATTGTAGCTCAATTAGGTAGAAAACTCCTAAGAGAAATTGTCAAAGAAACGTGCTTCTAATTTCAACTACTAAATTCAGAAAAAACATCAGTAATAAGAATAACCAATGTAGACAGGATCTCTTTCTGGTCATTATAGAAAGGGATACATAAGAGGATTTGATGCTTGAAAGGAATGAGAATTAGAGATGTGACAGCTACTGGGCTTTGACACGGGATTCTACACCCTTTAATCTGCAAATCAACACTTCACATTCAATTAATAGCTGAAAATGTGACCTTTATTAAATAAACAGCAATCTCTTAATTATTAATTATATAATTCTGATGCCATTATAATACATTTATAATAGTAATGCATAGCTATCATTTTGCATAATAGAATTATAGCGTGGATATATGCTGAGAATGATAGTAAAGAAGGAGTTTGGCCAGCTCTCTGACACTAGGCTTATTCCATTAATGTAGGACAACTAAGGTCAACATCAGGTTTAAAAGATAATGTAGAAGAGGAATGTAGTCTCTGGATAACTGTCTAATTGCCTTATTTTCTGTGGTGGTTATTGTACCTCATCTTTTAAGTGCTACACCTGCAACAAATGACACTTGCTGACAGAATGGTGTGAACTTAATGTGATTTCTATCTCCTTGTTACTTCAGCAGTTTTTTGTTTCACTTTTGCTCTGTCTCCATCCTTTAAACTCTGTGATCACTAAACATGATCAGAAAAAAAAGTTAGTTCAAATTTGGTAGGTTTTTTCCCCTTTTCACTTCAAAATGTTATTGACTAGTGTGTTGATAATGCAATTACAATATGGGAAAAGCACCCTAATAAATCTAGATCTTTTATTTATACATAAACTGATTTCAATAGATGGTAAGGATTAGTTGCAAAATCATGTGTGTGTGTCTGGTTATTTTTATTACTACTTTGTTACTTGTCAGATCATCTGATCTCTGCTGCGTGAAAGACCAAGAGAATAACCTCATCTTGAACCACAAAGAGAAGAATGTTCTGTTCTCAGTAGGAAGATTAGATGGGGGTAAAAAAATTAAAATTTTGCTTAAGGCCATCCCGTTTTTAAAAGTTAGTATTAAGAGAACATTTTATAGCAGATTGGCTTTGATGTTTTCTTGTTTGTTTCTATCTCCTTTCCCATTTAAAATAACATACTAAACCCACTGCAGTGTGAGCTAACCTGCTCACTGTGACACTGTAATCAATTAATCCCCTTAGCCTTCCTGCGTACCTTCCTGTTGGTTAATTTGTAAGCATAATTTGGGTCAAAAAGTACTCACTGCAAGCTCATTCAGTAATCCACTCTCTACTTTACACAGTTTGTAAAAAATAAGCCCCCTGTAAAACACCAAAGTCTCCGTACATGATAGATTTATTAAGAGCAAATATTTGAATATGTAGATATGCTTGCTTCCACTAGCAGAAGACCTAAAGAGCATTAAAGCATATGCAGAAAAACAATGTGCCAGACAATAAATAATTGCATAGTATCCCTTTCATAAATATTTGGTCAGAGAAATAGGACCAACATTTTTCACAGTTCTATACTGTTTTCAGTCCTTGGTGTATGCATATAGATACGCACATAGGGCCATATTCAAAAGGTATTGGGTTTGTAGACCACCCCCCCCCCCGCCCCCCCCCAAATCTAAAGGTTTGACTTGAAGCTGCGTGGACAAGAAACTGAAACGTTCCTACAGTAATGAGTCAGGGGGATCCAAATATCCCTGTATGCACAGCATACAGGCCTTTATAAAATATGATTTGCTGTTTCAGACTTGCTCTTCCATCTCTGCAAAATGGTTTGAAAAGCATTCTTCCATAGAATTAGAGGAGAATCTAAGAGTATATGTATTTATACTGAAGTACAAAAAATACATTGCTGTGGTTTATGCTTGTAGTGAAACTTGTAAGTCTTTCCATTCTCTACCACAAAGAATTTCTTTGTGGTCAACCTGAAGCTGACACATCCTGTTCAGAGATGTAAAGGTCAAAGGGAGAATTATGACCACCAAGTCCCTCATTCTGAGAACAAAGCAGAAAGGTAAATAAGAACAAGAAGAGTGAGGTTAAATTTTTATGTGGATTTTTGTTGAAAGTGGGTAACTGGAACATGAAGATGTAAAGCCCTAACACAGCATGCAGTCAGGGGAGTCAAACTTGCTTTTTGCTGTTGGTTGCTCTGGAAATTTTTGTGCTTTAATCCTCTACCTAATAAACAATGCAGACATGGCAAAATTGTTGAAAAACTAATCTTACGTCAAAAAAATCAATATATATTTTGACAAAAAGTTCTTTACCTTGGCCTTGATATATCTTTTTAGCATGGCATTCAGCATGTTCCTCCATTTCAATAGTTATCCTTCACAAAAAAGAAAATGTGCTCATTCCAAGACTGAAATTTTAGTGTATTTCTTTTCCTTTTGACAATTTACTCCACATTCTTTTAACATTTTTGCCATTGCCATTCTTTTCCAAAATCCTCTGATCTCAAGGATAGACAAAGTCAATAATTCTGAAAAGTCTTCCTGCGTGGAGCTTCTACTAACACTTTTGTGGGGAAGCATAAATAAGGAAACCCTAATTATATGGCTTATAATTAATTTAATGATATTAATTATATCTTTATAATAATGACATCTTCAGCTGTCAAAAAATTTCACAAATGTATTGATTTGCTTAAGCTAACAAAATAATATCCAGAGCCAACCAGCATGCTATTTGCCATTCATGGTCTATGACCTCTGCAGAGCCACCTTTTTTGTAATGACATGGTCCTTTGGAATGATAAGTTGCTGATACTGTAACTAAAACTTTGCAGAAGCGTGATTGTAATGCATGCCAAAATTAGAGAAACAACTTAGACTTACTTTTTGTAAAAACTGCTTTTTGACAGCTTTCTCTCAGTTATATATAATATGCTGTCATCCTGTTATGTTCAATATTAGTTCACCTGGGCCAATATGTGTTAAATCAATGTTATCCTGAAGTGTCAGCTCACTTCATTTTAAAGTTCTGAGGATGTGTGCCGGTTTGGCCGAAATCTAGCAATATATCCTCTGAGAGGAAACCAGGTTACAGCCACCCTTCCCCCCCACCCAGGGTTCGGGGAAAAAAAATATTTTCCTCGAAGGAAAGTGAATGAGATAAGAACTATTTATTTAACAAACACACAGGAAAAGGATAATGATGCTAAATAATGAAATGAAATCTTTCGCTATAGAGAGAAACCTGGGAAAATTTCAGAGTCCTTCTGTAGGTGTGGTCTCTCTCTTCCTCGGAGCTGGGTCGGCGAGGGCCCACCCCCGGGCCTCGGGGAGGAAATTCTCCCGATGTGTTCTGATGTTGTTGAACAGTCCAGAAGAGAAGAAGGGAAAAAACTAAAGTCCCAGGAAACAAAAGTTCAGCTTTCCGTCTCACGCCGGGAAGAGAAGGAAAAAAAAAATCCGAAACCGCTGGCTGAAGCAAGCAAGCAGGGTGCTCCCTCCTGCTCCTGCAGCCAGAGAACGCAGAGGAGCGTATCTCCGTGTCCTTGGGAAACTGTTTTGAAAAGCTTGTTTGGTTTTTTTTTTTCCAAGCTCAGTTTAAAGGCACAGAAAAGGCACAAAATTACTTTTTGGGCATAGAGCATGATAGGGGATACACGATAGAGTCACCCAAGACAAGCTGCTTCAATCCGTTACAGCAGCATGGTTTAAGGAGACTTGACTGATGTTTTAAAGCTCTGAATTGTTCAGGTTTGCATTTAAATATGCCCCTTTCTCCTTCTTGGCTTGACTGCTTAAAATGGTCTTAGTAGGCTGTAGATGCACTCCTATATGTGTATTACTTGTGAAAAAGCCATCAACAGTCTAGGTTTCATCAGCTAACCTTAACCTCACCTTAACCTGTCCGTTTAAGTTTAAATTTATATTATTGAAAAAGTGCTCCTTGACTGCCTCTTAAAATACAGCCTCAAGTTCCTGATGAACAGAACCAGACTGGCATAAAATGTGGACCACGTACTCAGTCACCCGGTATTGTTGAGGGGCTTCACGTCAGTTTGCATTAAAGCACATATGTCAGCTGGTGTTCAAAGGGAGATCCTTCTGAAGTTTTTACTCATAAATGCATAAGCAACAGGCAATCACACAAGCATTGACCTCAACCAAACTGGCAGTGTTCATAGACTAAGAGAACTACTGCTGGCATCCATTATCTGTTAAATACTCTTCACTATTCTCAATTGCTTTTGCACAATTTCCCATTTTTATTCTCTTTTGATGGCACCTGACCAGCACTAAAAAACACAGAGCTTTACTGTGGATTATGAATGTGAGCATGGGCACTCACACTAAAACTGGCAAAGATTTGTGAAAAGCAGGTCCACGTTAAGGACTTGGGAGAAGAGGTTCTTAGTACTGTTAAGAGATCTTTGTCCAGTCACCTGTGGTGAGTAGATCTCTGAGAGAAATTATATAACAATAATTTTAATCTCAAGACTAAAACCAGCTGTGTTTCCTGGCCCCACTGCTGTAGCAGTTATCATGAGTTACTTGAAGTTAGCATAGCTTTTGGCATGAGCTGATGAACTTTGACTTTTTGCTGTAACAGAAATAGATGAAATATGGTACAAACCTGTTGCAAACAACGGAGTAGTTTGGTGCGCTTAAAGAAATATATAGACAAAGAACACACTCAGTCTGCTGGACATCAACATGTCCAGAAGTTACCTGAACAGGAGGATTGGGAGCACTGACAATGGCTGCAACAAATCATAATAAAACCGTGCAATTTGAGAAGGCAAGAAGCCATGGAAAGCTATTCTGTACTCAAAGGCACTTAAGAATAGTAGTGGTAACCACGAAAAAGACGTTGTTGAGGAACTCAATGGCACTCCCTAGGATCCAGGGCTGTGTCTCTAACCTCCAGGACACACAGGTCCCCATAGCCCTGGACCATAACACTGCAGCATTGACACCACTGCACTGACCCCCACGACCTTCCTCCCAGCTGCATTGTGTCACAGGCTGGACAAGTCACGTAGTTAGTAAAACCACACATCTGTGATGTAAGTGTTTTGGTATATAAATCAATTTAGCCACATTATCTGGTCTTAAAACTTCTTCAGAGAAAGACAGTTCTCTCTTTTTGTTTAGAAGAACAGAATTTTAATCAGGTAGACAGTTTCTCGGAGTAGCCTAGCCATGTTTTTAACCAGCAAACACATCTTTTTTCTTGTGTTGTTGTCCTTAGCTGAAATGTTTCTTCTCCCTGAAAAGAGATAATTTCATTCTCTCTGAATCTTGATGAGAAAACCATATTCTCTGCTAGCTCTTAGAAGGGCCAAATTGTTTTGCTCCCTTTGTATGACAGACGCTTCATCTCCCTCCTGGAAATACTCCTGGTAATGCTTCCTGATGGCCTTCCAGTTAGAATTAATCTCTCTGAATATTAGCAACAAAGATATAGTCCCGTATTCCAGTATACTGTATAATGGTATTCATATTTTTTTTCTATTTGAAATAGTTGCCCTGATACAGCCTTGGGGTTTTTTTTCATGATCACATCACATAGGCAGATTTTATGTTCAGTGTTGAGCTTGGGGTTTATAACACATCCTTGTTGACTTTTACAGAGAAATAGCTTTTATTTTGCACTATTAAATGTCATTTTATTCCCATTTTTTTAATGTCACCTGGTTCTTGCTGATCGTCTGACCCTTATATGTTTAGACAGTACTTTCAAACTCTGAGCCATTGACAAATTTTGTTAGTTACCAATTTTTATCTCAGAAATGAGATAACTAATGAAAGAATCTTAATGACAAACACCAAGGTATGAAAGTTATCTCACTCCAATTATCTTCCCTTTAGTCCATGTTTCATTATCTTCGTTTTAGCTTGGAATATGAAAATTACAGAAATGTGGTCATCATGTTAAAACATGAAAATGGAACTGCAAAGTTTTGATATAGTTCTTCATATAGTCTTTTCTAGTAGTTTTATGTCTCAGTTGTAATTAACTGTGTATTTTTTATGTATTTTATTTAAAATTAAATGCATTTCAATGTGTGAAGCCTTTTCAGGTAACTAGAGATTAACTTCCGCTTTTGTTTTATAGCTTTTCATAGTAGCAAGGGAAAAAAAAGGAAAAAAAGAGAAAAAAGAGAAAAAAGAAAGACATATGAAATTGAAAGCAGTTATTAAAGTGGACCACTGTATTGTGAAAACAAAATTGTTTTGTGAGTGCAGCATTTTTTTTCTCTGCAAAATAGCAACAGTAATTCTCCGTTTGTTTTAAGAGTCAGCACAAGTCCAGGGAGACAATGTCATGTCAAACTGATGGAAAAATTTTTCAATACAACTATGCTATGAGATATTACCGTGTCAAGACAATGTTAAAAGGATCTCAGTAAAAAAAATGATACGGAAATCTGATAATATGTCAATCTAAAGGTTTCCAGTGTAGGAGTTTGAAGATTGCGTTGCATTGACGAGATAATAGAATGGTATCAAT
Source organism: Lycocorax pyrrhopterus obiensis (assembly GCA_014706295.1). Taxonomy (NCBI): domain Eukaryota; kingdom Metazoa; phylum Chordata; class Aves; order Passeriformes; family Paradisaeidae; genus Lycocorax; species Lycocorax pyrrhopterus. The sequence continues at coordinate 124,386,599 of JACSVZ010000002.1, forward strand.
GCAAATTACACTTTTGTTTAAAAGCACAAAATTAAATCAACATCATATTAAGAAACATCATGTAAAAGAGCAATAAAATTAAAGCTGTATTCATCATCCCTTAAACAACCTGCTGTCTATGAACTAAGTAGATAATTAAGAACAAGTATTTCATTTGATGTATACTAAGCAAAGTATTTGGAACCTGCTGAGGATTAAGCTAGCCAAACCCAGTTTCTGGAGTAATATCTCTCAGGAGCTGTCCTGACAAGATACTTGCATTACGTTGCATAAATGGAACGTGGAAAGAAGCCTGTTCTGTGAAGTCCAACACAGAAGGAAGTTATTATGACAATATCAAAATTAGTCCCATACAATAATATGTGTGTCTAGGCTGCTTCTGGCCCATTTCCTCCTAATCACATCTAAAATTCTACGTCAGCCCTCTAGAAAAAAAAAGGAAAGAATATAAAACTTTTTAGTCTCCTTCCTCTCCATGCTCTGCAGGGAGGCTCCCACACTACAAGCTCTCCCTATGTCACCACCAAGTCTGTTTACTTTTGCTGTAAAAAACCACATGCTATGACATGGTTTCTGCTGCACTTCTCGTAACAGTCCCTCTGAAAGACCTTATAACTTCTCTTTGCTTGTACACAGACAAATAGGAGAATTTATTTCTTTTTCATTGCTGATTGTGCTTCTGCTTCCTCTTTCCCCTTTGTTTTTAATGTGTTTTTACAGGACACTTTACATCAGATTATGCTGGAATGTGATGCTGTGACTTGCAGTTTAACCTTGTTCCTCTTAACATCTGGATGAATATGCAATTAGTGTCTCCCTATAATTCAAGCCAAATGTTATCTTCATTAATTTTTATAAGTATTAAAGGAACAGAAGAAAACTCTGCTCCACGTAAAAAGCTACAGCTAAAAAGAATGAAATCCGCACTATTACTAAATCTTTGTATTAGTAACTTCACAGTTTAATGTCTTTGAATCCAGGACAGAACTGAATTTTGTGAGCTTTGTTTCAGATTTTTTTGGTGTTAATTTTTGTGCATTCAGAAAGAGCATAGGCCAAAGAATTTCTGAGCATGTAGAATTTCTTTGAAAATCAGTGTTCTACTAGTTAATTCTTCTGTCGGAGTGAATTGAAACCAAGAGCAAAACAAAGTGTGTACCTTGCACTTATTGGCTAAAAATAAAATATCATTACAAAATTATTACACATCTTCCTTAAGGTAGGAAATTTATTATGACATGTTAAAACCAAAAAGTAAAAACTTTTCTGAGCCTTTTTGGAAATGAATCAACTATTTTAAAGGTTAATCTTTCAACTGTTTGCGTAACAACAAAACCCAAAATATTGGAAAATTTCAAAATCATTATGACTGTTGGAAAATAGCTGAAACAACTACAAGATATACAATTGAGGAAATCACACAAGATAAATTACTCCTACTAGGTTTAACTATACAATATGTGGAAAATATCGTTATGTAGGTGAGAGGCTGTTGAGAGAAATTTCTGTTTAATATTTTCCTCTCTATTTTTAGGATTTTTTTAAAAATTTCATAATTCAAAAAAAAATCAAAGTAGAAAAAAGAAAGGTGGCATCACTGAAATCTAAAAATTTTAATAGCAGATATTGAAAGATTACCTATAATTTATTTGTAATCAAACATTTTAGTTTGGATCTGCTGTTATGAAGGAAAGAACCAAAATCTTTCTCAGCAATATAGTTCTTCAAAAGAAGAAGCAGAATTTTAAGAAAAACAATTATTATGAATCAGTTAATCTTCATTTTGAAGCACAGCCTACTGCTCAAAATCTGTTTCTTCTAACTTAATGTGAATACCAAGGAGGAATCTGTAAAACGCTTTCTGATGTCTTTTGTGTCAGATATTAGTCTCAGGAGTCAGAGAAGAATGGGACATGCATGGCAAGTTAGGTATTTTCTCCACAGGCGTATTATCCCAAATTTGTTTTGTGAGATGTTAGAGTTGGGCAAAGATGTCTGAAAGTGATGTGCATTAGCACTCATTATAGGAATGGATCACAGTTTCTTCTTCTAATTGCTGGCATCATTCCCCCTAGATTTGATTTTTCTTGTATTTATTACATCAGTGTATTCCTTCTGCATTCAATAATTAACTTTGCTTTTAAAAAGTTTTCAGCATATGTTTGAAATAATTAATGTTAATTGCTGCATGAACTTTGAGTGATCCACCAGGAACGATTTAGTTCCAAAAAGAACATTTTCCATCTGAGTACACAGTCATTAAAATACATTAATCTACTAATCCTTATACCTTTGTGCTGTTTCCCTTTTCTTCTGCCAAGAAAACAACAATGAAAAAGAATTGTGCCTGAATAGCTGTTGATCTTGATTTTATAGGGAAGAATTCAGGAGAATGTATTTTAAAACTTAGGGCTAGAATTTCCTTAAGGTTAATGATAAATAATGTCAATATTTGTGAAAACTAAGAAACCCCAGTGATTTTATGATTTTAAATATGGAATGTTGTGTTAATAATTAGCTGAAAAATATGGGGGCTCATACTTAAATTTGCCCCAGTGTGACACTGTACATTTTAGTATATGTCCAAAACTTAACTTCCTAGTGCAACCAACAGGAAAGGACTGGGAAGGACTGCAATCATGAGTCAAGGGCCTTCAGGATGAAACAAACTCGCGTGTCTTGCCTGTAACAGGTGTTGTTAAGGGCTGTGTTCCAGTCTCAGCCATCAGCTGTCCCGAAGATGCTGGAATGTTGGACCTCAGCCTCTGTGAACCTCTCACTCAGCAGTTCTCCTGGGCCATGCCCTTGGAAGCACAGTGGGGAGAGACCAGCCGTGAAGGATGCTTGGAAGAGAGCACACAGCACGTGTTCCCTGCAGTGATGGAGAAGCACCTGGAGCCCTCTCTGCGTTTTGGTAGCTGGGAAGCAACTCTTGTCTGGAGCACACCACCATCCTGAGTGCAGTGCCAGTTCTGCAACCAGGGTTCAAGACAGAAAGCTAATGCTAAAATCATATCCTCTCCACCCTTCCAGCTACCCATGTGTCAGAATTCTTTCCAAAGTGCATAAAGGATTTTTATTTCTTATTTCATTTTAATGGTTGTCTACAGAATATATTACCAAGTAATATGTGTAAGGTTTAATATCCATAAGTCTAAAGCTCAGGAAAAAAAATTGCCTGATAATTTGTAAGTTTTTTGGGTTTTAGCAGGTCCTTTCTGAAATTTTATAATAAACTCAGCAGTTAAATGCCCAATGCAGTCACAGTGAAATCAGCTGGGAGCAAATGACAGCAGTGTTTACTCACAGCTATTTTCAGACTTCAGCTTTTCCCTGAATTGTTAAAAGAAAAAATGTTTCTCCAAATCCACAACTGGAAATTTGCATTCCCCTTAGGTCACATCCTGGTGTGAACTTTACAAGCTTAGGCATTTCAGGAAACTATGGATGTGGTTTAGTGGTGGATGTGACAGTGGTAGGTTAATGTTTGGACTCAGTGATCTTAAAGGTCTTTTCCAATCTAAACAATTCTGTGATTCTATGATTCAATTCACACAGATGATTACTGAGCAATTTCCAAAGTTACCTACTGAATTTGACCATAACAACTTATGGAGATGATTGGTATCCCAGTCTGGAGGCTACACTGATCATTAAGTCCAAGCATTGCTACCGGATGCCTTTTTTTGATGACATTTTCCACCAAAATGTTAATTTCTGAATGTACTTTATCTTAAAACTATATTAGATTTTTCATGAAATGAACAAGACAGTGAAGAAATATTTTGGTAGTCTTGGGTTCACAGAATAATTATAGCCAGATAATGAAGCCCATACACTAAGACAGTAATTTAGAAGGACACAATGTTTATAAGATTTAAAAAATCTTAAAAATATACTTTAATTCATAAAGAATTTAAAAGTTATTTTCTGTATCAGTTTAAATCTTTAAATGCAAATTATAATTAAATTATGACATCTCAAAGTAAAAGTTATCTCAGACACAGGTAATTTGGGTATAATTTCATAAGCCTGGCCCTATGGCTTATTTTGGAAAAAAAGAAGTAAATTGCAATTACATATTAAAGCAAACAAACAAAAAGGCATTTTAAGGTTTGCTTAAGCTTAGTATATAATGAAACCACAAAATTCCATGTGCTCTGAAAGAAAATCTAGTCCACAGAACACACCATAGGAGCAAGCCAAAAAAAAAGGTGGGTTTTTTAATGTTTGGACATGTCAATGTCTGGTTTAAATTCATTAAGAATGCCTAGGGAAAAGAATCATCTGCAACCTGAGAACATGATACTTCAACTTCACAAGATGACTTTGTTTCCAATAAGATACAGAAAAAAGGCTGAAGGTTTTTAAAGTTCTTTTTCTCAACTAGAGTATTATTTTACCTTTGTAAGTCAATCTTAGAAAAAAAAATCAAGCACACATGTAGTGTTTTTTCTTAACTGCAATTAACTTAAAGTTACTTGGTTGATTGCTTGCTATTCTCTCCATTGTACCCACAGGAATGACTCACACAAAACTGATGCAAACAGTTGTGACAAAAAAAAAATTACTTGCTCAAGCAGTATGTTCTGACTGTCTAAAAAAAATGAAACAAGAGTGAATTTAACCCCCTACTCCCGTCACTATAGCTGAAATGCAAACATAGGCTCACCTGCCTCTATGATTTGAGGGATGATGTAAAAACCACACTGGCTGAGAATCAAATGAATGTTTGCCCTGTGGTTATGCAGGATTGCTGCAGATTCTGTTGGCCTTATGTGTCTCTATCCAACCTCAATGCACCCATTCTTATTAATCTGTTTTGTCCTTTTTGCCTACCTACCACGTGCACATCTAATTAATCCCCAAGAAGTCAAATATTTCAGGAGTGTAATGATGTATCTTTCCATAGCAAATTAAAAAACCAAAAAAAACCCCAAACAAATAAAAACCACCACCACCACCAAAAAACCCCAAACCAAGCCAAACTTAAAAAAACCAACACAGAACCCCAGAAACAGCCCTCCTCCCCCCCCCAGCTGAAAACCTAGAATTTGATGATGGTGCATCTCTTTTCTTTTCAATTACAATCCCAGTGAAATGTGTACCACTAGTTAACTCTCAAGGACAATTTTGTCAAATTTTTAAAGGTTTGTATTACTGACCTTCTTTAAGCTTTGGACATTGCCATGACGTACTATTTTGCTTTCATTTATTTCTGATACTGTTAAGTATTGGGAAAAGCTTTCTACAGCTTCTGTTCCAAATTTAATGAAAACCAAATGTGGAACTTGACTGGATAACTCCAGAGGTCTCTTCCAATCCCAATCATTCTATGAAATTATTTTCATCATTTAATCATTAACAAAAAACATAAAAGCATTTCTCTGCAGTTTTTTTTAAATTTGTATAAAAAAGTGTGCATTTAATTGAAGTTGTAGTTGAAAAAATTTGATACTGAAAAAATCTAAAAACATTCAAGTAAATATACTTTGATATTTTAATTAATATTTTCTTTGATTTGTGTTTAGTTTTATTGTCTGTATTTGTCTTGATAAATGGGTTTTTCACTTGTCAAAGCATGGATGTTCCCATCCAAATATATATCCTTCCAAACTGAACTCCAAATGAAATATGATATAATTGATTCTACTTTTGTGTTCTGGGCATTTTTTTCTCCTTTTGAACTTATCCTGTGCTATTAAACGGTCAAAAGAAAACTTACGGGAATAATTTGTTTTACTCTCAATAGTCCACATTGAACCTGGAGGCATTTTGGTGTCACATAAATTGTACACAGTACAATAGAATGGCAGTAGGTCACTATCCTCTCAAAAGAAACTCTAAAGAAAATGAGGTGATTGTAACATCAAGTGGGTAATCAGTAAATCTTACAGTGATGCTACCAATATTAAAGTTAAAATGTTACAGTGAGGTCTTGTCTGCTCTTGAGGTGACAAAGAGGTTGTAACCACTGGGTGAAGCACTTTGAAATACTAGTAAATTACTTCATGATCACATCCAAATGTGCTTGTTCTCTTTGGCTTGTTTTTCTACAACTGTGTGTTTTAGCTCACTCAGAAAACCTATTGTTTATGACTTGGTTTCTTCCTCGGAAGACAGACTGATAAAAACTTCTGGAATTGCTGGCTTTGACAAATTCCCCACTAAAAATCCCCACTAAGAGAAGGACGACTTTTCAACACTTTTCTTTAAGTATCATATTTTACTTAATTAATATTTTTTAAAATCTAGGCTCTCCTTAAATTCTTCAAAATTTTGAAAGATAAATTTTGATTAAAAATCAATATTTTTGTGTAAATCAAAAATATTTACTGGATTTTTAATGTTGAGGAGAAACAGATTTGGACTTTTTTAATTCTGAAGAAATCAATAAAATTGCTATGCTGAGACTTTGAAATCAGGAAGGATGTTTACTCTCTGGAAGGACTGGACAGCAAAACAAATGAGGAAGAACTGGACATAAATTTTCGGAATATCTCATATTGCCAAATAAGACCGATAAAACCATGACTCGTACATGCTGGGATATGATTTCTCACAAAAGCAAAGGCCAAAAGCATGTAGATGTTTTCATTGCTCTGAAAACTATAGAGCAATTACATGAGCCATCTCAATCAGTATACTCCTTCATTGTTGTAGAATAAAAAAATCCAAACAATCAACTATTCATGAAGTACTGAGTGAACTATTATGTGGGAATAACTAATGCTACACGGAAAAAGAAAAATTATCAGGGATATGGCTAATCATCTCAATCATATTTTCTTTGTCTTCATTCCATTTTGATAGGTTTCTGGCAGGGATTCTCAAGAAAACAGAGCCTGTGACTTCTCTTATTCGGTTTTCTTTTTGGGATGCATCTCTCTGCAGATAGTCTTTTGATATGAAGAAAAACCACTAGTTTTGGTGGCTTGTGGCATAGTAAAGGCTGTACAAATAATGTTTGATATTAAAACAGAAAGAAGGGAAGGTAGTAAGAGTAGAAACTTCTGAGAAACTCAGAAGATCTTTAAAAAGAATGTTATAGCTGCACAACAGTAATAGAATAGCAAGATTGAAGATATTTACGGAGGTGACTCAGCAATAGAAGAGGCTTTGCAAGACCAACATGCCAGAGTTTACAAAGATGCTGATGACCAGCATGCAGCAGGCCTAAATTAATCAATGTTGGTGTGATTCACTTCTTCTTGAATAATTCATGAACAAGTCAGTTTTTACTCTGAAAGGTCCTGTCTTGTGTTTTCTTACAAAAGCATCTGGAATATAGAGTGATATTTCACAATCTTTGTTACCTGCTCTCAGAACCCACCTATTAAAAGTCATATGGTTAAAAAACAAAGCAGGAAATACTGATACTAATAATGTGATTCAGAAATATGTCAGAAAGAACAATTTACTTTTCATCAGATACTCTGAATTGTGAAATTTGAAAAAGCAAGGGTAGGCTATGCAAATATGTCATATTTTTTGCAGCCATCATAATACTATTAAAATTCATGGAAAACACAGCTAGCCAATAAGAGCATCAATTTTTATATTTTATTCAATTTAATGTTCGAGTGCTTTTTATTACTGTTTTAATGATGACATGATTTAATATATATGGGCCCTTCTTCATAATGCATTTGCTTGTCTATTTCCTTTTTAATATAATTTGATCATATTATGTAAAAGATATTATAACCATTATGCCAAAGCATTAATGTCATGGGTAGAATAATGCCAATTTGTATTAAAATGTTATTAATGCACATTTATTTTAATTTATATTATTCTTTACAGAAAGACCTCTGGAATATTAATGTCTGTACCTAATCTTTATATTACATCTGTGTATAGTAGAGTGTTTCAGATGTGAATCAGAGAAGTCATTCAACTTGATTTTAAAAATATCTTCTGACTCAAACCCCCCTCCCCCCATTTAAACTTCCAAATTTGTTCTATATTAGATGATAACAACAGTTCAGGGATATGAAAATGATGCTTCAAATTAGGTTGTTGAAAAAAAAGAGTTTAAAGAGCGGATTTTCCATTCCTTGCATGGGAGACATCTAATTCTTTGTGCCAAAAGGTTTGTACCAGCAACATGCATCATGCTTGATATTGATAAATTTATCTCATGTGTGGAAAGATTACACATAATCGACAAAACAGATAAGGCTTGTATGATAACTAGCAGTGAGTGAATAACTCATAAAGAAAAAGGTATTTAATAAAATTAAAATATTCCTGATCCCTTTTTTTCCGTTTCCAACTGTGGACAATGTCTTCAGTGAAAAATATTTAGTATACTGATTATTTGGACAGGGTAGACTCACAAATATGCTGCATCCACTGCTGGGGGTAAGGCTAAAGCATGTCGTGGCAGGATCTAAGCTTCAGTCCAGGAGTGACGATTTCCACCACTCCCCTCCCCCAGGATGGGAAAATGAAGGAGTTCCAGTCCAGCCTGGACCAGGCAGGAGGAGGAGAAACAGCCAGATTTGGAGCTACCCTGTGGGGATGTGGTGCTAAGGACAGATCTAGCAGTGGCAAAGAATTAGTGTTGTAGGGGACACAGAAGTTCTTGCTCTATCAAACTCTCTGGTGTGTACTTTGCTTTAAGAATAATTCTATTACAAATACCACAGAAGTCTCTCAATTAGGGAGTTATGTGATGTTTTTTATTTTTTTTCAGAGGGACAACACAACTGTTGTAAAGGTTTCCTGTTTTAAAGTCAGAGTTTTGTGTGAAAGATCCCACTGATATTATTGTCAATGCAATAACAATATCTTATATTTTATAAAGCATATAAAAGCATATAATTAGTCACAAATATAAAAGATATATAGTATTCTATAAAAATGTATAATTGTTAATTTAAAAATATATACGGTATCTAATTATAAACATGATTATTTCAAAAGAAAGTATTAATATATAATAAATAATATATATAATATATAATATATAATATGTAATTTGTAATACATAATATATAATTATATGTAATATATCATATATCATATATATCATATATAATGTATGTTATATATGATATATGTTATATATTTTATATTATATATTATACAGAATAATATTGCTTTTTGAAACTCACTAGTGAATATTCAGATTTCACTGTTCATATGGACATTTTGTGAACATTTGGCTGTGCAATGAAAGAATAAAGGTAAAGCAACTGAAGATATGTTTTAAAATTTATACACACATTCATGGAATTGCCTTTTTTCTCTCCTATTTAGCATTTAAAGGATATATTGAATCTAATTTGAATATAACCCGTGTACAGGAGAGCACTAATATGGATTATTTGAAGGGTGACTATTAAACATGTCTGTGTATTTTTAGAAAATTTGAAAAAGCCCCCATAATTAGTTTGTGCACTAAATAGTCCCCAACACTGGTCTATTTAATTATATTATTGACTATTAAAGCTTTCAAAAAAAGGCCTCATATTACCAATATATTCAGCATGTATTGGATGTTTTAAAGACTTTCACTGAAATAACTAGATAGGAATTTCTAACCAGATGGAAACTATTTGAAACAAAACCCCCAAACCTTACAAAATCTAAACCAACAGATTTGTCATTTACTCCTTGAAATTTGAATTTGAGGGCATATATTATTTTGCTACAAATTTTCTGGAAAATCAGGTATTGTCATAAAATTATGTTATTCTAATAGAGTGTATTAATATCTGCATTTAAAATGCTCAACATTTAAAGTTAAAACAATTCAGTTCAAGTAATTTCTCCAAATATCTCTTATTACCTAGTTAAGGACCGAAAATTCCTTTTTTTGCTGTGATAGAAAATGAAATATTTGAATATATTCTATGAATAAAAATACTGGAAATTAAAATAGTTGGCTTAACAACAATTGGTCATTTTATCTTTCTTGTTCTTAAACATCTCTGCAATTCCAGAGATCACTCTGTATTTTTCTTGTGGCTCTGTGTACTTTAGACTAAGCTTGCATTTCAGATCTGAGCTGTGGTTTGCCCAGTGCAGACAGAGAAATTGATTTATTCAAAGTTAGTTTTTTGAAGCACAAGATATTTGGTACTATATTGCAGTTTACATTTTCTCCTGAAAACTTCAGTGATTGTAAATGTTAAATGTTGCTTTTCCTGCAACATGTGGAAAGATTGATGACTTCCCTTTTGCTTTTCTGCACCAAATGCCATTATATATATTTCAAACTGCTGAGTATTTTCCAGTTCCTTGCAATGTTATTGCCAGACTGGCTGATGTGTTATTTTTTCCCTTTTGCATTTTCTTCAAATCATGAGCTGTGAGCCAGATTTAAGGAAGCTGCAGTCAGGTACCATGAGCAGAGCCCATATTTTCTCTGGTTTTTTATTTCTTCATGACTTTCTGCTTCTTCTTTCAGCTCTTGTGCAAAGATGGTTTATGATTCTATACAATACTGCCTAGGAGCCCCATTCAGCAACAGGGAGGGAGAAGTATACACTTACATTGATATCAAATGAGTTTGCAGTCCAGGTTAACTAAGTCGTAGTTAAAATTGTCATGCAAAAGTAGGCAGGGCAATGGTTTTGTAGACTTTTTCGTTGCTGTTGTAGTTGTTGTGTGTGCTTGGTTTTGATTTTGGTTTAGGGTTGTTTGGTTGTTTTTTTACTGCTGCTTTGTAGTCCTAAACCTGGAGCTTACTGAGTGAACTGTTATCAGAGAAGAACAGGTATAAACAAGTTTTTTACAGCATGAAACTTCTTTACTATTTTTCTTTCAGGTTGGTTAGAATAAAAAGACAAATTAACATAATGCTGTGACAAAGGCAGATATATTTTCTGACATTATATAATAATCTGGTTTTGGAAAGAGACTTCTGAAGAAGAAGTGCTCTCTCTACTGATTCAGGTCAATTGAATCACAGAATCATTTAGGTTGGAAAAGACCTCTAAGATCATCAGATTCAACCATTAACCTAACACTGCCAAGTCCAGCACTAAACCATGTCCCCAGGTGCCACATCTGCATGAGTACCTCCAGGAATGGTGACTCAACTGCTTCCCTGGGCATCTTGTTCCACTGCCCAATAATTCTTTGGTGGAGAATTTTTTCCTAATAGCCCTAGAATAGTCTGCAGAATTAAGAACTCTCTTTCTTACTTAATTTCTAGTACAAATTAGCTTACTTCTTCAGCAAGGCTGGAGAGTATTCCCGTTCCTGTGTCTCCATAGGTTATGGCTACGTCATTTTACAGAAGAATATGATGTCAATCTCCTTCCTGCAGAATAAACTTGAATTTCATACTAAAGACAACATCTAGTCTACAGTTTCTTGGATAACTCTCTAGCTACAAAAGAAGGGTTAAAATTTCTGTATATTTTAAGGTATACAACAGATGCCTGTGCCAGCTCAGTGGTGTTTGTGCTAACACTGCAAGACCATTCACTTTAGTATTGCTATCTATTGGTTGAGATTCCTTTCCAAATGCTACCAGAACACTGATGGAGTTCAGATGTGAAGTGCTCTACCAGTTTTTATCTTGTTATTTCTGTTCATGCCTTGTCAGAGACTGGCTATCTCAACAAAGCATTACTTTACATTGTATGAATTTGCACTAAACCTTCTCTGTTGAGACTGCTTAACTGTACCCTCTTCTTTGAGTTATTTAAGTGAATTTTTAGCTTCACTACAGCTTTTCATCTTCTTCTCTAACCATTGTCATTTTCTTTGAGTATCCTCTTTTACACTGTTTACTCCTGGCTAAATAAACTCTACCAGTCCCAAAACCACAACAGACGTGATTTGAAAACGTTGAATAAGTACACTTAATGCTCCTGTTGTTTATGAGTAAAAGGCTTTTGTCTTTTCTATTTTTCTCTGTAGTGGCTCTACTGCCTGGTGATTGTGCATCACACAATGAGCCTGCTTGACTCTTGTCTCTCTATTACTAGAAAATTAGTAAAAAGGGGTTTTTTTCAGTATCTATATTTCTGTTACACCAAATTCTGATGCCTGCTTATACTTCCTGGTTTACATTTTCAGCTTATAGCTCATTCAAGTTCCCATTATAGGTTGTTCTGTCCACACTGACAATCTCTCTCAGGAGTAATGAAATGAGAAGAAGAGAGGCTCATTAAAAAAGGAGAGGAGGATAGCCCAAGAGTCATAAAATGAAATGAGAAAGTCTGATTTATCTGGGTCTTTCAAAGTGGCATAACTTTCAGCAACCCTAACAGCTGGACAAGAAGCAGTTACCAGCATTTAGGTCTTTTATGACTCTCCTAAATTGTTGTGGATACAAATATTTATCTTTCACTAACTAACAGAGGAACTATAACAGGCCTGGCTTTCTAGAATATACTAGTTCTCTGGCAATATTTTTAGCTGAAAGTTATGCTGTGATAGAGCTTACTTCTCTCTATATTTTATCTAAGATTCCCTGAGATTCAATGTCTGCGTTTATTTCCGCTTGACAGGTTAGGATGAAATCATTCCAATATATTATTTGTTTTCTCCTGAGTGAGCTCCAGTGAATACTTGGCTTAAACAATGCAATGACAGTAAGGCCTCAGTTAATTCTCCCTTTATGCCTTGTTGGCAGTCACCATAAGCTGCTCTAAGTTCAATTTAATGAAAAATCATTGCTGCATCAAGTTCCATTCCTGTCCTAAAAGAACTGAAACTCCTTTGGTTCAATTCAACAGAATAAGAAACGCTAATAATAAGAATATAATGCTATCTGGAGGGAGAAAGGATCCATACTTACTGTTTCTTTTTTTGCCCAGGGTGTCATAGTGATTCTTCTGGAATTGCTTTCCTTTGGCATAAACTTTCACTCTCACTCTTGAAAATTCTAAATTGTTCATTTTCCTGAGCTGCAGAGAATGGCTCACTAGAGATTTAAGAATGATCAGACAAGCCCCTTGGAAATTTTCAGGATCACTTTGTTTGCCTGTAAGACTTACAATAAGGGAAAAGTCATGTCTAAGACTGAAAAACAGAGGGGAAATCATAGCTACACCAACATAAAGATCCACTATATGAAGTTTTCCTGATTTGCCAGCATCCCACTTGGCCTAAGTGAGTCCTGGCTACTGTGAGTTGACGTCTCTAACCATCTTTCAGTGAAAACAGAGACCAAGTACTGACTTTGAGTATTACGTGGGTTTTGCCATCTGATTGTGGCCCAAAGAATCAGTACTTCTTGTAAGGAACATAAATAACAGTAGAAGATTAGTTAAAATGACATTTATTATACATCTGGAACGAAGCTTCATTTCAAAAATAAGGTGCTAATGCTGCTAAAGGTTATAACTCTTGCTGATATGTTAACAACCAACTGTATACCTGTATAAAGAAATAAATAAAAATTATACACATTTTAGACTATATGGAAACTACTCGACTCAAATCTAAGTCTATACACCGGCTTTCTACACTCCTTTATTTTGCCTTGGTCTCCCTTTGTGCCAGTGGAGCTTGATGCAGAAATTATTTGCCAGCGTTAATCTGTATAAATAACTAAGGCTTAAGGGAGAATGTCTGAGAGGAAGTATGATTTCTTTGAGTCATTTTCCCCTTTCTCATTCTGACAAGATAAGGAACTGTAAAAAAAGAAGAAACTCATAGTTTCATTCATGCTTTTCCACCTTTTCTCTAGAAATTTTCTTCACTTGGCTCACCTTTAGGTACATGTATAAGGATCTTAACAGCAGTTCATGACAGTGATATGCTCTGCCAACCAGCAGTACTTTTTCAACTTTTGAAACTTGAATCTCTTAGCCTACCTTGGAAGTCTGGACAAGTTCCACACACTAATACACTAATCCAGCAATTCTAGGGTTATCCTAGAATTTTCTTTGTCTTTGAAATGTGACCAAACAAATGTAATTATGACCACAAAGTTCTGATTTTGCAATTAAATGCAAATGTTCTGCAGAATATTTTTGTAAAATTCAATGGAAATGTAAAAGGAATAGAATTAGTAACATGAAAACATTAGTTCATGAAAAACAAAGGAAAACGAAGTGGACGGTACAAGATTTTGAAATACATTCACATCCTGGTTTTCACGAAAATTTAGCTGAGCAAAGGCCGTGGATGTTAAAAATGCTGATTGCTGTCCTAACAAAGGATTCCAAGTAGTCACCATCCATCATGGATACTCACATTTATGGACTTCTTTACTGCAGTTTATGGATGTGGCATACCTTTTAGTAAGCAGGTTTTAGATGAAATAGACAGTTACAGTACATTTTTAACCTTCATAGGTTGCTGATCACTGATATGATATGCTGTTTTAGCTCTGAGATGTTTCTGCTGTTGTATCTCTGAAGAGATTATTTCAGTATATGACATTCACAGTGAAATCACCCTCTAAGTAACCCTGTGAAAATATAGCTGCAACTTACTCTGTGCACAAACCTGGTAATCTTTTGAAAGTGATCTGCTTGCATTTATATTCTTTAATGTATTCATTCAGGACTGAAGCACTCAAATTCTTAATAGAAAAATAAATTAAATAAACATTGAAACCTAGATCCACTAAAAAGAAAGTGTTTGCAGTGTCTTTTTATCCTGCTAGAATTTCAAATGAGGAGGAAAAGGTAGGAAAACAGAAAAAATGCCAGCTGTGTGGAGACTGCATTTGCATTAGCAATTTAATTTGGGTCAGCAAAGAGTTTGAAAATGAAACTCCCAATTCTTTCCACTTTGCTCATTTTATTTTCATCACAGGGTGCTCTTGAGGTACGGATTCCTTTTGGATGAAACTTCACCAAAGGAACTGCATCAAGGTGGAGTCTAGCTGTTACTGGAAGTCTGTCTTTGAGACTGGCCCAGAGCTACTCCAGAACAGCTGCGATGCACAAGGGGTAATGAAACACGTGCAGTGTGGATTTCAGGCCCTGAGCAATGAGTCTTCTGCCTTAGTGGCCTGTTTTTATCACACCACAGAAGCTGTTCATATAGATATATCTTCATATTTTCAATGCTAACTTTTATCTAACAGAAAAGTGCTGTATACTATCAATCTTTGCCTTGACATGTCATATAAGGCTGGATCAGTCTGGAACCTGTAATATCAAATTATTGATGTTTGAGCCTTAAGAGAGAAAAACAAGATAAATATTAATCATGTGCTTACATGAAGACGTTGCTCAAACTCATCTAATTCTCTTTGGTCAGAAATAGCTTGAGGTCATAGATAACAAGAATATTGAAGTTTCTATTACTTCTGAATTCCAAATGAAATAAGAAAACCCGCAATTCAAACTTTTCCTGCAGTACTTCAGTAAGGATATTGCAGTCTGAAGATTGCCTTATCCAGCCTTGTAAGAAACAGCATTTACACGGGTGTTTGATGTGCGGCGGTCTTTGGGAAAGAGGTTTCAAATGGTTTGTGCGCAAGTCAGATGGATTTTCATTTTTGTTTCATATTTGGCCAAATTTGTGAAGAAGGAAAGGGAAAGGAAGGAAAGAAAGAAGAAAAAAGTAAATACAAACCATTACAGATTGTTTGTTTTCAACTATGTCTATAATAGCAAACAAGAAAGAGGTATGGAAAGATAATTTTTTGTTTTTATTTTTTCTTGAAGCATAAAATGGGAAAAAAAGGAAAAATCTTTTATTTGTGAAACAAATCTGATTGTAAATTACATATGGGAAATTACTTCTTTTCATTGTAACTGTAAAATAAGTAATTACAAATGTGGCTTCTCTATTGAGTATTTCCTCAGTTTTTTCCTTTTTGGCTTTGAAGCATATTTTGTCAATAAAACTAATTTGTGTTTTAAAAGATGAAACCTGTTCTTCTGCAACAATTACTGCATCAAATCAGAGAGAAACAGGTTTAGATAAATATGTCAGAAGACACAGAGCCTTGCACAATGTTTCCTTTACATCCTTTTCCATAGTTAGATCATGTAGTCACTATCGTCAACCATTTAATATTATTATATCAAGAAAGACCAAGTCAGCCAAAACCACTGATGTCAGCAGCTGTTGTAACACTGAGTTATAACATCATTAGTCTGACAAGAGTTTGCTGATAGATTAGCATAATATAGGATCGTACTGAACCAGTCATACATATTAATCAAAACAGATCACCTACTATGATAAAATGGTTCAAGAAGTCATAGAAGATGAAATACATCTAAAATGATAGGAAATAAAAGAAGAAAAGTTAGGTAAATACGTGTGTGGATGCATATGACAGAGAAACGCAGAGGACAAATATCTGGCTGCTTTGTGAATTGTTCCTTCAGCTTCTGTGTAGAGACAGTTGCTGTTCTGTGGTTATTTCGAAGAGTCAGGTAGCAGAATTCAGTATAAAAGCCTTTGACAATACAAAATAAAGCAGACAGATTGAAGTATTCTGGGTAAATCTTTAGCTGACACAGAAACTACAAAGCTATCTCAGTCTCCTGTTTCTTCTGAAGATGAGATACTTTGCACTGTGGAAGCCAGAGATGAAGGATGCAGCCAAAATATATTGTAACATTCGTGCTACTCTATACTATGCCTGGAACAAAAGAGTGCTATTCACAGGTGCTTTTGACTGTCCTGAGCTCCCTAATTTCTGTGTTAGCATTTTGAGCCCACAGAAGGCATAAGCCTTTGCAAGACACTGTGTTTAGGTAAGCTTGTTTTAAATTTACTGTGAATGTGCGTGTCTTTCACTGGAGACACTAAAGTTCTTAGGTGCGAGGTGAATCAAGTGTTCAGATGTTTAACAGAGGACATATTAAACAGAGAATTTAGACTCAATATAAATAATTTCTTCTTGCTCTTGCTCTGCCACTCTTCAACTATACGATTTTTTTACATTCCTCAATTATTTTTTGTTAAATTTCTATACAAATATAAATGATGTTTAAATATGCTTAGTCCTCCATATTCCAGTCACATAAATGTATATATGACTATCTTGAAATGGGAAATTATCCAGTGGCAATTGGATAATTCATTAAGAAATCTTTAATATGTCACTGTGACCTTCTAATATCTGTCAGGCAAACCTGAAAAGTTCCTTTGAACTGCAGAGCTGCTGCTCAAAACAGAGTGGAGATTCAGGCAAATCTTTGAGGACTGTGACTGGGAGTTTTGAAACAGAGAAATACTTCAAGGGTCAAGTCCAAAAAATGAGGAAAAGAAGACAACATAGTTTCAAGGACTGAGGCAGAATATTCAACTCTTGTTCTTTGAGCAATTAAGATTTCTGAAAGGACCAGGAGAGGCAAACAGTCCGGCTGCTGGATAACTGTTTTCCTTGCATACCTTTTGAAAAAAGAATTGTGGTGTAAAGACTGCACTTGAACTACATCCTTTATTGCATAACGACAAGCTCTGTAAATAAGTACCCCCAACAAAGAAAATACCTAACCCATGTTCCTGCTTCAAATCACAAAATATTCTAAGCTCACCAAAGTGTAGTATATCTTGAGAGGGGAAATATTTGTCTGCTGCTTCCCAGATACTGGAATCTAACAGATACATAGACTATATGAGGCTCTCTCAGAATTTATCACTATCTGATCCATTCGGACTTTAAAAATATCAACGAACAAACCACATTTAATATGCAAAATAAAGAAAATTGGGCTACTGAGGGCATTGATATGTACAATTTTCACTAAAAGTCAGAGCCTTGTTGCAGAAACAACTGGATGTCAAGTGGGCAAAACATTAAAATGATATACTCAATGAACATCAACAGATCACAAAAAAGATTTGATCCAGTTCCCTCAGAAAATTCAGTGTTATATCATTGCCATCCAAAATATAAGCTGTTGTTACATATATTTATATGCACATAAAAATGTGGTTTAGCAACTTAGAATGCATTCTCCCTGAAAAACAGTCTAACCAGAGAGTGACTAGGATAAAATATGGTAGAGAATATAAAAAAAGAAGAAAAATGTTGCAAATTCTTACTGATTTCAGGTTGTTTTTGTTATTGTTTTTTTTTTTTTTGCAGTGTACTATATTAATTTTTATTACTTATCTGTATATACAATTACCTCCCCATTTTAAAGATAAAATCTGGATCCCACTTTTAAAAGATTTTTGGAATATTTTTTAATCTGTTTACTTAGCTCTGTTTTGTATGACAGATTAGAACTGCAATAATTTGAGTTTTTCAGGTTCAGATACAACGTCTGCTTAAAACCTTAAGAATTTTGAAGCAAGAGGGGGTCAAATTTAATCACTCTAATTCTAAATCTCTGTGTGGGGGACAGAAAGCTCTAGACAAGCATTCAGTCACTGACTACTGACAGTGTTGCTGACATAGTCACAGGTGCATCAAAACATCCCGACATAGCTCTAAATTCAGTCTTCAAACATAGCCTGGATCTCACAATGCACAGAACCAGGAGAATCAGTAAGTACTTACATTTCCTCAGATTAAGGCGGGAATATTTTTGGGTCCCAATGTAGTTCTTGTTACTGGTCCAAATTGGAGTTCCTTAGTTTCTAAAGAAATTACAAGTGAAAAATGCAGAAAGTTAAGGAATCTACAGATTTCTGTATTATGTATCTAGCACAACAGATAGCTTTAGATTTATAATTAATATTGGCTAATAGAAAATAGGGCTGGAAGATGTTTCTAAAGACCACTTAATTGATCTCTGGCTCAAAAGATTGTCAAACTCAGTTTATTGTGGATTAGTTGTCAAATACAATCAAACACTTCCTGATTTATGAGACACTTGTTGTTAAAAATGTTCAATGATGGAAACTCTGCTACTTTCTTATGCGATATATTTCAGTATTTGAACATCATTAAACTGTTGTTTCCAACATCAAAGCTAAATCTCTCCTGCTGCAATTTATCTAATTAGTCTTTGCACTATCCCAAAAAACCACTGGGAAGCAGTTTATTAGTTTCCTCTTTGCAGAAACTTTTCACATATTTGAAAGCTGTTAATAAATGTCCTTTCAGGCTTCTCTGGAGTATAGGAACCCAACTGTTTCAGTATCTTTAATAGGTCATATTTTATAGACCCTCCAATGAGCCGTATTTTCTGAAATAATATCTTGAGGACATGGTAAGCCTATTTTTTTAATTGGAAACTCGGAAGACAGTGGGATTAGTTCAGTCATCCACTCAAAGGTAATTACCTGATATTAGATGTACATTTTCTACTGTTTTGCAGATATAAGCAGGAGTAATCCCCAACAGACTCCATCTAAGATATTTTCTCCTTTTCACACGAAGTAACCTGTTACACCACAATGATAATGATTCCATAACATATTCTCATCTGGCACTTATTTTATTCTGTTCTTGTAAGAGTAGAAAATCGAGTGGAAGGTTACAGTTAATATGAGAAGTTATACTACTAAACACCACAAGAAAAAGGGCATCTTTTCTTTATAAAAGAAAGTTTATTTCACATTATTAACGTTTGACACATCTGTCTTGGCACTGGAACTAATGACATGAGTCAAAGATGTCACTTTTATATTTGCAAAGTATAAAACTATAATTCTTGAAATAAATCATCATTTTCTCTGGGTTCTTCTTTTGTTTTGTCGTTTTATTTTGATTTTTTTTTAATGGAAAGAGGATTTGGTAATGACTTCTTTTGCAACACATACCTGCAAATATGACTGTTTTCACCCTGCTCGTGCACTGAACCACGCAACTTGAATTTTGCTGGTTGATTAAACCAAGATTTATTCTGACATATGGCAGCCCTTCTCAAGCTGAAGGAGATAACTTGTGAACGTTGTGTGTTTTGAGGACTGGCAGAAGGCGGAGCCTTGGAACAGTTTCACACTCTTCCAGAAAGAAGGGCAGCAGCTGATGGGGCTGTCATTATGCTTGTAAATACTCTCAGCCTTGCTCAGGAGACGAACCCATAACTACAATTGCTGACCAAACTACACCCTGATAGGTGAAAATGGAAACAAAGTCAGTGCTTTCTTTAGTTTTACGTCTCTGCCAGCTAAAAGACAGTTAGTAGACAGATCCGCATTGAGTGTCCTGCTAGTTCCACCTCCCAAGGTCATGTGTGAGCCTGGAATACTTCCAGTCTGGTGAATTTTTTTCTCTCCTTCATCTCAGGGAGAAGAACATGTGTGAAGTGCTTCCTGAAAGTCTAGTTGAGACTATTTCACTCTTAGGACGGAAAGGCAGAAGAGTAGTAGCTGGAGGGGTACAGCCATTATTTCCAGCTCTGGCAAGGGTCAATGGCTGGAGCCATGCAGATCATTGTGGCAGGAGTCAAAATGGCTGTCATCAAATTTTCCTATTTATTTTCTTTCCTTTCTTCCTGAGATGAAGGGCAGGGAATAAAAAAGACTTTGTAACTCTCTTTTTTTCATCTCCTTTTTCCCTGACTTCTCTCTCTGGGCAGAGGAGGGTTGTATATTTATGTTTGAGTGTCCAGGCTATAGTAGAAAAGAAGCAAAGCCCTTTCTAAAGAACACACAAAAACCCAATAAAGAACAACAAAACTAAATCCTTTACAAATCTCATTATCAATTTCCTCCAAGCTTATTATTGTAACTTTACCAGTCTGAAAAAGCAAAGGATAATTGTTTTGCTTGACTAAATGGTGATATTTCTACATTGACTGTCGTGATCTTGCTGCAGGCTGACAGGCAGCATAAAACAAATGAAGGTTGTGTAGAAAATAAATCATCACTGAAATTGGTACTAGGCATATGAAGTATGTCTTATTTGCACACTTATTCCATTTCATGCCCTATAATTTAAAAAATGTTAGGTAATTTTCTAGCATTTGTTCAAAACGGGACAGAATATTTTACAAGTGTAATTGGGTGTCTGGAACCAAGCTGGGGGTCAAAGGTCAGAGGAAATAACTTACAAAAGAATCTATATGTTCAGAAACTGAGAAACTTTTTAGCAAACACGATGTATCCTTGAGGAAATAGATATTTCAGGGTAGAGGTACTGGATTCCTTGGAAAGAGTTAGGATTTCTCTCAGACTAAATTGCCTTTCATAATGTTGTAATTCATATATAGCCTGTCTTTGGCCTTCGAGCATAAGTTATGTTTCATTTAGCTCTTAACATGCATTCAATCTTCCTTAGTTTTATTTTTGGTGTATTCTAATATCATAAACTTATTATACACAGAAAATAAAAAGAACTTACCACAATATATTCTGCACAATGGCCTTTCCATTAGAAGGTTTTATCAGGAAAGGTCATGTGCTTTTTAATATTTTCATTAGGGGCTAGCTATTGCAACCATTTTTTGTAAATATTTCAAAATCTTGATGGAAATTTTTGACACAGGCTCTGTTATCTTTTGAAGAAAATCGGCTGTGTTGTGAAAAAATATATGAACCACGTTGTGTCTTCTAAGTTTTCCTTGAATATTCTGTGGGTTAGAGAAATCACAGAAACTTCATCTTTGTTCTTAAAGGCAATCTGTTTATAATCTAAAAGAAAAAAAGTGTTTTCAGTCCATTTGGAAAACTGTGACTGAAAAGCCTTGAAGGAGTTGACAGTATCTTCCGATTTTATTTGGTTTAGGTAATATCAGATAATTGATACTCGGTTCTTAGTTCAGGCAGTGGCAGATAATAGTCATTGCAATTATCAGAAGTTGACTTTCTGTTGTAAAGATAATTTTCTTATTATCATTCACTATTCTAAGAACCTTTCATTTGAAAATATAAATTTTTATTTTGTTTACATGGCATGGAGTAAAATAGTGAAAGATTTGAGAAATATAAAATAATCACTAACTGTGGCAGTGAATTGGAACTTGTACTTTTTGGTTAATATAAAATCATTGAGTTCTCTATAGCATAACCAAGAATACGGCAGAATGAAATAAAGGCCAAAAACTAGGATGTTAATTTTGTAGGAAAACAATAACTTTCATGCTTCTCTTGCGTTGTCCTTTCATATAATTGTTTACCCCTGCCTGATGACACTCAAGACAAATTATAAAGACCAGTACAGATTCCAGAGCTATTGCCTGCACAAGGCAATACCGTGACTAGCACAAAAGAAGTTTAGTGCAAAAAGGTACTGAATCTAAATAAAAACAATGCCTTATTATTATTTATTAGGCCTGTATATACTTCCAAGGATTTGTGAAGATTTTTTCCATGGAAAAATGTAGCAAAATATCATAGTGTCTCTACTAGTGCAAAAAGACAGAGGAAAGGGAAGGGCTCTCAAGACAAAGCAGGAGAAGCATCCTGACACAAATAGGATGGAGATATGCGAGCAGTACTCAAGAGGAGATGTCTCTGCACCCTGAGCCACTCAGGCTGTGGACTAACCTTTTACTCAGCCCAAGATCACCAATGAGTGATACACTGTCAAAACCTGAGAGATCCTTCAAGCAGATGTGGCCATACTTATTTTAAAATGACAATCTAAATGTGTCCAAACTGAAGACTGTAAATAGTTTTAATAGAATATCTAGACTCAGAAACTTCTCTATTTCAACACATTCAGAGTTAAATTGCATTCTTTAACAATAGAAAAACCCATGTTCAAACCCTATGGTTCAAAAATAAGAGGCTTTTAAGACATCAGTTTTCATGATAGATAAAGGATATTGAAAGGTCATAATGGGATTACATTATAATCCACAGGTAAGAGCAGGATTCATGTCAAAGGATTCCAGCTATAGTTTTATTAAGCTTCCCTCTTTCAGAGATTAACTAGCAGGACAATGTCTGACACCTGATATAGCAACAGAAAGGATTTCTGTGATTTTCATTTTATATATTTGACAGTAACACTAATGGAAGAGCTGAGAGCTGAGCAGTTTTGAAAGGTTTACTCTCTGCAGTTTATGAGTCTGTTTAGAATATGCTTTCGAGAATAATGTGCATACTAAGAGCATGTTTTAAAATTACTTGATTTAAGTAGATTCAGGACTCATGAGCAATTTAGAAAACTTAATGGCCCGGATGTAAAAAAGAAACAGCTATAGCTGATATGAAAAGTAGCCTTGTAGATACACCTGAGATAAGAATCTTCTATGGAATATGTGTCCTGAACATTTTTTCTTGCAAGTTTGAAAGAATAAGGGAGATTTTAGCATTTTTTGAGCTATTAAATAATATGTGGGAACTGAACATTTGTACATATGAAAGTCAGATAATCAAAATAGTTCTCATCAGGGTGGAATAAATTTTGTGCAGAGCTAGAAGGTACATGGATTGCAAAAAAACCCTCACATTTGAATTCATAATGAATCATGGTATGATCTATATCACACAATCACCATTTCACATAATTGGCATGAAAGCAAAATAATGAACCTCGCAATCTGAGAAGCCCTGCTTTGCCTCATTTCTAATCTATTTTTTTAAAATTTTCAAAATCAAAGATGTGATTCTGCTCTTGATACAAATTAGTGAGTGCCGTTGATTTCATTATTCTTAGTGTGCATGTGTGTCACTTTCAAAGCATCTTGTACTGTTTATAGTTGCCACTTCTTACTTGTCTTGTACTGCACAAATAGACGGTATAGAGACATAATTGTAATTCAAACTACATTTTCCCTGCTGTTTTATATTTAATCTTCCTACTGGAAGGTCAGATAGGTACCCATCTGAAATACCAAATGGGTTTCCTAGTGTATCTAGAGCAAGCCTATTCCAAAGGTCTATGCTGTCACTACAATTTTTTTAAAAATTTCCTTTTATTTAACTACATGCTGATAACCTACGAGTGAAACTACATCAGTCTTTATTCCCATGTTTCTGGATTCTCAGTGGATGTCCATGCAAGGCAAAGTAATGTGACTTTCTTTTGTACTAACAGAGGTGAAAGGAACCTGTAGTTTCAATGAGGTTGCACACAAGGGAAAAAAACTTTTATGCTTTAGCACAGACCTAATAAAGAATCATAAAGCAATAATATTTGGGATCATTTGTTAGGTGCCTAAAATGAATGGACAGAAGAACACAGCGAAAGGACTACCTGTTTTTATTTCATTTGAATAAAATTTTAAAGAAAACAAGAAACATATCAATGCTGTTGTAACAGCATTGCAATTAGATCAGCAATTAGAATGGATAGCAGTAAGAAAATTTGTATTTAGATGTACATGTAATTCTTAATTTTTACCTTTGCTTGTAGCAATAAGTTATAATATTTTATATTCTCCAAGATAGTCACTTTGTGCTTCATAGATTGAAGGCCTTTAGTACCTGTCAATGAAAGAGATTTCAAATTTTGACAGAAGGGGCTTTTTATTTTTCAAGAGGACTTTGTAGATTTCTTACACCTTTAAGGCCAGTAGAAACACCATAGCCATTATGACTGACCTGTCACTATGGAATTTCAAGCTAGTCAAAATAGCAAAGTTTTTTTCTAAGCTACAGAACATATTTAAAGAGCTTATGTAAATTTGACATTCAGACTCCAAGTGATATAAAATTAGCCTCACTGCCATATAAATAATTTCTTATAAATTACTGATAAAATACATGCACCCTAAAGCTATTTTTACTTTCAATCATATTTTTCTAAGTTTTGCTCTGCTGAAATATTTCTGAATATTTCAGTTTCTGAAATGTTTCAGTTTCACTATAGAATCACTTTTCTAATGTAAAATTAACTTTGGTTATTTTTGTTCCTCTTCCCCCCTCCACCATCATGTATTCTTGGTATTGCATTTTTCCTACATAATACTACACAAATACTTCATAGCAGCTCATCACACTTGGTGTTTGAAAGAAACATTCCTAAAGACAAGCGTCTCATGCAAATCAAGAAAGGATACAATGCTTAGCAGTGATGGCACAAAAGGCAAGAATCCAACCAAATCAAAGAACAACAATTAAAGGATTATCTTTTTTCTTTTTATTTCTTTTTTTCTCTTGTGAAGAATAACTTTCTAATAAATGCTGGTCCTAAAATGCTTCACCTGACTGTAACGAGAATACCCATGCAGCAACCCAAGAGCCAGAAGCCTGATATTGCAATTCAATGTGACACCACAGAACAAATTCCTTTATTTGCTTAGTTCTGGACCATGTCTGTGGCATATTTGGAATTTAAAGTCACCTAAGTGTTATGCAGGTATGATAAAGACAAAGCCTACTAAAGAAGCTATGCAAACTCAATTGAAATGACCACATTGTGTGATTTTCGATAGCCTATGCCTCTCATTCCTAAATATTGAAAAAAGTACTTTTATATAAGACATGTAAACTACAGTATTGGCACTCTTAGGCTTGCCTTATATTTGGATGGGTTTGGTGAAATACCTTGGGTTTTTGGGATGTTAATATAAACAAATTGATTTATTGCCCTGTTCATGCTTCACCTTAAGCATTTGAATAGTCTCATTGACAGCAAGGGGATAAAAGCTAAGCATGTGCAACAGATCTACATGACTCAAGCTTTTACTGTGAGATTATAATTCGTAATTACTTTAAACAGTTTTAACTATCTCAGTTTCTGTTTTGCATTAATAAATTAGCATTCCAAAGGCTGGAGCTTGATTTATTCTACCCAAAATCAGCACACAGATGTTTCAGTGCTTCACATAGCTCTTAATACCTGCTTCATGGGGTGTTTGACTTCTCAGTAATTCTGAAATTAAAATGCTTACCCATTCCAAATGCATAATTAACTTGAATAGAAAGAAAATAAGTTACTGTTTGAATGCTGAAGTTTTCTTACTAATCATGTGTCTATTATTTCTTCTATCCAAATATCTAATAATCAAAAAAAAAAGTTAATAATTAGCCTCTGAAATCTATTATCTACTTTTTTTCACATACAAACACAGTATTCCTATATGCATCTACTGCAAAGGGAGGGAGCTATTTGACAGCCTTCTTGATTTTTGTGAAACATAAAGCAGGTGGTGTACAGGTTGTCATGCTTTGTTCTGTTCTCGAGGGATTACCACACAGGGAAAGAAAATAATTTGCTTTCCAGCTTCATGCAACTATTGCTAATGATACTGAGGCTGCATAAAATAGAGGGGCTGTTGATATTTCTTTACTAAAAATGAAGGGGGAGAAAATAAATTCCACAAAATATGTAATACAGTGTGACACTAACATGTATCAGTGAATCGTTGCTATGTAACCTGGCATAAAGTGTCATTGTTTGATGCTGCTTTGCCAAATCACTCATCTATCCTTGGGAATGTGCTTAAATGAAGAATGCTAGATGAAATGCCTTTTACCTGGGATCCTAAAGCTACTGTGTACCTTCCATGTTAGGGCAAATAAAATGTGGTAAGCCAATCACATATACATCTCATCAAGGTTCACCCAGTGATCTGTGAGGCAAGCAATTCTGCCTGTCAGCTTTCCTTACATATCCAGGAAAAATGAGCACAACAGGAACTGACTTCAAGCAATATTCACTTCTGATTTGTTACTTTTCATCCCAGACTTGAGCTATGCCCCATTACTTTCTATACACTGTTTCAGTGCTTGAACCTGTCAGGAAAAAAAAAATATCTAGTATTGCACTGCAGACAGAGAATACAATAAATTTATTTTAATTCTTTATCCAAAGAACCATTAGTTTCCAAAGTGCTTGAAAAAGATTATGAGTACCAATATGAATAAGAAGCATTTTCCTGTAAAGAAAAAACCAAAAAACTAAAACCAAAAAACCAAAACACCCAGCCACCCAACCAATCAACCAAAAAAACCCCTTGAAACTAACTGTGAAATTTTTATATCTCAATGTTTAGAAATCTCAGTAATTTAAAATGAGTTTTAACACCAAGTTAAAACTCCTTTAAAAAGGTTCAGATGAAAGCATTGATCTAAACATCTGGGAAAATAATGGTGAATTATCAGTAGCTCATGCTCATGAGATTATAATAGGATTTACCATACAGATTTGGTATAACACAAAGTGAATATTAGAAATGCAGTGTGTTACAGATATAGTTTAGCCCTCCTCAGGCTATTCCTACCTGCAGGAGTAATTTCTTTTAATGGGACAAATAATTTTGTTGGCACCCCATTCAGGCTGGGTTCATAGTGGCAACGTTAACTTGTGCACTCAGGGGTAAGTAGCAGCAGTACATTACTAACCACTAGTTAATAACCACTATTAACTAGTTAATGTACTGTTGCCACCCATCAACATTTATGTTAAATTTAAAGTAGCCTAGAGAAATAATTTTCTTATTTGCATAAATGTTATTAGAAGGCTCTGTAGCTTCATACTACTTATAGTAGAATTTTTCCTAGGGTTCTAGTGTATTGCATCTATCTTCTAGTTTTATATGTTATGTCTTTTGATGACATCATATTCATGTTAGATAACTTTCTTGTTTCAGTAGCTGTGGAAGAAGAATCTTCACAGTTTCTTTTTCCCCACTCTGATCGAATAACACTACACGCACACTTGCAAGGAAAGAGAATTCAAGTTTGGGTGCATCATATGACATTTTCAGTCTTTCTACTTTTATCTACAAGTTTTCACTTTATCTCATTCGGTCATCCCACTAGAGCTGACCCACAAAGCCACTTCACTCTGACAGCAAACAGCAGGAAAACAAATTATTTACTCACTATCCTCTGCACTGTTTGTGCTTTCACCCCAGTCAGAGCACCTTGTTTGGTTCCATGGTCACAGCTTTCTGCTGCAGAGTTCATATGAGTAAGAAGCAGGATAAACAGCACCTCTGCTCCAAGGACTGGAGAAATTAAAGGCTGGCTGTTAAACAACGAATGTGACAACAAAAATGAGAGTAAATCCTTACTGTGAAATCTAGAAAAAATGGATATCAATGCATAGAGGACAAAGGATAAAAAATCCTGAAGCACCAGGATCACGTTGGTAAACAGAGTGAAGGAAGTGCAAGAAGGGATACTTGCAGCACTGAAATAAAAAAGATGGGAATTCACAGCAGAGGCCATGCAGTGTGGAGATCGATTCAGAGACAAAATTTGAGGATACATGTGAAGAACATGGCAGAGACAATGGCAGACATAGGAATTAGGAAATTGAAAAACCTTCATCATTGCAAAAATCTCATTTATTCAGAGCTGAACTTCTCATTCTTCAACAGCTTTTAAAAGTCAACTGAAAATTTCTCTCGCCTTTTTTGCCTTGTGGATTATCTGTCTCTGGTACAGGAGTCCTGATGGAGAACAACAACATTACCAGATATAAATCCAGACACATCCACAAAAATATACATGTTGTATATGGTTTTGATGGCTCTTGATTCACAAAGATTCAGCAGCCCAGATGTCTGTGGTCTGTGTTTTAAATTAAAAGCCAGCAACCAGGTGAAAGGACACAGAAGTTTGAAAGCTAACAGGGAAACTCATTAAAATGTACCGTTCTGCAAACATTTTGAGTTGAAGGGAAGAAAAGAAAATACAAAAAATAAAGATATTTAAGACTACTGCTTTTTATAAAACCTCTCTCCATGATGCAGATTTACCGCAAAATCCAGAACAGCTAGCCCTTCCTCTAATATCTAGCATGTTGAGGTATATTAAAATGGTTTCAGTTCACCCTTACATAAAAGGAAGTTTCCTTCAACAAAATCTCCATACCTATATTTATTCTTTTAATAAAGTTCTAAAGAGTCTACCGAATTTTCTTTTAAGGGTTCAGCCATAATAATAAAATCTTAAAAATAAAATCCTAATACTTCAAGTACACAGCACTACCAGGAGACTTAATATCTGAGCCATTTCTGTATAAATTTAATAAACCTATTATAGCCCTATGTTTCATTACTTCATGCCAACAAGAAAGGGACTGAGCTTTTAAAATGGTGCTTTTTTACAGACTGTGGCCCATGCAATATGTGTCCTTGGAGCTATGTGTTCATGGATCTCAAAGATCAATATTTGGTAGGTAAGGAAATTAGAATCCTTCTAGCTCAGCATTTAGAGAGACGGTTCTTTACCAGGAAAATAACTGAAGGCAGACAAAACATAAAAAGCTTGAGGACTGTCTCTTAAGATTCTCTGATAAACATCAGAAACCAAGGAGGAGGTAGCAGATAGGAATATTAAGACTGCTTCTTAATTATTAAACCATTAAGGCTAAAATCAGTTAAACCCTATGTAGCTGCTTATTAGCTCCAATTTCATCTTTTATATTTGCAAGTTTGAGTTTACCGGATCTAAAGAGAAGGTGCCAAGTCAAACAGAGGATTTAAGCTGTTTTCGTGTTAGCTGACACACACAGCTGTGTATGTTTACATAAAGAATACAAAAATTTTGAGTGGAAAGTACCTATGGCAGGAAACGGGTAAAGAAGCAAAAAAACTCCTACCCATGACAGATGTTCTGAGTACTTTTCTGAATTTTGGCATTTAACTCAAGGGTATACATTTGAAACGTTCATCCTGCTCAGGACTCAGAGTTTGGAGTCCTGAAGAGAGAGCTTAACAGAGATTCTTAAATCAGCCAGATCATATTGCCTCATTTTTTTTGTAGAATAGCTGCACTGATCATGTTCACAGTATAGGAGGAGATAACCTGGGTTCCAGACTTCTGCAGCCTGAGGGAAATTAAACACACGTTTTAGTGGTCCTACTTGCCACACATCAGGGTTCTCTTGCTGAAGTGTCCTGTATGTAGGAGATGATGCAAGTATTTAAGGGCCCAGAAGGAAAATGAATGGAAAACAGTCTAATTAGCAGGCTAGTAAACAAAATGCCCATCTGAGAGTGCACTGGTCCACTTTGCACTCAGGTCTTCTTGGAATACATCTTTTTGTTCCAAATATTGAATTATGTAAAGTACATAATAGGGAACAGTTCAAGTGCAAGCTCTAATCCTTTGATTCAGGCACTGCCAACCTAAGGACAACCTGAAAAAGATCTTCCGCCTCCTCAGAGAGTTTCCTGTCATCACACAACGTTTGTGGGCCAGCTGTGGAAAGGTTAAGTAGCTATTTTTTAGCTGTAGTTTGTTTTTACAGAAATACCATGTGTTTGTACAGATCTACTAGAAGTCTTGATGATTTTAACTGAATTATGCGGTCTAGGGATCAGTACGATCTCTGAGGCTTCTCTTTACTTAACAAGCTTTTCCACATTCAGATTCAATTTTTTTCCTACCTAAAAGCAATTTATTTCCATAGAAAGATATCCTTAATTTAATGATTTTTCCAGAATTATGTGATTAAACTTAAAGAACTATGTGATTAAACAGATGTACAGATCTATCTGTAATCACTCAACTAAGACAATTAAGTTTTCTTATCCCCATACTTTACATAAACAAACCAAGAAAAAATGAAACTCATTTGATTGCCTGAGATGAGAGAGGAAACTGAATGGGCAGAATCAGGAATACTCTTTTTAGTTCCTAGCTTGATGCTGTTCCCAAATACTTATAGATGGTATTTGCCTTAAAATACAGTATCTGCTGGAAACACAACTAAAACTCAATGGCAGATCACAGCATTAAAAGCAGGACCTTCTCACTGAAAAGGAAAACCTTGACTGATTGCAGAAGTTCACATGTATCTAAGCTACAGAGTTAGGAGAGAAGTTAGATCACAGAACTTTACCTAAGATTTTCTCTTTAAACAAGACAAAATATTTACCCTGTCTATTTCCCCTTTATTTTTTTCTTCTAATGGTAAATAATTATTTTTTCCTTCAAGAAGTATGCTGAG
Organism: Lycocorax pyrrhopterus obiensis; assembly: GCA_014706295.1. Classification (NCBI taxonomy): domain Eukaryota; kingdom Metazoa; phylum Chordata; class Aves; order Passeriformes; family Paradisaeidae; genus Lycocorax; species Lycocorax pyrrhopterus. The sequence continues at coordinate 124,417,185 of JACSVZ010000002.1, forward strand.
ACTGGTTATCCAGTTTTCATAGAATCCCTGCATAGCTTCAGGGGAACATGCACATTGTTTTCTAAGGCTTTATTCAAATGTTTCTGTATATTAAAAAAAAGTAATTTGGTCTTGAAAGCTAGTGGCTCAGACTGTTTTCTGGTAACTCTTGACTTTGCTGAGTCTTGGCCAAATTCAGCAGTTGAAAATAGGGGCCAGAGATAACTGCAACTTCTGACATCAGCTCAGACTCTTTCTTAATTTTTCACAGAGTTGTGAATAATAACACAGTTAGTGTTGATTGATATAAATAATCTTAACTGCTTCCATTACGTGAGCAGGGAAATCTATATCCAAAGCTTCCTTCCATATTTACAGATGACAACAAGTAGCAGAAAAGCTTTCTAATGATCAATAAAGCTCATTTAAACTCGCTGATTACATTTATACACTTTTCCATCAAAGAGGTTTAAAATAAATATCTTAACTCAAGTTTCTAAATTAATTCAAAATAATTCTGTCTGCTCAAGAAGGTATTAGCAGTCCTATTATTGTAATACTTGGATATGTTACTGAATTAATGGTTAGTGAATAAATCATCAAAGAATTGAAGGGGATGTAGATCACAGTAGTGGACATGTAATTTAATATGAATTTTAAAAGGCTGTGCATGTGTTCACCCTTTTATCAGACATAATTGTTGATGGGTAAATATAGATTTTACACTATATATAGTGCAAAAAATCTGGATATCCAGCAGTTTTTTCATGCTTTTTTATATATTTAAAACCTTCACCTTAATAATTTTGCATATATCTGAACATACTGATGACAGTCTCACTCATCCAGCTAATCATATTAAAATTTTCTAATATTGAACAGTTTCTCAGCATCAGGTACATCTATGCATTCCCTTGATATTTCACTAGATTTTTTCATAAGTTACTGTGGTGAGTCAACTATTAGAACAGATGAGGCAGCAGATGACCAACAACTGTCACAACTTTCAGAGGCCTGGGAGTTACCACAAGTTTTCTCAGTCTATCCATGGGGTCCTGTATAATCCACCATGACTGTAGTATTGCTGACAGAGATCCTGCTATTTTGCCACACTCTTTCCTACAATTCTGCAACTTACATGGAAATAAAATGGGATTTGTAAGGACATCCTCAGAAATAGCCTTTCATCTGTTTCTGCAACATCTGAGCTGGAGAAATGATTCTTTTGGTTGAGATGAGGCTGTCAGAAATTTTAGGAATGGGGATGCAGATACTTATACACAAAGTCCTACTGTTGGGTTAAAGTATCCCCAAGTGCTTGTATATTTTTAAATACTGCTCACAAGTGGAGTGTATAATCTCAAGTAAGACAACATCTTCTGCCCTTTTTGAATATACAGCTGCAAAAAGAAATGGAATAGGAATAGGGTACTTTTTCTCTCTGAAGGCATGCAGCTGATATAACTCTTCTGAGTTAGAAAAGCATTCTTCTTTAATTGCCAAAAAAAAGTTACCAAACAAAATCTTTGTTACTATATTTTGTCCTAGAAGTGAAAGAAAATATGTTGCTTTAATTGTGAGTCTGTTAAGGGAAAATGCAAGATACTCTTCTTGTTGCTAAACTGATGCATATGGTGGCCAGTATCAGTCAGTTTTCCAAACAGCTGTAGATCACAGGTGGGCATGTTTCAGCAGGCCCCCTCGCCAGACATAAATAAAACGTCATGTAATTCATGTAAAGTAATTTTCTATCTTTACCATATTCCCATTTTCTTTTCTATTACACTTCTCCATGGAAGGAGAGCTAGAATGAATCAATCCTGACAGTACCTCCTTTACTTACACGGCGATCAATGCTACTCATTTTCCATTCCTTTAAAATAAGGAATACTACTTATTTTGCAAACACAAAGCCCTGAAAATCAAGCCTAAGTTGTTTGTGTTATACTGCAGTCGCAGTAAATTGCAGGTCCACACTCCTAAATCACAGTAATCTCTTTTAAATTTAGAAAACACATACTTTTCTGTAGCTGTATGTTACATAAGGAACTAATAAATGCACTAAAGTAAGTAATCTCAAACAGATGTATTTATTTGCAGTTTTATTTTTGTTGATTATTTTGAACAAGCCTACAGTTAGCAGCTTTACAGGGCAATCATACTTTTCATCAGAAACAATTTCAACTACACCCTTTTCATCTCTCAGAGCATCCTTACCAGACACCCTACCCAGCAATGAGGTCAGGGAACTACAGTCCTCTCAACTTCTGTTGTTCAGTCCTTCAGTTCTGTTCTGTTGCTCTCTTCTTATGATTGAAAAGTCAGAGCCAAACCAGTCAAAAGAGGCTGAACAAACTTTGTAGACATGCATAGAAAATGAATAATTTCTTAGTGGGGAAAAAGAATAGAAGGTGCTCCCTTCATCTACTACCTGAACTTTTAACAGAAATAAATCACTCCTAACAATAGGGAAGAACTCAGGACCAAGCTGTAATCAGATAGGAAGGAGAGAAAGGCCAAGAGTTAAGAAAGGAGCTAGAATTCTTGGAGATTGGAGCCCAAATTTCCTGCTTGACCTTTCACAAACAAGTAATTTACTATGGATGATGTAGCTTTTGGTTGATAAGAAGTCTAAGACAAAAAAGCTAAACTTGGCTTAAGGTTTTCTGTGCACCTATAGGTAAACATCATATGTTCATAAAAAATATCCTGATTCTGCTTTTTCATCCTGTAGATTTTTACACTGTAGATTCAAGGGGTAAAACTACTAGAAGACCCTGTAGCACCATTTGTTGCTATCAAGAAGTTACACCTTACAAAAGAGAAGGGCTGCATTTCAGCAATAAGAAAACAGTTTTACAGTCTAAATATGGGCATCCCAGGGAACATTTCAAGGCAGCACTGGAAATCAATTATATAAGAAGAATTGAGTTAACTCATGTTGCTTGAGGCCAAACACAAATGAAGATAAGCTTTTAATTGCTCAAATGCTTTAGAATTCTCTTACCCATGACTTTTCAAACCTATTGCAACTAAAGAAATACATATACTGAATACAGTTTGGTATGTAATTCAGGGGCACACAAGTAATATCTGACTCTTGGTGATAATTTGTGTCAGAAAATAGACATTTTATCTCTTGTCATGCAGGTTACTCAGTAATATTCCACCTTTGTTGTGTGATCATCCATAGGTTCTGAAACTTTTTAAAATACTGAATATACATCACCAACAGATGCAGGAAAGGCAAAGCACAAAAAAGTGATTGCCTGATCCAATGCCTGTCCAAGCCAGTGGTGGCTCCCTCCGGTGACTCAGGTGGGCAGTGAACTAGACAAAAAATATTTACTCAAAGTCATTTAACTACATTCAATGGCAGATGGAGTTAATAGCATTTTGAACTTACAATTTTCATGTTCTGTCTGTGGGATAACACTGTCTGTTGCCTACTGAGGAAAAAAATTCAGTTAGAAAAAAAGATTAAGTGCAAAAAATATTAAAAATATAAAAGTTTTCTACATTTATACATGAAAAATTCTTTTGGTATTGAATTGCATTCTGACTTTAACAATTTTTCTAACAACTCAAGCATTAGAATCTGCTGCACATTCAAATCATCAGTAGGTAAGAGGGAAAAGAAATATTTCTTCTTTCTCACCACTATCCATTCAGAATTACATTTCTGCCACTGTTTTTTCCTAAAGTCTTCATTCTGAGATTGATGAGTACGTTTTTATCAATTGTCAGAGGTGTCTATGGAGATTTTTAAAGGGGTTCTTATTCTTGGCAATTCCTCCAAATGAAGCAAGCAAAGGTTTCAGAGAAGAGGCTGATGCTTTAGAACCTCTGAGAGGTATGCAGAGTATAGTGCAACAAAATGTACAGCTCTCTTTTGAGAACTTTAAATGGAGAAGCCTATTCAATTTCCTTTTTAGTATTTTTCAACTTGAATATAAGCCTGAGAGACAGTTTGCTGAAGGTTAGGTTATTGGAACTTGTAGTGGTTTATTTTTCTTCCTAATGTTGAAAAATATCTGTCCCTTCTGGCCTTAAAAAAAATTTAAAAATAAAAAGCAGACCTTACAAAATAGACTAACCTTTCAAGACATCTTTGGGAAAAAACCCCAATTTATTTCAGTTACATTCTGTAAACAAAATGCTACTTTACCTATTTATATAGGTTATCTGTTCCTCCAATTTTCAAGTTCACTTGTCACAGCACAGCAAAACACCATAGAATTTGAATCCCTAATGCAGACACTGCAGTCTCCTAACCTGGGCAAGTAGTGTTGTCATCTGTGTTCCTGAAAAGCAAAGCAGGTGCATAGAATTACTGTGAAAATCAGATCCTTGACTTGAATGAACATCCTTAAATGGAACACCAATATCCATGGCAAAACAAACTCATTCATTTGCTGTGCTTCAGAAACACTTGCAGGGCAGCGTGTCCACCAGCTACAAGGACAACTAACTGCACAGCACTAACAACACTGTAATTGAGACTGAATAACCAACATATTTTTCTCTGTGATTTTCTAATCTCTTTGAAGTATTTGTACTTATATGTACATATGTACTTGTGAAGGCCAACAATTTCAGCTTGGTAGCATGTCACATCCTGGGTGTGCTGGGTTAACTGGGTATTATGTGCCGTAGCTGGTCTGTGTGTCACATGGCAGCATATCCATAATGTGATAACATGGTGTTTGAGATTGCCCTGTGCAGCAGAGACACAGGAATGGAAGAGGAGACTAGAACAAAAGAAACAACGGAACAGAGTAGCTCTCAAGACAGCACTCTTGCCTACATAATGGGGCAGAAATCTTTCTAACCCTAAATAAAAACAAGACAATGTTGCCACAATGAATGAATCAACATATTCCAGTGGAAAATAACTTGGACACAGTTGTCGTATCTCTAAGTCATGTAAATTAGTTGGAATTCAACAGGCATCTGTAAGCAATGCAAAAAGATCTCTGAAATACATTTGTCATCTGCACTAACCTACAGCATTCAGCATTCAATGTTACCTTAGTAACAGTTCAGGGTATCCATAGTAAGGAAAGACATTGGAAAATATGGAAATTTTCGCTTTACCTATTTCTATTGCATATTTATTTTATGTTTTCTACAGTATTTTCAATTGGGGATCACCGAAATACTTCAGTGACTATTCTGACCTTGTTATTGACATTGATTTAGATGTTGATGGACTGACTGCAATTGTGGAGGAAGTACAGTAGGAGAAGTAATTCAGCTCTTGAGGTGGTACTGAGTTTTGTCCTCTCAAATGAATTTTAAATTAATCTGTTGTCACACACCAAGAAATAATTTCAAACAACAGGCCTTCTAGACATAGCTATTGAATTGCTGTCAAAGCCTATTAAACCATCTACTCAAAGATCCCACTACAGATATTTTAGTGAATTTATTTCTTGGGGAAGAAAAGGAATTGAAAATTTCACTGAGGAAGTGTCCACTCTGATTATAGGTTTTCTGTCAAGGCAAATAATTTCAATATACAATTAAAACACATGGTTAAAATTTAGTATTTTTTTCTCCTCTTCTTGGACTTGAAAACCAGTATGCTATTGCAGTATGGGAGGCTAAACTAGTTATATGTTTTAACTTTCTCTTTAATATTTATATAAAGGAAAAATTATTTCTTTAAAATGTGCTAGTACTGTGTAGGGAGCCCTAGAGTTACAGAAAGAATAGGTCCTAGCTTTAAAACAGTATTAATGCTAGTGAATTATAAGAATATGGACCAGACTTGTTGATAGAAGTGATTTGTGGAAGTTTAGCAACTTGCCAGTCCCCAGATTTTTGATGCTTTTGATAATTCTCTAAAACACTGGAGTTTTTTATTTAAAAAGTAAACATTAAAGCTTCTACATTTTCAACATAGAATCATAGATAGTCTTGGGTTAAACATAGCAAAAACTATTATAACCGCTGTATTTTAAGAACTTATGAATGCTCACTTAAGAATAAGAATGTCTGCATAGCAATGAATAGAATTATGAGGAAAAATTAAAATTAAACAGCTAATGTGTATCATTTTTGTAAGAAACTGTTATTCTTACAAAATATCAAGGATGTATGATGTAGAGAAATGTAGATGGAGCACGGAGAACTACAAAACATCTTACTAGAGTAGGCGAAGGCATCTCAAGTCTGCACATCCTGATTTTATTGAATGCTTGCTTTGAAGATCTCCATAGGCACTCACAGAAATATTGGGAGGTGTGTATAATACATATATGAAATAGAAAACTAATAATTAAATAGATTACTAAAATAACAGAATGATTTGTTTCTAACAGCCTGTCAAACTGGGGCAAAATTAGCTTATTATACAGTTAGGCCCTGTATGATATCTCTGGAAGTATTTATAACCAACTCAACATTATTGTTCTAAAAATAGTGTGGTATAGGAGAGGTGATTTTTATCCTTTCTCGCTGCCAGCTGGTTATCTGGTTTTCCATCCCTAATACAGGCTGAAGTTAATATTTTCTTTTGTCTTCATATGGACTCAAAGCTTTCTGTTTTTGTGAAAATAGCATTGATTGCAATTATTTCCCCATTATTCCTTGTAAGATTTTATTTATTTTTTTTTACGTTGACTGTGTTGCATTTTTTTTCATAAGAGATAGAGGCCAGAAGTATCTGATAACTTTGCCTAATAACACAGGTTGATGTAGAATATAAGGTATTTGTCTAAAAAAAAGGGAATTTTCGTCTATTCTGTACTCTTTCACCATATGTTGATACTTTATCTCGTTTGTCTCCTGCAAAGCAGATTCTATACTTTTAATACATGAAGTTTTATTCTTACTTCCCCAGCGGTTTTCAAAGTTGTTCTTTAAAAAAAAAAAGTTTTCTTATAGAAGCGCCTAGCTCAGGTCAGCAAAACCTAATGAACTCAGGAGAATACATCGTACTGAAAGTCAATGGGATTTAGACTGCATCTATATTTCAGACTGCAAGGACAGGGAGAAGAAAAGCTACTATAATGTATATTTGTGATTTTACTGTAATGTATTAGTCAAGGTTAATAGGTAACAATTAAGCTTAACTCCGTCTTTCTCCCCTGTTGGACTTCTGGACTTGGAAATTAACTGAGTCAGCCTAATTTTGTTTAGCTGCTGAAGTACAGATTTGATTAGTACGGTTAGAGCAATCAGTCCCTGTAGAAGCACGCTGAAATCAACAAACGCAGGGAGATCTATACTTAAAATAGTTGCTAGATTTTGAGTATCAGGCAATGGATCTTTTACTAATAAAAGTGCTTTTATAATCCATCTTTCCCTGTATGGAACATAGATTGATCTATGTTTTTGCTCATCCATAATTTTTGGTATCTGAGTCTAGAGAAATAAAATAGAATTTTAAAAAGTGGAACAGATACATTGTGGACTGAACTTCATCAGCAAAATATATTATGCTATTAGCCATTATCGGTGCAATTCCCTCTTTTCGCTACCATAATCATGCTTTCAAACTGATGAGAGGGGAACCGAAACCGACATATTTTCTCTCTCTCTTTGGAGCAGTTGTTTTCAATGACCAAACCAAACTGCCACTGGAAGAGTTGATGGCTTTGTTTAACTAATGATCTCAGAGAGAAGGTATCTGACACCCCCTCCAAAGCAGTTAGTAGAAGTAAAGAATTTATATTAAGGTAAGAAAAAACTCAAATTGGCAATAAAGCAGAAGCATTTATCAACCTGGGAAATGTTAGTGGAAGCAGACCTTCTATGTCTCAACAAATTTAGGACAGGTACCAACTAGTCAGCTAAGGAGTCAGTATAAAACCTGAGGCAATTTATCTTTTTCCTCTTATAAGTCTCTCACAGGTGTCTGTATAATTTTCCCATAAAAAATGAAGTACTTCATCTCAGATGTAATATTACTGTAAGAAAGTTACAAAGAATAAAAATTTTAAGACTGGGAGGCTATATTGGATCTCATCTGCAACCTGACCTTACTTATGGTGATCAACTAATCAAAACATGAAAGACTTCAGATAGATTTCTGTACCTCTGCCTTCTGCAACTGCAAAAAAAGTCTAAACTGCATAAATGCACATCTAAATATAGACAGTGAAACATATACTCACTATTTTATAAAAATTTACAGGTTCTGCTTCTCTATATATAAGTTTGAAGAGCCTGTAAATTCCATAAATAGCATAAGGAATTTGCATATCAGGAGATTTGACAGTTAAGAAGATGTAAGCAGTTGTAAACTCCATAAACTGAAGGGACATAATGGGAGACAGGAAAAGAGGGAGAGAAAGTAGGAAGGAGGAGGAGAAGGAGGAAAGCACGGCTGAGGGGACAGAAGGAAGGTGGCAGGGGAGGAAGGAGGCAAAGAAATAGCACAGCTTTTGTTTTGCAGAGCTGAAATTACATATACTTTAAGAGACTATATCGGTACCACTTTTTCCTCTTTGATTTTCTTGCTTTTATTGGTAATGCTGAAGGAAGATGAGGATTGTCTCCTACTGCTTCCTCACTGCCACTAATAAAATATTTTCTCTGAACATGAACAGTGTCTTGACCTTTTAGATAATCTTCTCGTCATGTAATCCACTTACTACTCTTCCTGAAAAGCAGTCTGGACTAGAACACACAGAAACATTAGTGGAGTTGAAAGAATGAAAGGAAGACATATTTTTTTAATTATTATTATATAAAAAAAAATAGTAGGCTACTTCCGAATGGTTTCAATGCCTTCAAAGAGAATAGAGACATGTTCGGCATGTATAGGACCTTGGAGGTTTCAAAGACAGAAACTAAAATATGTTGAATTATATTTCACTATTACATGAATTTAAACCAACTGAATAGAATTTAAACCAACTGAAGGATAGTCCTTGTGCTAGCTTTCCTTGCTCCAGAGGAAAAGACCCCCAACGTCAGATGGGAATTGTTAAAAGATGATGCCCATAGTAGGACTTGGATGGAACTGACATAGTGGGTGCTGGTGGTGTTGCCTAAACTCCACTTGAAGCCTCATTTAAATTTGGAACTTCCAGTCTGGTTTGTGAGTTCTGATTTTGCACCACTTTCAGTTTGCCACAACTGAGCAATTTATCATCATACTCCTTTATTCTGTGATAAAGAAATTAGGTTTCCCTCATTTCTTCTGGATTGGATAGCCTGGACATCAGAAACATAGGGATATAAGACTTTAGTGCATAAGTGTAGCACCGTGTACCCTAATGCCATCAGGGTACCAGGGGGAAGAACTCCTCTTGATTTCTGAAATGACAGAAGGATCCCAACAGATTGTTGTGTTGGAGGCTGAGATGAGCTTAACAAGGAAAAAGTGGCAGAAGCACCATCTTGTGACTGGCCTGAAGGCTGCTCTATCCTTTGCAATGACTAGCTCAGACTAGGGTACTCCAAGGATCCAAAAGGGTACGGGTGTCATGCTTGTTGAGGAACAACAGATCCCAGTTGCTACCAAGTACTAGTGGCAGTATTGCCCCTACCAAGGCTCCCTGGTTCCCATGACCTGTCATCTGGAGAGCCAAGGAGTGATCAGGTAGACTCAATCGCTGTTTGGTAGTCCTATCTGGTGAGTGCAAAATCTGGTGAAGGCTAACAGCGGACTCTCATGGTGTGAATTAAACCGTGTGGCCATTGAGTGCTGCCATATTGAACATGCTAGAACTCCAATGTGAAATGGAGTCTAAGGCGGTTAAGTGGTATGCCCCAAATGATATTTCTTGTGCACGTTTTCCAATTTTTTTCAATTCCGTTTGCCTTCATATGTAGAGATGTTCAGTACACCTGGAACGAGCTGCCCAATTTCTAGGAGACCAGCCCTACCATTTGTCACGGGACTATCCTGACTATACTGGAACAACATGATCCATGGAAGGCCCTGATCACCTGTAATATATTGATGTCATTCTGTGGGCAAAGCAGTAAAGGAAATGTTTGAGAAAAGCCAAATAACAACCCAAATTCTTTTTAAGGCTGATTTAGCCATAAAAAAAAACCCATACAGGGTCAAAGGACCTGCACAGGAGATCCAGTTCTTGGGTACGAAATGGCAACAGAGGTGTAATTACATGCCACATGTAATTACATCAATTACATGGATGTGATCAATAAGAGAACAACCATATTCCAATCAGCTATCAAAAAGGAAACACAGGCTTTCCTCAGCTTTGTGGGTTTCTGGAGAATATTCATTCCACATTACAGTCAGCTTGTGAGACCTCTCTCACAGCCTAGTGGCCCAAAATAAGAACTATTTTAAGTGAGATCCTAGGTAGAAACAAGATGTTGAACAGGCCAAATAGTAGAGAGCTTGTGCAGTAGCCCAAGTCCATACAGCACCAGCCATGAGGAACATGCTCTACATCACAGCTGGGGAGCATGGCCTCATCCAGAGCCTGTGGCAGAAAACACTCAGAGACTCAAGATCAACCTCTAGGAGTTTGGAGCTGGAGATATTAAGGATCCAAGGCCAGCTTCTTCCTGAATGCAGAAAAGATACCTGGAGCATGTAGGAGAGTTGAAGTTGCTTCAGGAGCAGTTGCCATGAAAGCACAGATCTTCTGGGCATTGTGATTGCCTTTCCTGTGCTGGACGTTCAAAGGAAGGGTCCCTTCTGCATGTATATCCAAACTAGAGACTGAGCAGGTAGCACTGATCACACTGCAGGCTTAAATGGAGAACGACAACTACCCAGGAATTGTGGAAGAGATCACAGACTGGCCAGAAGGCAGCGGTTTTGGAGCATCCCCTGAGGAGGTGAATTGTGCCCTAGAGGCCCTGCCATTTCATGAATTACCAGAAAATTAAAAGCAATATGTTCTGTTTAGTGATGCATCCTGTTGTTTTCTGCAAACCCATAAAAAGAGTAAAGCTGCTGTGTGGAGTCAAACATAAGCAGTCACTGTATCTCCTGAAGGAAAATACAAACTCATTCAGTCTGCAGAAGAAGGAGGAGTTGGATTTTTCTGGCTTCAAAGGGGCTCATTTCTTGTAGACTGGATGGGCATTGGTCTATTTGTGGAAGTTGCTGAGTGATTGCTTTTCCATCACTTGTTTTTTTTCCCTCTTTTCTTCACCTTTTAAACTGTCCTTGTCACCTATTAAAGTGCTTTTAGACAAGTTTTCTCACATTTACTTCTTCACATTCTCTCTGCTAGTTGAGGTGGGGACAGGAGGGAGGGAGAAGTTATGTGGGTGATGCTCAGGGTCAACCCACATCACAAAGCACATTGTCCTTGTAAAGGACAGTCACTTTCATATTTGTGCTCCATTCAGAATGTGGAAAGATGGAAAAAGATGGAGCCATATTTTGTGTCTTAAGATGTCTGGATGGATCCAGAGCTACAGTTTTTAGTGGTACCATTCTAGCCTTTCTTTTTTTCCCCAGTTATTGAGAAAGATTACAGCATATCTTGGTATTCGGAGCTTGTGACTTAAAATACAATTTCTTTAGATGGATGCCTCACTACCTGTGATTCTGGAAGGAGTGCAGATGCTTCACACAAGTTTAGATTCCTTGTTACAAGTTAGGTGTTGTAGCATTGCAGCCTCTTCTGACTCTGTCCCAGCAGTTTCTTTTTGAATGGATATACAGACTTCACAGACAGTCAGGCAACGCTACAAAATAGAAACAAATTTTGCAATCTTATGGGGATTTCTCAATCAGGATCAAAGTATTAAAGAAGAAACAAAATTAACAAAACATAATTGAGCTGTGTAATTTATTACAAGGACATGAATTAAAGATTCATTTTAAGACATGGAAACATTGGTTCAGGACTAACCTCTGCCATAAAACTGCAATTTATTTTAAGCAAAACATTGTTTCCTGTGATGGAAGCTTGTTGAAAACAGTCTCGGAATTACCAGAGCCTGCAATATACAATTTTTATCAATATATTCACAATGTGTTAATCTTAAGAAGTCTAAAAGGAGAGAGGAAAAATAATAATCTATTTTGGCAGATGGTAGTCAAATATTTGACTTTTTTTTTTCTTAGTATCTATTTTCCTCTTACTTCTACATTTTTAGTGGTCAAAGACCAGCTGGAAAACAAGTCTGCAAAATTAATTCCCTTGGAAGCGGAATAAAAGGATAATATAGAAAAGTACTGATATCAGGCATTGTGATGTCCAATGACTGTGCTTCATTAGAAACTTACTGATGAAAACAGCAATACACATACATTGATGCTTCTTTTAGATATAGTCTGTAAAGACTTTTTTCAGAATATGTGTTTAACTTTCCTTTGAGAAATACTTCAGGTCACAGATTTTGAATAGATTTTCAGATTTGCTAATTGAAATTTGTCCCATTGTTGGATTTGAATGTGAAGTTATTTGATAGTTCAAACTAGACCGTATTTCACGATGCTCTTTGGACAAATACAACACGATCTATTTTATTGAAAGTTAACTGTGAAGTCTTCTCAGCCAAAATTATTTGAGGCCCTTCCCTTCCAGTAGAATCTTTTTCCTGAATTACTGAAAAGCTTAAGAACAAAAATATTTTTAAAAATAATTATCTGTTGACAAGTGGGTTCAACAGCATTCTTCCCATCACCATGCCTAAGAGAATTGTTTTTGCAGCTTCTAAGTATACATATCAAACTGTGAGCATGTCACTGCACCTTTAAGGTAGACTGCCTGCTTCCAGGGGTTAACATACAGCCCTGGGTAATACCAAGCTGCAGCTGCCTGAAACTGCCCTGAGTTTAAATGATAATACTATGATAAAAAACAAATGAAAATTTTACAGTTATTTTTAAAAGACACTGCCAAAATCAGAAGTAAATAAGGAAAGAAAAAAATGCTTGGAATAGTAGAAACAGGAAAGAAATGCACTGTAAACAAAAATAGCTTTTAGAAGAGGATTCTTTTGGTACCTGACATGTGATGTTGCAGCCACCAGCAGCTGAACTCTTCATGTCCTGAAGGCAAAGTTCTGGGCCTGTGACCAGCACATTTTTGCCATAGGAAGGCAAAAGGGGGAGAAAGGGAAAGTGAAGCTCCGGGACGAAGTCTGCCCATATCTGACAGAAGAGTCAGCTGCCTCTCCCCGGCTCTGGCATAGATGAGGCAAGTGGGAAAAGCTGTTGCCCTTTTGGCACCCGCTCTTGGCAAGCTGCTGTGCTGAGGAACAGTTGACTGCCTGAAGCTGGCCCTGCTGTTTGGCTGTTTGCACCTTTTGTGTGTACTCTACTGCAGAGAGTTCAAGGCAAGAGAATCAGACCAATTTACAGTGGCACATCGATAGAATTTGCAAACAGCTCTTTAGCAGTGACTGCACTCCCATTTCATTGATACCAGTGTAAGCTTTACAGGTAATTTCAGTTGAAGAGCCAAGCCATCACTGAGCACTTCTGAGAACCCAACTTTAATGACATGGGTCTTAATTAATAAGGTAAAAGACAATTCCTACAATCTGAGGAGTTTGGCCAAACAATGAACGCAGTTTCATGGAGAACTTCTGGGGAAGCTTTGATTGAATGAGGTCATGAATTAAGTGGTGTTCATTTAATCTGTTACTGTAGTGATGATTCATATGCAAATTGTTCTGAGTGATGTTTTTAAATGAAACCCAAAGTGAATTAGTTAGTGAAAGATGATTTTTACTGTATTTTCTTAATTTTTTGGAAGATACCAAAGCAAAATTACCAGGAGTACACTCACATGAGGAAAAACTGGGAAGTCTTTTTGGGGGTGCCCTCATAAACTAATTTCTTCACAGTATTATATTAAGTAATGATTAAAAACTGAAAAGCAAACAAAAGGTATACTTGAACTGAAGCACAATTTCAACTTCATAAAGTAAGGAGAATCTTGGAGCAAATGGCAGATAAGAAAGTTCTCTGTTGTACTCCCTTTTCATCTTACTTAGCTGGTCTCAGTTTTCTCTTCAGAAATATGAACAATAACATATCATTTTTCAAGACTTAGACATTCCATATACAGGCAAGATGTACAACCAACCCCTGAAATAATAATTTGCACTTCAGTTATATAACCGAGAGCACCTGAAACTGGGAGAAAATATTACAGTACAGATCCAGGCAGACAGAAGTGACATTGCCTAGAAAGAATAGCACAGCCCTGGCTAATTACAACTGTGCGTTTCTAGTACTGCTTGTAGCAGCCAGGGTAAGCCGTGTTACTTTTCTAGCTCAAATGTGCAACTTGACACTTGACACATATTACATGGACTAACTTCAAATTTTAGTAGGTGCTGTGCTTATTTTTCAGCTACATTTCAGAGATTCCTTTATGCCTGTCCTGGGTTCCTCTGACACCCTTATTTTTTATTTTCTTTAAACAGCAGTACTACTTCAGATATAAGCCTGAAGAATATTCTGTTTGCCAGTGTTTCTGAATTCTGTAGCTCATCACAGACAGCTGGGTCATCATACAACCTCTTTGGTGAAGGTTTTCTAATTTGAATGTTGCTGCAGACCATCCCTGATTCTTCTCCGAGGATTAGAGAATTTCTGAATGTTTCCTCCTTGCAGTTAATTTATTTTTGCTTCCTAGGATTTGGATTTTTACTTTTCATTATTCTTCCAATTTCTTTGTTAAAAATTTCACAGGTTGCATAAGTGGCTATCTATTAAGTCAAAACTTGTACTTTTCTCAATTGAAAAAGAAAAAATCAGAAAAAATAAAGCTGTCCTTGCTTTGAATGCTGGGGTCAGTCTTCAGTTCACAGAGGCTGATGTAAACACTTTTATATCCCAGACAATTGATCTGTACATTGATGTCTATTTCTACTGCAATTCTAGTTCATCATTCCAAAACTAATCTTCCACTGACTTGTTCTCTCTGTTCCTGTGCTACTTGATTTGACTCACAATAATAATTTCATTATTTTCTGGTAAATTCTTTCAGAATCAGACCCCTGCTCTAAAGTATGATGCCAGATGTACCTGCTACAAGCCATTCCCCCTTGTGAATTATTCTTCCTTCACTGCTGGGGTCCCCAAACTCTATTCATTCTATGGAATATATCCAGTGGCTAAAATAACCCTTTAAATGAACACATTGAGCACAAATGTGTTAACCACATAAAAGAATGCATTTCTGTATCAAATTCAAATTTAGTTATTTCTTAAAATATAAGGGGGAAAAAAAGTGTTTACTGATGTGCCATAAGTAAAGGGATCAGGGAATCCCATAAAGAATGGGCTCATGTTCCATTTAATTATCCCTGTAATTAATCTAATTATCATGTAGAAACAAACTAGAGTTTATTGAAAATAGATGATGTCCTCCAGTGTGGATCTGCAGAGCTGTGTGCAGTAGTCAAGAGTGTGTTTGCATTATTTTTGTTCTCCACACGTAGCCCCAGTAATGAAGGAGAGCTGCCCTTTCTACTCTCAGTCCTCTTCACACCTGTACCTGTATCTAAATACAGGATCATCACCTCTCTCAAATTGTTTCATTTCTTTGGTGTTCTCAGGCACCCAGACTTTAAACAAGGACTTTAGACTAAACTCTGCAGCCGATAACACATAACTGCCTGCCTGCACCCTCGTAATTTTCTCAAGGTATTTCTGCCCCATCCATTACCATATTTTACATAGGATACACAGCCCCCCCCACCCCGTCTTCCCCAAGCTGTTCTTATTTCCTGTTTGTGAGTGAAATAGGATTCATTGCTGTTACCGTTGCTTCATGGACTACTTTGGTGATCTAGACCTCATTCGTTGCCATGGTCAACCTAAGAAATCCCATCTCTGCAACTGAATGAGGAAAGGCCACTGAAAAGAGATATTTAGGTGTTTACAGATGGCTACAAATTTCCAGGGCAAAGAGGAATATTTGACTATTGTTAGTGTGTAGTGAGATATTAAAAAACTCGGTGTTTACCTTCATCCTTAGGTACTCACACCTCTAGTGTCCTGTGCTATGTAATAGACAAAACTGTGCCATCCAGGCTCCAGTTCCACATGAATCTCCATAGCACAGAAAGCAAGCAGTCAGACTGGATTTAGGGGAGAGGACAAAAAGTTAGACTGCTTTAGAATTGCTGGACAGAGAGTGTAACAAGTGAGTCCTCATCTTCTACATGTCATAAACACGCATTCTTGTAATCCAGAGAAAAAGCAGGTCTCACAAGCAGTTATTTTTGCACTTTTCACAAACTAGAAGAAGTTTGATATTGAAATGCTATCAGATACTACATTAGTTTCAGCATCTATTAATCAGTGGAAATAATCACAAAGTTTTTTTCATTTCCAGTGTTCAATTTGATTAGTGAGTACTTTTGGAAGAAAAATAAGGTTGTATGTTAATTGCTAATAAATCTCAGGTGTTTACACCATGCTGCACCACACAACTGCATTCAGCTGATTGACAGAGTACAGTCTTGAAAGCATACGGTGTGCCATAAAAACGTCAGTAATTTATAACATAGTGCTATAGTAGTCATTGTTAGAAGTTGACAATGCCATGTAAAGAGGCCCCAGTTTTACCTGAGGTCTTTGCTCATGTATGAGTTGAAAAAAAAGTGCCCTCCTGTGGTTGGAAATCTTTCATGCTTGATTTCCATTGAAGACCTGGAAGCGAGAAAGCAGGAAGTGCAGGCACTTATCAACGGAAGATTTGTGTTCTATAGCATTTAGTAAGAGAACAGCATCATCACTTAATGGTTCTAACCCCTAAAATTAGCAGGAATTTCTATATTAGGCAACTCTAAAATTGGTATTTAGCAGTTATGCTAATGCTCCAAATTCAATGAGAAGTTTCAGGATTTTAAGGGAGCCAAGTCGATCTGCCTGACATCCCTGTATAAGAGGGTAATCCCACTGTTTGGCCCAGGAGGGGCTGCAGTCAAGTAATGATGGGCTCACTCTCACCATTCATGTGACAGATGCATCTGAAGACAAATCCTGCATCATCCATCCTCCAGAGACAAAGTTTTGCAAGCCTTCATGGAAGGGGATGTCTCAGAATAAGAGGGAAGAGACAGAGGACAACATTTGGCACTAATGATATTCAGGCTGCCCTATCAGGAAGATCTGGAAGATCTCTGGAAGAGATGAACATATCCAGAATTTCCAGCATAGCCCCAGCACGATATCTTCTTCAGGGAGCCTTAGTGACAGTCTCTGACAACTGCATCTGAAGTAAACCTTATAAGAACTGGCTATCAGGTAGCTACTGGAAGAAAAAAACCCAAACACAGACACACCCTCAGGGATAAAAGAGATATATTGGAATAAGAGAACATAAAAGGCATGCTGCTGGAAAAGATTATACTGCTAGAACCAAAGATAAATGTGGTGCCCTGTGAACACAGCTACAAAGACATAATAGTTCCTCTGTCAGCTGAAAGAGATTGGATGAAACCCTAGAACCAACGTAACACCGTCATCCTATTGATCACAGAGAAGCTCATGCTGGTCCCTCTTCTCAAAGCACATTGACTTGAGCACAGCATTGTCCTAATGTGGCTGTTGGCTTGCTGATGAGGCCTCAAGGAAGGTCTTACTGGAAAACAGGCAGAACAGGAGTATGTCTGCCGTACTTGAACATATAAAGCTACCCCAGACTTCCCTTGGTAGGAACCATCCCTCGCTGGGCTTCAATTGACTCATTTTCAAAATTTAAGACCATCTAAATGTAATTAAAAAGTTCAAATTAATGAGTAGCAACAAACAATGAGTAATTTTTCTTTTACCGAGCAGTATTACAGTACTGTGTGTACTCAACAGAAGGGGCAGGCGGTGAAATATGATGCTAGACTAAAAGGAAATCAGAGAGTTCACTGCAGTAATATGTCACTGGTAGTAATTGTGCCATAAAATGAAAGTGTTTATTTTCAGTTCGATTCTTTTATTAAAATAAATCCTGTTGAGGGAATTTACCTACAAAAGCTATTTTTTTATGTGTGCAGCAAATTTTTCTAATTATGCAGCTACTCCTGGGAAAACTAACTACCACTGAAATGTAATGATACATTTGTAAAAGCAAGATTTATGTTATTTTTCTAAAAGGTACGTCATTGCTGACATTTTAATTATGTAATTCCTTCTTAGACTTCCAATTTCAATGTTGTTTCTATATTTCAAAAGGAAATTGTTATGATACTTCTGAAAGCAACAATAATAAATATACTTGGTGATCACACAAAACAGCTCTACATATTCTGAGCAGAGTGGTAATACATGGACCTCTGCATGGAATAGATATGGAAATAATATGAAAATTGCCTGTCTGCATAATACTGACAAAATACAAATTTTGACTGTGAAGAATTTGTTCCCCACAGGGGAGATCAGGAGTAGCTTTTCAGTTTAGAGACTGAGTGAAGGTATCTGGTACTGTGCAGGTGGTTTTGCTAAAACCTTAAAATAGACAATGAGGTCTTCAAGCTCTGGGTGCCAGAATTTTTTTCCATATAAAGGGCAAACTATCTTTCCCAGCTGGAAAACATAAAAGGAAGGTTTTTGAGAGTGATATTCTCCATGGGCAACAACAGAGAATTTCTGAGCCTAGGTAGTAATTAACAAGCCCCGCTGCCTTCTTCTGCAATAGGAAGTTTCATTGCCTACACATCACCGAACTGTGTGGATCTGCAAATTATGCTCAACCTGGGATCTCCAAAATAACTTTAATGTGGTCTTGCAAAACACTGAAATGATTAAATTCTATTTCCATGGAGCAATGGCAAGTATAAACCAACATTTTTTTTAAAGAGAAAAAAGGGAAGTTTCTGAACTTTTGAAATCTACATGAAGTGCAAAAAAACCCCCAAAAACCAAACGACCAGAAAATCAAAGCTGGAAAAGAAAACCTTCATTTTCCCTTACTCACATGCTCATAAAACCCAAAATGCTATTCTGAAGTATTAAATCACTGCTTTCAGAGCATTTTCTCTCACTTTGTGCTTCCTGCATAGATGTATTCCTTCAGTCTATTCAGTAAACAACTTGGGTTTTATAAAGCAGCATGTTGCCACCTTCTTTACGTTCTGTGGGAGTCCTCTTCTTTCCTGTTCCCTTAGACTTATTTACTCACTGCAGAGTAGTCTATACATGTTTTTAAAAACATATATAAGCCTTAAAAATTTAAGATACATATATATATAGTACCTCAAAAATTTCGGCTTATTAGATTGCTCAGTACAAGTAGGCAGCTGTTCAAGTACACTCCATCCTTCTTAAACTTCCCACCCTTTTCCAGCATCTTGTAAACAAAAACAGCTTAAGGGAAGAGCAGTCAGGGCAATCAGAAACCGGGAGGAGACATACGCCAAGGCAGATAACAATGCAAGTCATGCAACATGTGGGGTGATGAGCAAAAACTTCTGCTGCAGGTGCTGCCAAGGTCCCCACAAGTCTAAAGCTCTACCCAAATATTCATTGCCTATATTAGGCAACGTCCAGGCCAGAGTTTTGTATAACACTTTTTCCAGCTTTCCCAGTTCTGTTATGAATAAATACATCCTCGTCTTCTTATGCTGAGCTACTTGTGCATACTCAGCTGGAGTTGGATTTATGTTTCTGTGCACTTCATATTAATCATTACTGAATTAAAAACTGAAATGAATATATATGATATATTATCATTGGCATTCAAATGTTTTCATGTTGCATTGACTTGTAAATCACCAGAAAGAAGCAGAAATTATATATCAAAATTTGTGATCCTGTGTTTATAAATAATAGATTTAATCTCAGAGAACATGCAGTAAACCATTACGTCCCCTTCTACATGCCAACATGAATAGTGCAGAATTTAGATTTTGGAGAGCTAACACATCCTTACAGACGTTGCAAGCTAGCAAGTCATAGAAGACTTGTAAATGGCTAAGGGAGGCCTCAAAGTTTTTGTCAGCTCAGATTACATCTATACTTTTGTGGTCTGAGTGATAAAGCTGCATTTTTTCTAAATATGGGGGTACTAAATTGATTTGATTGTCCTGCACTTCCTGGTGCTTGCTCGTCTGCGAAAGGGAAAAATGCTGTCATCAATATTCCCTGCCCGTGAAACAGCTGTTCGGCTGTGAGAGGGTTATGGAAAAGAGAAGGCAGATGAATCACAGCACATGTAGATGGTGTCTGAGGATTTGAAAGTCTCTCTGAAATCATATGATAGTAGAGAAGTTGCTTGAGGAAGCTGTGGATGAAAACTATTCTCTCAGAAAAATAAATGACTGAAATCAAATAAAATGTGATAATACTGACTGGATTACTCCTTTTATACAAATATCACTAATCTTTTTTGCATTTTAATGAGACAGTAGACTCTATATTTGCCACAAATTTGTACAGTTTATGCCACAATACATGGTTCATACCAAAGATGAGGGCTATAGATGCAAGAGCAAACCATAAAATAAAATAAAATAAAATAAAATAAAATAAAATAAAATAAAATAAATATCATAAAATAATAAAAAATAAAATAAACATTAAAATAAAATAAATAAAACATTAAAATAAAATTTCTTTCTGTAAAAAAAGAATAAGCAGAACTTGGATTTGTGTTTCTAACATTTTTTGTTCGTTCAAGGCAGTGCATTTCAAACATTCCTGAAGTTAAGACAAATAATCTGAAAAAAGTTACAAGGAAACATTAGTCCTAATATTACGGATATTGTCATTGCTACTGATATTTGATTTATAAACTAATGCAAATATTATAACATCGATGAACATTTTGCACTAAATTCTGTTCCTGGAAAAGTTCTCTTTGGGAAGAAGGGAATGAATGAGATTTGTCATAATCATTCTTATTATGAATGTGTTTTCTCAAATTGCATGATTTTTGGTGGAGCTATATCATGTCGCAAATTTGTCTCTGGTTTTAAATCTATTCACACCCTACAGATTGCATCAAAGTTTCTGCCTCCTGAGGAGTTTTTGTTTGCTTGGTTGTTTTTTTTCCCATACTCCGTAGCTAAATTTAACGTCATAAATTTCCAAGGCTTTTTTTTTCTTTTTTCAGAATGGATCTCATTTTAGTCTTGCTTAAAATGCTAGTCAGTGGAAAAAATATGCTAAATCTTTAACATATCAAGCAGAATGAAGATGAGTTAAAAAGTTATCTTTCACTGGACATAAGGCATGTTGTTTTATACATAAAAAAAAATTTCAAGTAAAAGACTATGAAACTGTGACTCTATTACTTTAATAAAAGCGAAGCCTTTGTTTATTTATAATTATATTTAATTGCATTTAATCCAATATTACTCTACTTTGTTTTGAGCTCAGGGTTGTTTACAGGATACACTGAAATGTCTGGGCTACCCTTGTGGAACAAGTGACAATAATATGTAAAGACACAGAGCACACAAGAAATATGTAAGTTATGAGGTAAGTTACTATATTGTTTGCATGAGAAAGAATGCTAGATGCAACCCTCCAATTGCAGAAACTTTCCAAGCACACAATTTGTTGTAGGTGTGAAAGAGGTTTCATTCTCTAATGTTCTTTATTAATCATGAGAATATTCTTTATTAATCACAAGAAATATGCAAATAGAGTGACGGTCTCACTGAACCTCTCCAGTGCCTCTTGCACCTACCACTTGATTTTGAATAATTGACAGCCGTAGCTGTCCTTAAGACTTTAGATACATGACAATATATTTTTCATGGGAAGCCTTGGAATGAAACATTCTCTCCTTCTTTACTTTCACTGTGTCAAACATATATTTATGTTGGAGATATTTTCCATATTTTCTTAGCAGATTAAAGTCTTCTTAAAAGTTGAATTTTTTTGAAGATAGATTTTATTGTGCAATTAAATTTCTACAAATTTCATGTGTAACGCAAAGAGATTTTCTTTTTTTCCCCCTTTTTTCTTGTGTGTCTAAGGTTCATCACTGCAGAGTTTTCCAAAAAGGAAGGGGAAGCTTGAGTTTCACTGTTTAAACTTTGTGACTTCCCTTGTTCTTACAGAAGAAAGCAATTTTATTTAAGTGTATGCTACACTGGAGAAGTACAGAACTAAGGACTGGCATAGAAAATAACATCCTGTAGTTCTAAGTGTGTCCTTGAAACTGTTTTCCACAAAAACAAAGCATTGTTTTATGTTCATACCACCTGCATTAAGATACCTCGTAGGAACACTGAGGGAAAAAACATTAGTATCTATGAAGTGAACTCCCATACAAAAGTGTCGAAATCCACTTGAAGTGATTGTAAATGTTTTAATTTTCTTTTAAAAAGAAAACTTTTCCTCTTTTACCTGGCTTTCAACACCCTTCCCTCATTTTGAACTTTTACCAGGGTGAATACTCTGAAAGAAGCAATAATGAGTGTTCATGCAGCTACTATATCAGGAAAAAAAAATTGTGATTTCCCAAATTTTATGTTTTATCATGCATTTTTATGAGATTTTGTTTTTTAACCAGTAATGTATTATTCAGTATTTCCCATCTACTATTCATTATTATCTTATTAAATTTTTCAGTCATCATATTAGGGAGCAGAAACAATAAATAAAAAATGCATGTGGGAATCAGAATTCATGTCTGACTGATTAATGAATAATGAATGAAGGAGGCATCATAAAAATCACCAAGGCCTGCTGAAGAACATTCATTAAATTATTGCCTCTCTTCTCTGAAAATCTCCCTTTCATCAAACCAAAATTGGGGTTTAACTAATCTGATAACCAGAAGGGAAGAATATCTGTGATAGATACTTTGAGCATTGTACAGAATAGAAATAATGCAATACAACGTTGCATTATTCATAAAACCAGATAAAAAATTTGGAAATTATTCCTAGAATTATATCACTTATTTTTAGGGAGGCCTATCCCTTCTGAACCTTCACATTAGCTTATCTCAGACCCCTGCAACTGAAATATCACTCATTCCTATTACTTGTCCAGAATATCACTCAGATCATATTGCTTATTAATCACACTGTTTTATGAGGGCAAAAGGAAATGTAATTAGCTCAATAACCCATGCAGTACGTCAACACAGTCTGTAACAATAAAATAAAATAAAATAAAATAAAATAAAATAAAATAAAATAAAATAAAATAAAATAAAGTAAAATAAAATAAAGTAAAATAACTGAAAAAAAATGTTCCTAACCTATTCTTAGAATTTAAACTGCTTACCAACTAGTCAATTAAATACAATATCAGTACACTAAAGAATATACAGAATAAAATAACACTCTTTGCTGAAAGTTCTTCTAGTGTAAAATGAATCAATTTTTTTTGCTTTTAAAAAATAAAAGCAAGACCAACATTTGAAGTTGGATGTGCAGCTAACATGCTGGAGATCTGATTTGATAAGAGTGAACCTACTTTTTATTTACCATAAAGAATTAACCACAGTGAATTACTGTGACTTTTTTGATCCAAGCATTGGTTGCCGTCAAAAGATAGGGTTTCCAGCTGGGTGGAAGATACTTGTGAGCACAGATATCCATCTTCCAGAACACAGGTAAGAGCAGCCTCTGATTTAGGCTTTCCACCCCAAACATAGTGTGATTTTGATACAATTGAACCTTTTCCGCTGGCATTAGAAGAGGAATTATGGCAGGTGAAAATACTTATATGTAGCTAAGCAGAACTTCAATGTGTTAATGCTCAGGAACAACACAGAAAGTGTTTGGAGAGACTACGATGTTACAGCCAAAGATGATGCACAACTAGCCCTTGGTAATTAATTTTAGCAATACCAATTCAGATCTGCTCACAGTCACTTGATGACTACAGCTCTATGCAAACTCACTCACTTTGTTGATATTTTCACTTGGGTGGTGTATTTGCAGATGGGCTTAGGAGAGGATGAACATTTAAGAATCAATTAGCTTCCTATACAAACAGTAAGTTGATCAATTAATTTGATGAATACTTTTTCCTGTCTGAGAGCATAATGATTTTCCTAGTTAATAAATTTCAGTAAAATCCTACGTATCATTTTCATACTGTTAAATCAAATGGGATAACAACATAAATCAATTGCATATTTACATTCTGAATATCATAATAAAGGTATTTGTTCTACCATGCACATTTTTAAAAGATTCTGGGCATGTCTTAAAGTTTTATTTCCATAATTTTTTCTTTATAAAACGTTTCTAAAAAAATCATGCACTTAATTTAATTAAAATTACAGCTCCTTACTACTTACTGAGAATTAGAGAAATAATTAAATGCCTTTATTACATTTCTTCCTAATGCCTTACATAAATAATTTTTCATTAAAATGTTGAAAATTTGTACCTGGAATATTCATGTGTAACATTACTCAGCTTATTGAACCAGATTTGAAATATTTCACTGTGTTACAAAATTCTCTTGACATAATATTTTGCTTTTAATTATAGCTCTTTTCTTGTAAATGTCTTATTGTCACCCATTTTGGAAAAAAAAATGCCACAATGATGTAAAGATGACACCAATATCAACTTTAACCCCCAAGTATTACGGGTGGGGAAATGAATTATAACTCAAAAAATTGTGTAGCTACATTTTTTTTCAAATTCTGAGCAAGGGGGTCATCTCCTGTATATGGTAATTAGGAAGTATACCAATGGTCTAACCACTGTCAAGAGCCCAGTCATTTGAACACTCATATTTTCTTTCTCTTCTGATAGTAGCACTTGTCTGAAGATCATAGCTAAAGCTTTAAACAAGGATTCTCTTGTAATCTGGAGATGCTATGAAATTTAGCATAACCTAAGAAGAACTAAAGATACTTCAGACAGTTATAGATTGAGAGTGGAGGTACCAGGACAGGGCAGAGATTCATTTGGACCCCAGAAAAAAAAATTATTCCCAAAGTAAAGAAGCTGAAAATCTTCATTTCAAGTTTACTAAGGAGAGAAGTACAAGTACAGTCTTCTACTTCTCCATTCTTCAGTGATTCAAACCCACAGCTTTACTTTTCTAAGCTCTGCTGATGCTTTTGGGGTTATGTATCTGGTTTGACAACTACCTATGACAAGTTTATATTTTTACTAGGGATTAAATATAAAAGCAAAAGATTCAAAATACTTTCTGCCTCTTCAGGGTATTGCTGCGATGATCTTCAGTGTTTTTCTTTTGCATTACTACAGTGGAAATGTGTATGTGGAGGGTGATCACAAAAACTGGGGAAATGTGCCGTTATCACAGACTTTCCAGAATCCTTTCTGAAGACTATCATGCTCTCTGAGCAATTACTCATTGCTAGTGATTTTGCATATGGGATGTTAAAATCCTAGCAGTGGAGGATTGAGAGAGCAGGAAGAAACTATTTCATGTTGGAAAGGCATTCTATAGAGTGACAGAATGTTTTGCTTTGGAAAGGACCTTAAAGGTCATCTAGTTCCATTAAAGCATGCTTGTTGGTTTTTTTTTTTTTTTTTTTTAATTCAGGATAAAATTTTTAACAAAAGATGTTTTCTTTTCCTCTTTGCTGTTGAGGTTATGAACCATACAATAATTCTTAGCTACTGCATAGCCATTCCTTTTAATCTTAGATAGTTAGATACTCCTGAGTTATTTTTATATATCATTAAAATATGTAACATTCTGACATTAATTTATAACCAAGAAACAAGATCAGGAAAAATGCAGCATGAGTAGCCAGCACCATCTTCTTAGAAAATTTTCCTAAGGCAGAGGAAGGGGAATGTTAACAGAGTTTTCTTTCCCATCTTCTCTTTTCTAGACAGAGAAATCAGCTGCCTCAGATGGAGGAAATAGAAGAATAGTTGACAGTATTTAATTTTTGTAGTTCTCCTTTCCTCTTATACTGTTGATTAAATGATGATAGCCTGGAGATGAGAAGGTTGCGTGGAGACCTCGTAGCAACCTTACAGTATCTGAAGGGAGCTCACAGGGAAGCTGGAAAGGGATTCTTTGTCAGGAACTGTATTGATAGGATGAGGAGTAATGGGTACAAATTGAAAGAGGGGAAATTTAGACTAGATATTAGGAAGAAATTCTTTACTGTGAGGGTGGTGATATAGCAGAACATCTTCCCCAGGGAGGTTGTGGATGCCCCAACCCTGGTAGTGTTCAAGGCCAGGTTGGATAAGGCCTTGAGCAACCTGGTCTAGTGGAAGTGTCCCTGCCCATGATAGGGGGAGTTGGGACTAGATGGTCTTTAAGGTCCCTTCTAACCCTTAAAATTCTACGATTCTGCAGTTCTATACCTGAAGTGAAACTGTTCACTGCTATGTTGACACAGTTATTGATCAGCTGAACTTAGAATTTAGGATACAATTCAACCTCCTAAAGGACTTTACTGAAGGCCACCAAGACTATCATGGTGTAAATGGATGTAGACAAGAGTCTGAAGGAAAGTATCTGAGAAATAGAATACTTTCATTATGACTAATTTCTCTCTTGTACAGAACATATCTTTATCACAAAAGTTGCAGATAAGAACACATTAATTTTAATACTGCTCAAAAGTTAAACATATAAAAATATTATGGATATTGACTTTATTAAATATATTACGTAAAGGGGAACCCAGTCAACTCCAGCCAGCCTACCTTCAATTTCTAGGAAGACTGTGGAGCAAAATCTCTTACAAGCTTGCTCTACACACTTCAGGGACAAGAAGGTGATATGGAACAGCCAACGTGTTTACTGAGGACAAACCAAGTCTGACTCACCTAATAGTGTGTCTGGCTCTGTGGGCAAGGGAAGACCAGCGGATGTTGCATGTCTTGGCTTCAGCAGTTGGCTTCGGTCTCCTTATCACCAAACTAGTGAGACAATGGCTGAGTAAGTGGAAGTTAGAGGTGATTTGGAAAACAGACTTGACAGCTGGCCTTGGTCACTGTTGTTATCACTGGTACAAAGTTCAGCCAGCTTTCAGAAGATAGAAGAAACCCTCATTCAGAAATCAGTACTGAGACCAATACTGTTAAAGTTTTTATTAAAGACATAAGTGATGGGAAAGTGATAATTCTCAGAAAGTTTACAGATGACACCAAATTGGGGAGGGGAGGGCAGTCAGCATGCTGGAGGACAGGGCTACTACTTAGAGGGACCGGGACAGACTGAAGAAATAGACTGGACTCAAATGAAAACAAATGGAAAGCCTTGCAAGCCTTGCATCTGGGCTGTGATAATTAAGTAGGTCTAGAAGAGTGATCATTCACTCCAGTTTGACACCTGTAAGACCTCACCTGGAGAGTTGTGTCCAGACTGGACAACTCCAGCACAAGAAAGAGGGAGTCCAGAGGAGACCTGCCAAAATCATTAGGGGTCTGGACCACAGAACATATGAGGAGAGGCTTGGAGAGCTGATGTATTTGATCGGACGATACAGAGAAGCTGGATCCAGAACATGAGGGTGGTTAAATACCAGAACAGGCTCCCCAAGAATGCTGTGGAATCTCCATCCTTGGAGGCACTTAAGACTTAACTGGACCAGAGTGTTGAATCCCAGAAGATAAGCAGTTAGTGTGAATGTCTCAAACACTGATACCTGAATGACTGTGGAGCCAGCCAAGGACTGTTAGTAATCAGAAAAGAGTCAAAAGTAAACAGAAAAGAGTCATTGGTAATGACCAAGGATTTGGTAATAACCAAGGGGATTTGGTATGAAAAACAAATATGGAGCAATTTTGGAGATATGGTGTGAAAAACAACAAGCTGTGATTGGAGAAGGCGGCCATATGAAGGCAGGGCTGCATTTCTCGGTCAAATATCTTTGTTCTATTCCTCAGAGGCAGAATACGGTACAAGCTGTGGATGAGATATCACACTGAGAGGTTACTGAGCGGAAATTAGTAAGGCAGTAAAATAAGGACTGCCTTAAGGACTTGTGCTGGTTTCAGCATTCATACATACATAGTCATGTAAAGATAGTGTCCATCCCGACTGACTATTTTAACTTGTATAAATGACACTGTAGTTTGCATGTGTGCAAAGAAAAATTACAGCTCTTTTAAGTTAAAGCCCCGCATCTAGAAGGGGGACAGAATAGGTGTTAAGCATGTGTGCCTCCTCTGTAAATGCTGTCTGACATGCTGATTTCCCAAGACACATGTACGTAAATACGCTTACTAAGTTTATGCAAAATGGCTGTGAACCTCATGTTTTCCTTGTTAAAAATACAGCTATTAATACTGCTTATGAAAAATGTAGCAAGGACAGAATAATAAAAATGTTATCAAAGCTGCTGGAAACACTTGTGCAAGGGAAAGGTACAGATAACAAATGCTGTCAGTGTTGGCAGATGGAGCTTTATTATATGCAGCAATAGGTTTGTCTTGCCTGCTTCATCCCATGGCATTTCAATAATTTGCTACTAGGAGAAGGCTTTATTATGCATCTCTTCTCCAACACATGTTCACAGTACCCAGAGCAGTAAGTATCCAGTCTACTGACTTTCTCTTGTTTCAGCTGGTATTTCGGAACATGGGTTTTTAGACATCCCCAAATGGAAAGGAGGGGACAACAATAGACAGTATTTCCATACCTATCGTTTTTCCTTGCTTGATCACAGCACATTGCAGAACCATTAATATGAATATAAAAAGTACTTTCAACCTGAGAGGTTTGCCATTGATACAACTCAGCTCACAGTTGAGAGTTGCACAGCCAAAGACACTTTCAACAATTGTGATGCAAATATTCCAGATAAGAAGCAAAAAAGAAGAAATAATAGCAGAGAATAATAGAGCACTGATACTGAAGAGATCTTTATATTAATTTAGTTATCATTTCTCCTGCTAGCATAATGAAATCCCAGTAGCTATAGTATGAATTATGAATATGCACCTGAAAAAGTCCTTGTTCATTTTCTAATATAGTTCAATCATGGTATGGGCAAAATGCGAAATGACAGAGACCCACAAAAAACAGCACAATACAAAATAACTGAGGTAGACTACTGTGATACTGACGCATATTTTTTTCCTCTACGTAAAATTCTTGTTATAGTGAACCTCACCATTCCCTAAGTGCTGCCTTTCAAAAGTGACTCATTCATCCTTCTGAAGCTGAACCGCTTTTCGGTTGTACAAAGTGTCTCATAAAATATATGCTAATTATGTTCTTAGGTGTTTACTTGATATCTATTTAAAAATGCAATGTGAAAAACCCACTTGAAACAGGCAGATAATTACATAGATAGTCCATAAAATTGCTTTTAAGTGTTAACTCCATGTGCTAATTAATTTTATAACAAAAAGTGATATATCTGTGTGTGAGATGAGTTTAATATGGAATAACCGTTTTACACCAGCAAATATCTTCCCTATTATAAACACATGGAAATAAACAGAATATAAAATATAAAAATATAAGACTGGTTAATCTTATGCAGATTGACTGAAAGGTGCAGACTCATACATGATATCAATGCATTGAAAAGGTAGTCAAGAACTGAGGCTTCCCTCGTTCTTTCTCAGGGTTATATTACAGAAGCTGCGTTTCCAAACTACTTTAACTGCATTTCAGCACCTAACATAAACATTTCTCTGGGATGAAATTGTTCCTGTATTTTGCTTGCTTATCTCTAGTAACCTTAGCAATAGAATTTGTCTGATAACTTTGGTGGCCTTCTATGATGGGGTTACAGCATTTGTGGGTAAGGGAAGAGCACCTGATGTCATCTTCCTGGATTTGTGAAAACCTTTGACACTGTCCTGTGTGGCATCCTTGTCTCTAAAATGGAGAGATATGGATTTGATGGATGGATGGATAAGGAATTAGCTGTATGGTTGCACTCAGCAGCTCAGTGTCCAAGTGGAGACCAGTGACAAGTGACATTCCTCAGGGTCGGTGTTGAGACCAACACTATCTAACATCTTTGTCAGCAACATGGACAGTGGATTGAGTGCATCCTCAGCAAGTTTGCTGACAACACCAAGCTGTGTGGTGCAGTCAACATGTTGGATGTAAGAGGGGTCATCCAGAGGGACACTGACAGACTGCAAAGGCGAGCCCATGGAAACCTCACCAAGTTCAACAAGGCCAAGTGCAAGTTCTGCACCTGGGTTGCAACAGCCCCAAACACAAATACAGGCTGGGTAATGAATAGATTGAGAGCAGCCCTGAGGAGAATGGATTGAGGGTGTTGTTTGAGGAAAAGCTCAACAAAACCCAGCAATGCATCCTCACAGCCCAGAAAGACAGCTATATCCTGGGCTGCATCAAAAAATAATGTGACCAGCAGATGAACAGAGGTGATTCTTTCCCTCTACTCTGCCCTCCTGAGACCTCACCTGGAGTGCTGCATCCAATTCTGCAGCCCCCAAGACAAGAAAGATATGGACACATTGGAACAAGTCCGTGGGAGGGCCACAAGGGTAATCAGAGGACTGGAGCAACTTACTATGGAGACAGTAGTGTTTGTTCAGTCTGGATAAAAGCGGGCTCCTGTGAAATGTTATAGCACCCTCCAGGACCTAAAGAGGTTTACAAAAGCGTTGGAAAGGGACTTTTTATGAGTACATCTAGTAGTAGGACAAGGGGCTTTAAACTGAAAGAGCTCCTTAGCTTTAGATTAGATTTTAGGAAGATATTATTTATGGTGAGTGGGGGATTAGAATTAGGCAATTTTTTATGTTACAACACAAATCATTCTATGATTGTATTATTCTATGACAAGAATGGTTGAATTTTGCTTTCTGAAGAATAAAGACTTGATCTAGGCTATTCCCAATGAGTAATGGGAGGAAAAGGGAGCAGGTAGAATGAGAATGGAAAAGCATCTTGGCAAAAACCCTGGAGAATCAAATTTACAAGTGTTTCTGATTACAGAGGGGAATGAGAGTGCCAGAGGCAGCAATACCTGCTGCCACTGGGAGCAATAGTCCCTGCATCTATGCCTTGCTTGAACAGCCCCATTATGCCTATTTTTTTTTCAGATACATAGCAAAAAACTGAAAAAAACCCCAACCCAATACAGAAGAGGCTGTTCTGACTCCATTCTGGTGAGACCCCACCTATAGCAGCGAAACCAGTTCTGGGTTCTCCAGTACAGGACAGACATTGACCTGTTGGAATGAGTCCAGAGAAGGGCCAACAAGATGATTAAAGGGATGGAGCACCTATTCTGTGAGGAAAGGTTAAGAGAAAAATTTGTTCACCCTGGAAAAGAGAAGGGTTCAGAGTGTCCTTATTGCAGCCTTCCAATAGCTGAAGGGTGCCTGCAAGAAAGATGAAGAGAGACTTTTTACAAGAGCAGGTAGTGGCAGGACAAGGGGGAATGGCTTCAAATGGAAAGAAGGTAGGGTTAGTTTAGATATTAGGAAAAAATTCTTTTTTGTGAGGGTGGTGAGGCACTGCAACAGGTTGCCCAGAGAAGTTGTGGATGCCCCATCCCTGGAAGCATTCAAGGCCAGGCTGGACGGAGCTGTGATCAGCCTGGTCTAGTGGAAAGTCCCACTGCCCATGGCAGAGGGATTGCAACTAGATGATCTTTAGGATCCCTTCCAGTCCAAACCTTTCTATGTTCTATGACACTTGTTGGATCTGTGTATATAACTATTTACGATAACAATGTTTATCTAGTTGAGTATATAAAATATTTCTCTCATGGTGGGATAACCAGACAGAAGACTAATAAAATTATTTTAAAACTCTTTCAGTGGAGAAACTTCAATTTGACCTCTACATCAACAGACAGTAGAGAGCTGAGGAAAAGTGTACACCAACGGGGTTTTTTCTGTCCTGTGCTGTATTATGTCCCAAGTTACTGAACTAGGCACTCTTTGGCAGGCTCAGGAAGGAAAAGATATATTTAGCTGAGTCTCAAACTTAGTGCCTTTGTGCAGGTTACGATTGCTATTTAGAGTTCTTAGTTAATTCACAGGATTTCTTTTTTTTTCCCTTGATTTCATCCACAACAGAAAACCTTAAAACAGGTATATTAAATTAATCCACTATTGGCACATAACACTGCACAAGTATAGTTTGTACTGGGCTTTTGATAATTAGCCAAATTTTTGCCTGTAATTTGTTCTTGAGGACTCTTGGTGCACTTTTAGGCTCTTCAGATGTATATTTGTTCATCAAGTAATTTTAGGAATAATAATTTTTAGTGTACCTCCAAGACAACTCTGTGCATAAGTTAATGTATCAGATATATATAAAAAATTGATTTCTGTATCAGAAATAGTGTGGCCAGCAGAACTAGAGAAGGGATTTTTCCCCTGTACTTGGCATTTGTGAGCCCACACCTTGAGTACTGTGTCCAGCTCTGGAACCTTCAATTCAGGAAGGACGTTGAAGTGCTGGAGCATGTCCAGAGACGGGAAATGAAGCTGGTGAAGGATCTGGAGCACAAGTCCTAGGAGAAACAGCTGAGGGAGTTGGGGCTGTTTAACCTGGAGAAGAGGAGGCTCAGGGGTGACCTTATTGCTCTCTATAACTACCTGAAAGAAGCTGTAGCCTGGAGGGTGCCAGCCCCTTCTCCCAGGCTACTAGCAATAGGATGAGAGGACACAGTCTTCAGCTGCACGAGGGGAAGTTCAGGTTGGACATTAGGAAGAATTTCTTCACAAAGAGGGTGACTGGGTATTGGAATGGGCATCCCAGGGAGGTGGTGGAATCACCGCCCCTGGAGGTGTTTAAGGAAAGACTGGATGTGACACTTGATGCCATGGTCTAGGTGACATGGTGGTGTTTAGCCAAAGGTTGGACTTGATGATCTCAGAGGTCTTTTTGACCTAATTGATTCTATGATTCTGGGAAAGACATATCCCCAGTTAAGTATAAAGCTAAGATATTAATTATGTTATTATCAAATTTTGCATATTTCAGATGAATCCTATCTTGAAAGTATTAATAACTAATAATAATTTTAGCAACAAGATGTACCGTCAGCTCTATAACTGTTCAAATTTTTGTTATAAAGAGATACCAGCAAATTTTTGTTCTAGAGTTTTTTGCACCTTTTTAATTTGTCATCACTGAAATGTCTCACCAAGTTGATTTTGAGAGATTAAGGACCCCAGGCATCCTCAAGGTCTGTTTTCCAGCTACTGTAAACAAGTAGTACGGTACATAAATCTATTACGTTAATCTTAAAAACATTTCCATACCCTCCAGTCATCTTAAGTGTTTCTCTTTATATCTCTTCTGCTTTTGCTTAATCTTTCTTGAACATATGCAACTGATATTAAACAGCCAGTTTCAAATGAGATCTAACATCTTTCATGTACAATGACACTCATACTTTTCTATCTCTGCAGGAAAAACTTATTTTGGTACATTGCTTGCCTCTTTTTGATTTATAAAACATATTGTCACAGTGGACTGTTGTCCAGCAAGGTGACTCTCCATTCCAAACTGATCAGGCAGTTTGTAGAAAAATATTTGTGGTTTGATGCCCAAAAGTATGAACATGCACTTTGTAAAACTGAATTTCATACCCCTTTTATTGCTCCAAGTTCAATCCTAAACATCATTCTTCTCCTTCTTTGGAGTATTCAGAGCTCTCTTTCCTTCATGCTACTGATATTCATTAATACACTCCTAGTATTTTGGATAAAGATGTTGATCAAAATTTTGACTTAAGATACTGATCCTAAACCCAATCTTTAGGCTATTCAAATAGCATTATTCCCTGCTAATGATTCAATTTTTAAAGTTCTCCATTACCAAAATCCCTTCATATGACCTTGTAGTTTTACCTAAGTCCATCTTCCTCAGTTTAATATACGCATCTCTTTCACTGTTATATAAAATTCTTGTCTGAGGTTCAAAGAGATGAAATTTGTGAATTTCCTCTGTTTAGAAAACTGTCAATGAAAAAAAGATCTATTAGGTTAATTTCAATATTGGCTAAACTGCTACTATATCAATTATATAATACAATAATAATAATAATAATAACAATAATAATAATATAAAATTAATTCTATACTAATTACATATATGTTATATAATATTATAACATATGTAGAATATAATATAATATATATAATATAATATAATATAATATAATATAATATAATATAATATAATGTAATATAATATAATAAATATATATTGTATTATAATATATAATATTATAATATATATTATGGATAATGTTATATTATAAATCATATTGTATTATGTTATATTATATTACATTATATTACATTATATTATATTTATTATATTACATTATATTATATTTGTTACATGACATGCCATTTTTCTTTCAGGGCAATTAGAGATATTCCCTCATTACTGAGATGCAGGAATGATTAATGCTCCATCCTCTTCTTATATGTATACATTACTTTGCTATATTTCAGTCTGATTGCACCCTTCTTCTCCAAAAAGAATTATTAAAAATACTCATTACAGGATCCACAGTTTCAAAATTGCTCTTTTTTAAGAAGTCTAACAGGAGCACAGAACTCTGGAATGATCGATAGATAGATAGATAGATAGACAGGATTCTATCTGATCTCCTCAGTCCTCAGAGGGTCGTGATTTTCCCTCAGTTGAGATTTTTCCCAATTTAATATCCTTACTTTTGTGTCACAATTTTTAAGTCTGAAATAAACAACTTGCCTAATTGAAGGCCACTGTTATGATCATCCTTAATCTCATTCTTTCCTCAAACCAACTGGTTTCTTCCTTCTTTGTTCTGTTTTTATATACCTCTAATTGAAAAGTCTCCAATGAGGTTTTTAAATGTCTGCTGCTAATCTAACTCAACTAAGCTTCAGGAAATCTCAGCTCATCGCTACACTTTCTGACTTTTAACACCTGATTTTCTTTGTAATCAGCAAAGACTTTCATTGTCCTTGAAATCAGCTTCTATCACCACTTTCCCATTTCTTAAACAGCAATAAGGAATACATACGTTGATTTTTCTTTACAAGTCACATTAAAACTGTATACATTAAAAACTACATACATGAGTGGAAAAAAAATCAAACACTTTTTGGTCCACACTGTAGTGGTCTGCCTGAATGTTTTTGGCATCTAGGCAAATCTGGCATTTTATGCAAATGCATCATCACTATTAGTTAAAAGAATCCCAAATATTTACATAGGTACACTAATTTTCAAACCATCATTGATGCCTCTGACATAAACAATCAAATAGTTTGATTATTTTTGCTAGGCAAAGTTTGTTGACCGTTGGCAGACATTTTCTGTATACATTTTGTTTAGAAGACATGCTCATAGACATTTCCTTACATGTTTTTATTCCATAATAGTGAGCTGTCCTTCAGTTCTTCTTTACAAAACACACATGCAGAGTTTAGATTATTTTGGAGGAGAAAAAACACTTGGAGTTTCTCTTGCAGATGAAGAAAATGGCTCTGTTCAGGGCAGCCTGTGGGTCTCTTCTTAGGCTGCAGTTTATAAAGCAGCAGTCAGGAAATCAGCAGCTGGCTGGATAAATGAAATAACAATTGCACTTTGGAAACAATTTCTAACACAAATAGGAAAGTAATGAAAGACAGTGGGATCAAATCTTTTTCTATCAGCATGCAACTGTTTAGCTTCCTTCTATGAGCCCGGTAGTAACATTGCTGAGTAACCTATCGAATTACTAGCTTACTATATGTACCTAGAAGAAATTAGCTACAAAGCTCCCAGAAGAATGCAACATTATTTAGTGTCTGAGAAGTGACTCTGGTTACCTAACTCTTTGTCCTGTCATATTTACAGCAAGGCTTTGCTCGTTTTTAAATTTACTATATTTTTTTAACGTGTTCACATCTGTTAGCTCCAGTTTCTAATTTTGCATCTAATTTTTCTCAATATAAATGTTAATTTTAAGACTATCATTATCATCATTTACATCATGTTGCTAACGTGGAGTTATGGTCTGAAAAAAGCCCACCAGTAATAAGCAAGGAAAGTGAGCCAGCAAGCCACTCAAAACATAGACATCATCTTCTGATAAAGAAAGGTCTAATTAAAGCTGATGGGGCATCAGGGGTGATCGCTTTGCTTTTCTTTTTTTTCCATTTTAAAAAGATAAGAAAGCTGCTGTTTGGCATATATCCAAA
Source organism: Lycocorax pyrrhopterus obiensis (assembly GCA_014706295.1). Lineage (NCBI taxonomy): Eukaryota > Metazoa > Chordata > Aves > Passeriformes > Paradisaeidae > Lycocorax > Lycocorax pyrrhopterus. Next base: position 124,453,077 of record JACSVZ010000002.1, read on the forward strand.
ACACATACAGTTCATTTGCAATGATCCTTAAAAGTGTAAGTCAGGGCTTAGTCTAAGATGAATAAGAAAGAATGTGCAAGAGAATAAAAATGGTAAAGTGGCTTCATGAAAACCTAACTCCTATATAAGCAAAACAATGAGGTATGAAGTACAATGTATTAAGTATAATTAAACATTCATCTGCTTTATTATAAAATAAAAGGTAATAAAGGGAAAGAGGAACTCTGATGTCTGTTTTAGTGTCTGCTGGACTCAATTCAGAAGTTGTCTTGCTCAGCTCACCCTCTGCTACTCACAACTGCTTTCCACAAGGACATTATTATTCATCTTGGATCTGCATGCTGGAAAGCAGTCTGGGTTTATTCCTTGTCAGCCATCAATAACAGGTATTTGGAGTCTGGCGGACAGTCCTGCGAAAGTTAATTTCTTGCTTGCTTATCCCGTAAGCATATGTAGCAAACCTCCTCGCCAGCAGCACTGCAATCTCTTCCAAAGCAATTGTGTTCAGGTAATGGGTAGTTAGGGAGATAATGCCAATTTTGTAACTCTATTTCGAAGGATCCTGAGGCAATTAAGAAAGTTTATGCAGTATAGCTCTTATTCACCTCCATCACAACCAGTCACAAGAGGAAGTTTAGAATGACTTGGCTCTATATGTCATGTATTTTACAATCTTTCTCTGAATAGTAATGTGATTCTAAGTTAAGAAAATTGTGGAATAAATTGTAGAATATTCTTAGCAGTCCAAACTAAACCCCTTGGAATTATATGGAATTTTTCCTTTTCAAGTTGCAGATGTCTTTCTCTAAATGATGAATTAATATTAGGAATAGGAATAGTATGACTGCTATTCCTAATTAAGCCCTAATTTTATGTTAAAGTTTTGACCAAGATAAGATGCTTCTAAGAAAAGTGCAAGAACTGTCATTGTGAGTAAGCCTGGAGTGATCTGCTCCCTGAAGGAGAACTCTAACCCTAAAGACATGAAATGTTTTTTTTTATATTTTTTTCATGTTCTTTGTCACTTCTCTCCTGGATAAGAGGACTGAAAAAAATGGGGTCATGTATGCTCAGATTTCCATATTCCACTCCTGACAGTAGTCTGTATTCTTCCTACTCTGCCATCACACAGAGGAGGAAGAAGAAGCCTGCTGATTATCTTGTGTAAATACAAGCTGGATGTATTTTCTAGGGGATTAAGAAAACTTTTGCATGGATCTTAATGTAAAGGAGCCTATTATATATGTCATTTAACAGCTAGCCTAAATCCTACAGAGAGCAAAGTGCAAGATATGAATGCAAATTTTTCTTTAGCTACTGTGTAGAAAACATTTATTTTCAGGAAGCAAGACAAAGAAGTAAGACTTTTGGAGTACTGATGTGCCCTTGTGAAAGATCTCAGATACTGGTATAGTCATGTATATCATGACATGCTGAACTCATGAAAGCTTAAACAGTTTTCTTTGAAGAAATACAGAAATTATCTTAAAGAACAGGGGAAAAGTTACTGCATCTATAAAATCTACTCTGTCAGGAAAACAGAATTGGTGCAGGTATTCTGACTTTATTGTTTATCCATCCCCCAGCTGACTTCTTGCTGGGCTGTCTCCTAGGGATCTGTATGTCATCAGCTTCTCTTTTCATCAGTGTGGGAGTGAGCACAGTGAGTGCAAAATGTGCTACACCTGCTGTGTACACACAGGAGAACACTGACAAGCATCAGACTTCCTCTGATGCTGGAAGAAAACAACCGTCCCTCCTGACAGAAAATTCAAGTGGTACTAACTTACCCTGCTTGCTGTCTTCCACAGGGCCATAGAACAAAGGTAGGTACTGTGGAGACTGTAAGACAAGTAGGCAAAAAAGTGTTATTTTTAAACTATGGGTAGTATTATCTATAAGTTTGGTTTTGCCTGAACTTTATAGAAGAGAAGAAGTTAAGAAAATATGAAGAGGCTGGAACGCCAGTGTGTTCAGCCTTGGCTGAGGTCCATTTAAACGTAAATGTTGCATTGAAAGGGAAAACTAGGATTTTTCATTTTAAAATATGAAAATGTGAAAAAAACTTGCTATGATGACCTAGCTGATTGGATCCAAAGATGTAATAACATAAACTTCATTACTAAAATTAGGGTTTAGTAATATAATTTAGTCATTAGGAGATTTATTTTTAAAAATATCAGTTTATAGAGAGAATTGAAATAGTCTCCTCAAAAGTCTCGACCGTCTATGAAAAATTGACTTTTAAGGAAATATATTTTTACATACTTCGTTGAATATGGTGTTTTCCACAAATCAAGGGAAAAGCATTGAATCAAAAAAGTTTTCTAAAGAGGCTAGTTGCATGAAAGAGGGGACAAAAATTCTCTGTTAGGTTTTACTGTACCAGATTGTATATTATGGTTTATTGTACTGTCTTTTATTTATTTCTGGTGCTAGAAAAACATGATCAGTATACTAGATGTTTTATTGCTTGAAGTTTTCTATGGCCCAATATATTTCCAAGTTCATTCCTCCCCAAAACACTCTATATTAGTTTCCTGGGACCACACACACACAGGCACACCCACCCCTACATATTGATACAGATACTTGCAGACCAGTGGCGTTACTTAGGGGTTGGTATTGAGACCAACACTGTTTAACCTCTTTATTGGTGACACAGACAGTGGGATTGAGTGCACCCTCAGAAAATTTTCCAATGACATCAAACTGTGTGGTGCAGTCTCCAGTTCCCCACTGGAGGGAAGGGATGCCATTCAAATGGACATTGAGAGGCTTGAACATAGAGCAGCCTTCCAACACCTAAGGGGGACCTAAAAGAAAGCTGGAGAGGGATTTCTTATAAGGACATGTAGAACAAGGGAGAATGGATTTAAACTGAAAGAGAATAGGTTTATATTAGATATAAGGAAGTAATTCTTCACGTGGAGGGTGGTGAGGCACTGGAACAGCTTGCTCAGAGAAGTTGTGGATGCCCCATCTCTGAAAGATTCAAGGCCAGGTTGGATAGGGCTTTGAGCAACCTGGTCAACTAGTGGAAGGTGTCCCCACCCATGGCAGGGGAGCTGGAACTCAATGATCTCTAAAGTCCCCACAACACACAACCCAAACTGTTATATGATTCTGTGGTACAGATTTATAAGGGTTCCTATTTTATTCTTTGCTCTTTAGGTTTCTTGTATCTTAAAATTATCAATGAAAGAAGAAATTAGTGAACAATATTCAATGAAATAATGTGAATAATGATTACATAATAATGTGAACAATTCATTGAAAACAGTGAATAATAATATCTCCATTTAGAAATACTAATGTACTAAGTAATATGGTACTAAATACTATAAACTTACTAAGTTACTTACACAAATTTTATTGTAAAAAATCAGATCCAGGTCTCCATGAACCATCCACATGATGCTGTACAATTGTAGTCACTTTCCTCTGAAAATTCACCTATTTGCATATACTAGACATCCTTTCCAATATCTAAAATATCTACCTGTAGTAGTTTGTATTTGCACTTATCTATGATGCATCTACAGCAAGACCAAGTTTAAGACAGATTCTGCAGTCATGTTTGAAACTCGTCAGGTTGACAACTCGTACTTTTTAACTTATGGGCATCCTACACAGTGCAGAAAAATGAAATATGGTTTCAGTGTCCATGGAAGAATAAATGTTTGCTCTGTCCATGGCAGACGCTCTCCTCAGAAATGATCTAAATTAAGCCATAGTCAATTTTCTGTATTCTTTATGTCTTTTGTGGTCTTCCTGGGTAGTTCTGCTGCTTATAAATATCTTCCAAACTTGTCTCACTCTGCTGCTCAAGCTCTTATAAAAAAACAAGTTTCTGCAGCAGACATAATATAATTTGGAACTGACTTCTTATTCTCTGAATTGAATAGATAGGTTTTTACCTCTCTTTGATCCTTTAAAAGAATACATTTTGAGGGGCTAATCCAATACATAATCTCAAAAAGCAACTGGAATGAGCAGCTAAACACTGTCTCTTTGGTTACCCCCAGGCTAAATTCACTATCTTGGAACTCTGGACTAGAAAAGTGTATTTCATATACTATCTGTTGGTTAATGCAACTGTCACTTGTCTCTTCAATAGGGCTTTGATATGAAGCATTTGAAACTTAAAAAATTGAAACATTTGAAATATCCTCTTAATAACAAGGACCTGTTGTCATTCTGATAAATCTTTATATGTCTCTATATATATATCTTTGAACTGCAGCAGTAAAATGACTTATCAGAGTAGTAGCACCTGAGGGAGTAAAGGGCAGCAATCAGACAACTGTTCATCAGGTTTTCCAGTGACTCTTAGAATAACAGACTCAGCCTATAGAGTAGATGTGAAGAAAACCAAACCAACAGGGAAACTGATTTGTCTTGACCTCTTTTCATTAGTAAATGATGGATCTATTCCTCAGTCTGTCCCCTTCTAATGCTGTTCAAAGGGAAGTTTTTTGCTACATCCTTTGCTTTGCATGGGATAAAAAAAAATAATCTTTAAAACAATATTGTCAAGGGATATTGCTTCACTATAGACTATAGTGAGAAAGAAAACTGTTAGAAAGATAAGAGATGGGAGAATGAATATGTATTAGTAATATCCCTAGTCAGTATAGACAGGGATTAACTGTTCTTTTGACCACTTCATAAATCACCTCATTAATCCATGTATATCTGCACACACAGCACATTTCTTTTGCTCTCCTGCAAGGGAAATGAGATTTTTCCTTGTTTGGAGAATAAGAGAACTTTGAAGATTTATGAAATAACTGCTCACAATGTGTAGTGTGTATGAAGGCACCTTTGCTAAATCGTTACAGAATCACAGAATCAATTAGGATGGAAAATGCCTCTGAGATCACTGAATCCAACCTATGACCAAACACCACCTTGTCAAACAGACCATGGCAGCAAGTGTCATGTCCAGTCTTTCCTTAAAGACCTTCAGGAACGGTGACTCCACCACCTCCCTAGACAGCCCATTCCAATGTGTAATCCTCTTCCTAAGAAGAAATTCTTCCTAATTTAAAGAAATTAATTCCTGGTAAATAGAACTGCTAGACAGTGAGATTGACCTTTGGGCAATTAATTATCCACACTGCTTTATGGCCTGCTAAATAAAACAGGAATAATCAATGTGTCTAGGACCAAGAGACAGGCTATGTTCAGACTGCACTGCATTTGTCCTTCTGGGTTGCATATTTCTGTTCCTGGAACTGTAGTATATAATTATAATTTTCTGTGTACTGTTTTTATTCTAGGATTTGTAGGATGAAGGTAGCAAAGGTGATTGACATTTGTTCATTTTGTGCAATAGGAATGATTCAAGGACCCTAATACTCTCATCTGGTGCATGGGCATTGTCTCAAGAGTGTGTTTTGGCAAAACCCATAATAAAACATGGCAGCAGTTATGTAGTAGGACAGAGGCAGGTGAGCAATTGAGTCAGCATCCTGGTTCTGTTCAGTGTAGTGGTATAAAGAGTTTGTTGGTCCAATTCAGTGTGCTAAAGGTTAGACAAGCATGCTATTCTTCAAATGTGAAGGACAGCACATGGTTTATTGTATGAGCTTCTCCAAAACAAAATGTTGGACTCTGATGTGAAGTATCCATTGCATGATTTTTCTCTGCTGTCCTTCCACAAGGCAATAACTTGCATGTGTTAGAGTTAGAGCAGGAGCCACACTCCTCCAGGAAGTCTCTATCCTTTTCTCCATCTCCAAACAGCCTTTTAAAGTTGAATTAATTTCTAATAACCTAAAAATACATATGATCATTAGGTTATGATAATTAAAAGCTAGCTCTGTGGAGACCCGTGTCAGGATGGAGCAATTTCTGCTGGAGTTTTCTATGCTATATGTTTTGCCAGTGGTGAGCATTGCCAGGAGGTTGAGGGAAGTGATCTTGCCCCTTCTACTCAGCTCTAGTGAGGCCACATCAGGAGTGCTGTGTCCAGTTCCTAGCTCCTCAGTACAAGACAGATATGGGACTCCTTGAGCAGGTCTAGCAGAGAACTTTGAGCATGATGAGGGGACTGGAGCATCCCTCCAATGAGGAAAGGCTGAGAGAGTTGGGCCTGTTCAGTCTCAAGAGGAGACTGAGGTAAACTCATCAATGTCTGTCAGTATCTGAAGGGAGGGTGTCAAGAGGATGGAGCCAGGCTCTGCTCAGTGGTTCCAGGCAATAGGACAAGAGACAGCGGGCAGAAACTGAGGCACAAGAAGTTCCACCTGAACTTGAGGAAGAACTCCTTCACTGTGCTGTGACCACACACTGGAACAGGCTTCCCAGAGAGTTTGTGGAGTCTCTCCCAGTAGAGATATTCAAGGACTGTCTGGACACCAACCTGTGCCATGTGCTCTAGGATGACCCTGCTTGAGGAGGGAGGTTGGACCAGATGACCCACTGTGGTCCCCTTCAACCTTACCCATTCTGTGATTCTGACCCAGTCAATTTCTCAAAAAGATTTTGTGGAATTATCAATATTTTCCCTGTTTGAATATGTTCTGAAGGTAATAAGTTTCAGAAGAAACATTATCCTAATAACATTAAGTTTAAAAATTCACCGGCCTTCTTCAGAAAGAAATGAAACTAATTATATGAGCTAATTAAACATCATTAATGGTACTTATTATTTGAGGGGTAAAAGATGGTTTGTTGTTTAATAATTATAATAGAAAACCAAACTATGATATGCCTTTAAGTCACTTCTTAAATAAAGCTGAGCATGTATTAGGTACTTACATAAATGCATGCAGTAATTTAAGCAATATGCACTTTGCAATTATCCTCAATCTATTATTGAAAGTATGAGGAAGCTAGAGTTAATCTGAAAAAACCCCCAAATATTTTTGAGATAAGGCAATGAATGTAGTAATATGCAAATATGAACTTGCACACAGTGATAAAATGAAATATATGCAGCAAAGGCAAATTAAATGTGTAATTCAAAATATTTCTATCCTAATGTGGGTGGACCTGTAAATGCAGAAATGGGATAATAGCGGGATAATAACATAATCTTTGGTACTTTTTTCAGATCTTCACTCAAACTGTTTGATGCCTAACTATGAATTTGTGTAGTTCAATGTGTTTGGATTTCTTCTAAATTCAGCTTTATTTATATTACATCCAAGGTCAGATGCAGAATTGTCACTGCAAGTTTTACATTAAGTGTAGTTTCCACAATAATTCCATCATAGCAGAGCTTTATCTCTTAATTTGAAAATATTTTAATTCAATTTCCAACTCTGGAAAAAAATAAAAATAAAAAAATAAAGGCTGGCAATATGAAAACTAATCACAAATCTATGTCACTATAAGCAAATTTTTCATGTGGTTAAAAATATCCATTTATAATAAATAGGATATTACTGTATATATGGCTTTGCAAGAGCTGCTTTACATTGAGATTGAGATTTTCCTCTTGAGAATGAATGGTTGGGAAATTGAAATTGACGGGGAATTTTATGTAAAATGTACTATGTACTCATGATAACTTTTTTGTTTTGCTTAGTAATAGATAAGGTGTCTGTTTGCAAATTTTTAATATAGAAAGTAGCTCATTAAGGTCATTAAAATTTAAGATTTAGTAACAGTAAGAATGTCTAAGAAATAACAGAACAGAAGGAACAGTGTTTTTATGGTGGCCAAAAGAAATCTTTGAGGAAATTGAAGGTGAAAACTATTTGAGAATGGATTGGCTAACAAGCCCTCTGTTTTGAGAGCAGTAGACTAAACATACATAGACTATCCAGTGAGTTTTACTGATCAAGATATACATCAAGTGAGCGAACAGCTCCTTAGGTCACCTCATGGAATTGAGAGATCCATCAATCTTACAAAATGTATGCATAAGATTTTGAAAGTAATGGTAGGAAAAAGAACCTAGGAGTTGATATTAGAACTGCTAGGAATTTGAAAACCAAAATCATAATCATTCACAGATTATTTCAATGACATTTTGTTGCTATCAAGTACTGCTGTGTCAAAATTGCAAGGAGAGAAAATATGGTCTAGTTTTGGCAGAAGATATTGACAAATATATAAATATAAACTGATAGTGTAAATAGCCACTAAAATTAATGAATTTTATTACCAATAAACTCACAAGTACTTATTACTAATTAGTGATAACATAGAATTTAAAATTATATCAGTAATCAACTTTATTTGTTTTTTAATTCATCTCTATTTAACACCAAGTATTTAGTGAACTCTTTTTAAATACAATATTCATTATAACACAGTTGACCCTAAGGCAAAAGACAGGCACAGTCTCTCATGGATAGCAAAAGTTGCAACTATCTGGGATAATTTGGGACTATGCTATTTTGTTTTCCCAGGTGGCTCTAACGTTTTCACTTCAGAGATGTTCACATTCAGCTGCCACCCGGTAAGTTGGTTGTGTGCAGAAGGCCTTTGAGGGAAGGTGCCCAGCAGGACTGCTTGTGCACACCCAGGCAGAGTGATTGTATTTACACTGTGTTTTCAGGATGATGACAAAGTCTTCCAGACCCACACCACCTTCAGCAAAGATTTACCTCTGCAACATGGAAGTAGCTCTTTGTCGTGGCAATCAATATTTTTGGGCTGCACCGGCTAGCCAGAAGGTGAGGTAGAAAATGAAAACAGTGATAATTGCAGTGAAAAGCATGAAGGAATGGCTGTGGAGGGACACCAGTAGCTCCTGGTACAATGACTGAAGTAAAACAAATAGCAAATACAAGATGCCCGGTGATCCATCTTTATACACTTAAAAAGAAGGAATAGAAGACCACGAAGGTTTTATAATGAAACAAAGCCGGCCACAAAGTAGCTGTTAAATGTGCCACACAGTAAAAGAGTTATAAACTCCTCTCCACAATTAAAACTAAATAATAACACCAGGAAATTAAGCTATACACTATCTTTTTTTTTTTAATATAATAATATATTTTACTGTTTCTGTTAAGACTTTTGGGTGAAATATATGTCTACCATAAGTTATTTGAATTAATGGAAGTCAATGGAGTTACTCCTGCTAACATTCATGTGATTTTGTCCCTTGTTTTTCTAATTTGGCCATTTCCTCTCTTGAGCTTCTCAGAGCTGAAGAAGACATAAATGCATTTCGTTTTTTCTCTGAACTCAGGAGGGATTCTAAAGGTTAGGGAAACTTTCCCTAAGTGTAAGAATCTAGGGTGGGATATGTGTAAGTGCGTGGAGCTGGGGGGGTGGAGGTGGATTTTTCTCTTAAACCTGAACCCTGAGCCTGAGCTGCTTGGGTTTGATAAGGAGAGAAGATATGAAAATTCAGAACTGAATGCAAAATATTTTTTTAGCTTGGAGCATGTCACTTTTAAATCTAGTTTATATACAAGCTCCGCCTTATGTCTCAAATACTGTATTACTTCCCTTATATTTCGTCTAGTTTACAGCTCTTTTGACACTATATAGAATGAGAACATGCCAGTATATATTTTTACATATTGCACTTCAAACAGGATGCAGTTCAGTAAAAAACACAACTATAACCTAAATTCTTCTTTTTCTATTTAAATTCAAGTGAAGATCTGCAGGTATTTGAGAAATTTCTTAATTGAAAGACATGGTTATAGTTGTTTTTTTTTTTCATTTGCATAAAACTAAATAAATAAACATGAAAAAAATCAGTGTCAGAGTTGATTAGCAATATGAAGTGATAGACACTTTTTGTGAAACACTTTTGAGCTATAAATGCTAGTGCCTTTAGGCTCTTCTGTGGTAAATAGAGGGAAAAAGAGAGGTTTTTCTGAAAGCACATAAATTAAGGTTTCCAAGAATCACCTTCCCTCTCAAAAAATCCCACAAGCCCTACAATGCTTCCAATGACTGTAAAGGATGTCTGACAAAATAGCTGTACTTGACCACAGCAATTGTCAAAATGCCTCCTGAGTTATTTCATTTTTTTACTGAAACCACTAGCAGTGAAAGACATACAACTTTCTGGACAACTGTACTACATAGCGGGTTGGTTCCTTTTTTCTGCTTCAGAAGAGGAGGTTGTAGCTAGAGGAAATTTCCTGGTATTGACTGGCAGTAACTGAGCATCTGCGGTGGTGCATTCCCCCCACCACCTCCTTTCCCAGGCCGCAGTGAGGTCTGAGAAATGTTTGTTAGGCTTTAGCATTGAAAACAGCACCTGGGCTCAGCTCTTCCTGAGCTTATCAGAAGCACTGTCTGCTCCCAGAAACTGATAATGACTTCCTGTTTTCCTCATGAACAGCCTTGGAAAAAGTTTTTCTTGCCTGAATGGCATAACATTCCTGTTCTCACACTGTCAAAGAAAGTGCCGGCCCAAACCGTGGCCAGGATGAAACTTTGTTATGACTGAAGCCCGCTCTCTTGCGACCCTATAAACAGCGGTCCAAGATGGGGCCCTTTGAGCTCTCCTGGACTGCAATGGGCTGCAAGCAGCATCTCCCTCTGAGGAGGACGCCTCTCAGATCTCACAAACTCACATGTTTGCTATACTAGGAGGATCACTGAACAATGATGAATCCTGGGCTGATACCCTCACTCCTTGAGGCCCAACGCTTCATCTGCCGGGAGATGCAAAAGCATCCAAAGTGAGTATTTCACTGACCTCTGAGAGGAATTTTTCGCAGGTACCTTGCTTGCACTGGCTCTTTGTGTGCATGCATGTGTGCCTATGCCATAGCAAATTTGGGAGAAATGCTACTTTCTTAGACATTTAAGTATCTTGGGTATTGAAGTGAGTTAGGCCTGTAAGTAAACTTGTGACTTACAACTTAACCTTACTTAAATGTTGCTAAGTGTTGTTCTTTTGCTAAGTTGATAAGTATAAATTCGAAGCTATAAGTTAGGTTAAATGCTGCTAAGTGTTATTTCTCTGTTAAATTGTTAAGGTCATGTTATAAATTAAGTTTAAGTGACAAGTTAGGTATAAGTTAAATGTTGTTCCTTTGTTAAATTACTAGGTTTAAGGTATAAGTTAATTTAAAGCACTGTTCAGTTTGAGTGCTGTTAAGCTTTTAGGCTGTGTTCCTTTTTATCCTTGCCCTCACTGTCTTTTGTCACATGCACCTAATCACACGCACACACAATTGCTTCATTTCTGTTTTGATTGCCTGGATTTTGTTTGGTTTTGTTGTTGCTTGCTTTTGCTTGGTGTACCTTGACTGTCCTGTAAGCAGTAGAGTGAATCTTGCCAATGAACTTTGTCGTGCTGTTGTTTAATATTAAATCTGGTTTTTGCTCATACCCTTGCCAGTGACTTTTTAAGTGATCCCGGACACTCATTCATAACAGCATCTTGCAATGTAAAGTTTGAAAGACAGTGTTTTCCTATTAGTAGAAGTAGGTATTACCTGAGTTGTCCACTTCTGACAGTAAATAGTCAGGAATGAGACCTATAAAAAAAATGAAGCATTTGAAATACAAATAAAAAATAAAAGGTGATGTGGGCCTCTTACTAAGTGGAGGGAGAACTCAGGTAACAGAAAATGCAGAGAAGGCAGAGTTACAAAATGCCTTCTTAGCATCAGTCTTCCCTAGAAAGACCAGTCCCCGGGAATCTCTGGCCCAAGAGATCGAGGCAAAGGAACATTGGAAGAAAGCTTTCCCTTGGTCAAAAAAGATTGGCCTAGAGAACAGCTAGGTAAACTTGACATCCACAAATCCATGGACCCTGACGGGATGCATCCATAAGGGCTGAGATAGTTGGCAGGCATCGCAGCCAGGCTACTTATGATCATCTTTGAAAGGTCGTGGAGATTGGGAGAGGTATCTGAGAACTGGAAGAAAGCAAATGTCTCCAAAAAGTGCAAGAAGGAAGACCCAGGGAACTACAGGACAGTCAGGCTCACCTCAGTCACTGGAAAGATGATGGAGCACCTTGTTCTGGAGGCTGTCTCTCTTCACATGGATAACAAGGTGATCAGGAGTAGTCATCATGGATTCACTAGTGCTAGACTGTCTTGATTGTTTTCTACAATAAAACAACTACCAGGACGGATGAAGGTAGAGCAGTGGATATTGTCTACCCTGACTTCAGCAAGGCTTTTGACACTGTCTCTCACAGCATCTTCACAGGCAAACTTAGGAAATGTGGACTGATTGAGGAAGGTGGGTTGAGAACTGGCTGAATGACAGATCACAGAGGGTTGTAATCAGTAGCATAGGGTCTAATCAGAGGTCCCTCAAGGTTTGGTACTTGGCCCAGTATTGTTTAACTTACCCATATATCTCATGCTCACATTTGGAAGATGATCAGATCAAGAACGTTAGTGATGAAGTAATGTAGCAAGATATGTTTCCCTGGGCATATGGATATACTTTAGGTGAATGTGTAGATTGTTTTCAAACAAAAACCTGCAACAGAAAATGCTATATCTAATGTTATTTAATATCATTCTTAGTTACTTATGTAGCTGTGAATTTTGAAAATCTGAAATTAAGTTGGTGCTATAGGATATATCGGAGTCAAAGTGCATGGAATAATGTACTGTACTGCTGCTTCAACTAAACTTCTTTCTGTTGAATTGTGTTTTTAAAACTCAAATAATATTGTTTTTTATTTTCATTTATTATTTTTATTATTTTTTTTTCTGACAGGGCATGTTAAAATAAAACAAGTTGTGCATAACGAGTAGCGGTAATTTATTTCTTAGTTGAATATAAGAGACAGGACTGTACTTGCTTTCTATGAAGCTACTTCCCAGAAAACCTTGGCTGGTGAAAGAAAGGAACAGATTTTATTAGATTGTTTGATAGCACACCTATCACTCTTCCTGACCAAAAGTCATTTTCATTTGGAATGAGCAATTTCAGTTACATGGTACAGTTACAGTTGAGTTCCTTCACTAGTCCAGTGTGCAGCAGCAGTCAATGCTCTTTAAAGATATATGTTGTAGTGAAAGAGACAGATTTAGTAAGACAAGACATTTTCCCTCTGTGGGTCTTGTGATACATAAAAGTCTTGTCAGTCTGACATTTGCTACTTTGCTTTATGATTTTTCCCCATTTCCTCTTCTGTACCTATGCTTTCATTATTATCCTAGTTGAATGGTTTTTAACTGCAAAGTAAGGTCAGAAGGGAGAGCTATACATTGCCACACTGCTCTGCTTTCTACCAGATAACAGAAAAAAAGTCAGCCGAGGAAAGAGCATATTCATTGTATTTTGGTTATTATACTACAGTTAAGACATATTAACCATCTTCTGTATAATCTTACTTCCAGCCACTGCTTGCTCAATGTATATTTCTAGATGTCGAACACAGTAATTTATTACCTTCCTATAAATCCTCCTACAATCCAAGAAAAAAGCCTCCCTTTTATAATATCAAATGCTCAGTTATCAGTAACTGGAGGAACATTTAGCAATCTCAAAGTCTCTGTACCCAAAGGAAGCCATTTGACCTTTCAGTGCAATCAAGTAAAAATCCCATCCCTATCACTAAGGTTCCAAGATTATCTCTTAGAATTTGAACCGTCGGCTAGATATATTTGTCATTTTTCATAGAATCATAAAAAGGTTTGGGTTGAAAGGGACCATAAAAATCATCTAGTTCCAACACGCCTCCCACTGCAGGGACACCTTCCACTAGACCATTATCCAACCTGGATGTCTTCCTGGACACTTCAAGGGATAGGGCATCCACAGCCTGCCTCTCTGGGCAATTTTTTCCACTGTCTCACCACTTTCCCACTAAAGAATTTCTTCAAATAGCTAAATCTACCCTCTGAGTGTAAAACCATTCCGCCTTGTCCTATCACTACATGCATTTGTAAAAAATCTGCTTTAGGTCCTGAAGAGCTGCTATAAGGTCACCCTTTCTCTTCTCCAGGCTGACGAACCCCAGCTCTCTCAGCCTGTCTTCAGAGGTGATGTTCTCCACCCCACTGGCTATTTTTGTGGCTTTCCTCTGGTTTAGCTCCAACAGATCCATGTCCTTCCTATGACAGAGCCGGACACAGTCCTCAAGGTGAGAGAGCAGAGTAGAGGGACAGAATCACCTCCCTCAACCTTCTGGACATGCTGCTTTTAACGAAGCCCAAGACAGTTTCTTTTTCTGGGCTGCAAGTGCACATTTTGAGGCCATGATCAGTTTCTTGTCATACAGCAAGCTGTCATCATGCAAGAAGCTCTTTCAGTGGGACTTTTTTCAACGCGAGGACTGCCAGACACATTGCATATCGCATACCTTTACATATATCATTGTGTTTTTATTACTCTTTCTCATTAAATATTAAAGCAATGGCAGAAAAGAACATGTAGTTCTATTATTAAGTGTGCACTGAAAACCCCATATTCATTGTGTGTAACATCACCTTGCACACAGCTTAAGAAACATTACCTGGGTGTGACACCACTTGTTTGTCTCACAGGTCTGCATTTACAAATTATGAAAGACTAAATGTCTTGCCCAAGGCTGGTCACAACTACAGGCAGTCAAAAGAACTTTTCATCATTTATTTTCATAGTTGCAATTTATCTTCCTTCAGGGTTCCAGAGTGGAAGGTTTGTCTAACTGACCATAAAAAAAAAAAAAAGTGGAAATTTTTTTTTTCTGTTATGCACTAGAACTTCTTTTTTGCTTTTTATTGCTTCAAATTAATAGTTCCCAAAATTCTGATAATTTTTTATTCTGTTCCAAACCTCCTGCGAATAATTGCTTTCACCATTCAAAGCACTGGAAAAAAAATTGATCTATGCTATCTTGACTTTTGTAAATCCGTTTAAATTCTGAGTGTTTGGGGTGCTTGGACTAAGACCTTTCTGGTTCACGTTGGTAAAGCTCAATCTGATTTCTCTCCTTAAAGAGTCTTAAATAGAACCAGAAACAGTGATAAAATCATTCCTAGTTCACAGTGTGATTTTATCTATGGGCACAGGTCATCTTTCAGTCTAAACTGAGTTCACTCACTTCCTCAGTCCACTGTCATCACTGTGTCCTGGAATTACTCACTTCTGAGACCTTCTGGACCATCTCTTGTCTTCTTTTAAAGTAGAAAGGCAGTTATGAGGACTATGAATGGAGTCTAACTTCCCTCCTGTAACTGCTCTGAATAGTGCATATACAATATCCCTTCTGTGATGATCAATTTTATAGTGAAATCTATTATTTAGAAATATCTAGACGTAATTATTAAAAACGAAGTCTCTACAGGTATGACTCTATAGCAGCTTCTGAGATTTCAACATTATTTAATTTTTAACTGGAATGATAAAAGCAAATTCCAGGACAAGCCTCTTGTACTGTACGAACTTCTATACCTGTTACTACTGGTCAGTTATGTACCAGAAAGAACATCCTGGCAAAAAATTGAAGGAAATGAATAAATTTCACCAAAAATATCTACTTCTGAGGAAAATAAATTTTCCCAAGAAAATTTGGAATAACTTTACTCAGAACACTCCACTAAATGTGGAAACATACTTCCCTCAATCTGATGCTTTATTTTTTCCCCAGCTAAACTATTGTTCTAAAGTGATGGTCTTTATTTTGGTACATTCCACAAAGCATTATTTATTAGTGAAAACAACAGATATTTCTACATATCAGAGAGCTACTATTTGTTCAGAATTACCATTTTTCCCCTTCCTTATAGATTTCCCCAGCTGAAACACGTACACACATGTATAATTTTTAGATTTATAAATTTGAGGAGTCTAAAACAGGCAGAGCTTTTGAAACAAAAACAGAATTTTAATGGAAACAATTTTTGCAGTCTTCTTGCCTGTACTGATAGTAGATCAATACCAAATTCAATACATGATTTCATTTCTTCTGCAGACAAATTATACTTGTCAGTTCTAGTAAGTGAAGAAGGAAAAGTGAAAGATCCTGACTTGAGAAATGCAATGCTTCTTAAGTTAAATCGTATACTGAATTGATATTTGTGCCAATAAGGGAAGAATTAAATTGAAAAGTGATGGGTTGACAATGTGTCTTTAAATTGACTAATTCTCTTTTAGTATCAGATCAATGAAATGTGTATTAGAGACACATGCCTATTGTGCAAAGAAGCCCTACATCAACTGTGCATAGATGGGATGTAGTTTGTTGCATGTCAAGTCAAAGGCACTGGGCCTTAGGAAAGTAAATTAATCTCATAAATATTGCATGATTGTAAGTATGCTATAATCCATTTTAAAGGTGTCACAAACAAAATCACTGTGTTCACCATCACAGTGATTTTTTTTTGTTCTTATTCTAAACACTATGTCACATTTCTAATTGCATTTTCAGCAATTTATTTCCTTTGTCTGTCCTGCAAAATTCAACACCAGCTATTATGCCATCAGCAAACACTGTGAACTTAAATTATCACATTTATTCACACTTTTAGTCCCTAGAAATTGCTGAAGTAGTATATTCAAAAACATAAATGTCTTTTATCAACAGTTTAAGCTTTTTGTTCTCATTATAGATTGTAAGAAGAAAACACAGTGTTCCTTACTCAGGTACTCCATGACGAACAAAATCTCCACAAATTATTGATTGCATATCCTTTCACAGAAAGCTGTATCTAACAAGACAGATGGTGTTTCTCTTGATTCAAAAGGTCTAATAAATACTATTTTTATCATATTAACATGACACAAGGAAGTAGACTGACTCTGTTACAGAGAAAATACAGATACACCTCATAGTCTCTACTCATGGGCAAGTATTTTTCCCCAGTGAAGTTTCTGTGCATTTGAGTAAGAAATACATGTTATTTAATGTTTATAACACCTGCCTAGATCAAGATGAAGGAGACTGATATTGCACAAGATCTGCCCAACAGCAATATTCTATTTTAGTCAAGAATGGTATTATTTCAAAACTGTGTGCAATGAAAAATAAACAAAAGACCACAAATCAAAACAAGTGTTGTATAAGAAAATAATACATTGGTGGTATCTGTAAGTATTTTCCTAAAAAGAAAAACAATTATCAAAAATCTGTCTGATTATTATTATAGTTTTCTGTTTTGATTGAAGCAGACATAGCACATATTAATTAACCAACTGGAAAATCTCAAAATTGAAGCTTAGAAGAGAAAAGAAACTCTCTCTCATGGTGGATGTCAGTAGTTTGAAATGTTTTATGATGAAGTGTCACACGCCAAATGTCTTCTTAATATAAAAGCCATCAATTACACGTATTTAGAATGGTTTGCTAGGCTGTTTACCTCTGAGCTGAAGACCTGTACAGAGCAGCAGGGAGCTAAAACACCAGTAAGGTTTAAGCAGACCCATTTTAAATGGGTGTATTTACAGGGAAATAATTCAGTTTTTACAGATTCTCCTGGAAGACTCCTCTGTTGGAAATTGTCCAATGAGTATTTTCCAACCATCCTTTTGGATGGGAAATGCTCCCTTATGTTTCCACTACTGTTAGTCCGGGATCAGTTCTTGGATCTGTGTTATTGGTAATTCTTCTCAGGCAGATAATAGTGCCATAAAAACATTATTCATTATATTTTAGGAGATAAATCACTGAGAGGACAGGTCTCACTGACACTGTCAGCAACCTGAAAGTGGGAAAATGGTACATTTTTCTTTTCCTTACATGAAGAATGTCTTTGGTGAGTTAAACAAAGTCACACCCATCCAGATGTATTTTTAGCATTTCAGAGTCCTCTGTTCCAACTTTAGTGTATTGCTGTCCCATAAGAAGGGTTATGACATCTTCCAGGATAAGGATTTTTTTTTGAGAAATTAGGGCTTTGGAAAACCCTCTGAGGGTTGACTTATGAAGAATAGTCACATCTGCTAGCCGGGCAGCATGGCAGCAAGGATAAGCTTTCCTGCAAAGGCTGTACTTACACAAGTGCACAGGCTGCTAGAAGAGGTGTCAGGAGCCCCTGCTCCCATTTGCACATCCCTGCCTCTTCCTTTGCTCTGCCTGGACTGTGTCTGTCTGCTCACCAAGGTCATACACTGAGGCAGCACAAAAGAAGTCTGCCCCCCTCAGAATATTTTTGCTGATTTTGTAGCCTGAAAAGCCCCCCGGATTATCAGCCAAGCAGCAGAACTCAGTAACGAAAGGAGGAGGAGCTATCTCTTCTCTCAGAAGCCAGTCGGTATGTTGGTTCAGACATCTTGAAAAATAAAATCATCTTAAGTCAATACAAACTGATGCTGTTTTCAAGGAAATGTTTCAGCCCTCCTTTCTATCACTATCTCCATCCTTCTGTCTAAGCAAGGATCCACAGAACTCAGCAGTAGATTTTCTGGAAAAAATAAACTTTATGGGAATTGTGGACTATAGAACAACTGACTTGATTTTACCACAATTGTTTTGGTAACAAAATTCTTTACATAGCTGCACAAACATTTGTGCCAACATGTCTGGAAGGAACTTTTGTGGCAGCAGGTCTAATTTATGATGTGCTAGTCTAAACTGCAGTTTAAGCATAAGGCTGAAAGGGCCATTTAAACAAGATATTCTTAAATACAAGGAGAACTATACGCATAATATTACAATATTTTGTCCAATTAAATTTGAGAAAGTAGTTGCAGTAACACTGGGGGCAAAGAAAGGAGTTCTGAACATCATTAAAGAATGGGGAGGTATGATGAGTATTCTGCGACCAAGTGGTCTCAATATCTTTTAGTTAAAAGGAATGAGATGACTTTATTTTAGTCTGTATGCAACACACATAAATGCAGATTTGACATTTCTTAACTTTTGAGTGTTTGACTTATAATCTTAATGTCCTCTTAAAGAACAGACTTTCATGTGTGCATACAGAGTCTTCTCAATTTTTTTATATTCATTTTTGTCAACTTTATGACTTAGTTTCACATCTATATATAGAATATTGCCTTATTTATACTTTCCAGACACCTTTTTTTCTCACATTTGAATAAAGATGTTACAGAGTTTAAACGTGCACCAAAAATAATTAGTAAATAATGATTATGATAATTGCAATGATAATGATAATGATGACAGTGATAATAATAATCATCATCTTTCAAGTATTTCCACTTTGAGAAGGAGGAGTATCAAAGTCACTTCTTTGTTAGCTTTCCTCACTTCAGTATCCTAACTGATATGAAAACCAGTTTTTGTAAAAAATTCAAATTGTATCTCCACATCTTTTAACAACAGAAGGGACTATTTCTGCCCAATCAACTCCAAGCAGCTGACATGGTAAAATATATAGGTTTTCTTCATGCTCACATTGTCATTAAAGATTTCTCACATATGCTTTATGATTTACGACAATTCGATAACACTCATGTCTTTCAGATTTTATAGAATATCAAAGAAAACACAGAATGTTAAAACAAGATGAATTCCTAGACTGTGCAAATAAAAATCCAGACTATTTATTTATGTCTGGATTTGCAAAATAAAGTGTAACTTTTCTGTTCAACAGTTTCAATGTCTCTCATTGAACAAAAGATTAAATACAAGTTAATAAAAATGAACATTTCATTAGCAACAAAAAGAACATGACATTTTTTTTTCAGCATTTAGAAATACAACTACAAGTATTCCTAAAAATCCAATAAACACAAGTTTCAATAACCTAAGGTTACCTATACATATATTATGGTTTTTCTTCATTTCACAGCCTTATTTTCTACAGAATATTAAGAGGAAAATAGCACTATATTGTCCTTTTAAAATGAAGTATTACTGGGAAGGAGAATGAATATATCAATAACTGAAAGTATTGAATAGAAAAACTTTCTTTAAGGGCAGATGAAAGAGATAAAACTGAAATGAGATCACAAATTGTTGTAATAGTCAAAGTGGAAAAAGAGCAAAAGAAATTCATGTACCACAATATAACAGGAGATAAGTGACACCAGGTTGTTTGTATATGTACTTTGTTGCTTTTAAAAACTAGAATGAGGACTCTGAAAAATTTTGCTCTGTTGAATTAAAATGCAGCTTATTTTAATGAACATATCTTCAATAAGAAATATTTTCAAATCAAGATAACCAATCCAAAATTAGAAACTATGTTGTTTCCTTCAGGGCCTAAACTGATAAAGGTTGTGGAAGTCATGATTCATCATCATCCTAAGGGCTAATATGGGTGGTAAGAGAGCTGTGTTCTGAATTCCCACCTGATAATACCATCCAAGAGAAGGAGGTGAACTGGAAGAAATATGAAGTCGCCTGAAAGAGAAAATTTTCTTGCTTCTTTGTAATGCTGCCCAAAGACCAATTCACAGACCACCAGCTAATCAAATGCTTAACCCCTTCAAGAAAAATCTTCAACATATATAGTGCAGAAGTTGAAAAAAGTCGATGTGTTAAGCAGTACTACTTTTGAAGAAAATGTAGATCACATCTGAGGACTTACCACATTCAGAATAGGATTGGATCAAGCAGTTTAAAGCTTCTTACTTGCACATGACAACCAAATACAGCAGCCCTTCCTCTGCGTAATGGGCACCACGTTGGATTGGCTATAATCTATTATTAAATGTTTAAAAGATAATACACAGGCCAGACCATGATTATTATATGTGATATCCTTTCTTTTCTTAGGAGTGTTATGGCAGGGAAAAGAAAAGTAGCAGACACATGAATCATCAGCAAGCCTGAGGGAAAAATCAAAGAGGAAAAGAGACAAACTGTTCCTTCAGATATCCGTGTCCTTGGGTTATGCTGTTTCCTTGTCCCTAAAAATCCTTTACTCTGCTTTATGCTTCTCCTAGATGCACTGTGTCATGAAGTAATGCATTTGTTGTACATCTAATAACAAAGACTTGGTTTATGTCTACCAAAAATCCTCTCAGGATCTCTGGTTCAGAGACAGTCTTAAAACACTCAGAGTACAGGGCAGAATTAGGCTTTTCCCAAAGCGCCGTTGTGGACAGAACATTCTTTTAAAACATCTCCAGAAGTGGTGATAGCAACTCCATTTCATGTAATAGCCTAGGCTAGAACGCTCGCTCAGGAATTGATTTATATGGTTTTAATTCTTTTGACTTCCCGAAGAAATT
Source organism: Lycocorax pyrrhopterus obiensis (assembly GCA_014706295.1). Classification (NCBI taxonomy): domain Eukaryota; kingdom Metazoa; phylum Chordata; class Aves; order Passeriformes; family Paradisaeidae; genus Lycocorax; species Lycocorax pyrrhopterus. The sequence continues at coordinate 124,474,050 of JACSVZ010000002.1, forward strand.
CAAACTTGTACCATCCAGCAGCCCACAAAATGTTCCTATCTTGGGGTTGCCTCGAGGTGAAAATACTCACCTTGAGGACTCAAGAGACAGAAAGTAGGATTCATGAGCTGGAGTTCCTGTTACGAGGACTGTTCTTGTATTAAACTTTCAGCAGTCATGGGTGAAATGTGTGTACTAAAATTAAATTAAAGATTCAGTGGTTCACAGAAAGGTGATTAAATATTCATTAGGCAGAAGACAGATGAAGAGAACTTCTGCCAGACTAAGTATGACTGTCACCTGGTGTAAGGCCACATTTGTAATGAGGAAAACCTAACTTCTTTCTGCTTCCAGTCTGAATGTCCTAGAACCTAATTATTTTTTTGGATGTTGATTCTATGAAACAATAGCACTAAATAAAGAACAAAAACATATCATGAAATATTTTCTGAAATAAAAATTCTGTCAGGCAGAAACAGGCTTGGGTGGCAAATTCCAGGAGATTATCAAAATGAAGGACTGGAGCTTGAGCACAGTTATGCAGTGTCTTACTGGGCTGATCCTGAAGTTTCTTTGTGGGCTGAGTTTCTGACTTGATATAGAGCATGGTTCATCTCTGTGGACCCACCTGGTTATTCCTGGTCTGCATCTGGCCTTGACCACCATCACCCTCATTGGTCCTGCTCTGCTTTTCTTGTTGGACATGGTGGAACAGTGTCCTTCCAGCCCTGCACTCTCCTGGCAGCTCCTAACTCACGTCTCTCCTCACTGTAGCAGCCCCTCCAGCAGCGCCCCAGCAGAATGCTCAGGGCCCAGAGAGCATCGTGTAATCTTTGCATGTAATACAATAAACTCCATAGAAAAGAAAATAACACTAAAATAATTTCAATAACAGATTTTTCTTATAAAATCACATATTTTAAATATTGATTACAGCACAAGTTATTTGACCTATGCAGAAAATCTTTCTTGGATTCCTCTCATGGGTGCAGTGGAACCAGTTCATCTCTCAAAGCAACAATAAACAGACAGAACTTTACATGACTGAAAGCTGTGCTGTTGTTTGCTTGTGTCCTTGGTATGTCTGGAAAGAATAACTTTTCCACATAAGGCTTAATCATGTTGGCTTGTCATCTACAAGAAGACAGTTGAAAATAAAAATTAGATTTTGACCGATCAAGTGACTTAGACCATATACAGACACAAAGAGTATCTTTAAAAGTGAATTCAATTTATCAATGTATGAGACTTCTTTAATTTATAAAACAAGTAAAACCTGTCACTTTCTGCCCCCCTGCCCCCAAAATTGAAAAAAAATGTAAACCCAACCCTACTATAAATTAAAGTGGAAAAAACAATTACGTAGCTAATTAAAATAATGTCTCTCATTTATCAACTCAGCATTTTTGTCTGTTACTGTGCTATGCATACATTCAAGTAGCTGTCAGTGACTCTGAAAACACATGAACAAAACCACCCTAAGGTCAGTCACAGAAAAGAAATGGAGAAAAAAATTTAGAAAAGGACCAAATTTCAACTTCAGACCCTCTTACCAAACTGTCCCTTGCCCTACTTGGCATCCAGGTTTTTCTAATGTTATCTAGAAGTAAAGACACATGTCATAACTGAAAAAGAGCACATTTATAAATGGAATAGAAAATTACTGAGTGCTGAGATTCATGAATTATAGCCGAAAATAAACATAAAAAGAGGACAGGGACTGGCAGACATCTTTGCCAAAAATTAAGAGATTAATAAACCCAACAGATTAGATGATCTATCTAGAAAAGGCCAGTGTTATCTGTAAGTACTCTGTTAAGAGGGCTAAAAGTGAATACTTGAAAAATTCCCCTCCACATACAGACATATTTTAAATGCTCCTTTAAATTCACAATTTTGGTAAGTGTACTTTATTTTCTTCCTTTGTAAATATAATAGTAATATATTAGTAGCTAAACCTAGAAAATACTACAACAGGAGGCAACTGAGTGAAAAACAAGCTTTGTAATCATCAAAGAATTGAAGCTGTAATATGCAGTACTGTGAATTGTACATTATCTGCACAATAAAGTGATGTTTTGTGATGCTCCTTCTTCTTGATTAAAGGTCAGGCTTTTTGCAGCTTTAGTGAATATGACAGTTCAGAATGATTATTCAGTTCTACTGAAAGCACTTCTGAAAGCATTCCCGTGGAAATACTGTGCAGCAGCAGCATGTGAACTGAGACTGTGCCCCTCTAAGATGTGAATCAATGAACCTCTCTACTGTTTTCTTATTAACTGTAATGACTATAGATGTCAAAGTTCCTTTAACTTCAGCAGAGTTCATTGAAAAATGCTGTGAAATCTGTCATATGAAAATTATGTTTATTCTTTTGAGTCTACACAGACATTTACACACACACACAAATGCTGTTTCTACGTATATCAATTAGATTTGGGTGAACAAAAGAAGGTAGATAATAGGGTAGAATTTGAATTTAGTCTCATCTCATCTGGCGTCTTTGTAAGCTTTACAAAGACCTCGGTAGCATAAAACCTCTAAACAATTAAACATCAGAAGGAGTTGTAGACACTGTGCTTTGTTATTCTGAAAACTCTCAAACATGTAGATTTTATAGTTTGTATCATCATTCTCCCGTACCTGTGATATAGGAGCCATAGCTGAGATCGAGGTGTGAGACAATAATTAATGACTTGTTTGTAGAAATTTGGATATCAGATTAAGTTATTTCTTATGCATTATTATCTGTCAAACAGCTTCTCTCTATTTATGTCCTTGCCTTATTATATTACTTCTATACGTCATGGGAATTAAAAAAATCCCAAATGTAAACACAAAAATATTGTCATTTTAAATATTTTTAAAAATCTTCCCTGCTTAGATAAGTAGAGGCTTAATGCATATGAAAAACAATAATAAAAAATCGAATCATTTCAATATCGTGGGGAATTTGAAGAGACAAAAAATATTCAGTAAAATAAATAAATCACTAGATAGAATATAATTTATTTCTGAAGAGTAGAACATAGGAGCAAGAAAAATAGTAACAGAACTAATTTTGTCATTATTTAAGGCCTCCTAAATTATGTGGCTTGTTGCAATGACAATGTTAAAATGGAAATATTTGATACAGCTTAATTATTTTTTATAGTTGCATATAGTTTTTATATTTTTTATACGTTGACCTGTATTGTGGAAAAACTCTCTGCCTTAGGTAGCATTTAGGTGCAGATGGGGGAAGTACCAACTGAGATATTGAACTCTGATAGTTCCATTAGCATGCAGTTCTGATGGATGTCTGAGCAGACAGGCTCTTACTCATGTGAGTTAGAAATATGAGTTCAGGTAGTGGTGGTCTATCCCTCACTGTTTTGTAGTATGAAAAGCAGACACACGGATGCAGTATGAATCCTCATAAACTTCCCAAGAGAGTTATAAAATGTCTCCCTTTAGTAAATAGATTTCTCTAAGATGACTTTTGAGTAGACAACATTCACATTAACCAGTCCTACACTGACTGAGACTCCATGCCAACAGACCACAGCAAAAGATTTTTCCTTTGTTTTTCACATGCCTCTAAATCTGAGTTGTTCGTTGCAGTCATAACTGGAAAGAAAGTCATATACACCCTGACATACACCTCACGTGCTCCTGCAGTGTTTCAGTCTTCATTCAATTTAATGGTCTCTTCCAGGATTACATTATTTCTCTCACTGCCATTAGTTGAAACAAATCTAAATGACTGTTTTGAGATTAGGTTCATTTGATACATTAAATAATCACAGCTTTGGTGTGATTGATATCAGACTCAAGATTGAGACCTTCAGCACAGCAGGTGCTCAATGACCATTGCCTTCTCTCGAGTTCCCCACCATGCAGCTGAAGGATTCTTTTTCTTCTTTGGGGTTGATTATTGATGTTATTATCACGAAGATAATACCTGTTCCAGGAACAGTGCTCATTTTTTTACGAACAAAGGCAGCTTTTTTTCTCAAACTGAAAACAAATATAACATTGTGATAAGGTTACAATCAAGACAGGAACAGGCATTTCATACAGTCATAGAATCACAGAATTGTTTTCATTGGAACAGACCTTAAAGATCATTTAGTTCCAACCCCCTTGCCACGGGCACAGAGACCTTCCACTAGACCATGTTGCTCAGAGACCCATTCAACCTGGTCTTGAGCATTTCCAGGGATGGGGCATCCACAACTTCTCTGGGCAACTTATGCCACTGCCTTGCCACCCTCACAGCAAAAAAATTCAGACACATTTGCTAGTTTTAGAAATCTCTTCAAAACCAAATCCTTGAAGAAGGTACAGAACAACCACAGTGTATTCCTAGTATTTCCACACATGTAAAAAACCCCAGGCACTGAGCAAGAATTAAGACTTTATCATTCTGAGCATAGTGACAACTATGTACAACTGTAACTTAGTTTAAATCAGGCTAAAAACGTGGAGTGACAATTCTGACAGTTGTAAAATTCTTCAGTAATGCCATGTACCTGTTAGAATCTGGATAGTAAAGTCAAATTGAACTGGTGCTTGTCCAGTTGAAAATATTTCCCCCACTGACCTCATGGTATATCCTATTGCTGAAAGTTCACTATAAGCAGTGTGAGCAGAATTGTAAAACTGCAAGTAGAACAAGTATCTTCTTTACAATCATAAACATGATGAAAGCACCTTGCAAAACATTTCTTCATGTTAATTTGTTTTTTTAAGAAAATTTGAGCATATCCTAGAGGAAGAGACTTATCTTCAATTCAGAACATGAAAGGCATCAGTACTGGTTCAGAGACCAATGCAATTGTGAGAATATAATAAAATAAGAAGAAAATAGTGCATTAAAAAAAATACACACAGATTTAAGAGATGCTGCAATTCATAAATAACCCCAAACCAAAACTAGAAATAGTATTTCTTTCAGTAGTAGAAACAATGTGATACTTTAATAAAAGACAACCAGGTAGTGAATAGATCATCGCAGACAATTGATTTCATCTGAAGTTGAGACAGAAACCTTTTCTTAACAAATAAATACAAGTAAGATGTGTTCCAATATCTAATAAACACAGTGCAGTGAGGCAGTGTTTCAAAAAGAGTTGTTCAAAACATGCAGAAACAAAATGACTAAGATTTATACAAAATAAATTCCAAAGCACTAGACGAAACCAAAGTTGCAACTTAAAATTTACTTTCAATGTTTCAATGATTCTCTGCTCTGACAACATGGTGGCAGTCTGAGTGCACCTGATGGCAGATATTTAGATGCTTAAATTTCCTGAAAGAAACTTAGATGCCTGCTTAAGTAAATAGATAGTTATTTATTTCTCAGATCTGCCATTTAACAGAAATAACATTTATATGACTATGCAGTTCATTTAGTGGGTAAAATAATAAAATATGAAAGTGCTTCTCTTGTATCTATCTATTCTTTGATGAAAAGTTAGACATCCACAATGTAGACTGCAGTGAAATGCAAATTATTTAAGATTAACTTATACTCTGGTTGTTATGGAAACTACATAAAAATGTACCATCCTATACACTATAAAATACTAATACTCCACTAGTAACTTCTGCAGAGTTGTGATTGTTTATTAGAAAAATATTAAGGAACAAAAGTAACTCAAGAACTCACTTGTGTGTGAGTGCTTTTTTTAAGGTTGGCAGTTTCCACATTAATAACAATACCACAAGATTATAATTAATTATTAATCATGTTCAAAGAAGTAACAAGTATGTTTACTATTTCCTATCAGAACAAGTTGTGAATAGTTTCTCTATCTGTGGTCTAAACCTTGCATCTTACACCTCTGCATTTTCTATACAATTCATAGCAAGAGTCAAATCATTGGTTAATAGTACCCAAACAGCTTCTCTGCCGTGGATGAACTCATACACTTCTAAATCACCTCTTGGTGATTCCTTTTCCTGGTCTTAAAATCAAGACTCAAACATGGTTAGAAGGGAAAAAGGGATTTTACCTCTGTATTTATTTTAAGGATCCTTAGGTGCACTACGTCCAGATGGAATGCCCTGAAATGCACACCTCAGTGCACACTACAAAAGATCTGGTGTAACATTATAGATCTTACTAATTAGCATATCTATCAAAAATTCCCCAATGAGAGGCTCGAGTGAGCCCCCCTCCCCAAGGAACCTTCCCCTGGATGGTTCTATCTTAGTTTACAAAATGTGTTCTGGAGAGGACCTTGGGGTCTGGGGCATTCTGATCCCTAACTGCGAGGCTTCTAAAATGTTTAGTCTCCTAGCTTGACAAATAAGTCTACGAATGTCGACTAAAAACCACTAAGAATACAAAAGCTATAAAAAGGTATAAAAAGGTATTAAAGAAAAAGGAAAACATCATGGCATCATTGGGATATGACAGGTCAGACCAGATAGGCACTTCTCTCAATATGTTGTGATGCTGCTATCCCTCTATCTTTTTGAATACAATCATAGTGAAAATTTGTCAAATAAATGAAGGATGCAAGACTTCTGACTGTCTTTCTGAGAAATGTGCCCTGTACAGTGAGATGTAGTGTAGACTGAACTTTAAACTTTGTCACTGTGAAACTGAATACTCACATTCCTGACATTCAGAGGCTGAGAGCAGAAAAAGGGATTATTTCCCAGCTCTCGTGGAGCAAAGAGTCCTCGTCCTAGTTTCTCCTCTCAGAACTGCTTGCACATTAAAGATAGAAAATGTTTGACAAAGTAAATGCAAGTGAATTTATAAATATATAAAGGCATATTTTTTGCATGCATAGCAGCCCGGCTCACACAGCAAACTTCAGTGGGGCAGCTAGAAATAGGTGTGAGGAGGTTACAAGAGAAGCAGTCCTTTACAGCAGGACTGTCTGAGCACATTCAATAATGAGCTCTTTATTGATGGAAACCTAAGTGCCTGCATATCTTTAAAGATATAAAGCATTTTAGTTTTGTGATAGACTCCCCTAGGTACACCTGTGGCTGAAATGTTGTTTTTCTTTTTGAGAAAGAGAGAATAAATCTGAAACAACAAATCATTGAATATACATTTAAAGCTCTTTGGAAATCTACTCTGTTTCTAGTAACGTAGATGATCAAAAGCTAAGACATGCAGGTGTGTCTTAATTCAATATTTCTGGAATTCTGAACATACTGAAAGGAAAATCAGACTTCAACTTGTGCTGTACATGTCTAGCAAGTCAGCTCATTCTCTGTTTCCTACCTTCATTTCAGGTAAAATATCCACTATCAGTTTAGAGTATGAAACAGCTGAGACAGTGACATAACATATCAACAATAAAACAAAGACAAATCATCGCTTACACTATGGCAGCACTTGTTACCTCAAAACTGAGTCTACAGAATATGTGTTTAAACTGGCATATATGATGTAGTAGTATCAGAAAAGTGACCATTCTGTCTCTAACAAAACTCTTTTCTCATGGACCTTGTGAAGCTGGGAGTTGACATTTTAATGTAAATAGGAATGGCAAATTTTTACTGATGATTGCCTAGCACTGTAATCTACTTCTCATTGAAACATGAATAGTTTGACAGAAATCAAGTATGTGCTCTTTTAACTGAGAAACTCATGCTGAATTCCTGGCAAATGTGATAGCTTGACGCTCTAAGTTATGATGTTGTACAAATGACACAGAGTGAAATAAGAAGACTACTGTATATTTTTTCTTGTTTGAGTTATAATTAATCTAATTTTGCAAGTCTATGTGTGACATACATATGGACAAGATCCAAATGAATGGAAATTCCTCAATATCTTCTAGGCGGGAAAAGACATGAATAATTGCAATTTAGCAAGATTACTAAGAAATACCTATGAGACTACATGAAAAAAAGAATGAAGATCAATGGATTTATCATCATGTTGTCTTGTATAAGTAGCCTCATAGTTTAATAAACAGTGAAATTGAAGTCATTCACATTAAGACTGCAATCTGGTAGATTCTTGAAAAGAAATACAAGTTTTTTATCAATAACGTCATATAGGCTACCTAAATGCACTCAGCAAGAATTCATCTGATCCAAAGAAGCACATTTCTTTTGGGAAGTTAATTATAGCCAGCTAGAAATAAACACAGACAGCCCAATATGGGGAAAAATGTTCAAGAGTGAGTAAGAGTGAGAATTTTTCCGTAAGATCATGAATACACCATACAGTGCATCCTCAGACCATCCCCAGTGTCAGGAATTAACTCCCGTTTAAGAAGATAATTATAATTTTAATCATTACATGTGAGAGCCTTCAAAGGCTGCACAAGGATTCTCTGGGAACATATAGCTATGTGAGTAGCAGTAGGTTTGTTACACAGATACGAAATGCTGCAGATAAGGATGCACAATAGACAATAACAGAATCACAGAATAGTCTGAGCTGGAAAGGACCCAGAAGGATCATCGAATCCAACTCTTAAGTGAATGGCCCATACAGGGATTTAACCTGCGACCTTGACGTTATTAAAACCATGCTCTGACCAGATGAGCTAATCTTGGGGTCAGCATCTTCCTTTACTTTGGCTTTGGGTGAAGGGATAATTTAGTTAGAGCCAAAGGAAGATTCTAAAAAGTTTTAGAGTAACAGTATGATCATGTCTCTGCAACAGCAAAGAGGATTCTCTTGACTTAGAACAGTTTCAGCTTTCATTTCTTCTACATTTACACGCAGGTCTCTAAATGTATGCTGAAATGAGCATGCTGGACTAATTCAGTTATGAATATTCGTAAGATGGACACTTAAGTATATTAAAGGAAAGCAAAAATGGTGAAACTTCTCAAGGCTATTTCAGCAGCATCCCATGCAGTTTCATTTGCAGAAAAATGAGTATAGAATAAAGGATCAGAAAATAAAGCCAAATTTATTTTGCTTACTTCAGGATGATCACAATTGTGGCTGGGAAGTTTTCTGCATAGACATTTGAAACCTGTGGGATGTTAGTCAAAAATAAATAATGAGACGTACAGCAAGTTTGGAAATGTGGATTTTAAATTACTTATACGAACAGGATTCATAAAAAGAAACTTCTCTGTCACTCTTGACTATTCATGAAAACAAAATATAATGTTGATTTTATAACTAATGTTAGTAAGGTGTTAAAAGTGAATATGATGTAAAAGAAAACCTTAATAGTCTCCTTCCATTTACAACAAAACCCCGACCAATAACAGTGATAAATTAATGTTCTGATGGTGATTCTAAACACTTTCCTTAGGTTTTTTGGCACATTCTGGGCAGTAATTTTAATTCCAGTAATTGGGAAGGGTAAAGGCTGTTAGGGGTATTTTGTGGCAAACAGTAATGTTTACATCCCTAATTTTAAATCATTAACTCATGTAATTAATTTTTTTTTATAAAATACATTTTCATTTTTTTATATTCTTCTGCCTCTGTGGTGTCTGCACAAACATACAGAAACACAGGGCAAGAGGAACAGAACAGATAATTGGACATATTTTTCTATTGATCTGAAAAATATTTTATATTAAAACTGTGGTATTTTAAGGAAAAAATATTATTTTCTCATAACTACCTATCCATTGGTTTGCAGCTCTTCTGTTTTTACAGCACATTTATTTTAACAATGTTATTACATTTTTCATAGTATGTCAGAATCTTTGTATGTGAGATGACTTAAGCCCATTTTGAATTATTATGTCTTCTTAGTCAATGGCTGAACATACATTTAGGAATATATTGTCCATAGTATAATACTATGTAAATGATGGCTAGATTTACCAGCAGGGAAAATATGTTCAGTTTCAGGCCAATTGAATAATTTTGACTTTTTAAACATTGAACTCACAAGGCAAAAAATGTGTAAGCAGTTATTGTCACTGCAGGATCAGTTATTTTAGTGAAATTACCCCAGTGATGAGTGAGGTACAGGAATTTTAAATTGTATGAGTCTTCAATGAAGAAATGTAATGGTTCTAAAGGGACAAAATCCTTCTCAGGTACCCTTCAAAATCCTTCCCCGTCACCATCTCTGTGCAGAGAAAATGAGAAAATAACACTCTTCTCCATAGAACATCATAAAGACTTAAACGTAGCAACCATGGTGAAAACAGTTCTGGCCAGACAGAACTAAGCTGGATCTAGAGGATGCATGGAAGAACAGGTCATCAAAAATGCTCATATACTGAATACTCAATATCTTCCTGCTTAGTCCTGAGGTGGGGATTAAGCATGTTTATAAAGTAAAATATCTTAAGCCTCTAAGAATTTCCATTCAAAATTGAGCTCAGGAGAAAAGCAGTTGACCTAGACAGGACTAAAGAGCATAAGCCAGCAGTGTGCCCAGGTGGCCAAGAAGGCCAATGGCATACTGGCTTGTATCAAGAAGAGGGACGAGGGAAGTGATGGTCCCTCTGTACTTGGCACTGGTGAGGCCACACCTCGAGTTCTGTGTCCCATTTTGGGCCCCTCAGTTCAGGAATGACACTGGGGTGCTGGAGTGTGTCCAGGGAAGGGCAACAGAGCCGGCAAAGGGTCTAGGAATAAGTCCTATGAGGAGTGACTGAAGGAGCTGGGCTTTTTATAGAGGAGAGAAGGCGGCACAGAGAAGACCTTACCCTTCCTTCCAATATTTTAGCAATTCAGTGAAAATCTTACTCATTACTTGTGCTTAATGTTTTGGAATTCCAACAAATACTCATAGAAATCTATTCAACTGCAGGTACAAACCAGTTTTTTGGTAGAGTGGGTTATGTGTTCATCAAGTCATTAGTACAACCACAAACTAAATAAAAAACTATCTAGCTCTTCTAAAAACAATCTAGGAAGATTTTTATAGCCTTTGCAGCATGAAATAGAATATTAACAAATGCCAGCACTGGGAATTAAAGTAGGTCCTAGCTAATTTTAAGTCTCCTCATGAAGAATGTAACTTAGCCGAAAGAAGTTAATCATATTTCTATGCAAAAAGTTAGTGCCAATACTACCATTCAGATTTTATAAATCAAAACTTAACATCTTCAAGCACAAGAGAAAATTAATTAATGATCATTAATTTATAAATGATAATTGTATGTGGAGGGCCTTAGATATTTTATATCCTGTACATACATAAATCCCAGGCGTCTTTTCTGAGAATTCTTGCATTCTCTTTTGCTTCTGTAATTTCTTTTTGTTTCACTGGGGACTAAGAATGTGTAAAGGATGCAAGAGTAGAGCTTTGGGTTTTTAAGCATACCAAAGCACATACATACATGATTTTGATCAGATCTGACTAAAAGTGCTATAATTCAAACTAATGAAATTTTCTATGCATCCCTGAACAAATTTTAAAGGTACAAAACCCAGAGGGACATAATTTCAAATAGAAGTGCTGACAGGGCCTTATGAACAAGCATAATTATTTCAAATATATTAAGCAAATACCTTTAATCAACAGCTGAATGGCTGCATGCTGTGATAATTATTTCTGGTTGATGATGAGAAGACTGATTGCAATTTCCTCATTAACTAACTTTTTTCCCACTTCTGTAAATTTTTTCTCTCTACGTACTTATTTTGACAATTGATATCTTTTTCCTTTTGCAGTATTTTTTAGTCACAAAAAGACTCATATCCCTACTGCCTATATTGGTGAGTCATGACATTTTTTTCCAAACAGGACATATTCTCACATTTCAAAAAAAAGAGTTTTATATCAAACCATGGTGTGTTACTCTGTATTTGTTATGGTTATGGTAGTTCTCCAAAAGCAAATTAATTGAACTAATCCTCTGCCCACTCATTTTAAGGAATGCTTAGAAGTAGGACAAATAAACAATCTGTCACTCTAGAAGAGTATGCAGTGTGTTTAAACACAAAGATTTTCAGATGTGGGTTTTTGGGGTTTTTTTGTGAAGTAGGTTTTGGCTCTTTGGATGATTTTTATTAATTTGTTCACAAGGGTGAAGAAAACAGAATTAAAAAAAAAAATAGGGTGAATAGAATATTTTTTCTACTTCAAATTTATGTTGGTGTCCCTTAAAGACAGAAGGGATGGATTAGGGAGGAGCTAATTGCCTGAAATCTCATCATTATAATTTAGAATGTTCACTAACAACTTTAGTGTAATCTCTGAGTAAGGAACTTCATAAATTATTTTTGTGAATATGTGTAAACCATAATTATTATATATTCTTTTTACATGGCACAAAAGCCAATTAAGAAAAATAATAACAGCTACAATCCAAGCAGAAATATTTAGGATATCTTGTAGTATGTTACTAATGTCATTGTGGTTACTTAAGCCCCAGTTTCTATCTCAAAAGTTGCACTTACAGCCTGTATAAAGTAGAAGCTGATTTTGCTTATTGAAGAGGGAATTTTGTGTATTATACAGGGAATTCTTCAATGTCCTTCTGAGAGTCAGCAACCTATGTTCATCTTTCAGCATTAGAACTGGACAGCCAGGAGATCTAACTCAAGAACCAGAATAACCTTGGAGACAGTATGTACACAAAGAAAGCAGAAAAGTCCTATGTTTGGCTCCTTTATAATGAGCAGTACACATTCTACATATTTAATTTATTTAGGGAAAAGGTTACTTTAAACCAGAATACAAATTGTGCTTTGCTTTGCAAAGTTTGAGTTCTACCATGGTTTCTTACATAGGCTTAGCTTTAGGCATCTTTCCCAAAGCTGGAGTAACCTTTTCTTTCAAAAATAAAAATAGTTTGAATTTAGGTTTCTTGCAACTTGTAAGTTTATAACAATTCAATAGGTCAAAATCATTCTCAGCACAGAACTCAGAACCAATCTTATGGAAAACAATCAGATTCCCTTTATATTATTTTGTTAACATAATTTTGATTGCATTTCAACAAAATCTTTAACTTCTATGGATGCTTTTTGCTATTTAACATCACACAAATATTTCACCTAGCTTTTTACTAGTTTGCATCTAATTTTAATACTTAAACCTCTTTTGTGTATCCTGCCTATCCTTGATTATTATTACTAATAATTTCATACATTAGTGGAGCATGCAGCATTCTCAGAAAGGATTAGAATTGTACCAGTTGAAAAATATATACCAGTAAACTGTCTTATGTCCTAAGAACCTAAGCCGTATACTGTAAAAATCACTTGAATTCTTCCTACTAACTCACTTGATTTTGAACTTGGCTTTAGAAAGGAATTTGCTGACTAAATCTCCTGTATTTAGAGGGTCTGTTTGTTTGTAAAGGTGAAGAAGGAAGTAAACAGTGATAATCCCAAGATCAACCAGGAACTGAGAAATTTGGCTTGTGGGAAATGCATGTTCAAATCTTTCAGATTCATCCCTGGGGTTATCATTCAGAAAATGAGTCTTAGGCTATTTTTAGCTAATCCACTTTTATATTTTGTCATGGAGCATGGTGGTTTTTTTAAATTTTCCTTTCTTGCACTGGAATAATATATCTCAAAAAAATATTTTTTAAAAATGAATTTTTTTTCTGGTTGTATCTGTATAGGGGCATAGAGGAAAGGCACAAACCCAAATAAAGTTTTTTGGAAAAAGTACACCAGATAAAATGTGGAAAAAGTACTCCATCCAACAGGCTGAAATTTTATTTCTATGATTTGACAATTGAGAATGTCAACATAAAACACACTGGAAAAGGGAAGTTTAACAGTAACCAAGGTGGGAAATAACTATATACCACATACAAATTTGAATATCTGGCCAAAAAGAAGAGGATACAATAGCATGCCTGCAGTCCTGTGTGCTGGACCAAAAAAATGTGATCCATAAGGCAAGGAAGGGAAACCCAGTTAATGAAAGAAGTTCCAGAAGTTTGGTGGAGTTCCCTTCACTATCTTTTCATGAGAAATACATATGTCTTGCTATTATGGTTTTAGTTGTTCTCAGCCACCTTAAATTAACATAAGCTCTATTAGTCTAGGAGGAACAGCTTCACATCTGCATAACTGGCAAGTACCTTTACTGGCTTCTGTGTTAAGTTGCTCTCCTTAACCAAGTACGTTAAGAAGTTTTTGAAGAGTCAAGTCTTTTCTAGAATATCCAAAAAGATACTTCCCAAGGGTGACTGAATATATTACAAAATGACCTACAGAAATGAAAGACCGGAAGACCCATCAGTAATTTTTGAGAGTATGGCAAAATGTTTTAAAACAAAGATTACAGAAGCTGGTTCAATAAAAAAGTAGGGCACTTCTAAATCCTTTCTAAAATATACGTCTGCTTTTCTGGGCCAAATATTTTCCACTTTGTAATGAAAATCATCATTCATTCAACTGTTCCTCTGAGATTAAAACCTGTGAAGTTATTTCCTTTTTCAACATTGGAATAACCATTAAAGGAAAAAGATTTCCTTACGGATACTGTAATTCCCACTCCTTGCCCCACCTTCCCAAGGCCAATTTTTATCTTTTAAAGACTGTCTAAAAATTCCTTACCTATCCTTAGTGCATAGTAAACTTTGCACTTGCATTTATGACATGGAAGGAACAGTGCCTGATCTTTTGAACAGACTTTGGAGCTTTGTAGAGTGCCTGAAGCTCTCATTACAATGGGAGTGATTTTTTTCTTAAAATGCATCTTAATAAAAATGAAACGATAAATATCTGCAAAAGTAAATTTGGCTGTTAAACAAATTCCTAGAAATAGGATTTCAGAAAATCTTTGAGTATGTAGGATGCATTACCTTTTCAAGAGCGGAAATGTCTGTAGCTGTTGTAAAACAGGAAAAGCGGATATTCTAGAATTAATGTATGTTGTATACTGGATTAATTGGAAAAACCACAATGTTAACAGAATATTCTGCTATCTCTGTATAGATTTGGCTAGGAATATAACAAATAATAAATTAACATAGGAATATGAAGATTTTTTTGGTACAATACAGTGCATAATGGTAGGCATGGCTGGCAATATGGCTCTGAAAGCACTTAAATTACCTGAAGGTGAGCATGGAAAGATAACATGTAACACACTGCCATTCTTTTTGGTTCAATGAAGGCAATCTATGAAAACACAGCAGTGTCAAAATACTACAAATAAGCAGGTGTTTAACCTTTTTGTGATGCTGTTATCAGAGCTGGTTATTAATTAGTTATCACTTATCTTCACATAAAGATATTTGGAGGGTAGAGCTGCCCTTCTCTGTTTTTTAATTTCAGACTGTAGGTCTGACCTTGACACAGGACTGCAACTCCAGCTCAGAGTAATTCTAGCATCCCTTAGTAGGGACAGTTCTTCAGTATTTATTTTGTTTCAGTCCACTTTTTCTTATTGAAAGAGTCCCAGTGTTACCAATTACCCGCAGCTAGAAAGGAGGTCAAGACCTTCTTGACTGGACAAGAAAAACTTATAAACTACCCTCTGACCTGTTTGTTTATTTCTTTTTAGGCCAGCACTTTGCTCTCACATTCTTTAGTTGTAGTTATCACAAATAGGACTATCGCATGCCTTATGCTTTGAAAAGGCAAAATGGCATTTGAAGTGTGATGTTTCTTTATAGCTCTACCCTTGATGATGTGTTGCCAGATATTTATTCATAACTCAAGCTGTGATTGGAAAAGGACGGGATCAGTCACCAGCACAAGTGACACAGGAGCAGCAGAGAGCCTGCAGTAACTAAAATCATCATATATTAATGGTATAGAAGAAAGTAGTCCTACACAACCTTATTTTGTCTTGCTTCTGACCCAGGCAATCTTTAGCTTGTATGGACTGTATTCTGAGTAAAATGTGAGAAAGCCTTTTTTTTCAGGTCACTGTGCACTAAAATAAATTATCTTGATTTTTTTTTCCATGTTAATCTCTGTGGCTACCGTTTTAACTTGGAGAATGGTAGCACACAGAGCACTAAAGAGACAGACATTCCAGATATCAGCATACAGAGAAATATCTTTAGACTAGAATCAGACCGTATTCACTGACGTTTTCTTTTGGCTTGAAAACTTTACTGACTATGGAGTAAAGGTAGTGGGCACTGACTCCTCCAAACCCAGATTTTCTTACAACTGGTATATAGAAATTTTATGACTGATAATAGTAACTCTTGTTAGAATTGTCATGGACTGTGAATATTATCAAGGTGACGAGTCTTTATGAAACTACACTCATGCAATTCTAAAAGATAATATGCATAGGTAATTCTAAGTGGTATTCGTATGTACTCTTTATTTTCTGAAAGAAAAAAGAAGCAATGTGAAAATATTTTCAGAGAAAAACAGTTTCTTTAGATTTGCACTGGTCAATCATTTTTATTACACTCAAAATATTTATAAGGACAAAGATGGAATATATTTAATTGAGGAGAAAACAATCTGTTGCTAGAGTTATTAATGTTCTAACAGTCCAAACAAAACACAATAAACAGTTATTATATGTCAGGTTGTAGTAATACCAACACTTACCGTTCAAATTATCTAATTATTACAGGTACCTTGTTAATAACAATAAAAATTGCTATACATGAACCTCTGACTGCTTCTAAATTCTAGATGATATCTGTTTTACTGTTCTTTTTCATATTCTTAAAACTAGTTTAACCTGATTCATGAAGATGCTCTCCTGAAGTGACCAGTGTGATCTGTGTTTTTTGCTTAAGTCTGTTTTCTTCTAAACTAAGATTTCTTTCTAGGATCATGAATCACTCTAAGCAGAAAAACTACTTCTTATTACTGGCTATTAATTGATAGTAGATGTTCTAACCCAAAGCTACATTAAGTTAAACTAAAGTGAAAACAAATCTAGGCAATAATATCTGCCCATTAGACAGTTGCTCTTACAACTAAAATCAGATCAATCAATATATATCTAGTGAAGTCCTGAGACTTTATTGTATCAACACAGTTTTGTGTTGTATCAGCTCTGTGGGTGTTTACTAATAATGGCAAAATACTGTTTTCATTGTCAAATTTCAGTATGGCTAAAAGTGTCCTTGAACATTCTCCACTAAGGCATTCTTGCTTGAGAATCACATTGTGCATAATTTTCTTTCCTATGCTGCATATCATGAACAGCATTCATCATGTTATGACCAGGGTTGAGTCTGCTGCAGCTGCCAGAGAGATTTTTCTTATGCTTACCCTTCTAACGTTCTCTCCAGCCATTTGATAACTCCATTAAAGTCTCAGTTTTTAGACCACTAATTTGATGATGGGTCAGGTAATATCCTAGTGGTAATTCCTACTGTATTAACAAGAACAGATGTTACAAAGTTTCAACCTGATTTCTGGGGATCTAACCTGCAAACACTCCAATGGCTTTAAGTCAGTACTGAAAAGACAAATCTTTTATTCTGCAAGTGAAATTAAAATATAATTTTGCAATAAACTTCTTAATAAGAACAGCATGGTGTTATGTCATATACTATGATAAAATTTTCCATATACTCACATTTTTCTTTGAATCAGGAGGAGATTTATGCCTCTCATTCAAGTCTTCTGGGGAATAGATAAATGCCTGTTAATTGAATTCCTGGAAGCATAACTTGTTATTGCTTCTGCAGTCAAAACAATAATAAATAGAATGATATCTACAACATGTAACCCTGTCAGATCCAGGTCAGACAGAGGTGAGCTGCTTGCAGTAAGTGCACAGAACTAATCCTGCAGGTCAGAAAATCAGGTACAGCTTTAAGTATCTCTTTCCAGAACTGATTTTTGTAGACAGCAGCATCTGAACTTCTGGCTTTAGTCTACACATTTCCTTTCCTGTGAATTCTGCAGCATGTGCTGAGTGTGTTCTCATGATTTGCACAATGACACAACACCAACACTCGACGTTTCTAGTTTAAATGAAAAACATCCATAATGCTTGGGAAATTGCAGGCTGATCACCTTTCAGTCAGGTATCTGAATAAAGTGAAAAGCTAAATTTTTTTATTTGCTCCATGGGCAGCCGTGACCTAGAACCTGTGTGTAGGTATTGTAGTTCAGTGCAATGATTTATGAAAAAGTATCCTGGAAGTTCTGAAAAACAAAGGAAATAGTACAATACTGGTATTTGTGTTGAGTAATTGCATCTTGATTAGAGGGAATTTCCAGAAATCTAAACATAACATGAGAATAACCTTTTCAGCAAGCCACCTCTGTGACAATTGCTTTTCCTGGCATTGACAAAAAGGGAAATACAGTAATAAATAACAAAGTTCTTACACTCAGTAGCTCTTCATTGTTGTTGGTAGTAACTCATACTTTTCTCCTCTTCTACAGTGCTTTTGAGAACCCCACATATAAAAAAATATTCAGTAGAACACCAAACACAGGAACCCCAAATAGATATGTGAAGGGATAAAAGTGCGCTACCGGTTGACTGAAAAAGGAAAATTTAAAATAAAATAAAATTAGATTAAAATAGTTTTCTGATTTGATATATTTATTGATGACATGATGTGCAGGATAGAACAATATTTCTAATCAAAATAGAATCAATTCATGAGGAAATTTTTGGTTGTTTCAAAGTTATTTGTTTCGGGTTTTTTTTAAGTTTGTGCTGTTGTTTCACTAAAAAAAAAACAAAACAACCCAAAGGCAGACCAAACACAAAAATCAGTTACTTACTTTCATTTACAGAAAATAACATTAACATTAGTATTTGTGAGCAGCTCTCATCTTTTTTTTTAATCTATGCTTTATGGACTATGTTTAAAAAATACAGTAGAAGAGTAGAATATAAAAGAACCCCCACACTGAGGTTCCAATGCTGTAGGTTAAACTCTTTGAAAGTGCATAGTAGTAGCTTCTTTTAAAGAAAACTACCTTAAATATGACAAGGAGTGTAAGTAAAACTTGTGTCTGAGTAATAGTTCTCTATATGACTGACCACCGGTTGTAATTACAGCATACCAAATGGATGTTGCTGTGCATAAATATTATTTACGAATTATTACAAAGAACTGTACAAGTGTAACAAAAGTGAACAGAAGTACCAGAGAGAATGATGAAGGATAGATTTTTTAAAAGCAAACATAAAGTTAGGAGAAAGAAAAGGGCAGCAGATGAATCTTAGCCAAGAAACAAAGAAATAGATCACTTACATTTCCTTATAAAATAACAGAGATTCAGATATGATGATGAGAACCTCATAAAACCCCAGAAAGAAGGATGGGTGCCATAGCAATTTACATAATGTCCCACCAAACTTGGAAGTGAAATTAATTGTTTCAAACTGGGCTTTTGATTAAGATTTATTTTATTGAACATGAAGAATAACAAATTCACCTAAGAGATCATATTCTTTAGGGAAGAAATTCATGACTTTAAGACAGCAAGAAATTTTAAGATCTCATTGCCCTACTGAGCACCAAATTCTATGCAACACACATGAAAAATATTTTGTTTTAGTAAAGAAGAATGAGGAACAATTTTTTTAATTTGCCAAAGTCTAGCTATTTTCCCTAGTCTGGAGCAAAGACACTCCCAGTTTAACAATTTTCCTCTACAGTGCTGTGCAGACCCCGTGCAGCTGCTACACACCCTGCTGACAATATGACTATATATGTGCAACACTGGCAATTAAAAGTGTGGTTTCCACTGGCACCCCAGGGACTAGTATGTGAATTCATGGTGATACTCCCAGAGTCAAAGGAATTCTCTTGTTAAAGGTGATTTAAATTGTTTTCATTGTCTGTCAAACAACGGCAGCCCCCCAGCCAATTCAAAAGCCAAGTCAATTAGTTTCCTTCCACTTATGGTCTTCCAAAAACCACAGTGTAGTTAAAAGCCCTATCCATCAGACAGATCAGTTGTAGCTGAGCTATTAAATATCTATGGGCCATAAAACCATTTTTTTTTCTGAGCAGAGCTACTGTGTAATAAATGTGTAAGTTATTTTAAACAAAAATGCTATAGAAAGGCAGTTTCTGATGATAGATGAGTAGATAGTCCTGGGTTTCAGGAATCTCAAAGTAATAATTTTCCTCAGAGAAAAATCTTATTTATTAGGTCGTTCTTAATAACAAAGTAAAAGACACTATTTTTTCCTTTTTTTTTTTTATCCCCTACAGGTTGTGTGGGCTTTCTGGTTGGTTTTGGGAGTTTTGTTCTTTTTCTTGAGAACAATAAGAACCCGACCTACTTTTAAACAACACACTGATGGATATGTATATCTATGAATGGATAGTTCTATATGCATTTAGGAATAACTTGTAATATGGGAACATGACAAATAAAAACGTGCTTAGAACATCTGTGCCCAGCCAACTGTCTCATATACAGTTAGTGAGCCGGTTGGGCCAAATTTGGAGGAAAATATCCTCTGATAGAAGGCAGATTACAACTACCCCTCCCCCACCAGGTTCGGGAAAAAGAAATGTTCCTTGGAGGAAAGTGAAAGAGATAAAAAACTATTCATTTAACAAACACATAGGAAAAGAATAATAATGCTAAATAATAAAACTTCTTGCTGTGAAGAGAAACCTGGGAAGATTTCAGAGTCCTTCTGTAGGTGTGGTCTCTCTCTCCTCCTTAAAGCTGGGTCGGCGTGGGCCCACCTCCAGGGCCTTGGTGGAAAATTCTCCCAATGTGGTCTGATGTTGAAACAGTCCAGAAGAGAAGAAGGCAAAAACCAAAGTCCCAGGTAACCAAAGTTCAACTCTCAGTCTCCCTCCGGAGAAAAGGAGCAGAAAGCTGGCTGAAAAGCAAGAAGGGTGCTTCCTCTGCTCTTGCTACCACAGCAGGAGAGCACAGAGGAGTGTGTATCTGTGTCCTTGAACAAGTGTTTTGAAAAGTTTGCTCGGTTTTTTCCCTCTCTCCCCTCTCAGGCTCAGTTTAAAGGCATAGAAAGGCACAAAATTAATTTCTGGGCATAGAGCAGAGATAGGGGATACAACATCATAAAGTCACCCCAAGACAGTTAGGTATATGGACATATTTGACAATATGTATTCATGGTATTATGAATGGGATAGTAATTAGTAAAAGGGGTTTCTTTTCTTAAAAAATTAATCTTTGCAGTGCTGACTTCAAATAGGGAAACAATCTAAAAGGAGTAAATATAATAAAGCATGATGAGCCATGTAATGCGCCACTCATTTTTATTGCTCAAGTGAGATCATGCACAAAATACTTCTGGCCTTGCCTGATCTGTTGCTCAATTTATATGATTTACTCTAATTTATTCTGCTATTCATACACTTTGAAGTCTTCTTTTGCACCTTTTTTCCTGTATCCTGCCCTTCACCTCCTGTCTTTCAAAGACTGATGGGAATTAGCTGCTAACTATTGTTTGATAATGTGTATGGATTGCTACTGTTAACAATCATTACTTTCTTTACTTCGGGCATTGAAAGCTGTGACCAGGCAAAACAGTCAGGGATTATATCAAATTAATGCAAATGATGGGAGAAAATGCATTCCTAGTTCACCATTGGGCCCCATTCAAAGATAATTGCTACAACTTTACTGAAATCTTAGTTATGCAAATTGTGGAGCTTTTTAAAAAGACCAAATAATAAAAAAAAAAAAGGCGTTGCTAGCAAAGCCAAAGGTAAGCATTCCAAAAAAATTTTACTTACAGTTTTTTTAATAGCATTAGATCAAACTTCGAGGACACTTACATTAGTCAGACTGGAAAAGTTTATACTGGTTAAGACATTACTCTCTGAGAAGTTTTACGGGAAGTGATGAAATGCGACTCAGCTTAAAAGGAAAATGGAACTACACTGACAAGATAATCTTCATGTATAGATTTGTATAAATTACATATTTGCCTGAACTATTAGGAGATGTTAACAATGAAGGATACGCTACGTGGTGCTACAAACACTGAATTCTGGGTGAGAAACCTTTTTAAAAACAGTTTGCTGCCCAGTGGGATAACAGAATTTAATCAGGGATCATGAAAACTAAGTTTAAGGGGCTGCACAAACCCATGACATGAAGTGATCATTACAGCTCCTGAAAGCTTATTTTGTGAAGTCTTAAATCTGGAAAATTTGAAAAGCTGAGTTATTTTTAAAATTTGAGCAGCTTTATTGAATTCAGTGACACCGTCCATAGTAAAACTCAGATTTATTGTAAATATTTGCAGATGAAGCTATTGTTTGCACAAGAAGTAGCAGACCACATTAAAAAGGAAAAAAGCCAACAAATCTTAGCAGGAGAAATTCCAATAAACCCAATATAAATAATCAATAATTTCAGCCCAAAACCCATGACAAATATGGATCAGAGAATGGTGAACAATAATTTGAAATTAAATGCTCTGCAGTAATGCAAAATGTGACACATTCAGAAACAGATTACACCTAACATTAAGTATAGGAGAGGAACAGTTTGAAGAATATACTTACTTTCAGGCTTGCAAAGGTAGAAAGGCAAAGTGGTAACCAGTTAAACTGTTAATATTTTTTGACCTATACCTCACAATTTAGGGTAATGAATAAATTTGATTAAGCTAAATATTAACAAGGCCAATAATCAAGCAATATATTTAAAGTTTCAAAGAGTGATGCAATTTAATTTGCCACAAAATTCAAACTGAAAAAATGTTATACTTTCATTATGAAAGCTTCTTATTATAGCGTCTCGTTCACAATATATATGCTAATAAAAAAGAACATGATTCTGTATAAAGAAGGTGTCTTCTATATAGACAAAAATATTCTTAAAATAGTTTTACTTTTATGATCTTTCAATAGCAAGTTATTACACAAGTTATGACAATAGCTCTTACTAGGGATCAGAATAAGAACACTTGCATATGACATATTTTCTGATCTGGTATACCGAGTTGTGGTTCTGATTGAGAAGAATGAGCCATTTTTGTGAAATATCTCTTGATCTCAGTTAATCATTCACACTGGCTGGTTATACAATGTTTCATAATTTACAGACTATGCAGAGAAAAAGACGCTTGTTTCATTTCTCTAGGTACATAATGGATGAGAACTGAAATGATTCAGGTGAATGGACACTAGAGGGATGCTATTCTGTTGTAATATATTACTGCTACCCTGCTACTAATAGAACAGGAACAATGTCCCATTGTCCAAAGCTGGAATTTAGGCTTTAGTAAAATTCATCAAGTATATCAAGTGCTTCCTATAAAAGCAGACATAAGGTAGTTATTTTCTATCGACCAACATAAATCAGACTGGAAGTGCAGCTTTGTGCCTTTGAATAAAGTTTTGGTTCACAGGACCCCACCACAGCTTGATTTTTAAAAGGCGCTATTTAACCTGTTATTAAAAATATAAAACTCAACAATAACAAAAAATTCAAAGCTTTCTGAAACATCTAACGGATAATATCTTTGGCTGCCAAAGTAAAAACATTTTCAGAATAAAGATCGCTTGTCTCTATGTTACTTTAATTTTTCTTGCTTTCTAAATTGAGTTTGGCACAAGTTATGAAAGATAGGTTATGGTGGTTTATTTTACTCACAGTTTCGAATATTAGTTTTTTGGTTTTTTATTGTTGCATAGTGCAGTATTTCTATCCTGCAGTGGAATTATTCCATGTTAAAATAAGGTAAGTCAGTGAAAAAAAAGAATTGTAGAGCCATGTGGATGCCCTTACCCACACTGAATATTCTTTGAACAGCCTCTGCATTTTCACTGTGATTTCTGGATTAAGATCCTACTACACTAAACTACAAACTTCAAATTTTGTCCTGCAGAAATCAAATGTAAAACTGTTATTCTGAATATCTAAATAATAAGAGAAGTCAGACAGATAGTCTTTTTCATTAAGAGTACTTCATGCTTGTAATGTGCTTATGATTTGGAGATCCCTTTCCTATTCAGCTTCCCACCTGAGGATCCTCTGTTTTGCTGCCAACTATGCTAGTTTGAACTATTATTTTTCCTGCCCTTCTGGTACTTTGTTTTGCATTTTGTGCTCTTCCATACATGTCTATTTGTGTTCAAATAAACTCATCCTTGAAAACTAACATCTCACAACCTGAGCTTACAATTCCATTTAGTATTTACTGTGCTGGTGACAAAAATCCTACCTGTGAACTTTATAATGAGCTAAAAACACTGCTTTACGCCACGTAGACAGACATTTCCTGGCTTGCCTTTATCATACCAACTCTTAATTTGATCTTCCAGGGGCTCCTGTAATACAGGTAAAAGTCCATGCTAGAATTACTTGGTAGCACGACGAACACAGATCCCACACTTCTCAGAAATAGGCGGAACCCTAAGAATTTATAATGATTCCATACTATTTCCTCCCTGTATAAATGAAGTAAGCAGTTCACACTGAAAGTCATCACTGTGTCAGTTCAGGGGAAATTACAGTGGAATGTACTTATGGGAGGTGACAAATCCAAATAGCAGAAGGAACTAGGAGGAGTCAGAGAAAGGAGAGTGCTTTAATGGCATCAGAATTGATTCAAATTATTTGGGGAAATAATATGAGAAAACTGAATAAGCAAAAGCAACATTGTGATGAGCTATATCTGTATCTCTGTATGTAGTTTAGAAATAGCCTTGGATGCACTAATAAAGGTATTTTTTGTATTTTTTTATTTTTTATAGTCAGGGAAATTAAAATTTTTTTACACTTTGTTAAGTACTAACTACAGGGCTAAATCTGTATTTGAATTCAGTTATTTAAGAAAGGACATTGACTAGAGAAAATCTAAAACATGACAAAAATCTTCAGAAGACTACACAATGGAAAGAGAGGGGATACATTATTATAATAAAAAATGAATTCGGGATGAGTAAGAAAGAGGGGCCAAGAATTGGCTTAGGAAAGCATAGATTAGAGGCGTTAAGGTGATTCTAAATAATTCAGGGAACAACCTGACTCAGAAAAGAATATTTAAAAGACAAAAAGAAACAAAAGAAAAAGTGGAAAAGAGGTCGTATAGAGAAGCTACAACTTAGTTCTCAAATAATTGCTGCATCACTCTCACCAGCTGAATTTAATGATAATGCAGCATTGCATATGAGGAAAGAATGTGCATAAATGAGTGTTTGGACCAACTGACCACACCATAGCGTCAGAAGGACAAGGTTCTACAAACTATTCGATGCAAATATCACGTTTGTTATCATCCACAAGAGATTTTTCTCTGTATCTAGGATGAAAAACAAGATAAAAGGGCTGTGGCTTAATTAGGGCATGAATTTATTAGCTTAGCTCTTGTGGGAACTCTTGCAATAAATTGTACAGTGCACATCAAAACACATTCCTTAACTATTTTCACATACTAGAGTTATATCATCAGCTTATCATCATCTCCCTTATATCCTATCCATATTTCTTTTACTCATACCCAGCTCCCTGCCATTTTTATAGAAGCAATAAAAGGCAAAGGAAGGTGGATTCACTCTTGTTACTCCAAACAGCATAATTAAACTCATTTCTCAGCTTTGGGGTATTCCTTGGTCTCTGTCCGTTCATTTCCTACTCTGATTAATCATGCATTAGAGCATCTGTAGAACTGACAAATGCTTTGGACTCTTGCTTCAAATAAGCCTTCAGATAAGATCTAGTGCCTGGTACCTCCTCCCATTTCAAATTAACTTTTCAGACACCTTAACAATTTCCTTCCAAATTCAATCATCCTCATCCCTGAATAACCCATGTATTGAACATGATATTTTTGGTGGATGTCCATTAATCCTCCTGCTGCTAATAACTGA
Source organism: Lycocorax pyrrhopterus obiensis (assembly GCA_014706295.1). Classification (NCBI taxonomy): domain Eukaryota; kingdom Metazoa; phylum Chordata; class Aves; order Passeriformes; family Paradisaeidae; genus Lycocorax; species Lycocorax pyrrhopterus. The sequence continues at coordinate 124,499,604 of JACSVZ010000002.1, forward strand.
AATGTTATCTGGCCTTGTCAACCCTGGAGATAACTCACCATATCCTTTCTGAAAAATGTAGCCTCTGGGAACAACTGGCACTAAGAATAATGTCCCTGACCTGTCTTTTTTTTTTTTTTTTTTAAGTTTAGTTTATACTTATTGATCCTTTTAAAAATCTCAGTATCCAGGCTATGAAATCACAGTTTCAGGAGTCTGCCTTAGTAAATGGACCAGGGTCAACTGCTGCAGAGTCTGAGGACAGCTGGACACACAGAGAAAGTGGCCATGTGTCCCATGTAGGGCAGAGCATTGCCTCTCCACATCCAGACACCAGCCAGCATGACTTGGTGTCTTACTCTCTTTGCAATGGTCTGTCATTCTTTCAGCTCAGCACTCACAAGCTGAAAGTAGAGGGCTGTCATCTTTGGACCCCATGAACACTGCTGTGTATGCCTGCTCAGACACCACGTTTCACTCAGAGAGTTATGAAAAAAAATTAATGGAGAAGTATTTAACCTCCACACAAGAAATAAACAACCTCTGTGTTAGAAGTTTCTATATATTAGGGCACCGTTCAAAAAGTTATGAAGGTAGAGATATCAATTTGAATTTCCTGATGTGCTACTGGCACAATGAAATCTTGAATGAACAAAACCTGCTGCTTCTGTTGACAAATGATAATAACAGTGCTAGACATGAAGTGAAATATCTTTTTTTTAAAAGGCAGTTGCCTACTAAATTTAACACCTCCCCGCCATTTTCACATTTCCTTTATTATCCCTTTACAATCTTCAAATGGCTGTTGATCTGACTTAATTAACCATCCTCACAGAACGCATCTTTTGAGGTTCAAATCAATCCTAAATAAGAAAATGGTAACTTTTGTTTACTCTATTAAAAACTACAGAATTTGGACAGAATTTTAAAAGAAGAATCGGAGGCTCTCTTTCTTTTAAGCTTTCTATGTACCTGTGCTGTAGATAGAAATGTTTTTATGCTAAACGTATTAGAGAAAGAAAGACCGTGTGACCAACATTTCATTTTTAGCTTTAATACCTTTTAGATTTAATACCTTTTTCTATTAAAGTGGACTCTGACAAGTTTATATAATTGTGGGGGTTTTTTAGTAAATGGTCCTTATATTGGACCTCATAAATTTTTCCTTAGTATCTACGGGGTTACCAGTTTATTGCTTTTTAAGTGAGATTTAATTTGCTCTTGACATACGACCTTTCCCCTCTCTACTTTTTTTTCAGATATACAAGGTCCAGTTGTTGTGAGCTTGGTGTTCACTTTAAAATGAGTTGCCGGCTCTTCACCTCTCTAGGAAGCCTCAAGAAAATGCAGATATTGATGAGAAATTATTTTACTTTTTCAGAAATTAGCAGCTTCCATGAAATTAAACCAATGTGCTAGTCATTGCTTCCATTTGAGTGACCCCTCTCTGCTGATATGTAGAGATTTCACATCTAGGTTCATCTTCTGCTGGTACAGAGAGACCAACACTCTACAGAATATCTATTTTAATAATGTCTATATTTTTCACTATTTAGCATTTCCCTTGTTAATTTTTTACCTGATTAACTTGACTAGATGCATGTTCTCAGGATTCAAACTCAATATTGCAGAACAGACTCTCATAATTCTCTTTTACTTCTATGTTTTTTTCAGGCATTGGTGAAAAATAACCAATAAGAAATTGTGTAATGTTACCTGGCAGAGAACAGTGCTTCTTCCGTAGTGGCTGACGGTACTGTCACCAGTACACATCTCTAATATCTGTAAAAGCTTTGTCTTTTTCTTGGATAACTTTTGCTTTCTATTATTTTATTATATTCCTCTTCTGTCTGGTCTGTGCAGCAGTGTTGTATTCCTTGGGTGCCTTTGAGTGAGTAACATGCCTCTTGCGTGAAAGGCAAGGTTACTGTTTTTCAGCGTTTGTTGTCTTTTTATTTCCAACAGTGATCCAGGCCAAAACATTGTTTAAGGGTTTCTTTGGTTGGTTCAATTTCATTTTGTGTCTTTTAGATTTTATTTATTTTGTCTTCTCTTCTGCTTTACGTTGGCATGTACTGAATGATCAGTCTCAGTTTTTCCCAACCATGCCATTTTTTTCTCTGCTTGAAGTGTCCTTACACTAACCCAGATGGATTATTTTTAAAATAACTTTTCAGTACTATTTAAGTTAAAACATAATTCTTTCGCTTGTCTCAATCTCTGTCATAGATACATTCTGCAGACAGTAAAGTGGTTCAGATCTCCTCTGTTATCCAAACAGACTTCTATAGATGTGACCTGTGAGCCTGCCTTGAGTGTTTGAAGGCAGAAATATGGCCCTGTGCCTGGTGTGTGACCTCTCATCTATGGCCATTGAAAGCATGGGAGAGGTATGCTTTAAAGAAAAGACTATTGTGCTGAGTTTTTTTCCTGTATGTACTCAGGCAACAGAGAAGAGTGCTGTCGTTCAGGATACATTGGGGCCAAAGACTCAATCTAGAAACCCATGAGACCTGCAAAGAATTATGAAGGATCGTAAGACAGGAGTGTTGCACTCACTTATGTCTCACAGCAAACACTTCAACCAGCATCCAAAGTACATCAACTTTAAGAACCTTCAGAAAGTCAGTGAAATTTAGGATATAGGAAAGGTTCTTTGAACCTATGCTTTTAGGCTGGCATGAGCAGTGATTTCACATTTGTAACCGTAAAGTTTAAGCTGTTACTACAGAGACACAGAAAAAACTGAAGTCTTGGTTATCCTGTATGTTGGTGAAGACATTGAAATATTTCTAGAAAATGTCTGCTTTTCATGGCTTAGTATCAAAATTTCTTTTGGAAAAAAACTAAAAAAGATGCATTGTTCAGGAAAATATGTTAGCACCGTGTAGGTGGTGTTCTTTGACTCACAGCTTGTTTGCATGTGTGTGTCCTTGCGATGTTAACTCACCAAAGAAATGTTAAAACTGTTGATTTTAAATTACATGGTATGGACACAGCAGTGTTTCACAGCACTAATGAGTCCAGGATAATGCTACTTGAAACTAGAGCATAGAAAATATTGTAACACATCTTTTCCACAGTTATCCTACACTCTGACACATTTTGTGAGCTGCGTGGCATGTGGCAGACTGCTTAGCGCAGATAGAAACCTCCTACAGATCTAAATGCTTTACAGACTGAGGAAGATTTTGGGCATAACTGTCCCTGCAAAATATCTGTCTATCAAGGTGATGTATCATCTCTGTATTTTTCTACAGTGATAAAATTAATAAAAGTTCTTAAAATTGAAAACTTAAAATTTTTTTGCTCCACACTGATTTTTTTTCTGTTTCTTCAAAGCTTCATAATTATATCAATAATCAATAGCTAAGGATAAGAAAAGGACTGTTACTGATTCAGAAAAACATTCTGGGTGTGAGCTATGAACTAATGCTGGTTAGATTGCAGTTATTCTTGGAGCCGACAGTAGTTGTTGGTTCATAAAATAGTTTAAGCCATTTGCCCATAGAACATCAGTTTGTGGAAATTTTAAATAAACCTGAGAAGCATGCATGGTGGTGGTTTCACTGCATGGTGATTGCATGCAAGTTGTGAAAGCTGCCTCATTCAAATATATTTATATATTTTGATATATACACACAAAATACTCAAGGGGTACTACATCCTTTCTAGTCCAAAATCTGATGTTGAGAGAAAATGTCTTATGCCATAAATAATGCTTTTAGGGAGAAGTGTGCATGGAAATTCTGCCCATATCAAAAATACTTCAATGAAAATCCTTTCCCATATGTTTTTCTTAAATAAAAAATGAAAGAGCTTCTCAGAAAATACAATAGGAGAGCTAGGGAGGGATTGATCAGGCTAAGACTAATTGGCTGAATCTGATCCTCTAGAGATTAGTTATCATTAGGCAAAAGAGAACAGTTAAACTACCTTGAAATAAACAGGGTCACATCTACTTTCAGGAATAAATTAGTTTGTAGATTTGTTGACACAGCAAACTGTTCCTTCCTGGCACAATGTGTACAAGGGGAAATTAGACAATAAATAATATTTGACTTTGATCTGATTTGCACAAAGTGCAATATTGTACTTTCCCTTGCTTCATTTATCATATCTGATTTCATCCCAAACGTTCAGCCTTTATTTAGTTCCTCCTACACACTGTTTAAACGGACTAAATTAGTAAAGAATGCAGGGACTAGTTGATGAGTTAAAATAAATTATTTATTCTCATGCCAGAAAAGAAATTAAAACCTTCCAGTTAAAGTATAGTTAGAAAAACATGTGTGCCATCAAATAATAAGTGTAACTGGGTTGAATAAATATCAAGATGGGTATAAAGAAATTTAAAAATAAAGTCTCATCAAAGGCAATTGAATGTGGGAGGCATAGTGCATCTGTAAAGGAATGGAGAATAAAGAATAAACAGTTTTATGAGAGAAATAAATATTAGAAAGTATATCATAGCTCAGATAAATACTATTTCTCCCACTTACAAAAAAATTGAAAAGATCATGAAGAAAGACCAATGTCTAAAAAAATAAGTAGTTGACCACCTGGGTAGAACTTGCCTTGAATAATAATTTTTTTTCATTGCTTTGAAATTCACAAATCAATATGAAAGAAGGGATCCTGGAAGTAGCACTGGAAGGTGTCCCTTTGCTGAAGTAGAAAGAATGTGAAGGAAAACTGCATTACAAGCTGATTAATAAATTAAAATCTATTTGAATTATTCCAAACTAATGTCAGGGTAGGTTTGTCCGCTGCTGTTGGGTGCTATACAGAGTTATGAATACAATCGCATTTCTAAAGCCCATGGCTCATACCTACAACCCATGCCAATGAAAGGAGAACTGCCATGAAAACATTTTTGTATCCTTCAGACCATTCCTAATCAGTGAAGGAAGGCAAATGCCTTGTGTTTAGGAATAGATTGAGTTATAGGAATAATATTTCTTTCTTATGAGCTTACAGTAAAATAGGGAAAATGAAAAAATTTGGTCCAGTCAAATACATACAGGACTCTAGTTTAAGAAGAATACTTACTCCATTTTTCCTCTGCTTCTCATGATACTCCAAATCCTGTTTTCATTACAAAAACAATCTGTCTTATGGGAGAAGATGGGGACAGTGAAATATTTTGTCACGTATAATAGTTATAGTCCAGTTTTCACTTTGGATTATTATAAATTGTTCATTATCAAACATCTCAACACCTAGAAAGTCAGAGGCTCAGAATTGCTGGGTAGCTCTCATCTCACAGAATTATCTGCAGGAACTCCACTTGTATCAGCCTGGCCTGGGTAAATATTCTGAAAGCTGATAATATGAGTTGAAGGATTTTGTGAGAGCTGTGATTCTATTGTGTGGTGAACCCAAACAAACCCAAGAAATCATGGGAATGAGTGCCAATACCTGAAAGTTATACTTATGGTTAAATTGAAATCAAGAATGTGGACTTGAAAAAATCCAAGATATCTCACTTCACCTCTATGGAGTAACTTGGATCAACAGTGTTATATGGGTGTCTGCTTGCCATAGCAATGGTCAGCAGTTAGAAAATATAAAAATGGATCTGTGAGATTGGAGGAGGGAGATATGTTTTTAGTACAGTGAGAAAAGTGATGGTTTTAAAATTTGTTTGTATCTCTTTGTATGAAGTAGGCCAAGTGTTATATTTGAACAGGCTGCTCTGCTCCATATGCAGTTTATAGAAAAAAATGAATGTATGTGACAGGTAGATCATATATCTATTAGAAAAGAGTAAAAGATTTTGTTTTGAACCTTAATAATATACTCGTGAGTCATCAGAAGTCACTTTGATGAATATCTCAGTAGAAGAGGACAGAAAACATCACCATCACCCTTTCTTTAAAAAGAAACTGTTCATTTTTGGGGGTCATTTAATCACTGCAGTATTTTTATTTTAATTTTATTTTTAATGAAGTAATTTTTAAAAGTCATCTTAATTTCATTGGATCTTTGTTGGCAAATGCAAAGGGAGATGTGGTATAGACGTAATATGTTGGGGTTCCTGCACATTTCTACTCCCATTCTTTTCGAAAGACTTTGTCACAGTTATTACTGTTACTGTTTCAAAATGCTTGGAATTTATAGAAACTTGGTTATGACAGAATTCCTGAGCATTGTCTGTGTCCCACTCTTGTGTGACTTACATTTTGGAAGTCTCTGTAAATAGGAATATGTAAGGTAAGACAAGCTGTTAATTTCCTTCACCATCCATATCTCTTTTGAATATTTCTGGCTCAGTGATTAAGCTATTAGAAGTTTTGACACATGGCTGCAGAAGACACTTTTTCCTTGCAGTGTGTAATTTGCTGCCCTTTATACAAAGTACAGACCTCATTTTCATGAACAGCCACAGTTTTACACTTGGCTACTGTCTGTTTGTCCAGCACTTAAAGCAGTGGCCTAGTACTGTACTTTGTAGATAGCTGTCACTGAGTTATCTCTGTTGTTTCCATGGCATCAATTTTAAGCATATTAATTACTTTCTCTCCTGGTGCATGGAATCTTACATACAGAATCCTAGGAAAGTTGTTGACTGGTGCAGGAACTGAGAGTGTCAAGATTTTAGATTTTGTGATGAGCAAGTGCCAAAGTACAAGAATTACAAGACAAGTCAGTGCACCTGTGTATAAGTCTTGTGAGGCTGGGACACTGGAATGAAACCAGGGTCTTTTTCTGAAGGGAAGACACAGTGAAAAGCATAGCTCTGACTGTGCTGCTCTACCCTTTGAAGAGATTGTCGAGTTCAAGGACATTTATTATGCATGGTAAGAGCTATCTTTGTCTGAACTTCCTAAGAGCTTGGACGTCAAATTTTTCCTAGAAGGCCCACTAAATGAAAGAGCAAGTATGAGCAAAGTCAGCCTATCAAGAGAAAGGTCTCAGAAAAGTTCTGTAAAGGTTTTGCTTTATTGCAGTGAGGCATCATCAAAAGATTGAAGGAAATTAATGACGACCATGAAAATAATGAACATTTATCATGCTGTGGATCACTGTCCCAAAGGGAATAAAAGAGATTCAGACTCTTGGGAAATTCTATGTCAGACTGAACAAAACACTTGAAAATCTATTAGTTGAGGCTTAGTTGAGGCAACTTTCAGATGAATGAATTGAAAGACTCTACAATAATGAGGGCTTTAACTCATTTACTTCAAATAATTTTGCAAGAGAAAGCAGAAGAGAGATGTGCTAGGACGGTGAAGTAGGCGGAAATGATGACAGAAGAGGAAAGTTTGAGTTAAAGCAATTTAAATCCATATATATAGAAAAAATGTAGATAAGTAGGGAGGAAAAATGTTTCTATAATCTATAAAATTAGAAAGAAAAGGTAACATAAGAAAAAGTAAAGGAAAAATAGGAGGAGAAAATGAAACTGTGCATAAAAGGATTTCAAATTATCAGAGTTAAAATATGGCAGAATGGAATAAAAAAATAAAAACCAGATATATAGAACAATATGAAAAAAAGCAGTGATAAAAAATTTAAAGAGAGAGCTAGAAAAAATAATTAGCAGTTGAAAACAAGTTATGGAGAACTACAGAGAGAAAATTGAAGTTTTTTATTTTATTGTTGCTGGATACAGCAAAGAAATGATTTTGCACAAATAACACACAGCAACCTACATTGAAAACTGATGTGTAATGCTGTCTGATGTTCACATGCTGAGATTGTCTCAGAAGACAATTTATTGCATGCTAACAATAACTAGTAAACTAAATTAGGTTTTCCCTACCACCAAATTAAATGTTTATTTTTAGTGTTTAGTGTTGTATCTCCTAGCTAGGATTAGAAGACCTTAATTAGATTCTTTTGCTAATAAATGTGGTTCTGAAAATTAGCCCCTATTTCAGCCTATCCTACTTTCAGAGAAGTTTATTATTACAGAATTATTTTTCAGTCAATCAATTTTTATGGTTGAACTTTATATAAACAAATATTTACTTCCAACTTTCTCAAAATTACAGAGCTATCCTCAGCAATTAAGTTTTTTATCATGTTCTGCTCCCACCCATTGAGGAAAGAAATAAGAAACTCATGCATTTTCCAACACCTGTAGGATGGGATTACTCTAAAGAAACTGTACAAAAAATTGATTACACAATTTTTCACAAATATAAAATTCAAAGTGAACTATCTGTCAACAAATATCAAGGTGAATGATTCAGCATATATAATAAGAGGATAATGATGACATAAATATCTAGTTGAGTGCCTATGTATACTTGAGGGACCTTTCTACTTTTCCAAACCTCAGTCAAAGACACTCTACAAGCATTGTGGAGGGTGGGATTTTTTGAGGGTGCTCGTGAGAACACCAGTCAAGACTATAACAAGAGAAACTGTTTCAGGTCTAGCAGTTCTGATTTCCAGGGCACAGTAGAGACCTCCTGCTTCTTTCAGCGCCAGATTAATTTTTTCACCATCAGAAGGACAGATGAATAACAGTTCTTGCTCACACTTAGACCATGTAAATTGCTGACTTAACATATTGTGAATTATTGGGCAGGTCACTGCTATTTCCCTGCATTGCACACTGCAATTAGTTCACTTTTCCATTCATGTCACTCCGCTGATAAATAACTTGAGGTGTGCTGTCCATCATGGTAGCCTGGAAAAAGGCTTGTGTAAAGTTATTAATAACCTGAAGGACCTTACCTTGCTCAAACAAAGAGCAAAGCTGAGATCTCAGTCAGAAGCTACAGCAAACATTCAAGATCTGTAACTTGTAGGTAAGAACCTGCTTCTCTGTTTTCTCCTCCCTTTTCCACGATGCGCAAGCGCTGACTTGGTCCTTCACCTCCACACAGAGCCATGGCCTGAGCAGAAGAATTTTTCCAGAGTGAAAGCATCTGGCTAATGCTGGGAAATTACAGAAGTCCATCCTCAATGGTCCTCATTCATTATTTCTTGTGAAGGAGCTGTGTACTGATTAGCTGGATCTTCTTAATCCTAGAATTTCTGAATGGTTGTTGGATTCATATGGATGCTTCTTTATCATTCATGTCTGCAGGTTGGTATTGCATAAATGAAATAGGCAATGAAATAGCTGAAAAAAATGAAGCTTATCTGTACAAGAGTAACATTTATTCAGTTTGGTCCAATCAATCTTGCATTACAGTTTTAACTGGACTTCTTCAAGAGAGATTTCACTGAAAAGCAGGGATTTCCAGAGATCTGCACATCTCCTTTGAGCAAGATCTAGTGTAACCATAACATCTCTGACAGTTTTTTATTAAATATATTCCTTGACTCTGAAGGCAGATGGATCATAACATGCCTAAGTATCCAGTAGCTCCCCCTCATGCATAACTGAAGGCTGAAAAAGGTAAAGCAAGTTAGCTACTGCTCCTGTGTGCAGGTTTTCACTCCCTCTTAGCATTTTTCTCAGTTTCTTTCTCCTAAGAGACTTTTAAAATAAAATGTAAAGAGGAAAATTAAAAAAAAAAAACAACCACCAAAAGTCATAGTATTACGTGAATGGGATGGAAGTAGAATGGTCACAAGTAACAATCAACAATAATTTACACTTTGCATATTAAGTAAACAGACAACTCTTCCAAATTACAGTACTTGTGAATGTCAGAAAAGGCTATTAGACTAAACACTATTAGAAAAACACTTTGGATTTACTCAATAATGACATGAGGTTTCTTAAATGCCAGCTAGGAAGAATATTAATTCTCTCATCTCAATACTTTAAATTTTTGGAATACTTAAATTTTGTCATCTTGAAACAGCCGCAGTAATTGGATAGTGTTGAATATGTTGGTTTTGTTAAAAGGACAGAATAAGAAATGTTTGACATTGAAATTGTCCATGACATTCATTGCAACTTTCTTTACTTTTATGGCATTTTAAATTCTGAGAAATGAGCAGGCAAATTTTCCTACATATCTACATGAATACAACATTTGACACTTTGCTAAGGCTAAGTTTTTTGCAAGATAGATGACTGTTTTCTCTCTTTTTTTTTTTAACCCATGCTTACAAAGTAATAGGGTCTAGAAATGAAACAAAAAATTATCTGTGGCTGGCCTTTCTTGTGGCATAAATGAATTGCACTAATTTGATTCAGAGAATGTCAGTTTCTTGCACTAAAGTGCAAGACTTCACCTTCATTGTTCTATTTTACTATTGGAATCGAGAATATTGGTAGCTCTTAAGTAACTAGGACTGAGACTCTTAAAAGTTTGTCTATCAATAAATTCTTGAGTTGTACTGACTGAAGACTTCTGTGTAAAGTTTGAAGTTCACTGACTCCTCACAGTCATTTATTTATAGAAATCTGTCTTTTTCAGGAAAATAAAATTGAGAAAAAAGATTTTACATTAGCTGTGTCATGCCTTCTCATACATTTTGCACATAAGCAGATTCACTCATGATTTGTACTGGTGATAATACAATTGAAAAAAATGAAGATATAACAATTTGGTCAGTATCACCGGTTTAATCTCAGTAATACACATCCTGAGGACAGCTCAGAGAATGGTTTTAAAAGGTTTGACAGAAGCAAGCTGGCTGTGTCTGGCAGCTGAATCTGGAAAAGCAACCTCTCACACTTCAGCCTTCTGCTTTACATCAACCACGAGGGTCTGTAGCATGGTCAGGAACAGGCTTCCACTTTCAATGTGTCCTGGCTGTGTGGACAGAGGCCCTTGGAAAGGTGACTTCTGTATGGAAAACCTGTCCTGGTCTGTAATAACTGTACATCTTCCTACAGGCCAGCTTGGTCTGGGTTGTTTGGGTTTTCTAGTAGGAGTAGTACTTTCCCTCAAATCACACAAATTCTTCCTTGCTTTGTGTAACACGGCTGTGGTAGGTCTATAGGAAAAGGGAGAACAGAGATTCTTCATGCCATAGGAGAAGACAGCTTTATAGTAAATAATTTTCCATATGAAATTCAGTCTTTCTCATTTCCAAGGTATACTCCTCCTCTTCTTTACCCTCTCCATGTACCACCAGCTGGCCTGGAGATGTCTCCACAGTAGAGGTGGCAGCAGCACCACAGCTCTGCTGGGCTGCAGCTCAGCTGACATTGGCTGTTTGCCTCCTCAGTGAGCAAGCAGAGGAGGACGTGGCACAAGAGAAAAAGGAGCATTTTAACCACCGGGTTCTTATGCCTACTTCAAGTCTTTCTGTTTAACATCAGCTAAAAAAATGAAACAAAGTTGACAAAATCTTCAGCTCTGCCATCATGGCAATAGTCTTAAGTACATCCAGCGGCGATGTGTAAAGAACATAGAAAACTTTCCTGTCAGACAGTTAGATCTTCACCAAGAGAAGATTTTCTAAAGATATGGTGGTTGTTAAATAGTCCATATTGTCTAATTTAGGTATGTATGTACTATTAGGATTTATTCCCCACAGCCTACTGAGTGAAGCCATGAAAAATCTACATTTTGGACCAAAGAAACTTGAAGTTCCTTAGCCCTAGGCCTGCTGGTTACACAAAATGAATGTGAGTTCTTTAAACAACTTTAAACAGTACTTTGAACAACACTTTGATTGAATTTAATTACAGTTTTTGGCATTTTAGAGTCTTAAAATATCATTTAAATGAAAAAACATATAGTTGCAGATTATTTATTCAATTTGTCTTCTTTAGAAGTGTAACAGCTCAAGACTTTAGGGAAAATATAAAATATGATAGGCAGTCTGTAAGAAGGATGATAAAATGGTTGAAAAAACTTTAGGAAATGTCATTAGCTAAATCCAAAATGAATACTCATTCAGGTATTAGACTGAAATAAACTAATTTTGATATTGCTATTTTTTTCAAATGAGAAATAACTCTTAGACTTTATTGTCTCCCTAGTCTTAATTTTTTAAAATTCTTACAGACCCATGTACTGGATTAATTTTAGGAGTCCTATTCTCTTGTGTGAAAGTTATATTATATCCATCCCATGTGGTAGGTACCAGAGCTTTTGGAAAAGGCATGAAAGATCTGCACTGGGGGACCCACACTGCTGAGATCTCTCCCACTGGTTGCTATGTCTGGGATTGCTGCTCTTGGGTTCATGCTCAGACCTTGGTGTCATTATGTCAGAAAGCATTTACACTGGGTGTTATGATGCAATGGTAGCTGCTGTTGCCACCAGGCTGCAAATGAATGCGAACTCAGGTTGCTCAATCCATCTCTCTGACTGTCTGGATGTTCTTTTGCCTGCTCTGTCTGCCCCTTTCCCAGACCCAAACCATACAAAACCACCCCCCCCCCCCCCCCCCATTTTGGAAATGGCAAAATCAATACTCTATTTTCAGCAGTGAACAGGAATCAGGCTTCAGGTACAATTCAGTGACTAACACTCTCCAGTGTGCACTTGGATGACTAATCTCAGGGAAGAAACAATCTTCAACAGTACTCTGCCCTTGAAAACGCCCTTTGAGTATATGCTTATCTAAGATGTAGATAGTTCAGGAGTTATTTTCTTTTAAATATGAATGTAAAATTAAAAATACATATAGGCATATGAGAATTTGGATGACAGCTCTCAGTTGTTCATGAAATCTACTGAAATGGAGTCTTTTCATTATGGGAGACTGCTTGTTTAGGAGGATTTAATACTCACCACATTTAAGGAAATGAGGAACTTCATCTGCTCATCTTGTTAAAAATTAAAAGATTGATTTCATAAGAACATGTACTCAGTTGTAACTACACGTACTCAGCCTGTAATATAGTACTTCTGCATAACTCATTGTATGAGCTTTTGCTTTATTTCAGCGGGACCTCACACCTATATTTACTCTTCTGTTGTTTTGTATATCGAGATTTTACTGACTACCACAGTTTCGAAAGGCAATTGCATCCCGAAGCTGTAATTTACTTCCACTAATAGACCTTCACTTTGGAATTCCTCAGATTCACACTGGTAAGTCAATGGTTATTGAACATTCATGCTCATTTCAGCAAGGACTTCTTGCTAGGATGAAGGGGAATGCAAAAGGTTTGAGATTTCCCGTGGTAGTTCTTTGATGCAGCTTTGATTTGGCAAGCTCATTATACCTTATTACAAAGACGACACCAGTAAACCTCCAGCGCTTACTAACCATAAACTTCACCTGTTTTGTACCTGGTCTCTGCATGAGTACCAATTAGACTTCTTCTTTACAGCTATGTGATTCCAGATACTACTTTCTTCTACTGAATCAGCAGAAGAAAATCTCTAATTATGCTTTGGGAACAGTCAACAGTCAGCAAAACAAAACTCATTATGTAATACAAAAAATCCAGCAGTAAATAGCACGCGCAAATTCTTCACGGAGTTACAGAAAACAGATTCTCCATTAGCAGAAAAAAGGTTCTGGCTTGTTGTCACCTTGCCAAATTCTTGAACTATTTTTGTTTTATTTGGTACATTAAATTGCAATTTCATATATTCTCATTTACATTGTTTTGGCGAAGATTTTTTGCAATAGGCATTGTACAGAAATCTTCAAAACCACTGAGAATTCATTAACACTTACTCCATTAAGATGTTAGTTTTATAAATATATCTTGGATTTGGTTGGTTTGCCCTGTAGCAAAATGAAGTTCATGTTTTCCTAATAAGTCTTTCTTTTTTAATCCCGGTTCCACAGAGGGAAGGGGATGAAAGAGCAAGAGAACATCATATGTGTAATCCTGTTTAACTAGAGTCTGCTGTCCCCTACTTTTGCCTCTGACTTACAATAATCTCTGCAAAATTTGTGCAAGTATTTTGTAAAACCTCATGATAAGACAAGTCTTGACTTATATATATTCACCATTTTCGTGGTCTCTTGAACAACTAGTGGATTTTAGATATTTTTGTGTTTTTTCTGGGTTTTTTTTGTTTCAGTGAATGACCATTTAAGTCCATTTTTCCTCTGCGTGTATCTGATTTACTTATTTCTAAACTTTGTCTCTGTGTTCAGACCTAAATGAAGGATGACAAAATCACCTTCTTTCAGTCTTCTATTCCACATAGTTATTAAAAAAATGTATTTAAGGAGGGCTTCCTTAGAGTATGCGGAAAGAGATAGCTTGCTGATTACCCTCCACTTGCGCTCATCATGCCTGCTTGTCTGCTTTGCAGTCTCAGATTCCAGTAGAGATGACAACAGTGAGAAAACAGGAAAGAAAAACTAACAAAAATATAGTTTGGTGGATTTGATTCGTGTTAAAGGTTTATATTAATTTGGATATTTGATCAATTGAATATTGTAAGAGCAAGAAATAAATCTCTAATATTAACACTGCTCAGAATTACATTAGATCTAAAAAGTCAAGTATCTTTTGAAGATTAATACCACCAGCACCCCCAGAAAACAATCAATACCACTGTTGGTTTCTCTAAAAATTACCCAAAATCTTGCTCCCGCTCCCACCCCCCAAGCCTTAAATACTACAGTACCTTTTAATATTAGAGTATTTCAGAGTGGGTTTTGTTTGTCTGGTTTTCTTTCTTGGTTGGTTCTGGGATTGGTTTTGCTTTTTCTTTTTTTTCTGAAGCATCTTTTTGTCTTTTCACTAATTAGGCTCCAGCCTCAGCTATAACTGTGCTATTTCTAGTTTTTGAACATAAATTGAAAAAATTTATCCTTTTCATGGAAGTTTATTAATATTTTTGGCAACTTATTATGATGCTTTGAGCTCAAGATTAGAAATTTTCTCATAATCTCTAATTTTTCATCAATCCATTCCTAGACACTTTTTTTTGAAGTGTGTAACCGTTTTTTTCATTCCATTATCCCCTGAAGAACATTAATACAATCTGAAACCATGAGTATTTCACATATATGTACTTGACCATGTATGTCTAGTCAAATCCTTTGAGCTCCATTTTGAAACAGAATCAAGTTAAAATATCTGATATCTCAAGACTGGAAAGTCTCATATAATTCAATTGATATTGGCTATGTTGTTTCTGATCTTCACAGACAATGAAAGTAGGATCAAGTTCTGTGTGCATCCTCTTTCATATTCTTTGAAATATACTCATTTTCATTTTTCTTTGCCTTTCAATTAAAAAATTTAGAAAGGTGAAGTACATTTGTTATCTTAAATACTAGATTTAATGTTTCCTAACACTAAAATTTGTCTTGAATTTGTAATATATGATTGACTTCAATGAACAATATTTCTCTAGACAACCGGCAGCCAGTTTTAGGACACTACCACTGGGATAAACTTCTGAAAACTATAAATGTCAAACTTACAAAGATATCCACTGTGAATTACAGGCTTTGCCAAAAATGCAAATATTTTTAATTGCAATGTAAATAAGGATTTTTAACACTGCTGTGAATAAGAATCCCTCTCAATTGACATTTCAGCCTTAGAACAACTATGTGGTAAAGGTGAAAGAGGCATTATAGATAAACACTAAAAAAAGTTTTTCGTATGGGCAAGTGGGCATTAACACTACATCTTCCTGCTGCAAACTTTCTATTTACAATGTTTTTTAAAATCAGACACAGTCAATGCTCTTCTGATCTGTTTTTACATGCTTAAGTTCCATTTGGAATTGACAGCAAAACTAGCTATTATGTTTCTCACAGCAAGAAGAAAAAAGGCAAGATTCTGTTGTAATATTAATTAGAAAGTGATACTGTAGCATACTGTTGAGCATTTTATCTTCTTTTGCTCATTTGAAGACACATAACATTGCAGTCAAATCACATTCATTCTATACACTTCTACACACTTCACTCTATACAACTCTCTCTTTTTTATAGTGATCAAACAGTAGGGTCTTTGGAGGCAAGGAAAAAAAGGAAGAACAGGGGAAAATGGCAGGAAGGAGATAACAGGTATCTATTTCAAATGGGCGAATTTATATAAAATTCTGACTTGACTGTTGGAGCATACAAAGATCATCTAGATTTGTACTTTGATGACATACAAAGAATATTATCATTATGCAAAATTAGGCACGTGCTGAAGTGCTTGCTTAGGTAATGATTGTGTTGTTTCTTCTCTTAGATAATGGTTGTTTGAATTTGTGCTACTATGGCTTTTTGGACAACATCTTAACAGTACAAGTAATTTTGCTCCTTTTCCTTCCCTTAATTTTCTGGCTTAATATCAGTAGCAAAGGCATGACGTTCACTTCCTTGACAACCATTTGGTTTCAGCTTCCTCTCTGTTCAATACATGAGCACGTGCACTGCTGAGTGAGCATCATTCCAATTTTCCCTGTAGACAAAGAAGTAGAATTAAATATAGGCTGCCCAGGAAAATCTAACTGCCATGCTTCCTAACTGTGAATGCTCTACATCAGAAGTTTTAAAACATTTAAGGTGCTTTGACAGTGTATGATTGGAGTGTCCAGTGAAATGTTATAAATATTTCTGTTAGAAAAAACATTACTAGGAAACACAGCAGTAGATCCCATTTGGTTATTTTCTGATTATTTCTATTAACAAGACAAAAGCTTGCAAAAATAGTCTAATCGGAAAGTCACGTAAAGAAGAAATGGCAGACATTATCTACTCTTCAAAACTTCTTTATTTTAAAGCAAATGAGCTCATGTCAGCGTGAATATTAAACCTAAATTATTTTCTGAAGCATTTGTTTATAGATACGCGCAAATTTGAAACTTAACTAGTAAAAACAGATTTGCAGTTATTTCCTTATGAAGGACTTTTATCAGTCTGCAATTTTGTTATTAGAGAAACAGATTACTTTTACAAAGAGTAGCATACTTAAGACATGAGTAAAAGATCATAAAACACGCACTGCAGTAGGATATTAACATTCTGGCAGAGAACATGTACCAAGTGCTGTTTGGTTGGAGCAGTATATTATTACTTTATTTGCATTCCTCTTCATTCACAGAAGCTATTTTCTGTCAGAAGTTATATTTCCTTTAAATGAACAAATGGTCATGTTTCAATTAAACTGTTTTCAGGACAGCTTTCATGTTAAGCAAAAACTTCCAGGGAAGACAGAAGCAGGAGCGACAATTAAGCCTGGAAATTACAATATTTGCATCTTTTGCAGTCATAAGAAGAGGTTCTCCCCATTTTTTTATTGTTACTGTTCTATTGTGCAAGCCTTTATTCCTTTGTATTTTTTTTTATTAAAAGCTTTGAGATGTTTGTGTGTTTTTTTTATGTGTGGGTTTTTGTTTGTTTGTTTGTTTGTGGGGTTTTTGTGGTTTTGTTTCAGGTTTTTTTGTTGTTTGTTTCATGGGTTGGTTGGTTGGTTTTGGTTTTGATTTTGTTTTCTTTTCTTTTTTCCTGAAAAAAACGCCAAAAATTCAGTTCTTTTCTGTATGACAGTTGAGTTTTAGCCTCTCCATTTGTTTAAAATTCGCATTGGTGTGCTCACAATCAGGTTTTATTTTCCTGTAGTTTCCTCACATCAGTTTGTACCTAGGAGGGTTTTTTTAATTTGTCCAGTAAGTGTTGAAACACGGAGTACCTAAGCCATATGGTATCAGCTCCCAGAAGGAATTACTGGCAGAAGCTATTAAGCAGAAAAATCTCAGAAATGGGGTCACCAATACTGCTGTGGATGAATTTGAGTATGCAAATGTATAGGTCTGGTTATCAGTACTAAAAAATATTCATTCTAATTACTATTGAAGAATAAAGTTGTTTTAGCATTTTTATTGCGCTGTGCTACAATGATTCTGCACAATGCATTAAATTCTTTCAGAAAAAATCTGTAGACAAAAAAGAAAAAAAAAACCACCCCCCCCACAACAAACCCTCAATTAAAAAATTAAAAATCTGCTGAATTTTGTTTGTGAAATGAACATGAAAAAGGTTCTTCTCTAAAAGACAGCATTACCAAATATACAGCCAGCACACTGGGAGAATAACATAGATAGACAAGAATTAAGGTGCGTTTGTTACAGGATTTAGGAAGGTGGTCTCAGAATGACCATAAATGAGATAAATCTATAATAATTCAGTCTTATGGAATTTGATTTCTTCCCTTTAACCCGTGATCCATAGGTGACTCTCTTCAACACAACAATTCATGAAAGAACATATTCATATAGAGTTTATACTAAGCACATAGATGTTCAATTCACAAATAAAGGCTTTTATCAAATCACAGATATTTATTCTAACTGTAGAAAATTACTAGAATACTCTGAGATGAAAATTACACTGATCAGCAATAAAATATTTCATGGTCATGCATGGTTTTATGAGGGAAGATGTTCTCCTGCAATGATCCAAGAACCAGAGATGTATTATCTAATACGAAGAAGTTACTGGGCTGCTCCAAAATATAGTAAAATTCAAAGAAGCTTTCCCATCTGTTTTCAGTGGTCTCTGAGTCAATCCTAAATTAAGGGAACAATAAGATATGTTCAGAAATCTGCTTTAATTAGTAACTGTGGTATTTTCCCCATTCTTTTTTGGCATTTCCACATTTTCTTGCAGAGTAAAAAAGATAGAAAGCCCCCACAGTTATCTGACTCACTTGAGGACTGAATCTACCACCCATGGAGAAGGGAAGAGACAACATATGCCAAGTACTCTGGAACGCAGCACAGGAGGCTCTGGGTTGCTCCTCTCTCTAGCTGCAGACATTAGGAGCTGTAATGTCTCCAAATGAGACAGGAAGGCCTGGATCCCCTACCCTACTTTCAGGTTCAGAGCATAGAAGCTAAAGCTGCTTTGCAGTGTAAACTCAGAGATGGAAAAGCAATTTGTTCTCAGGGAGCAGGTTGTGTTCTTTCACAGAAGAGTGCATTGTTTGGTAACCTGTGGAAATTATTTAATTCAGTTTGAGTTCATATCTACTCTCACTAATTTCCCACCAAATGAACCCTGGCTGATTTTAAGTCCTCTTTGATGGTCTCATGAAGTAGGGAAGAGCACTTGCTATTTGGGCCCTCACTGACTGGCCAGGTCATTCAGACTTCATTATTAATTAATTATGTATTCTTTTTCTCAGTCCATTCATCTGACTCGCTCTCAATATCTGCTAACATTCTGAAAACTTGTAGGAACTTAATTATCTTTTCCACTTTAAACCATTTGTTAAATATGATTGAATGTGTCTCAAGGATTGAGAAGTTGCCAGTGGGAGCTGAGAGCCTAAATTTTATCTGTATACATCTTGAATTAATAGTGTGCTTAGAATAGTGCAGCTCATGAAAATGTAAAAAATCATGGCCATTATGTATATACAAAAATCAAATAGAATTTGTCTGGTTTATATTAACATTACTGCATTTTCTATCCAACTTATTTAACTGAAAATAAAATTTGGTACACTGCATTCTCTTTGTTTAAATTTCTTTGTACAGACATACATGATATGTAACACACAGGCTTCCTTCAAAAGGGAAGGTAAGAAGATACTATTCATGAGTCTTCTCCACATAGCATTATCCTCATTTCCAAGCAAAGACACCTTTTGTTGAATGAAGGTGATTCTGTACTATTTCTCACCCTGGCTGATAATTTTTCTCACCCATTTTATGTCATACTGACATTACAAAATTTAACTCTCCTATTATTTTGAGACTTTTTCCTATCACTCAGGGTTTATTTTTAATTGAGCTCCATGGGCTAGAATAAGAATTTAGGATTTCACATTCTTTGTTCCATGATAGGATTTCCAGTAATATATCTAATAGATTCAAATAGTAATAGTAGAACAAATGTAGACATCTTTCTTTCAGAAAACATGTGTATTTATTATGTTTTCAGTTGCTTATGCAGAAACCCTTCATAAAGATGTCCAGTTCCCCTTAGAGACACATTTTCAGTTTTGCTTTACTCTTTCTTCCATTTAGCAGTCTTTACTCATGTTCATTGGTGTGATGTTTTTCTGCTTTGATTTTCCTAAGAATTGTGGTGTTTTCTCTCTTTTCTACTTTATCTGCTAAAATAATCAGCAACTGAAGTTTATGGTTTCATGGACGTGGCTTCTGTGGTCTGTGAACTTGACTGTTCTATGAGATTAGTAGGGCGTAGAATAAAGATGAAATTCCTTTTAGTCAGATTTCCTACAGTTTTCCACAGTCTTAATGACACCTCTCTATACTTATTTCACATCTGGGAAGCTCACTTTTAGGGCTAGTCTTTTTAGAAATAACATAAATACAAAAAAAGCCATCACAAAACCCGAGAGGGCAAAAAAGGCATAACAGATGATGTGATGCTTTTGCACTTGGGGAATCCCTTACATTCTTTAATGAACTCAAAATATGAACCTTCATTCAAACACAACCTGATAAATTCTTCTCTGACCAGCTCCTTGTGGATCCCTTCATCAATCAAAGTCACATTTCGTTTTCAGTTATCTTCACTAAACAGCAACAGAAACATAATTTGCTGTTTTATTTGTAAAGTAAGGATGTGGGCGTTACTTTTTTAAATTAGAATTAAATGCAGGAAAGTTATATATACCCATTAAACTATGCTGGTGCACACAAACATGAATATTCTACAGTTTTCAGGAGTCATTCAGCTTTTAATTTTTCTAATACATGGATTGACATTATTTAATTAAAATAATAATCAATTACTTCTTGCTGCTCACAATAAGAAATAGAATTTTCCAGCAGAACTGCTCCATCTGCAGTATCGAAGAAGCACCCATGGAAATTCAACTTCATGAATAATTTTTCATTTATTTTTTTTCCTTGATCAAAAGTTATTTACATAAAATTGAAAGAAGATATGACTGCTTTCTTTTCCGCATTTGTGTCCCCTTAAAAGTACTTAGCTAGCATGGAGGAAATCATGGAATTATTTCTTTTTCTGGAAGGTAACTGCCAAGTAGGAGTACGACAGCTGCACTACTGCATCTTTTCACAGTTGTCAATTAAGAGGAAACAGATCATCAAAACTTGAATGCTTCATTTTATAATGATCTTCTATATTGTGTTATTTTAAAAGGCAAGTGCCTCTTGACAAAGCTAAAAAAAGGAAAGTGGGCTGGACGGGGGAGTTTCCAGTGCTGGCAGCTGACATTGTGCAAAAAGTTTTTTCCAAAAGAAATAAAAAATTGTGAGTATAATTTTCAGTTTTCTAGTTCTTGATGCTAATTCAAATAATGAACACTATAGATTTGAAAAGTCTCTATCATGCTGCTTCCTAGAGAAATAATGAGGTTTATCTTTGGTTTTTTTCATAAGAGATACCTTGCAGAAGTTTCACAGACCTTTATAGGATGACAGTAAGGACATTGACTATTTTTCGCGTTCAGGGCAGTCAGTTTCTGGGTTGACACTTTTAAACAAAAGGAGGGAAAGGAAACAAAATTGGTCAAAAATGATACTGAGCTACAACTAATACTATGACCACTGCTGTGGTCCAGCAGAGTATTTCTTATTCTGGGCAAGTGAACTCTAAACTTTTTATCTGGGGGAATCCCCACAGGAAAGAAGGCTAAGGAGTTTGTGCTATCTTAGTTAGAGCCAGGTAACCTTTCATTGTATCATTTATTATGACACTGTGCCTATCTTGCATAAAATATTGATGTTCTGTACATAGCTGCAAGACAGTTGATAAAATTACTGTAACGGAAGGTCTTCAGAGGGGAAATCCAAAAGGAAATCATAATAGGAGAACATAAAATCCACTGTACAAACATGAAATTTCTGAAAATTGATTTGACACTATTCCTTTTGTTCCTCTAATTTTGTACATTTTATGCCCATGTCTTATCTGTCTACTCTATCTTATCATGTATCTTTCAAGATTTCAAAATGTGTTTGCACAATATTCATCAGAGAGGCCTAAAACATCTGAGGTCTCTAAATACATGCAATGAAAACTTTGATTATTAATAATATAGCACATACTCCTAAATGATTTCAACATAATTTCAGAGATGATTTTTCTCATTTCAGTTTCATCTCTTTTCAATTTTTTCCTGTTTTTTTTCTTTTGTTAACAGTAATATGTACATAAAGAAATGAAAAACAAACCAGAGGGACACTCTTTACAAGTTATATAACTATTTCCAAAAGCACAGAAAATATTACAAATCTAACAGCTAAATTGTATTTTAAACCTCTGTGGTTCCACTAATACACAGCAGCTAATACATACCAGAGAACCTGTGAGTGGCTTAATTTAAAACTTTCTGACTACAAATTCAAGATCCAGTGATGGAAAAATATCCAACAGAGATGTTTCTCGATCAGAATTAACTGGTTAAGAAGTTCTGGAATAAACAAAGTCATGATTTCTACCAGTACAGAAACATGTTGCAATTCACAAGGGATAGTTGAAAATCGCACCACCAGACACACGGCACAGAGCAGGAGTAGATAGGATGCTTAAATCCTTACCCATGTCTTGAGACTGACATGATAATGAACTATAGAATTCTGCACAGTTCTCTACAGTCTCTAATAACAGTAGTTCTTTTTACTTCCCTGTCCTTTTCAGTTTTGTTTTTTTTTTAAACAAACTTTCTGTATTTTATTTATTTGCAAAATGCCTAAATAGTGCAACTTAATTACAAAATTTTGAAAATATAATCACTGACCTCAATCAAGTTCATCTCATACTTCAAGTAAGGAAAAAACCTGTACAAATATGGATTTAAAAAGTACTTTTCAAGTATGTCTATGCTCATTTTTTTGCTTGAATGGGTCAGCACTCATATTGTGGCAGCCTTTCACATGGCCATTAGGCTCCAGTACATCGTTGGATTAAATTTATTTTCACAGGTTTTCCTTTACAATTAAGCTTTCTTTAAAAGAGGACTAGGTTTTATTGATTTAACTAAAATGATGAAAAAAACCCAAACCTAGAGATTTCTGGTTTAAATTTCATCCCTCATGGTTTTCTCATCTATATTCAACTTGAATATGCTTCCCATGGTTTCTATAATGCAGTGGATCATTTTCATTAGATCACCTCTATTTTAAACATTTTTATTAAAAAATATAAATAATTTTTTCTCTCCTGTAATGCATTTGTAAAGGCATGGGTGACTGTATCTTTTGTTTGGAGTTTATGGGTTCTTTCAGTTTTAAAACTAATACATGTGTGAGGCGATTTCTTAGTCCTTGAGCATTACTGCTTGAATCTAGTTAGGTGAGCAACTGCTCCGCATCAGGAGATTTTATTAACCTTGGACTTCTATTATGGACTATTCTACCCCAATATTTTGATGTGATTACATCTAAATGCAGTCTTATCTTTTTCATATTTTTCCTAATCTCTCTGCTAGGAGTCATTAATCATTTTACAAAGATATTTTGGCAATGTCCTTTATTATTTAAACAATTCTTTGAACAGCCTTTCCAGACTCTCTGTTTTGGATTTTTTTTTCTTGTTTTTCTAGTATGTATATTTTTTTTTTAAACTCACATGCTTACCTTTGTATTTGCAGCCCATGCTAAGTGGAAAAAAAGGGCACATAAACGTCTGAGAATATAAAATCTAAAATACTTATTCCAGAAATTCTTTTTTACATGAATGGAGCTTATTCGTTTGGATCACAAATTCAAAGGAGTACATTCATTGCAGGACATGTCAACCAGTCGATTATAGATATTCTAGCAAAGAGTAATTGATTTTATTTTATATGCATATACAATCTCCTCAGATTTTGAAGGCTGTTTTCATGTAAGAGAGCAGTTGCGCAAATTCACTTCAGTTTGAAAATATATCTGAAATTATCATTATGGATGTCAAGTATGATTTCTAGAGAAAGCTGTAGCGTTCATGTCACAAATAAATCAACAATGAACATAATTCTAAGAAAGCAACACAATTTAGTTTTGTTAATCCTGTGCGGTTGATGCCTTTCGCCACTCCACATGTATTTCTTTCAGGGGCTGTGAGACTGTCCCAGGAATTCATACAGTAAGGAATGGGATGTAACATCCTCCATCTACTTCTGGCTCTGAGTTAGGTATTTTCTTCAGGATCAATCATTTTTTCTAACAATTCATAAAGCACATACAATACTTCTGTTACTTAAAAAAAAAAAAAAAGAATTCATGTCGAATACCATAACACTCTATTTCATGGGTGGAAATCCATTTTTCTCTCAAAAAGCTATGCAAAGAGGAAAAATGATAAATAATTATTTGAAGGATGATTTTACAAGGAAAAGGCCTTTTGACAACAGTAATTTTGACTTCCATTCTGACCTGCAATATTGCTTGCATTTCAGTTTGAGACCCACCCGCAACTCATTCTTGTCAACATGCATTAATATCTTGACAGTGAACTGGTTTGTGTCTCTGAATTTTTAAATATATACATGCAAGGCTTACAATGTTGTATCTTTTCATCTTTGGCAGTTTGCTTTGAAAATCTGGGCTACTCATCAGATTTGTGGCATTTTTCCTAGATATGAATAAATCATCTGCCACCAATTTCTGATACACAGCTTCTAGTGGTTAACACCAAAGTTCATATCTTAGAGAGATATACAGAAGTAACTAATTTTCTAGAAACATACAAGCTTATGCAAATGTATTTGCATTACTGTTCTGAGCACTCTATATTTCCTCAACAGACAGTTAATATTCCTTTGTAGATATTCATCCACATTCTAATCATTTAGATTTCAATTCCAACAATTTCCCTACTTTAAGTAATGTGGTGAACAT
The DNA here is from genome assembly GCA_014706295.1 of Lycocorax pyrrhopterus obiensis. Taxonomy (NCBI): domain Eukaryota; kingdom Metazoa; phylum Chordata; class Aves; order Passeriformes; family Paradisaeidae; genus Lycocorax; species Lycocorax pyrrhopterus. Next base: position 124,524,143 of record JACSVZ010000002.1, read on the forward strand.
TTTGGCTCTTTTTTTGTATGAAAAGTAAGATAAATAAAGCTGGATGGACCTTTCAAGGTCACATAGTCCAACCTCATATCCCAGCAGAGGATCACAGTACTTTATATATGCTCTTATATTCTCTTTCCAGAATCCAAACTCATTATTCTTGCAGTATCTATTAAGGACAAAAAATATGACATTATCTCATTTCCTTTATGTTTGCAGCATGTTTTTTATCTGTTTGAAGACTACTATGGAACAATCGCTCATCCTTCTCACCTCTGAGTAAGTTCTGTTCTTTTATCCTCTCCTCACCAGTGACATTGCCAGAACTCTAGGCATTTTAATTGTTTTAATCTAAACTTCACTGAAGATCAGAGCCTCAAACTGAACACAAACATGCAAGTGAGATTTTGCCTACATAGAGCAGTGTGTCTTAAAAATATCCTGCTATTTAAAAACCACTCATTTTCCTCTGCAAAAGTCATGTTAAATAATCATTGAACCTTTTAAGTGAAATACTGCTTTCCTCTGTTTTCTGAAACCATGTTCATAAACCTAAATATTCTTGCCTATGTGTAAGTTCTTGCACTTCTTGTTAAATGACAATTCATTTTATGTAACAAATGTCACTTGTTTTCTGCTATGTCTTTACAGCTATTTGGGCTAATTGTTCTTGTAGCACAGGAGAAATAAAAGCTAATTGAAGTTCTAAAACATTCTGGCTTCTAAAGTCTTGCTTTTTAAAAACAGACCCCTGTCCTGTCACCTGTCTCTGGGCTTTTCACAAAAAATTGTTAATGTTGCTGATTTTATTTCATTGAGTATCTTAGGCAAACAAAAATGAGTTTTGTCAACCCTGGATTATCCAACAAATACCTAAGTTCTTTCACAGCTTTAAAAGGTATTTTTAGTGCAGTAAGAGATCTTATCTATTTTTCTACTACAAAAATACTGATGCAGTTCTAGAAGTTTACTTTTTTACTAAAGATAAAAGCCAACAATGTATTACAAACTTTCATCTTTATGGAATCATTTTCAGAAGCTCGTAATTCTGCTGATCAGAAAAATTTGTGAAGACAGTTATAACTAATTAGATGTTTCTCTCTCATCTGTCATTGCTTCCTAATCTTTCCCAGACGGCTCATCTAACACTTTTCTATGCTCATTAAGTCTACCTTTTCTGAAATCTGTCATTTTCAGCCTGTTGCTCTCCTTCCTTACATTTCTGATGGTTAGCCATTTTCAGTGGATGTGGCCCTTCATTGGCCAGCTCTCCTTCAGAATCTGCATTCTCATCCAGTTACTCCAGAGTGTTTAGAACAAAATCTAGACTAGGCTCTCCTTAAGTTCATCATTCTACCTGTATATCACAGTCCTGCTTTCTGATATATTCCTTTTCTAGCAGCAATGGGTTTAACTAACCTAGATGTTGGTGTTTATCATATTGGTGGCTACACAGACTCAGCTGTGAAATTTCCATCATGTTCATTAGCTATTTAGTTTGTATAGTAAATATCTGATCATGATGTCAATATATATTGGAACACGAGAATGAAACATACACATTCCCTGACCTTTGCTGTCCCCCTTTACTAATCTCCATAGAACTTAAAGGGAATCTGCTGTGTGACTTAGCATTTACAAATGTTCTTTCTTAATGTCTATGAAGTAAAATGATGTGTCTCCTTTTTCTCCTCTGCCTATAAATTTGGAATAATGAAAGGCTTTTACATTTATGATCAATCGTACTGAAGCTGTGAAAAAAATCTAAATATTTGGTTTATATATATATCAATATCAATTAGGAAACCAGGTATCATGGAAGAATCTAAAGGACTGTTACATTGGGTCATTTTCAAACTTCAAGAAACCATTTTGCTGATTGACAATAAATCATTACAAATATAAATTGCCAGTGTTGTGTATTGACTTACTCATTTTCAGCTATTATCACCTAATATTCAAACAATTAATCCTTAGCACTCTAGATTAGTTATGGGTGTGCAATAACACAGTGACTGATATCCCTTGACTGATGATGACAGTGTTTGATCTTTGCAGTCTGAGATCAAAATTATGAAGTTTTAGAGCTATTCCACATGGAGAGCTGGAAGCAGCATGGACATTTTCTAGCTTGGTGCTCACATGGTGCTCACATTTGCTCCCAGCATAGTTCATCCTCTTTTGGGGAGAATACTTGTTTTAGTTTTACCAGGCGTCCTTCTTGCTCACTCTGGAGGGTTATCTTTACAATTTTTTTACAATGTATCCAGAATAAATATATCTTTTCATTATAAAAGACAAAAAAAGCAAAAGTGGCCCTGAAATAAACCCTCTTCTGTCTATTCTAAATTCTTGTTTTTATCCTGATTTTACTGTTTGCCCTTTTTCCTTTAGCCCACTTGCAAAGCTGTCCCAAAAGTTTCCAAGTTTCCCCAGTTACATATTATTTGTGTATTTGTGCTCCACTCTGTTACAAATAAGCTGCGTTTGTTGCCAGTTATCATTATTATTAGTGCTACAGTGTTAGAAAATGGTTGTATCCTGTCCACAATTACAGTATTCAGGTAAGCAAATATCTTGGCTCAAGGCAAGTAAATAGTCACAACATCTTGGTTAATACACTTTGCCTCTATGGATGTAACTGCTTTGGCTTCAGCCTCAATATTTGAACATTCATATTCATTTTCTGACACAACTGCTTGACTATAATTTCTATTACAAGTATATGATTGGCTTTGTGGTTACATCTCTGTCTAAACATGCATATTCTGAAAATAAATTTTCTTTTTATGATAATGTATATACCAATAAAAAGAAGCCACTAAATAATCTTACAAAAATACCTCTAACCTTGAGCAGAAATGCATGCTAATACTCTCTGCATTTGTTTTAAAAGATACTTTCAATGCAAGCATGAAGTCTTAGCTTTAAATTCACCCTTAGGATACTCTCTTGGCTGACAAACCAGAACACTTATACCATGGTTATTGCAAAGACATTGGATCACTTAAGTCCATTGCATAAGAGAGCAAGTCCTCAGGGTGTCTGTGTATTATGTTTCCAGCTGACAGAAAACCTGACCTACAATGATGTGTTGATCTGGAAGCATAACAGCAAAGAAAAAAACTCCCCAAGGAACCAAGAATTCAGTTTTGTTTGATAGAGGAGAAAAAGCTTAGACTGACACATAGGCATTGCACTTTCTTATTACAGTGTGTGACAAGCCTGTCCACGACAAGATACAGAATTTCCTAGAACTTTTTCCTGTACTTGTCTCTCACATTAGCTTTTAGGAACTGGTGAGGAAGAAAAATGTTAAACCAGTGGAAAAACTTTCTGTGATAGAGACAGATTTGAAATGTAATAGCAGACTGTCCTGCGGACATTGCTAATGTGCTCATTGCTTTTCATAGACAGGATGTCTACGACTATTGCAAATACATGGCATGTGGGTGTCCTTCAGCTGCCCATTACAAAGCATTTGGGTTTACTGCAAATTATCTCTTTTTCTAGGGTGCAAGGTTAATGGTAATTGCATGCTCAAAATTCTCTGACAGATTTCTACGTTTTTGGCGATAGTCAAATTGAGTAATACCTTGTAACATGGCATTGCTGTAGCATTCATCTTTATATCCCTAGATAATCCCCTGAAATGCTCCTCAATCCAGCTAGACGCATTCAGTCAATGAAACAACACTTATTTCTGGTGTCCACAGAGCTGACATTAAGATAACCATGCTGATTGAAAGCATGTGCTGTGTGAAGCATCTATTACATTTACAATATTGCTTAGAATAAAACCTACAAGTATATTAAACCAATGGAAAAAAAAAGGGAAAAAAAAAAAAAAAAAAGGAAAACTTACTCCCAGTACAAGGTTTAAGCTAATACTAACATTTCAAATCTTTCTTTAGTGATAAGGAAATTGCAAGCAATTTGGATGTTTGAATAGAGTTAAAATTTAGTTTTGAAATAATTAAGACTTGCTTTGATAGTCTACATACCTTTCCAGAAATGTATTTTTCTACTTGTTTTTCCTTTCATGATGATAATTTCATTTCAGATGATCCTGAATAAATCATAACTATGCTGTGAATTATGCAAGGTAGTAAAGTAATAGGAAAATGAATCACAAATACATTGCAAAATTCTTATCCAGAAATAATTGCATGGGAAGTAGATGACTCACTCTTAACCATTGTATTAGTGACTTCTGTGAGCAAAATGAATACAAACCTCATTAATGCTATGAAATCATGTTATAATAAGAAAACACCTCTATTGAGATGATAACAGTACAGTAAATTTATGCTGCATCCTGCATAAGTATTCTTCACATGTAGTTAATATTATTACAGCAGCAGCAGTCCTTACTTTGATGCTCTGTTTTTTAGAACCATAACTACTCAAGTGGCCTGTCACAAAGAATAGGCAGCATCACTCCCAGTCTACAGGGACAGCAAAAAAAAATAGAAGTTTTTGAATCTATGGTCTGTTGTTATCTATGTGAATGTACATATCTTTCAGCTGACACTTTGAGAGATTTATTATTTGGTAAACCAGAGCTTGCACACAATCTACCTTCAATCTGTGTGAAATTGTATCGCATAATACTTGAATCTGAATGCAGGCTGAATGTTGCCCCTAGTGTCAAGTGAATAAAATGGTGACAAGTGCTTTCCATCCATTCAGCCTGGGTTGCTTGCTTTACTCTTCATCTGTGTTGATGTGACTTTGTGCTTGTCACTGCTGGTTAGTAGCCATGCACTTGGAAGAAATGTCTGGAGAGCCTTGTGCTTGATGTCAAGAATGCTGCAACTGAATGGAAATAAAGTGGGATCCTGTCAAGTTGTTTTGACAATTAATTTGAAACATTGCAACAAATATCATATGAAAAGTGGAAATCTCGCCTGCTGAAGTCATAAACCCTTCCTGAATATATGGCAAGTAGGGACAAAACCCAGATGAGGCTGGATTCCTAAGGAATATATGTGTGGCTACTCATTAGATGCAACATATATCATCCTGGTTTTGTCACCTTTAGGTTGTTAACTTATGGTCTGAAGAGTGCTTTAAATTGAATACCACAAAGAGTGGTATTGAAAGAATGATTACCAGAATATCAAACCTACTGTGAGTAGGTATTTGCAGTGGTCTGTGTATATTCAGAAAATCTCGTTTCCTACACACTGTAGCTGGTCCATGGAGGTGCAGGCTAACTGTATATTACATTTTTGATAAATAAAATACAATTTGCATACTGAGTATTAATTTAACATAATAATAAGTTCGTGTGCCCTCACCTCATGCAAGATGTCCAAGAAAACAGTAAATAGCCACACAGGTGCTAGATTACTACCAGCAATCACATAAATCAGTAGCTGATATGTGTTAAAAGTAACAAGTGCCAAGTAACAATGTTAGAGTTGAAACCTGCACGTGGCAAAATGACGTACAGCAACTTGTTGCAATCTAAAATTGTGATATAGCATGAAAAAACACCTTAAATTTCTAAATGCAAGGCATTTTACATAGGAGAATATTCCACTGTACTGTAGTCAATGGTTTGAATGACTTGCCAATACATAAGTATCGAAATAAAAAGCCAGACAGAAAAAAGTAATAATTAAAAAGCATGACTTTGAACATAGAGTAGGCTTACCCTGTTCGAAACCCTGGCATGGGGCTTTCACTGATTAATTAGTCAGGATAGGAGCCATATTCCTTTCATTTTCTCATTAGCCAATCTCGATCCAGCTTTAAATCTCCTCAGGGTTCACCGCTACTAATGATTCATTCCATTTAGCACAATGGCTTATTTTCTGTAAACCAGGCTTTTCTTCTCTGGTGAATTAATCTTTTACCCATACGGGCAGCAGTGAAATAGTAATAGCATAGTTCTATTTTCAGCACAGCTTGTTGAATAAACTTCAGTAGAGGCACATGTCAGTAAAAGGAGCAATTATTTCGAAAAAAAGTTCTTAAAATCTAGATTTCATCAGATTTTACATTTCCAAAGATAGTTGCTTTGTCATAAAAGCAGAAAAACTGCAATATGCTAAAAATCTATAATTTATTACCCTTAGGAGGAAATCATTATTAATAATTATAATTATTTTATCAGACACATTTTTCAGTATAAATCATATAATTAATACTTAGAATCTGGGAATCATAAAATATTTTCTTCAAAATATAATTTAAACCTGAAATATTTTTCAGAATGGGACCTGATAAGAATTTAGAACCTTCTTTCTTCTTAAGTAAAGCTTAATTTTCAAATTTTAAACTTTTCTCAAATTTGAGCTTTTGCAAAAACTCTAGGAACCTTTTTGTGGCAATGGAGGAAACTTTTACATAGTAAGATGGCTGAAGAGTAGTTTCGAAGTCTTGTCTCTGTATTTCTGATGAATAGGTACGCAATAGATTTATATGGACTGCAGGATAATTTTTCCTAATGTAGCACATTACTTTTCCATATGGTTAGTTTGCAACAGTGGGAGTGTAAGAAAACCAGACAGACATTAGCACTGACTGCACTGGGAAACATATCGCTGTACCATCATCTCATTAACACATTTATTTAGAATCAAACTGATAATTCTTGAATAAAAGAGAAGCTGGAGCCAAAGAAACTCCAGTAGGACAGCTATTCAGTTCCTTGAAATTATAAATTTCAAATATTCTGCTCAAGTCTTTATAACTCAGGTTCCTTAAATACACCCCTTCCCTCTTCATGAACAAGTCACAGGAAGACCAAATTCCTCAAATGGATGTCAATAAAGGAACAGATCCTCTTTCAGATTAAGGAGAGAGATTCACAGAGCTATTTGAAGGGTTTTACTTCTCTTAAAAGAAAATTTACTTTCCATATTTTGAGAGAACATTGATATTCTTTACACGCCATTCGGGGTCACTTTTTGTGTATTTGTTCCCCAAAACTGTTGAGATTGGAAATTATTTCTTCCTGACATTTTAGTTTGAAGCTACTGCTGTCCTTTCAGGGAGCACATGTATTATTCCTCCAAAGCCTCAAATTTCTATTACAATATAAATAAGCTTCATGAGCATATCCAAGGAAACTATCTGAATTGCCAGAAAGATAATTAACTTCTCTGCTCTATTCTACCACAGTTTTCACCTTAGTCTTATGAGACATTTTCTTTTGTAAAAAGTTTAATGTTTTGGTTTCTTGTGGGTTTTTTTTTCCTTTTTGTTGTCCTCCAGATAATGACCTAATACTTCATGGGGCAAACTCTTTAACAGAATAATAGCAATATACATTTTGTGTTTTCTCATGTATTATTTCTGTAACTGCCCAGTAAATTAAAAAGCAATACAATTTTGATTTGAATTTTATAAGACTGATCCATTTATTTTAGTTCTGGAGAATTATAGAGACAGAGAAATGCAATTAAAAATACTTCTCTAGATTTATATTTGGCTAATTTGGGGAACACTTTGTAAATTTTCATGTATTGTAAAACCCACATGCTCAAGGAGAGGATGATTAATACAGGAAAGTGAATAAAAATCCAAAAAAATGTCCACATTCACCTCAAGATTCTCTCCAAATTGCTTTTGGCACAAATCCGCATCAGGTGGAGTTACAGTAAACAGTTGTTTTGTCCTTAGAAGAAGGAGTAATTGAACAGACAAACATGAGAACACCAGCAGAACAAAGACACAGCTCTGCCCTGGCTTCAAATGAAGACAGAGAATTGGTCAGAGGACACATGGGAAAAGAAGCCTTTGCTGTGGCTAAGAGACAGATACAAAGCTCTTTGAATTCACTGGGGAAGAAAACAATTATGATATTTACTAAGCATCGCATTCAGCTCTTGGTAAATATCTGTCTAGCTGAATCACAGCAGCATTTAACATTTTCAAGTTCAAATCCCAAATGAACACTTTGTAAGTCGTAAGAAAAGACTGGGGTAGATAGTTTAATCTCACAGCATTTTCAGGCCTAAAATCACCCTACTTGAACTTAAGTTCAAAACAATACCACCTATTTCCTAGAGGTCTAGCTCCAGAGGAGTAGAATTACTGTTTCCAAATTCTTCAATATTTTATTTCATCATAAGGATAAGTCTGTAATACTGACATTGTCTCCCAATCAACCCTACTGGAGTACAAGGGAGTGCACACCAGGACAAGGAGGCATGAAAACTCAATTCACTGCATCACTGAGTCTATATATAAAGTAGTGATAATGTCACTGTCACTCTCACTCTCATGTTGACTTTTTTTTTTGTTTTGTGTTATTTTTAAATTGTGGTTATAAATGCACGCATTTGACTAATGTAGATCTCATATGCTGATCAAATGAAAGATGTGCTGGTCAACAAATTAATATGAATTTAACTATTTTGCTCAGTTTCCTAATATACATAGTTGCCTGTCAAAGTACACCAAGAGATTTAATTATGGATTCCCATCTCTATGATAATTTGTAAATTATCACTATATCTTCTGAGAAAATTAAAATGCCATGCATAGTCAACAGCTTTTGCAGATTTCAAAACATTGAAGGAGTATTTAGAAGATGACCATTTTACTTTTAATTAAAATACGTCAGAAAATTGTTAAGTAAAAATTTGGACCAAAAAATACTATTTCCTCCTACTAGTAGTATTAGTCATTGTGACAAGGAACCTAAATTCCATGTGCACTAAATAAATGCAACAATTATTTTAAAAAAAAAAAAAAAAAGGTAAAATGAAAGAATTTTTTTTAAATTATTATTTAGTGGTTTTATGTTTGTTGTAGAGGTGCATAGGGAGGTTCCCATCTCAAGCACGCATGATATCTACAGACTAATTATTATTATTTTTTATTGTGTTCATCACCTGATAAAGACATGGAAATAGAAAGATATAAAGAATTCAGCCTTACTGCAAACCTACTTTCACTCTACTTGGAAACAGGTGATCTTAGAAGCCCTTTTGCCCCAGCAAAACAATTGGAAAAAAAAAAAAAAATCAAAGATCTACCATTAAAATCTCTGTGAAATATTCTGTGAGAACCTATTGTCTATAAAATCCTCTTATTCACTTGACTGAGAAATGCAATATCATTGTACTCTGAATCACACCATCTCTCATCTGAACAACTACACTGATGTTATGAAATCATGGAAGTGACAATGAAATTACTTCTTGATAAACAATTACACTGTACTGTCTCTCATTTTTGACTTTTTAACTAGATTAATTATGCAAGATGAAAATTCAAGGTTTCAAATTGTCAGTTTTAAGTTTCTCACACTGCCTCAACCAACCATGAAGACATTGAACAGCAGCTATTCTGTATTATTCAAAGCTTACGTGAGCCGTGTGGATTTATGGCAATATTTTTGCTGTCTTACTAAAACTGCCTCCAAATCTAAAGCTACTAAAAAAGATTTGGTTTTGGTTTTTTTTTTGTTTTGGTTTGGGTTTTTTTGTCTTTTTTTTTTTTAAAGCAAATGTGCAACAGTACTATTCAGTTTCCATGGAAGAACAACAGAATTTTAACTTTGCTCAAGAATCCTACACAATTCTTCTGATTCTTTAGAACTATAGGACACGTTACAGCTTAACAAGTCTTTCTTCTTCTTCCCAAAAAGGAGGAGACTCTTCAGAGTACGACTCAAAGGTTTAGATAGAAGTGTGTAAAAAATTACCTTTATTCAGTTTTAAAATCTGTTTTGACATTTATTTTAGCCATATCTAGATTTTGGTGCGTATTTCTCAGAGCTGATGATCTTTCCAACAGCTGTGGGTGTCCTTGGGCACACACCAGTTAGAATTTACTCACCATATGCCAGCCTAGTAAGACAATGTCGTGTGTTAATATATGCCAAGCCATCTGCACTAAACTACCAATAAAATACATATCGTAGCATGTAAAGCAAATTGTTATTATTGCTATACTTTTATTATGTTCTTTGCATAAGATGTCTTTCACTTAAACATCTCTTTAGAAAACTAGTCAATTACATGTAATTGTCCTAAAAAGACAATTGTTTAAGAGACAAGTTACATTACTGCATTTTGTAAAATGTTCTTTCAAGGGTTTCATTGTAATGATGAAAATTTACTTATTTAGCTTTAAAAATATCAGCATAAGAAAATATCTTATCTGTTATCATGAGATGCCACCACAGAAAAGCTGAGACTGCCTAATCTTGATGTCTGCATTGTTCACTATTATTTGACATGATAAATGCCACATCATCATGTGCTCTTCCATCCACAGAATGGTCTATTTTCTGAGTGAAACTCTCCTGACTTCTAAACACCATTGCAGATATTTCTGATTCTATAAGTCAGTGGTCCCCAAGCTTTTTTGCTCACACATTCCATTAGTAAAAATTTTCTGAGCACCCCAAATATTCACGTAACTATATCTAGATATTTATATGTAAGTGTATATATTTATTAATAAATTATAGACATTTGCTACCGAAGTCTTAATATTTTCTTCTCACACTTTACTAGACTGTCTTGTGCACCTCCATCACGAATGTCCTTTTGGAGACCACTGCTCTAAATAATTGAGTGATATATATATACAGCTAAATATATGTATATATGCACATGTATATCTACATGGCTACAAAACAAAAAATATTTTTTTTACAGAAAGTTCATTAAGTAGTCTAACAGCTACCTTTTTGTCATAACTATTGGGTATATAGTCCCATGAAATGCTGACAAACCAATCAACCACTGGGACCACAACTTACAGACAAACATGAGGGATCCCACTGAGATGGAAATAAGGAAGCAGCGTAACTGGAGGAAATCCATACAACTTTTTAACCACCTAAGGAAAAAGAGCTGTCATTGCCTCAGCTAGGGAAATAATTTGTCAGCCAAACTGTTTTCAAGTCAGCACACATTATTTTAATATTGAGTGTAAACAGGCTTTGCAGTATTAACATTAAAATTTATCCACAGCTGCATTTGTTAGGAGAGTCAATAATCCCAGAATCCTCATCTGGTGTGTAGGATAAAATAAGCCTGTTAGCACTAATCTTCCAAAACATGGAAAGGAAAAGTTTTCTTTGCTACAACTAAGAAAGGAAGACCTAACACTGGGTAAAGATAATATCCAGCTATAAAATATAACTATTACTTCACATGGTTCTCTGGTGTCTGGTATCATCAAGCTCTTCAAGTCAGCAAATAAGCAGAAGAAATATAAAGAGAAGACTCTAACTACAGTTAAGAACAAAAAATGTCAACAAAGCGTAGGACCAAGTTCCTTCAGAGGCATGTTTCTTTCCCAAAAAACATATGTGCTTAACAGTCCCCTCCAGAAAAGAGACTTCCTCACCTCCTTTATTAGAGGCCTTTCAGAGGTGATTGACTACCCCATCCCTCAGCACCCTTTGCAGGCAACTGCCCAGTAGATGGTGCCCCCATGACTGTCAAAGGAATCACACCTGATGCTGGCTGTGTTTTGTCACAATTGGGGGAGACGGTGAAAAAGGGTATAAAAAGAGAGGGACCCGAATTAGACCTTCTCTGCACAATCAGCTTTTCTGAACTACTGGAAGGGAACAACATGAAAACATAGGTCAGCAAAAGAAAGGTAAAAGATATTCTGTTCACTTTGTTCTGCAGCAAAGTAGCTGAAATGTACACATGGGTGACAAGGCAAAGGTAAGCCTCATCTGTGCTTTGGTCTCAGTCCTGTGTCCTCCTTTTTTTCCCTTTTGTCAGGCTGTTCCAGGAAAAGGGAATCCACTAAAAGTGTAACTCAGATATTGCGTTTATAACAGGTCCTTTAAAATACATAGGAATAAATCATTATCTTAGGCATTCATGGAAGGAAAAGAAAAATGGTGTCTCTTTTCCTTAAACAATACCTTTTATGTTCCAGTTAAATATAAAAGGACTGAGAATAATGGCGAGAATTTAATTCTCTTTCACAGTATGCTGTGCTTCCAGATTTACTAATTTTAATTTTTTTAAAAAAAGAAAAATTGTATAATTGTTTTTTCATATTTGACTTTAAGGGACTATTTTACGATGAAGTAATAGTCAGGAGATTACATTACAAACAATGTAAAAGAAGACAGCAAAATAAGTGAATGAAAATACCTACAGAAAAACCTCATAGCTCAATAGAATATTTATACTGACTTCAACAATAGTATCAAGCGCTACTTTTTTTCTATTTTTTTCTGTCTGCTGAAAATATTTATAAAAATGTTTTTAGAAGAAATTACTGAACATGCAGAAGTAAACGTCAATAAACTACTGGACCAAATGAGCACTTGGGAATGTGTTTTTTTAGGTAATTAAACTTCAAGCTAGTTTGAGTTCTAGAAAACAACCTTTTACTACTTCAAAAAAATATTTTAGTTCTTTACCAGTAGAAATGTGCTTTACTCTTGGAATTATATTCCTGAAACAGTTTGCAATTTCTTTTTGTGACAGATCAAGTACACAGGAAAAGAAAAAGTGTTTTCCATACCTATAAAAGTTCTTAATTTATTTATATTTTATTACTGATAACCTTGATACACCTTGGCAAACTCTATATCTGTAATGCCTTAAATAACCTTTCTTAGCTCAGTGTCGCAGTGGATATATTTGAACATGGCTATTGCAAATAACATACTCTCTCAGCAAGGCATAAATTTGTATAACTTTTCTATATGTTTTTCATGTGACTACAATTTTGAATTTTATTAAAATAACCTCAGGCTTTTTCTAGGTTTTTCTTGTGGTTCAGAGGAGTTCTACATATTAATGATTCCAAAAAAGATTAATTTTTTTTTAAAAGGAGTTGTCTAGAAATGAAAATTCCTGCAGTATACTGGAAATAGATGGAGGAAAGACCCCACTACAAACCCATTCTTTCAGGGTGTACTTCTTATGTACGTACAAATAAATGAGTAGGAATTTTAATAGGGTGTTTGTTGAAATTCTCTACTTCCTTGGCTAAAACTCTTAAGTGTATTGGAACTGGATTTTTACAGGCACTGTATTGGATCCACTAAATTCGATTTCTGCATATCACAGTACATATTATCAGTATTGTGACATGATTCCTAGAGGTGCCATTTTTTTCAGGTATTGCAGTACAGTACAAATATATTTGTTTCCAATATTTTAGTGAGTTGGCTGTCATATTACACATAGTACTAAAGACAAATAGAGGAGGACCCCTTTTAAATATCTGATATTCTATGTCTGATTTCTACTCAATGAAACTCTCTTCTTAATCTTCATATTACTCTCTTGCAGTTTCCAGGAAAATCACGTCTTTGCTAGGTTCTGTTTTCAGAAATGTGCTGCAATTAAAACAAACAAACAAATCCAAAACCTCCAGAACTACATAGCCCCCCAGTATGCACAGTAATGCACTCTTTATAATTTACATAACACTAACTGAAGTGTTGAGTAAAAGAACACATTATGCTGTTTTTTCACAGTTAAGCCAAAAGTTAAGTCTGCAGTTTTGCAAGCACACAGTTCAAAGATATAATGCCTGTAACTCAATGTCTTGTTTTTTAACTTGTACTGTGTATGTGTACGTGCCTGTGTCTTCTCACATTAAAGTAATGTGGTGAGATTTTTCTCAGTAATATGAATTGTTTTGCGCTGGGTGCAAAAAGTCTTATATTGTTCCGGTACATTATAGGAAAATTTAATTTACTTGTTCCCAAGTTGGTTATTTAAGGATTGGGTGACAGAGGAAGTAGGCTAATGACTGGTTTTGCCCTGACAGCTGTGTGCCAGTTCTCAGGCTCTTCAGAGGCGAAAGAAAAGAGGAGCACTCATGAAGATCAAACACATTTCTTTAGAGTGGGAGACAGTTCTAAAATTTAAGTTAGAGAGAAATATGTGGTTAATGTAGCACAAATCCAGAGTGAGAGTTTTCTGAGAGGAGCCTGAACCTTTTTTAGTGAGAGATAATCACTGATAGAGGCCTTTTCCCCTCCCTCAAGATATCACAGAGTAAATAGTTGGAAAAGACCTATGAGATCATAGAGTTCAGCCTTTGAAAGACAGAAACTGGTGCTGCATACTAGACAAAGTAAGATGTTGGAGAAGGAACTGTACTTCACATGGTAAATTTGAGTGGAAGTAGAACGTGGAGATAAGGAAAGGACCTCTGTTAGAATTGAGTCTAGTATCAGGCTACAGATTTATTTTCAAACCTTTAGTTTACTTCTGTCTGGATTATCTGTTCTTTGTTGTCCTTTTTAACAAGTTTTCCTCGTGTGGTTTATTTAATTTCCCAATAAAACATTATTTAAAGTGATGGGAAGTCTAATACAATTTTCTTTCTACAAGTGATAGCTGTTAGAAAAGGAAGCTTGGAAAAAGAATTAAAGGTTTGGAAACCTCAGCCTTCGTTGTATTTCCTTGTGAAATAAATATCACTAGATTTAGAGGCTGATGCTTCCACAATTATTTCTGTCACACTGAGATTTGTAAAAGCACTGATTTATTATCTAAGCAGAGGGAGACAACGGTTGTTAAAGATCTAAGTTGTCTCACTGATCACATTTGGAATTGGAAACTCTTTCTCCAGCAAGGCGCAATTGTTTAACTTGCCTCACTGGTCGCATTTGGAAACTGTATCTGTGCTGACTCTATTGCCTTCCTTGTAAATATTTTTTTTGGCTCCCTTGAAATTGCTTCAGCTTGTCTGCATTCTCTATGGAGTTCTCTGGAACTGAACTAGACCCTCCCTTACCCTCCTCTCTGCTGCCCCCCTCCCCCGTTTAATTACAATGCTGAACTAAGCAGTAACTCTCTTTTTACTTCCAATTCAGCTCCTGCCTTTGACTGTTTATGTAGCTTACTTGAAAAAGTTAATGAAAACTCTAATAGCAGACACAGAACAAGGCATATGGTGAAGATTAACTGAGAAAAAGTGACATTCTAACTCTCTCTTTCACCCTGAGCAGGAGAAAGGTGAAAATCATGACGTCCACAGTTGCAGAAGATCACCCAGCTGCCTACAAAGCCGGGAGTGCTAGAGTGTGGAAGTGCAAATCGATAATATCTGTCATTGCACTTTATCTGCTGTAACAGGGGAAGGTTTCTGTGTATCTTATTAACTGTAAACAACAAGCCAATATTGCAGGGGCATTGGGTATGCTGGTTGTGCTAAGAATCCCTCTGAATTTCCATAATATTCCTTCTCTTGTTACTTGCTAATGGCTTAGATGTGAAACTTTACTTTGAGCTGCAAATTAACATAAATTCTGCATTGTTCATGTTACGAGTTTTTCTTCTTTTTTTTTAGATACATAAATTATGGATGAACTATGATTCAAATTATACAGCCTTATCTCTAAATACCTAAGATCCAGAAAGATGCCAAATTCTTAACACTGCACATTTCTGGATGAGAATTTTTCTCCCTCTCTCAGAAAATAAAATGTACCAGTATATCTTTAAGGTATTTCTCTAAAATATACCTAATTTAAACATAGCAAGACAGAGTTCTGCTTTCATTTGACTTTTGGGGTTCTTTGGGTTTTTTTCGGTTGGTTGGTTGGTTTTTTTTTTTTTTTGTTATGAGAGTGTGAGGCCAGCTTTACAAAATCAGACCAAAAATTCAGTGCTACAATGACATTAGTTACACAAAGCAGGTGTCCAGGATGCTGTATGGCAAATAAGGGCTTCTGATTAACTGATACCAGTGGATCTAGTCTTCATAATTTTTCCAGCTTTGCCTCATATTTTGTCTTTCTACTCCTCTATGAATACAAGTCTTGTAATCATAATTTTTTGATAAATGATTTTTAATTTTTTGTTGTGGTTTTCACTCCTTTTTTATATTTCTGTTCATAGACTACTGCTGTTAGAATTTATTAGAGAACTTTGTAATACCTCCATCATATATGACGTATAGACATCAGTATTGTCCCTGGGGAAAAACAGGGACCTGATGGTTCTTTGTTGACTTTGTCCAGCAATACGTGACTTGCATTATGATAAATATTAAAAGCTTGTATGGTAATAGCGAATTAAATTTAAAATAAAATTCCAAGAGTACAGAATAAACCATTACAGAAAGTGGTGCTAGCTACTTTTTTTTTAGTATTCATTTGCTAAACTTTAGAAGACCCTTAAAGCAGGATTTTCTCTGGTTAAATGTCAAAGCTAGTTCTCTGGAATATAATAAGAGAGGATTTGGGTTACAGAGTGTGAAACAGCATCTAACATCTTAGTGTGCAACACTGCAGCTGGACAACTTTTATTTTTCATTTTTTTTTAAGTTTAAACACATCTGGGCAAAAAATGCCTTTGAAATATGACAATAGTGTCCTGGAATTTAGTTATTTGCCTCCAAACTAATTTCTGCACCACATGATGTGAGTTAAATTGAAGCAAGCTTGCTATTACCTTTGCTATTTGTTCTGATACTAATCAATGAAATCATGTCCAGCACTTGCAAAAGAAATTTATTTTCAGGACACTGAACAATTTCAGATACCTACTTCAGCTGTGCAGTACAGATGTGAGATCCTTCCTAAAAGACAATGTTCTATTGTATTGTTTGTCCAGAGTACTGTTATCAATGCCAAGAGATGCACATATATATTTGAAATACACATTGCATTTATTTTACTGACGTTAAGAGCAAAAAGATAAACTAGATTTCAAGGAAGTCAGTAGTTGAAAACTGAGAAATAACTCTACAAATGCTCAGTATCTGAAAAAAAAATTTTGCCGAGCAATTTAAAATTTGTTCTGCACCGAACACTTTGGAGAGCAAAAGGCTTGTTCTCATTTGCCACTTCATTTTATTATATACCTATCTTAAAATAAGTGAGGGTTTTTTTAAATTCAAGTTTAAAAATAATTTCAAAATGAGCAGCTCTCTGACTGCAGAGGTTGTAGATGACATAGATCATGATACCAGCATGACGGCTGATCAAGCAAACGCAAGACTGGTAGCTAATAATGAAGCTTATATTTTAATTATCCGGTTACAGTAATAAAAATTAATTCTTAAAAGAAAACAAAGTAGTGCAGATATATTAATTGCATCAGTCATCACAATGTCTAGCAATGTGGGCAACATTTCTAAGCATAGCTGGCCAGCCTATCAGATTCTTGTCTTTCCACAGCCATAGATAGGACTCTGACTCTCCCTAGCATCTTGCTCCTTCGACCAGTGGAATACAGGAAATTACAAATAATTGAAGAGAAACCAGATGCAGGGTTCTGCTTTGCACCTTGTAAACCTGGTAAGAAGACCGGGAAAGACTTAACTAAATGACAATGCTGTGGTACTGGCATCTGTCTTAGATGATTGAATACAGCACTCCCGAATTTCCACTTCTTATTCAGGAAAGAGGTAATTATCTTTTAAAATTACATGCACTGTTTACCTTTGGAGAGAAAAGCTAAGTCAAAGCCAATTGCTTGGAAGAAAGCCAAAATCTGCAAATCAGGTGGTAACTTTCAATTACAAGTACTTTAGTAACAGACATTGCTAATTTCTGTTCTAAATTTCGACTACTTAGTCTCTTGAATGCTGAAGATTTGTGAGCTAATTCCAAAGTTTTAAGCTACATCGAATAGCAGGGATTTTCATTGTTTTAATTTAAACAAGTGAAGGTCATTTAGGTCATTTTCCCAACTCAATAACCACTTCATCTTTCATGCTACTAAAATATATGGACTTTTTTCTTCTCCCTCTAATATTTCCAGTCTCTGTACAAAAATGGATTCACTTTGTACTCATTTTTCCCCTAAGGGAAACTTGTTTTCACACTCACCTACTGTCAAAAAGAGACAATTCTCCCTCGTGTGGTGTTAAAATATTTTATTTGGAACACGAGGGTAAAGTCCGGAAAACCTCGGAGAAAAGAAAAAGAAATAAAAAGCAAAAACCCCGGGCGCAGGGATTGGAGCACCCTGAGCAGCCTCAAGGCTGCTCGAGGCTGGAACCCTTTCGGTACCAAGCCTGACCTTGGGTGGTAGAAGGTCCAAGGTAGCAAAAACAATAAAGGTTAGAGGCCGTGCCTCGGCACCGGGCTCCTTGGTCACTAGTTGGCCAAAAAGCTCGCAGCTTTGGGTGGGATCGGCCTTAAATAACCCTCAGGCCACTCCCCGGACCGCCCCTGTCCCTCCTCCATGGCTCACGGTGATTGGAAGACTTGTGGAATGAGGTAACTCCTTCCCACCAATAGGCTCGTATCACTAGGGGTAGGGGGACAGGCTGATGTAATGCCTGTCCCAAGGCGGGAAGGTGCCTCATTAAAATTCTATGTTGCCATGGAGCTCAGTGACAGGGGAGGCTATTTTTAGAAAGAACCGTTGGAGCCCAGAGTCAGGGGTGCCTTATACTCAAAGGGATTTTTAAGGGACATACAAAAAGGGGTATTAAAACAACACTTAAACCAGTATTAACAATCACTAACATTTCAGATACTAACTCCCAACCAACTTACATAACTTTCCCCAACTAGAACAACTTAATTAAACTGTTTAACTCTTTCCAATTAGAACAGGTTAACAGTTCGTTCCTGGTCACAGGCGATGGGCTGCATTCAGTGTCCAAGGGATGCAAAAAGCCATTTTTATTAAGTCATTTATGACACCTACCTTGGCCTGGTGCTCACATTTCTTTTGATGCAATGAGATTCTGATATTTTGAGATATTATGAGAGCAGAGATATTTCTGTTTCATTCATCATTTTTAATATTCAAGACTTATATAGTTTCAGTGGAACTATGGACACTGAGAAGATTTTATTTTGGTTAACTAGACTGAAGTTGTAATTGTGTGGTTGGTTTTGTATTTTCATAGAATCATAGAATGTTAAGGGGTTGGACTAGAGTGGAAACAAATTCTGTTAACTGAGAAGAGCATGGTAAACCTTCAATTCAAAAATATGTACAGAGATGTATTCTGACTTATGTCCTGGAGAAGAATATACGGTCCAGTGAGAGGTGAGGAAGAGACCTAATAAACATCAAGTTGTTTGCTATGGTATCTTCATCAAGCAGACAGGAAAAGTAGATAGAACTGTCATTTCTTCATTAATTAAGATAGGTCATCCCTTTTCCCTCACAAACACATTGGTTTAAGGTGCTTTATTACCATAGCCCAACTCAAAGTCATTGTTATAGAAAATGCTGGTGTGACTGGACCAGATAAATGAAGAAAAGATACTGGAAAAGGGTACTGGATACCAGTGAAAAATTTCTTACACAACCATCCCTACTTTTCTTTTGCTTTTCACCAGGACTAGTCACAATCTAAGAAAACTCATAAGAGTATTTATGGGTTTGCTGTTATCTTGCAAAGACAGACAAATAACATATTAAAAACCTTTCTCAGTGTATTGCAATATAGAAAAACTACTTGAGTATTTTTCATGGAAACTGGAATTGTACTACAAACACCTGCTAAGTATTTTATAGTTACTTCAGGTTTCTTTGCTTATAGAAACATGTCATGATGGGTAAGAACATGATATAATATTGGAGTAGACTGTCAGAGGTTAAAAGGAACGCTGGAGTCAACAAAATTCCTTTGCTGGCCATTTCTGTAGTTATGTAAAAGGGGAATGGGCTTCAGTTCTTTTCTGAGAGCTAGGAACTCCTCTGAAACTTAATTCTGCTGCAATATTTTTTTTTGTTTGGCTTGACCACACCAAGAAAAAAGCCCAAAATAAAATAGACAAATACCCCAAACAAACAAAAACCAAACCAACCAAATAAAAAACTAAGAAAGGAAAAGCCCTTTCCAAGGAACTTGACGTGAAGCATAAACTGCAGCACAGTGTCAGGTAGTGTAAAATAAAAGATTCCATTCTTCAGTGTTTCAGAAAGCATTTGTGCTAAGAACCAATACCTTTGAAGCAAGGATTAGGACCTGTGCCATTTGAGAAGATTAACTGGAAAGAACACCCCATCATATATCTGAGTTTAAAGTTAAACCCCAGAAAAGGACATTTTCAGTGATAGAAAGGAAGGGGTTAGTCATAAAATGGACTATTGAATTACTTTCCTAACACTTTGTAAATTCACACTGGTTACATAACACACACCCTTAAGCACTTAAGAACCATGAAGATAAAATCATGGTCCTTGCTTGCCAAATCTAACATAAACCAGAAAAAGCCCTGCAGACTTTTTTCAAAGCTTCAGGAGAAAAGTAAGATGTAATGGAATTTTCCAGTCTTTACACTGGAGTCAGCAGAGGCTTAATCTCATTGGCCTGAGGTACTGAATGAACTATTCCTCCTGGACATTTGATGCATGGGAGAACTTCAGAACATATGTGAGGATGCAAGGAAGGTTCTTGGCCTTTTGGTCAAGAGATTGAATTTTTACTGTTTTGGTGTCTCAATAGCAGCTGACATCAAGACAATGCTTAGTAATTAAAACTGACTCAACATGAATAAGAAGAGCAGAACTCTGTGAGCTTAGTCATTTGGAAAATGAAGAATGTTCTCTCCACAAGCTGTAGGCACACATACTACATAATTATCATCTTCCAGCCGTTACAGGATTGTTCCAAAGAGTACATTTTCTAGTGCTGTGCTTAATCTGCTCTAAAACCATGAGCAGTGGTTCTTCTACAGCCTACAACAGTAGTTCATTTTGTCAGAAATAAATGTGCTTACATTGCCTTCTATCACCTTAAACAAATTTCTGCCCTTGAGACTTATAAAGAAAATGTTCAAAGGCACAAAAGGCTGCCAGGAATGCAAGCCACTGAAGGTTACTAATGCATTCTAAAAGAGCTATCGCCTCGGTTACCTCCTGGTGCTCCTCTTCTTTTTGTTCTATCTTAATTCATTAAACGCTTCTTTTTGTTTTTTCTTTTTTCTCTGAATTTTCCCTCCATTTTCTGTCTTGGGTGATGATCAGAATCAAATACAGTCTGACTAGCGACATGCGGAGTGATCACCAATTAGATGTCAAGATACAATATTTTCAGAACATCTTAATCAGCTCAAATTTAAAAATGATATTTGAATACAAATTGCAAGTTTCTGTTGTCATTTTTTCTTTCATGTGTGGAGAAAGGAATTTGTAACACTTCAGAAGTTGAGTGTGTTTTATAACTTTTTAGAAGTAATTGAAGTTGTCTGCCATTTAAAAAGCTAGGAAAAGAAACTACAAACAATAAAGAAAAATAGATTTAATTTGGTTTTTATTCTTTGTACTGATATAACTAGCAAAAATAAAAGAGGAAGATTCACTCTGAGGATTAATTAAAATTGCCCTTCATAAACATAAATTCACTCTTCAAGAAAATAAAGGACATCCCTTTTAGCTGATATTTTTACAGAGGAGATTATGTAAATTACTAAAAGTTTCATTTACTTTTACAACTTTCTAATAAACTTCTCATTGTGATCTAGGAAAAAAAAAGTAGAAATCAGTTTATATTTGCTGTGGAATTTGAGGTACCTGGTGTTTTTTTCCTGACATAATAGTAAAAAATATAGGCTTCATAAGGGCCTAAAATGTTCCCTTTTTTATTACATTTGGTAAAGAAAGGAAGGAAGAACATTCAATTTGTTTGGTTTGGTTTTAGATAAACAGAGAAACAGAAGAAAATATTTTCCTAATTTGAGAGGTCACAAATTTATCACATGAGGAAAACAAACATTACATTCCATTGTGGACAAGACAATTAAAATGAGGGTGATTATACAGTCCATTATAGAAGCTGATATTGCCATTATACTTCAGGTTGATTCAGTAGAATTTAGATCTCACCACTTAGGAGGAACTTCATTCACTTGTGTACACTTGATATCCAACATCATTTGAGATGCACCATCTGTTCTGCCTACTGCAGGGTACAGTGGTTGCAAGTATAGTTTGAGAAGTGACTCTTTATTCTTTCTTGTTCTAAATAAGAATCATGGATCATAGAAACATCTAAATTAAAATTACAGGCCTGAAATGAAAACAGATTGATCAGTGACCAAACTGTTTTACAGGGAACTTAATGCTATTTTCTATATAGAAGAATACATAGTATCTGGTCTACTCTTTAAGTTGACCAAAACCCCCAGAACGGAGGACAAGAGAGAATTTATTTCTTAAGAATGTAAAGAAAGGGACTTTAATAATTTGTCAAAACTTGTGATACAGATATTTTGGCTTTGTCAATGGAAAATAGTTTACAATGAAATAAAGTGCTTAACAAATGGAATGAAACCTCAAAAATAAGATGGCTTTTCAGACATCAATACTTGAACAACTATTATATGCTATTAATGGTTATGCCATTATATGCTTTATAATCTAAACTGTGTGTACAATTAAAAGCCTTGAAAGCCACGTGGTATAACATTTCTTCTTAAGAGTTAAAGTGGTGGGAAAAAATGGGTTTGTTTGTTGTCATGTCTTTGCAGTGTGTTTTTTCCTTTCAAGCAGAAGTCAGTCTTTGAAAAATGCCCCCAGTTTTTGAAAGAAATGTTAGGGTTTTATCTAAGTGGGGGGAAATTTTTGTTCTGAAAGAAAGACTAAAAATGTGTGTGCTTGTAATAATAGGCAGGATGCACATTCCTTTCTAACTTTTGGAAGGATGGAAAATATAGGATAATATAGCAAGATTAAACTGTCATTTAAATTGAAGCATTACTATTATATCCTTTGGGATGACTTGTGTGGAAATATGGATTTTCTGCTTTTAACTCTTAAATAAAGTATTATGTTAAAATTGGTTTGCATTTGGAATGATATCTTCAATTTATTTCAACCAGAACAGATGGCCTGGAATGATGTTAATGTGAACCCGGCTTTTAAATTGCAACACTGATTGGAATTTCAGCAGTAGTCTTATTATTACAAAGAGAATGCCAGAGAGAAATAGACAGTGAAGTCTTAAAAGGGAAGTCAGGAATGTAAAATTTAATTTCCCAAATATTATATAAGGTATGATACACAGGTTATTGTTTTCATTAAATCCATTACAATCTTTAATCAATAAAAGATTAAACAATATATCAGATAAGAGCTTTTCTCCCTAGTGTTTCAATCATACACTAAAATAAGCAATTGCTTGTACAGAACAAGCTTTGAGGGACAGTTTGCTGTATATCCTAGAGTAGTAGCATCATCAGTATGGCAACAAAATAGAAATTACCACGATGAATGGTATTTCATTCATATTTCATTCATATTCTCATTAAGAAAGGTACAAATTAAGCAAGGTGACTTCTGACTACAGTCAAATTCTGGTTATAGACTCAACATCTTTCAAGAGACTATAGGATATGTGGTAATTACACTTTATGCAAACTCTTTTTTTCATTTTTGAAAAATTTCATTTCATAACAATAGAGAGTTTATGCAATTTCTGGGGAAGTGATTTTTATTTTTGCACTCCTATTTACAATAGGCTGTAGTGCATGCCCAGTAGAATGAATAATAAAATGGGTGCATGTAGCAAAAGCTCAAATCTCAGATTGTCTTCAACTGGCACAAAATGTTAATTTCACCTCAGCCCTCGATTGTAGTAACTTCTATTAAGGCCCATACTTTTGGACATCAGCTGGTTTGACAGTAAGGGCATATATACTTTGCCTAAGCATAGCCATCAGGTTACATCTGAGACTGCACTGAGGCACTAAGTAGGTAGGTCAGTACAGAGATGTCTCAGAGATCCTGTGTCACATATCCAGCATCACGTGGACACAGAGCAAGTGACGGCAGATGTGTTCAGGCAGCTGAAATGAGACATTGACTAACAGGGGATACTGCTATCTAGCAATAAAAGCAAAGGACTCTATATAAAAGCAAGAAAGGTGAAACAGCTAGAAAGTAAAATTTACTATATTGTTGTTTTTCACCAAGCAGGTGATAGCTTTCCACAGCACAACAAACCCCTCTTCTTTCTTCAAACTCAAGGATAAAGGGGAGAGAGGCTGTGTTTCTATCACAAGTCGGAATGCTTGTGCTCTCTGATAAAAGAGAAATACAAGGGCAATCAAGAGAGAGATTTCAGGGCCCTGGGATGATTGGTAGAAGGATCAGGAGCACAGGCAGTGATTTCCTTGATCTTTCTGCTAACAAGGAGTAATATTGATAGGAGTAGGAAGATCCATCAGGTCAATGTGTGGCTCCGAGGTTGGTATAATTGGAAAAATTGGGGTTTTTTTAATCGTGGGATGATCTACTCAACACCTGGTCTACTGACACCTGACGAGATGCAGCTATGTCAGAGGGGGAAAAGAGTTCTAGCACATGAGCTAGTGGGGCTAATTGACAAAGATTTAAACTACTTTGGAAGGGGTAAGGAACAAAACCAGGCTCACCAGTGATGAGCAATGGGATGGTGGGCCAAAACTTGAGGAAAGAGGCACTAATGGGATCCCTCAATCTGCTTCAAGAAGTTTTGGCTACAACATGCCACACCTGAAATGTTTCTACACTAATGCATGCAGCATGTGCAGCACACACGCTGAGCTCAAAGTTTTGGCCCAGTCCCAAAGATTTGACATCATTGGCATGAGTGGGATGATTCCTGTGGCTGGAGCACCCTGTTGGGTGGTTACAGGCTCTTCAGGAGGGATAGGCAGGGCAGAAGCGGGGGTTGGCTTTGTGTGTTATAGAAGGGTTAGAATGTATGGAGCTCACAGCAGTCAGTGGCACAGTTAAGAGCCTCTGGGGGAGGATCAGGGAGCAAGCAAGTAATGTGGATGTCATTGTGGGAGTGTATTAAAGACCTCCTAGCCTCCTAGCTGATACTGATCAATTATTCTTTGAGGAACTAAGGAACACATCCAAGTCAACTGCCCTTGGCCTTAATGGGGGACTTCAACTTGCCAGAAATTAACTGGGAGTATCACACAGCCGGTACAACCTGGCCAGAAGATTCCTAAAAAATCTGGATGACAGCTTTATGGAATAGGTCCTAAGGGAGCTAACTCAGAAAGATTTCCTCCTGGATCTACTCCTCGTCAAGATAGCAAAGTGGATGTTGGTGGCCATCTTGGCCACAGCGACCATGAAGTAATTGAGTTTAAAGTCTTTGTTGCCAGATGCCAGCAAAAGCTCAAGTCTGGACCTGAGGAGAGCTGACTTCAGGCTGCTCAGAGAACTAGTGTGTAAGGTCCCCTGGGAAAATGTTTTTGGCAGTCCTGGGTTCCATCAGTGTTGGTCACTTTAAATGTCACATCCTAAGCATGCAGGAGCAGGCAATTCCCCAATGTCAGAAGTCAAGCAGGCGAGGCAAAAGTGTTTGGACAATACTCTCAGGCACACGGTGTGACTCTTGGGGTGTCACATGCAGGGCTAAGAGTTGAACTCAAGGATCCTTGTGCGTCCCTTCCAACCCAGAATATTTTGTGATTCTGTGAAATTATATCAAATTTAAATCTAATTGTTCTAGCATTTTAGGTTTTATTAAATTAGTATATGTTGAAGCAAACACAAAATATGTTAGAAAAATACTGAAATGTACCAAGCTGTTTGCCAGATAGTCAAACAAAGCAGACTTTCTAAAACTTCCTTGAAAAAGCTTGCAAACTCCTGCCATTTGCTTGGGAGTCTCAGAATGAAAAGAAACCTTGAAAGCTACCAGGTTTTTGTATTTATGATTGTAGAAAGGTTTTTCACAGGAAGGTAATTCTCACTGAAGGAAAACAAGTTATACCATGCCAGTATATTCTACTCTTGTTTTCCGGGATTTTTTAAAATAATCATATCCATATTTTAATTACATCCTTAATAAGAGAATGGGAGAGGAGCTGTGAATTTTACTCTGGATTTTTTATCACATTTTGTGTGGTCATTCCCATAAATACCTTTTGAGCTTACTATTTGACTAAACATTTTTCCCCTTCCTCAAAATGAATTGATTTATGTACAAGTCTGATGAACATGGGCAGTTAGATTATAATAACTCTAATGAAACTTTTACCTGTAATATCAGAACATACCTTCTTAAACTAGTATGCAAGAAATGGGAGAAATTCATTATAATTGCTACCTTCCTGCGTATTCTTATTTCTCCCCAGACATTCAGTATTTAGCATGTAGATTTTAGGAAGACAAAATTTCTCAGTTTGGTACTTAGAGAACTACTTGTTTTGTAGTTAAACATGTGCATTCCATGCAGCTTTTCGTGAATACAAAGGAATGGAATTATTTGCCACATATTTAATGTTCAAACTGAATTGATTGATGAGATCCAGGCTTGATTTGGGATTACATCCCACATCCCTCCTGATTTGAAATGAAATGAGACACCAGTATCTGTGTGTGTGGCTAGCCACAAGGTCACTGTGCTACACTGGCAGGAAAGTCTTCATCCCACTGCATGAGGGCAGCAAACCCTTCAGTCTCTTTAAGTACTATACTATAATATTTATAAAAATAATGGGAAAAAAAGTAAAATTCTCTCTTCGACTGTGTATTTTATCTGCGTGGGATGAGTTAACTTTCCCCATAGCAGCTGTCATAGTGCTGTGGCCTGTATCTGCAGCTAGAAAGGTGTTGAAAACACACAAGTGTTTTGACTACTGCTGAGAACTGCTCTGCAGCATCACGGTCATCTCTCTAACACCCCCTCATCCCCCAGCCAGGAAGCTGGGAGTGGGCAGAAGGTTGGGAGGGGACACAGCCAGGACAGCTGGCCAAAGTGATACTGCATATCATATGGCATTATGCCCAGTAATAAAAGCTGAGAGAAAAGAGAGGGAGAGGGACATTCGTCATTAAGGTATTTGTCTTCTAGAGCAATTAAGTGTGCTGAGGTCCTACTTCCCAGGCAGTGGCCAAACGATGGGAAGTAGAGAATAAACCTTTTTGTTTGCTTTCCTCTTTTTGTGCATGTGATCTTTGCTTTTCTTATTGAACTGCCTTTAACTTGACCCATGAGCCCTTTTCATCTTATTTTCTTCCCCCGTCCTACTGAGGAAGGGAGCTGCTGGGTGAGTGCCCGGCATTTCTGCCCCTGTTCTTCAGAGGTTCATTATCCTCACTGAAGCATTTCTTACTGAAATTTTTTACCTTCCTACAACATATTCCTATCTCTCTGGGCCCTAAGGATCAGATATTTTTGTTTGGATTTACATTTGTACATCTTCAAGTACTTAAAATGGAAGTGACAACAGAAAATAACCTGCACAATCACCAGGGAAGAACAATGACACCCACAGCTTTTCTGGCAGACTTGTTTCTTAGTCTGACTCAGTCTACCTGTTTTAATTCTGGTTTACCACAAATTAGTCATGCGCCATTTCTGTCTGGAAGGAAGGGAGATAATTCCTAGTTTAGATGTCTTAGCAGGAGCTACAAATATAGACAAGATAAAGAATGTGACCACAGAATTGATTTGCAAATGGCTCATCACTAATACAATCTTCCTGAATTTCCATAAATTTCACTCCATGGAATTATGCATGAGAATAATGTGTACTCATGGACTTATTTACTCATGAATTTGTTTGGAGGACTGAACTTGTGGGAAGACAAAATAGATACAAAATGAGGAATAGAAATATCATAGTGCACATAATTGCTTTTACTCCCAATTCACTGACTTAATGTTGGTTTCATAAAAGCAATGATGAACTCATTTACTATTATTGTGAATGAGTATTTCTGGAGGATTCTCATTCAGTATTAATTAACTATGATCATTATTTTAAAGTGTTCGTTGTTATTTCTTGCTGTTGCAGTTAGCTATTTCTTGCTTCTTCATCATTTCTGATAGTATACTTTAAAAATATTTCTTTGCCCAATTTGAATATCTTCATCCTAATTGTGCATATCTGTTTCTAACTGCTGTTGTTCTAGAGAGAAGAATAAACTGCCTTTTTATTGAATGAAAATATTTTAATTTGCCTTTTACATCATAGTCACTGGAATTTATCAGATATGCATTTTTTTTTCCTATAAACATCAATAAACTATAATGCACAAGGTGTCTTATCATCAACATCAGAACAAGCTCAGTAACTTTCCACACAACAGGTTAAATCCCTGCCATGTTGGGAGTAGCTTTTGGAGCAGGGGGTTAACCTTCAGAAACACTATCACTGATCGTGGTCTTTAAACACAGGATAGTCTGTCCCCTTACCATTGCAGACTTGAACTTCTTAGAAGAGACACCAAGTCATGCTCTTTTAAATGAATGCTTTCTTATGGATGGCAATTGACCAACTCCACCAGGTTTAACAGCTAGCAGTACTAAGTGTTTATGGACTAATACACAAAAAATATCCTCTGTTCTTGATTTTAACAAAAAGTCTTAAGGATGAATAATTTGCTATTGCATTTTTAAGGTAGTAACGCATCTTGGATCGACAGATACATCGAATTAAACAGGGTGTAAGGTCACCTAATATCTCAATTATCTGAAAATAATAATGATATTTGATATTCAAACTCAAATTCTGAGCAGGCTTTGATCACTAAAAACATGTGGTTAAAAAAATCCTAGAAAACTGGTGCCTCAGAGGTATATGCATTTTTTCCATGATTGTTTTTTTTAAATGAGAAAGTTTTAAATAGTAGGTGGGAAAGAATACAGTAGTCTTCTAGATGGACTCCAAAGTTTAACGGATTGAAAAGTCTCACCTCTTACCGCTTAGCAACAGGGGAAATTGTATGAATAAAAATGAGAATAGTGTAAATGAGACTGAGAAATATGCTGTGCACTGCTGAATGATAAACTGGTAGTTACTCTCAAGAAAAGATTCATATAACTAAATCCTCTGCACAACTCCTGAAAGAAAGGTCAGTGCTTTATAGCAGATTTTTGAGTTGATTTTGCTCCTAGATTTTTGTTTTTTTATTTCTACAGATATGCTTTTTTATTTATCTGCTAGGGGTTTGTATTTGATAGAGGACAAGTCCAACTCTTCCACTTATGTTATTCTAGATTTTAAATATTGGAATCAACATTCAAAACACTACTGCGTGAGCTTATTGCTTGTGGCCCATTTTTAATCTCAATATGTTGTAGATTTTTGGTTTTCTTTTTAATATATATAAAGTTTTCTATAACTCATATTCCTCTAGAGAATCAGAATTTCTTTCGACCTGTATATTTGTAGAGAAATAAACAAGAGTGTAACCCAACTGATCCCACGGACACTCTCAGCAAACAAATTCTAATGAATACTGGACAAACTCTATCGTCAACTTTCCATGAATTAGTGTGAGGTTACTCTGAGATCATGTCTTTCATTTGTCAACAGGAAAAAGAGTTCGGGTGTGTTTCTGCACATTGAATAGTGTATGCTTTATGAAAAATAAAATTTATTATAAAATAAATTCTATTATTTAGAATTTATAACACCTTTTTTTTGTCCTGTGGATGGAAGACATGAACATGACTATATTCTCTAAACCATTAGAAAGTGTGAAGTCATGTTTATCCAGAGAAGATAAATTTTGTTGTAATGACCATTTTCTAAATATATTTACAAATTATGGACAAAGAAAATCAGGAAAAGACTCGGAGACTTTAACACAATACTAAAACTAAAATATTTGAACTAAAAAAACCCCAAACCCGAACAATCAAATAAGAATGTAAATAAGGTTAGCATTTAGTTTGAAACTAGCAGCTTCAATCTGCCTTCAGTCAAGATGAAGATATAACCTGCTGGTATAATTAGATATGTTAGAATGTACACTTATTTTTGTGAAACACCTTTGAAAATTCCTGTCCTTGCAAGTTATGTGATCCTACAGTGATATTATGAGTTTAAATAAGTGCTTTGGAAGAAAAAATGTCAGATTATGCATGATGAATGTAATCTTCAAATGAAATCGAGATGCTCAGTAAATATGCTACTGCAATCATCCATTTGAATAATATAGCTTCATTTAAGTTTACAAACATTTATGTTCTGTATCTCATTCTTAAAGTTCTATTGAATAGCAGCGATTCCTGAATAAAACAGTACTCTTTTATTGCCCAAGGTGCTTCTTTAATCTTTCTTTTAGATTAGATGTGATGGCAGATTTTGGCAGTTTGAAAGCTCATCTTACCTTTGCAACACTTACTGAATTTCAGTTTGGGTAAAAGCTCACTGCTTTACCCCACCAGGATTTTTCAATAACTAGATATGGAACTAAGTTTTCAGGTTTTTCCTTTATATTCTGACATGTATCTGATTATAATAGCCACTAAAATACATTTGTCAAATGTTTTAACAAACTGCAGCTATAATAGTTTCCATAGAAACAGGATTGAAAACTAAAAATAACATCAAAATTTAATGTTTTCTGTAAAAGAAATTGGTAATACTATAGACATGACATTACATTAAAAAAAGACAGAACCTTTTTCCTATTTTGTGCCAGAGAGCAATAACCAAGATAATGGGCTATTTTGTAGCATCATCTATATATCAAGCTCCATCTTTATATTTATACCATCTTCATCTATTTGTAATTTAAATACATACACAGAAAATTTGTTTTCTATTTTGCAAAACCAGAAATACGTAGTTGAGTTCCAAGTAAAATCGCTACCAATGTATCAGGCACTGAGGAGGCACAATATTCTCTGAAATCAAAGAACCTGATTTGTCACGGTTGGAGGTAAAATTGCTGTGCAAAGAAAAGAGATTTTTGACCTGTGAAAAGAATAACACTAATTTTCTTTTCTTTTCCTATTATAGACAGAGATACTTCTCCTTGAGACTATGAAAACATTTGGATTATATCTTTACATGATTTATTTCCATATTTGTTTTAAATTTAAAAATGTGAGGGAGTTTTCTAGGGGAAAAAAAAAAGAATACTTTCTTTTGTAATCTGAGTGAAATAAAGGTCTGGTTACAAAATATTGGTAAATGCTTTGTGGGATTTAATTTTTGGCTTTTAATTAGAGAATATTGTGCTTGAAATGCACAAGGCACATTCGGAAACCTTCAATCCTCCTAGTTTATTGAAACTGCATATTTGATGTTGCAAATTTGTAATATTTAACTTTATTCCTATGAAAAATCTACTAAATTTGGTGAGTCTTGTATTAATTAGATATGCATGTTACCTTTTCTGAACACCATAAAAACTTTCTCATTTAAACATGACATTTTATCAGTGTTAAAATTTTGAAATTATTTAGATTCTTGGACTATAAAAAATGTACTGTGGAGTTCTATTTTATCTTTGACCAACACAGAGCTGCATCTTCTCTGTGACTACCCCAGCTTCCCAGGTGCCCTTGCACAGTACGTATGAGACTCTGCGGGTGGAACTGCACAATAAAGGGGTTCATCTGTGCTGGAGGTGTCCCTGAGACTGTCATCCTACGCCCTGTATCAAACTGCTTCCATCAAGAAAAAATGATGTGTGATGCCCCTCTGAAGGGACCAGAAGGCCCAATATGCAATACTGGACCCACTCCTTAGGGCAGTTTGCTGTCTTCCTGTGTCACTGCCCCGGAAGGGGTCAGCCTCGAAGGGCACTTGTCCCGTGGGAGGCAGCAGTGACCTTCCCGCAGACATGCACTTAACAGCGTCGCGTCTCGGCAGCCGCGTGGTCGGGCAGCACTGGCTCTGAGGCAACAGGCGTACCCAATATGAGGAGACCCAGGTAGCTAAGTCTCCCAGGTGTCCCGGAGGTAAAAGAGGCAAGGGAGAGGACCACTCTGTGAGCCTTCCAAGAATTTATTCACTCCGAAAGGAGAGGGAAGAAATGGCCGCTGAGGGCAGGGTGCAAGCGCTTTTAAGTGGGGGTGGTACAGAGCGGACAACCAATGAGAGATCAAACAGGGGGAGGATCCAGAGAACACAGAACCAATGGCAGGGTTACAGAGGAGGGACCAACAGGGTAAACCAATGAGTAACCGAACTGAACAGAACTTTCCAGAGAGATGGGGGTGGCTTTAGACCTGGGCCTCGCCCACGGACAGCCCCTTGCTCTCTGATTCGTCTGCCCATCGGATAGGCATGATGTTAGGGATAGGGGGCGGACGCCGAGTGGTCCAAAATGCCCCAACATTCCTGGAGCCTGGGTTAAACGTGGGAAGACAAATATTCCCACCTTAGTATAGCCCTCAGATTATGATCCATTATTGATTTTCAGGTGGTCAGCAATGAAGTAGTAACAAGAACTCAGAGGATGATTGAGAGAGAATTCAGGGGCTTGGGACAATAGGTTAAGGGATCAGGCGCACAAGTGGTGTCCTTCCAGTTGCAGGGAATGATGAGGGAAGAAACAGAAAGAGACAGCTAACCAATACCTGGTTCCAAAACTGGTGTTACCGGCAGAATGTGTAGATGTGGCACTCAGGGACATGGTTTAGTGCTGGACTTGGCAGTGTTGGGTTAATGGTTGGGCTCGATGATCTTAGAGGTCTTTTCTAACCAAAATTATTGTACGATTTTACAGTTCTATGATTTTTAACAGATGGTAAATTTAGAAAACATTCTTTAAGCACACAAGCCTTACTGATCTCACATCTGATATCTGATACAAGAGCACAGTCTTACCAGAAGCAGAAGAAAACAGCATGAGGAATTCAAACTACATTTTTACAAAACAGTGAGGCAACTGTGATGGTCACAGAACAAAGGTGAATTCTTTTTATTCTGGTTTGCATCTCCTGTTTCTTAAATTTTTTTGCTTTGAGTTAAATGCATACTTGTGAAATATTTCTGTGAAAAAGTGCAGTTGTGGGAGATCTATTTTTGCCTTTAAAAACAGTTTTATGTGAAAGCCTTCAGATAATCCTACTGTTTTACGGTTTGACTTTTTATGATCTTTCAATATTTTAATCTGTAAGGTGAATTTATGTCTTCACAGCTGTAGATTTTTCTTTCCAGCATATTGAAAGTTTTATATAAGAAACTGAGAGTTTTATGTTAGGGAGGCAGTCTAGATAAGCTATCAAAAGACTGAACAGGTAATTTGTATTGAAGTGTGCATGTCTTTCTCCATTTACATATATGAATTTAAGACGTGAATAAAAATAAATTAAAAGCACCGTGTCTTTAAGTTAGATTTACATGTTGTTTATTCTAAAGACTGTTTCCTATGTTTCAGAAGAAGCAGGGAAGATTTTTTCATCCAGTCCAAACTGAGATTTGTTTAGAACTTTATTTGAATATCTAAAAAATACAAAGAAAAATCCTGGTTTACGGAGCACATAATATTTCGGTGTTAGCTGAATGTGTGATGTTTACAGATTTCACTCAATCAGATATTTTTAACAAATATGATTGCTCTTCAGAAGGAATTTCTAGGAGCCTTTTTCATTGTAGAGCATGGTAATGTCAGATGCTGTCAAGCTTTAATGACCATGAGATGTACCTTATAGGCAGGATTAATGTAGTTAAATATATTCAGCTACCTTAATTTTATTATTAGTCTTGGCTACTTTTCTTTTGGGAATATCTGTGGTACCAATTGTAGTGCTGGCTTGCTGTACTGTTACTGTGTTTTTTCTTAAGTAAGTAGTAAGCATTTTTGGAGAGTTAATATTCTAGAATCTCACAATACATCCTAACTATAAGAACAGGTTTCACAATTTTGTTCAGATTGAAAATGTACCAACCCTTCCCTCTTCTCAAAAGGCAGCTGGCAGCTGTTTTTTTCTTGGCTCCATGAAAAATAAACAAAATGTTTAATTTCATGTTTCCTGTATTTAAAAAAACAAATATTTGTCTCACAGGTCTTTTATTTTTTAAATTGCATTTAAGTTTCAAATTATTTTCATATTCAGCAATACTGGGGTTTCTTTTCCCAAGTATCATTTGCTGCTTCACTACATGGGTTTTCTTCCACAGTACATTTGAAATGTAATTCTTGTCTCTTTTCACACAAGTACCTATGTTCATTGTTTGTTCTTCAGAGCTGTTGTAGATGAATGAAGTGGAAAAAATGAAGAGAGGTTTATTTGCTATTGCAAAACACAAATTTCTTGAGGATATTGGTGCCTTAATCTTCAGAAGGACTGGAACAGGTATGTCAGTATATCTATTATTCTAGTCATTATCAAAATACTAATCTTGATGTTTTTCAGGGCATCACCATCACGACTCATCACCCACACACAGATCTGCGCACACACATAGATTCTAAATTCCTACATGGACTGAATGATCTTAAAGATCTTTTCCAACCTAAATATTTCTTTGATTCTATGTAACTGTAAATTTCAGCAACTCCAGTGCTGCGCAAGAGCTATTTTACAGGAACAAAAGGACTCTCCCATTTTAATGACTGTTTAATTCTAGTCTCCATGGAAATATTTTGAAGGAAAAAACTCTCTAAATAACTGCCACTGGCTACTTAAAGGTAATGGAAAATGTCATGTGTGAAATTATAAAATGGACAGAAGCAGTTACAAAACTGATGAAATGACTAGAGTGAGTTATTTGAAAAAACATGCAAATGATGTTTTAGAGAGCAAAAAAGTAGGAAAAAAAGGAAAATCTTCTTTATAAACATTTTGTAGCACAAAAGGTGATAGACAAAAAGCAAGGAGAGAGTAATTTCTGCTACATTACTTTTAGCAATCAAATGTCACCATTTAAAGAAACCCGAAGGTTTAGTTTGAAAACATCTTTTTGTTGGCTTTTTAAAGGAAATGTACATCTGTCTTTTGTTTTTCTGTTAAGAGGTGTTTTACATTTAATGTTAGTTTTGATTAAAGAGGGAATCTGAAAAGTACTCAAGACTTAATAATTATACAGCATTGTCTTATGCTGTGCTACACCTTCAAGAAGACCCTGCACCCCACCTTGTTAATCACCACTCCTTTCTGTTCAAGTATCTTTGACAATGTAAGAGCTGTCATGCTGCTAGACTTTGCCTATCTGAATTGCAGTGATAGTGCAGACAAAGGATTAAACATTTATTATACGACTGTTAAAAATCGGAATAGTCTAAACAAGTAAAAGAACTGCATAGCAGCAAGGAAACTGTGCTGCTGCAGCCAGGTCCAGCCAGCTGAGGCCAAACTCCACTGGTAGTACTAGCCAGAAGCTGTCAAAAAGACACTTTGATGACTTTATCAGAGGATCCCCATGATGATGGTTTTCAAGAAGAAACTATATCTATCATTTAAATGAGTTTTAAATTGCTACAATGCTGTTTTTTGTTTCTTTCATTTAGATATTTTGCTGTTGAACTAAAGTTATTGTGGAACTTTTTAAACTACAAATACTTTTTTCTTTGTTTGATTGCTTTAACTTCTGGCAGCTGTCCATCGAGTTTTGAGTTTCTTAAGTGTAAAAAGCCCAATCCCACTGCATAAGGTTAATATAGCTGGTAGCTCCAGAGATTTGTAGACATGGGAACACCAAAATCAACCTTTTGAAAAAGCATAACATTGGCTCCTTGATGAAATATAGTTCAGAATACAATAATTTTGACTAAGGCTTTAATTTTAAAACCAGCAGCCAACGCAAATATGCCTAGAACAGTGAAGTTATGCTACTGAGAAAATTTAGTTTCAGTTGTTTCTCATCATAAGAGACAGTACATCTCCAGTGAAACTGTTGAGGGAAGATGGATCCTGTGAACCATAACTGAGCCAGTAGGGAGTGTGAGCTCCAAAGATGCAGGTGTCTGTGTGCACACAAACCTGCTCACAGATATGACCAGATATGCTGATCAGTACACAAGGATACAGTGCCTTTACCAGCACCCAGGTAAGCACCAACAGCACTCTCATACATGTGAGCACAAGAGGCCTAATCTCATCCTATTTTTGCCTGATTGGGATGGAGGTTCACTACTGGCACACACACGGATCTCCTCCATCCACAGGCACACCCACATTTGCACATTTCTTGATATTAACATTTGCTCTAAGACTGCCAAATACCCATCATCAGATCTATGCTCAGTCTTCGCATTAGTCCTAGGCTGAGTGCCTCATCTGTGCACATGCAGGTCCCCTTCGACTCACTGGCGAGTCCAACTTCAGTTGTGAATCACGTACCCTCCAAACACAGAGAGCACAAAGTAAGGTGACATAGCAAGAACTACAGAAGTTTAACAAGAAGGCAGAACAACAACCTTGATGAGCTGTTGCGAGACAAGCGTACTGACCACAGCTTGTTGAAATTGTACCAGCCTCTTTTACCCTTCCATTGCCACTCCACTTTCC
Organism: Lycocorax pyrrhopterus obiensis; assembly: GCA_014706295.1. Lineage (NCBI taxonomy): Eukaryota > Metazoa > Chordata > Aves > Passeriformes > Paradisaeidae > Lycocorax > Lycocorax pyrrhopterus. The sequence goes on from JACSVZ010000002.1 coordinate 124,560,164, forward strand.
CAGATTTGTTAAACTACATTCAATTTGGTCCTTCCTTTTCACTTCTTCTTTGGAGACAAAATAAGATTAAAAGGCTTATGGGTCTAGATAAGAAGGGAAATAGCTTTCTAAGTACCAACATGAGCAAAACAGACTCTACTGAGTACCATGCAGCTGCTTGCTCACTCCCTCCCCCTCTCATCCCCCATGGGGACAAGAATCTGAAGGAAAAGGTAAACCTTGTGGGTTGAGATTAGAACAGTTTAATAATTGAAAATAAATTATGATGATGATCATGATAATGATGATTATAGGGGAAGGGAGAGAGTGTTGACAGAACTCTAGGAAAACAAATTATGCACAGTATAATTGATATTATAACCTGCTGACCAATACCCTGTCTGACACTAAGCAATGATCAGTGCCCTTCTGGGTAACTTCCCCAGTCTATATACTGGATATGATCGTGGTACGGAATATCCCTTTGCCCAGCTTGCGTCACCTGTCCTGGCCATAATCCCATGCTCCCAGCTTTTCCTGCAGCTCCTCACTAGGAGATCATGGAAAAGTGAAAAGTCCTTGACTTAGGGTGAACACTACTGAACAACAACTAAAACATCAATGTGTTATCTATTTTATTCTCACCCTGAATCCAAAAATGACTTAGCTACTAGGAAGAAAAATTACTATTTCCCAGCTGAAGCCAGAACAGGTGATAAGAGCCTTGTAGGGCTGAAATTTTCCTCACCTGTCTATTGCCAAATAAACAAGTCATGTTTACACTTACATATCCCAACAGGCAATACCAGAAGCTATTGCTTTCATTTTAGGATAAAGTCTCATGAATGTGTTACAGTTGTGATATTATATTACTATTATTATCAACACTTACTTTTCTCCTACCTGCATATTTAAAAATAAGCAAGCCACTTGGAGTTTAAGGAAGAAAACAAATTTATTGCTGACATTGAGAGAAGGATCTCTGCAATTTTGTATGTCTAACCTCTGGAGGATGTTGGGATTTCTGAAGAGAAGAATTAGCATGTTCCTGCTGTGAGACTTACATGAAGAGGCTCAGCTCTATGAATGCAACTGCAATTCAACTGTCTGATTTGCAATTCTACATTCTAACCAGCAAACAGAATGCTAATTTAAATTAACCACTGCTAAAACACAGCAAAGTTAAATCCCATTGTATATTGATTTTGGTCTGGGTAAGTATTGGGTTTTTTATGAAATTTCACTGTCTGTCTCTCCAAATGAATTATAAATTGAATTGTCATCATATTCGAAATATGAACTTCATTGTGCCCTTCTGTTTGTTTTACCAGAAACAGAAATAGGGGAATATTTTATAATTTGTAGCTGCTTCTCAAACATTTTAACGGAATTTCAGAATAAAGGTACATTTTTCTCTGGGTTTTTTCATTACACTCAATAATATTCGATAAGTTAATTCTTTATTTTCTATTATTCTTGAAAGAGACCTTGACATCCCTTCTTACAGGAATAATCTATAATCACCTATAGCAGGAATAATTCTATTTTATGTGGCTGTAGGATTAAATCCAAGATCATCACAACTGTAGATACTAAAGAATGTGTTTTTCTAGTATGTTCTGATACTGACACTCAAAATCATTATTTTTTTTTCAAATAGTGAATGCCAATAAAGGCATTAGAGTGTACTTTTTCACAAGCAGTGATATTTAGTGAAAGCATTGCTGAATACCACAGACTGAGATCAAACTATTGCTGTTCACATGAGTTTCAGTAATTTTGAGGCTGTATTAGTGGACACTGTGCCATTCTTTAGTTAACAGAAGTAATTATTTTGTTGATAGAGTCCTTAATGATTTTTATTTAGGCAATAGTGGAAGCAGCTTGTGTAAACCTCTTTAGAGAGGACAAAGCTACAGAAATGATATTAAAACTTGAAAAAAAATGCTGCTTTCCTCTTTTAATTATAAAAATAACTTTTTTTCCAGGGATGCAATCATTTATAACTTCAGCAGCTCTTTTCTTGAAATGCCCAGGGTGAACGTAATTCCACTTTTTTCCTGTTTGTTTTTTTTTCCCAAACTAATATCAATATGGGGAAAAGAAGAGGTTTAAGTTCTTCTGAAAGCATTACTGAGTTCGTTCATTACTGATTTTGTTCACTTTGCCACTTGCTTATGTCAGGATAGGCAGGTCACATCTACATTGTTATAAATTTGATGATTCACAGTTACAGCTGAACAATACTTCAAAGAAGGACAGCAAAAGGCCAGATGGCACAGTTTAATGTGCTACAGAAACAGTATGTAGGTCCATCTGTATCAAATAAATACGGGGTGTTTCTGTAAGGCTATTGTTCTTCCATATGCTTGGTCCAATATGCATGTACCTGAACAATATAAAACTGGGGCATGTGTGACAACTTTTTTATGTGCGTGTACCAGTTCTGCCCACTTTCAACAAAAAATGAGTTTTTTAATCAGGAAACTTTGCAGCTGGAATTATTTATTCCATTCTGCTCATGTTGCAACAAATCTCTGGTTCTAAACCAAGAATAATAAGAAATGTTAACAATATTAAAATTTTATCTTACTTCTCTACAAGAAAGGCAATTGGAAAGATCCTGATAGGTTCTGAGCAGTTCCCATAATGGCAGAACAACCTATGTTCTTGCAATTTAAGAAGTAGAGCTTTTCTCTGAGTTACCATAGTAGTGATATTAGTACATGTTTTTTTCAGTGAGAAAAGACATCTTCCTGTTAAATGTTTGCTAAAAGAAAACTGGAGGCCCAGAGCACATCAATAAACTCTTTCAGCCACAGTATGAAGAGAATAAGGTCTTTGGTGCATTAAGTTATTATACTTTTGAATATACATTCTGTTTTCCTTCTGTTTTCTCAATCAAGACATGCTTAGCAAAATTCTCAGGGGATAACTCTGAAGTAAAATGTCACAAACTATAAAAACAAGTGAAAATGCTCTTAATAAAATGAAAGTCGTGGTTACCATGTAACTGGATTTCTGAGTTTGTGGAACAATAGGAACTTTTATGTTGACATTTATACCACAAAATGCAATTAAGGATTTGCAATAAACCAGGCTGATTTAAAATGGATTATTATGAATTTAAAATTAACTGTAACTATTTTAATTAATTTCATGCCAATCATTTTATACTGTAATTGTCAAATCAGATCAGAAAATGGTAAAAAAATATTCTAACTCATTTGATAACATATTTTTTGATTGGTGTGAAACTTGTTGACATTGTGTGACTGGGTATGTCAGAATATGAAAAGGAAAATTTTATAAAATTCCAAACACTTAAAATTCCTACCATGCTGGCGAAATAGTTACAATTGAAATTCAGGGTATTTTTCACAAATTTGAATCTGATTTGAATTGCTAATTATATTTCAATTGTACTTCATTCTGATTCAATTATTAATGCAAACAAAAAATGATTACTTAAGAATTGCATATTCCAGAGATTAGCTGCTCAAATAAATCCACTAATATGCTTGTATTCATAGTAAGTGACACAATAAACTGGTATTTAATGTGGCATAGACTTTCTTCAACCTCTTTCTCCTTTATCTAAATCAATATTATCTTTAAGACTGTTGCAGTTGGATGAGAGCATTAGTTCATTTGATGTGATCTGCCCTATTCTTAACAGAAAAAAAGGACATCAGAGATTATCCATTTGTTTATCCTTGAAAAAACAGAACTTTCCTTTCAGCTTCATTTTTGTAGTCATTATCTAAAAGCTGCATTTCCTGGATTCCTTATCTAAGATGGGAAATAGCTAAACTGCTGATTTTTAAACTGTGAGGTCTACGGGATTTTAAAGAAAGACTCTGCATTTTAGGTAACTTAAAACTTTTGGAATAACAACATTTCACATCAAAATGAAGCCATTTTAGAGTACGACAATGAAGCATTGAGGGAAGTGGCTTCACAATAAAACCAAAAGTATCTTCCATTTCCAATAATTAAGATTTCTGCTTAGGTTTGATGTAAGTAATCAAAGAAAGAAAGAAAGATGTACATGTTTTTACCAGTCCTACTCATTGATACCAGAAAAGAAGACCAGTTTTGTTCCCATTCATTCTGTTCCCATTTTTCAATTGTGTGTGAAATTTTCCTGACTGGGAAATTAGCCTGATGTTCTTTAATAAGTGCACACAAGCATAGTTTATCACAGAAAGGTTTGTAATGACTAAAGTCATTACATTAACACTTTGCTAATAACTTTAGATATATCACTTCTATTTAATAATTCAAACAAAATGTGCCAAATAGTGATATTGTAGAGACTGCATTTTCAGCTTTATCTGCAAGACTCTGGTTTAGGCAACCAGTAGCTTCCAGGAAGTACAATGAATATTAATTAAGTTTTCAGCTTGTGCTGAGACTTTCAATATGTTCTGTGTTTTGGGGAGGTATCAGACTAGTGCATTTATCCTCAATTAGCAGAAATGTCAGTTGGTGGATAAAATTAGTATAATCTGATGCTAATCAAAATTTAATAATCCCTTCTTATTATAAAGGATTTTCAGTAGGGAACTGAAATTCACCAATAAGGTTGCTCAGCAAGAAAGTACTTTTGATTAGATAGAGTGATTTACATATTATGCAAAATAAACTTAAGGGTCAGCAGATTAAGGTACCATTCAAATGCCTTGCTATGCACTTTCAATTCTACTGAAGCTTCAAAATCTCACTGGAAATTTAAAGGTACAGAAATTATACAAAAACCACAAAGCAAAACAGTTCACATTTTAAGGCCATTTTTGTGTATTTGCTTGGGCTTTTTGTTTGTTTTATCAAGTGTTGGTGTAATATAGCATCCTGGGAGTCCTCTGCTGAACTCACTCCAGTTTATCAGTGCCTTTTCTGTCTTCAGGGTTCAAAACCGGATGCAGTATTTTAGATGAGCTCCCACTGAATGCAGAGTACATAGAGATAGTTACTTTGCCCAGCTGTGTTCATACAGCCCAGGATATTGTTGGTCTCTACTGCTGCCAGGGCATGCTGCTGCCTCATGGTCAAGGTGCTGCCTACCAGGACAATCACAGCCTTTTCCACAGGGCCCCTTCCCAGAGGGTAAAAAATGAAAGAATTAGAAATTACTGTATCTGTGATAGTTTAAGTCAAGCCAAGTGATTGCTTGTACATTTAGTTAGGTTTATGCACCAGGTAGCCCTATTTCATACACGGTTAAGTGATATCTAATGTTTCAGTCTGAAGAATAGTGTAGAAGTTTAAAAAAGGTGTATGCTGAGCAGCTCTCCTTTCTTGTGTAAAGCATCTTTTTTTTTCTATAATATGAAAATTAGGAGTTTACTTAAAGCAGTGATTTTGCACAATAAAATTTCTATTCATACACTTCAACCCTACTCATTAATTCTAATGACATTTGGACAACATCCAAAGCTAACATAAAGCAAAGAGAAAAATAATTTAAAAAATGAATTCAATATTAGGAAAATTTAAGTAGTAAGTGCAACTCGTACAGTGGAATTTTCGACTCAGAAAGGATATTTTGCATGGAAGAATAAAGCCTAGTGAAAGTTTCTTCCTTTAAAGTACGAAAAATAAGGTTTAGTGTTTCGTATTTTGGGAATTATTTTCTGTTTGTTTTTTCAAACTTGAGAACATCTCCTTTGTTAAATGGATAATGACAATGATGAAATATTTACAAAACATACACAAATGTTTAGGATCCATTCTGAAGTCACTGTAGTATCATTTTAAAAACTCTTGAAGAAAACTCTTCAGTTTCTGCTGCAAAGCAATGGATTGCTGCTGTACCTACTCCTAGTCAAGAATCACTTATATACAACAGAAAATTATCTGTTTAGACATTTGTATGGTGTTTTAAATGTAAAATCTATTGTAGTCAAAGTGTTGAATAAGAATGGAAGTTATACTCCTTACTGGGTAGTGTTAAGTATTCATCACAGAGGGGATTTTCATTTTTCTGATAGACAAAAGATTGCTTACTAGTTAGTTACATGGAGATGACTGCCAGTATATTTAGGGAAACAACCTCTCTTGACATAGTTCTTAAATTAATTAAAGGAGATTCTTTTATGTTTTTTTTTTCCATCGTGAAGGGCAAAAGAGAAGGAGTTTGGGAAAAAAAAAACCCATTAAATTAGACCATACCTTTTAGAAGGCTTTGAAAGGAGTGGCTATGGTAGATGAAGAGCACCTAGAAGTGAAGAAAAAAAGCTGGATGCTCAATTGCCAACCTATCAAAAAGAACAGAAAGTAAACTGAGTAGTGCAAAAGTGCTGAAAAAGGTTTACCACAGCTTTTAAAATGTGTTTTCTGTAAACTTTTATAGAGGTTGTCAGTTTTAAATAGCATGAATTAATACTAGTATTTGAATATTTAGTGATATATTCCTCTGTGTACACTTTGCCCCTTTCTATAGGCCTCTACAGTACTCCGTCTGGCCACATAGAAATACAGATGACATCCCTCTTTCCAACTGTACTTTTCTTTGCATGACTCATTTCTCACTAAAACTGTTCTGTCCAACATATCACAATAGCTCATCATGATGATTAATTCAAATATGTTCCAAAAATATCCTTTGATGCAAAAAGTATTAAAGCATCAATCAGTCAGCCTCTAATCGTGATTTATTAACCTTCCAGTAAATTCAGTAATTTTCAATTCTCATTTTCTTTTTCTGTTGTGAACTAAATACTACAGATCTGGTCTCTGAAAAAAATATGTCTAATTTGCTTTTTTATTCAGCAGGCACATATGTTTAATGGCTTCTACTATTAGTATAAGTGGGATATCTAAAAATATGATTCTTTAACTTCCTTGAAAGAAACACAAATACAAATTCCCAAAGCTTTGTACTTGTCTAAAAAATATGTTTTAAAATGAATTTTTACATAGAAAGAATGTGGGCAGATCCTTTTGTTTTACTTCACTAGAAATGTTGTGTACCTTCACAGAAGATTCCATTTTGATTTTTCTGTTTGAAATTAATTTGAAAGTGCTGTTTATACTGAAAAAAACCCTGCTGGTTTAGGCTGGTTGAGGCATGTACGAGTTCCATAACATAATATTTCAAAACACTGTTTGGCTGACCTAAGCCAAAGGAAATATCTGAGACCCAAAGGGAGTAGAGATTAATTTACTGCAATGAATCTGCTGTCTTTATAGAACTATCGTGTTAAATGGACTAAAAATGCTTCTATCTGTTAGTGCCACGGATTCAAGTTATAAACCTCTATAGTGCTTCAAAACTGATTCTTTCTTTCTCTGAAACTGAGGACAGAAATATGACTCACAGGGAGCAATTCACTTACCTAAGCACAGGTGGGGAGTGCTGTGGGAGCTATTTTAGACTTTCTGAGCCGACAGAGGAACAGATATGGCCCAAGCCTCCAAGAAATGTGCATACTTCTGCAGCAGGAGCCAGAGCCTGGACTATCTGCCTTCTGGAATCTCAAAAGGCACTGGGCACCAGTGCTTGTTCAAGTAAATTTAGTCCGCGGTCTTTATGCACGGCAGGATTTTACTTTGGTAACAGCACGTGGCATCAAAGATCAGCAGATATATTTTGTTCTCACCTCCTTTAAGAAACTGAAGAACAAAACCTAATATTTTCAAGACTCAGATACCACTGTAAAAGTGTTTTTCTGTTATTTATGACCCAAGGGTGTATCCAATTTCTTCTTTTTTTCCTATATCGATCTCCCATTTTGCCAAGTTTTTAGCCAGTCTAAAGGCATAGATTTCAGGCTCATGTTAGAGTGAAACTGATAGAAACTGTTGTATAAGTTGCCAAAAGACATATCTTTGATCAAACTTGTCTCACTTATATGTAAAAGATGCTTAAAAGGAAAACTATTATCTAGCTATAGTACAGTACTAATCTTTCAGAGATTAAAGATATGATCTAATTCACAAAGAAATCAGTTTAAAGGTGCCCACAGAGTTGAATAAGACTTGAGAGAACCCTGGAGATGATAGGAATAAAATTAATAACATCTTGAAATAGCAAAAAAAATTCCTTTGTTCTAATTGTATTTTAATTGTGACAGACCTTTTTATAATGCTAATGAAGTGAACAGCAAAACATGGAAATTTGCATTTTCAGCTGATAAAAATTTTCCTGGTTAACTGACAGGGAAAATATTTTTATTAACTTTTATGAAATATCACCTTCTTTTCTAAAATGAGTGTCTATGTATATTCATATGTACACAAAAATATATTAAAAACCCCCTAAAAACATATATTTAAATAAATAATTTTAGGGCTTCTTTTTTGCCTACACTACTAAAGGCTAATTATTATACACATAATTCATTAGTCAGATAGGGTATATGTGCCAGTAAAATTCCATGAGAAAGAGACAGAGAGAGATAAGAGACCCCCTGGTCAAATACTCTTGACTGTAAGTGCAGATAAATTGTGTTTCAACTCACAACCAACAAGGTAGTTAGAGAGAAACTGCTGAACATTCAATTTTTTAAACAAAAGTAAAAAATACTGTGTAATATATTTTACGGTTTCAGCTCAGAAGTTCCAATGCCTCACTTGAAAAATTGTTATTTTATCTACTCTTTATATAACAGTTTATATGTTATTTATATGTATTGTCTACATCCTAGACCTAATTTCTCCCACTTCATCTGAGGCATGTGACTGAGGTATCTAGGACAAAGATGTAAACACTCTGGTATCCTTTAAAATGTGGTTTAGCAAATCTTAAATACTTAAAATTGCACCTTAAGTTGACTGTGTAAATTATTTTGATAATATCTCAGCGTATTCAAAATAAAGACTAGAAAATGCCATTCATATTATTCATTTTACTGAGCATTAGTAGTATATTGTAATTATGTAGTTTCAATGAAGTTGAAAGTTGATGAAAGATTCATACACTTTGGATCCTCTCACTTGAATTAGATTTTGAACCTGTTTGATGCTGAGAAAAGACATAACAAGAGTAAGACTGAAATGAACTAGATGACTTTTTGATGATTTCTAAGAAAAGTGTAGTATCATGCTGGAGCATTGCATTCTTTTCACACCACTTTCATTTTAAGTGTACCTAAAGATACCTACAACCTACGTTGTAACATTGTAGAGATCATGTTTTATCATAGAAGTGGGTTTTAACCTCCTTTTAACCATGGCTATATTTCTTTTCACACAAGAACCGTGTTCACCAGAAGAGAAAGGTGATATACCTGTTAAAGAACGAGAAAGGCTTTCAAGTGAAATTAAATCTTGGTTACTGCATGCATCGTTCTTATGTTTTGCCTCTTTCTTGCATCCTAACAAATTCACTCTGCATGGAGTAAGTAGAGAGGTTCAAAAGTATCTTAATCCTCCTAATAGGAAATTTAATTAAATTTTTAAAAAATCTTTGGAAAAAAGTTATTAAAAAAAAACCAAACAAACCCTCATAACGATAAAAAACCCCCATTTTTTATTAAGTGACTCTTGGTTCTCTTCAAGCACAACATTCAGACTCTGAACTGTGATTTAACTATCATTTCCATTACTGTGGTTGCCTATGGAGGCAGATTACATAAGTGTGTGGAAGGAACAAAATTTTCATTCTTGCATGTGTAGGATTTAAAGCTTCCTTAGAATCAGATTTCCATAATTATACATATAATGGTTATAGAACTGTATCTTACTAGGTCGAGTGGGTGGGCAAAAAACAACCTTTCAGGCGTACAAAAGCTTATTAAGATTAGACAGGGTTTTGGAGAATACATGAAACACTGTTAAAGGGCAAGTGAGATTTCTCATCAATGTTCAGTAGAGATTTTCATGCTTTCTCTAGTTATGCTGCAAGGGCAGAGAGTTCAAACAGTCTGCAACCCTGGGCCATGAAGCTAGTTTAAGTAACTGTGGAAGGAGGGACTGTGAAGTTGTCAAAATGAATGAAGCATATAAGGTGAAGGATAAGGGTATAAATAACACAAATGCAAAATAAAGTCAGATTCTCACAAATGAGGGAGAAACATGTAGGAATTTTTTGCTTAGTATCAAGTAAAACTATGCAGTAGAAATAACCCACCTTCCCCCCCATATAAACATAATTTCAGGTATAAAAGTTATTTAAAAACACTTTTTTTAATTTTGAAGTTCCAGTCCTTCAGCACCAGGTTTGGTAAGACTGTATGGCTACAACCCACAAGACCCTTTCTTAGTTTGTTTTTTGGGTTTTTTTTATTGACAGCATTGAGCAGATACTTGCTAAATATAGCATATAATAATGACAGCTGCAAGCTAAAAGACCCTGAATAGCCAAACGCTTTCACAAATCCTAATAATTTTTACATTTTAGTGCAGTACTTTTCCAGACTGCTCAGTTCCTCAAACTGGTGCTGGAAGAGACTTCAGGGTGACTTTATTGCAGCCTTCCAGCACCAGGGAGCCAACAAGAAAACTGAAAGGGACTTTTTACAAGTGTATATAGTGACAGGACATGAGGGAGAATGGCTTTGAAGTGAAAGAGAGCAGGTTTAGATCAAATATCAGGAAGAAAATCTTCACAGTGAAAATGATGAGGCACTTGGAACAAACTGCTGAGAGAAGTTCTGGATGCCCCATCCCATGATTAAGGTTAGGTTGGGTGGGGCTTTGAACACTTTGGTCTAGTGAAAATTGTCCCTGCCCATGTCATGGGTTGGAACCGGGTAATATTTAAGATTCCTTCTAACTCAAGCCATTCTGTGATTCTGTGATTTAGGAACATAATTTTGATCATAATGTTGCAATGTTTTATTTCAAAAATGTAAATGAGAAGAAAAGAACCACGTTTTTATTTTTATGATTTTGAAATACAGAGCAATAAATACATTTCTTTAATGCTTAGCAGTGTTGAAGGGAAAATGTAAATCTGCAACAAACTAACATATGCTCAGTATTTGCAATCATATATTCAAACTACACATATATAATTTCCATATGTTTTTAGAAATAACAAGCCCTGAAGTGTTTGTGTTGATTTGAAGGTGTGCACAAACCCAGAAGAAAAAAGGTTGCTTTACTGGTCTTGAAAGCACTGCTATGGATAAATTAATTTAGAAAAGGTAATGTGAGGTAGTTAGTCATTGTACCAAGGTTATTGACAAAAGGTGAGTACATAAAAAAGTCATTACAGTTATATATAACTATATGTATAACTATATATATAGCTATTCACAGAGTTTATTTAATGCATTTTTTTTCAAGATTTTTTTCAAATAACTGATTAAAAGCCTTTTTTGCCTTTATACTGGCTGATGCCAAATTTTAGCATCCATCTGGTTTCCTTTACTGCTGATAGTTCACAACAGGTGGTTTGCTGTGCTGATCACTGGGACTTCTGCTTAAGTACTCAGTTTATATATTTTAAAAATACAAGTGATTTTAAGGAGGGACCACTTACAGCTGATTAAAATGTTGACTCCTGATTCTCAGTACCTTAAATCAGGCCAGACTCCAGCTGACAACACTTAAAAGAAAAATATGTTCATAAGAGGTCATTTTATACAATCTTCAGGTTAGATTCCTCTCTGTACACTGATATTCTTCCAACTTAAAGTGACACACAAATGAAGTAGGCAGTCAAATTTTTAATAGTGCAAGCATTTTAAAACATACAAAAATATACATAGAATTGAAAAAATAGATTTGCATTGTTATCTTGTTTTTAAGTTTACAGTTTTGAGTTCCTGAATAAAAAACCTTTCTTATCAAATAACTTGTTTTATTATCAAGCTCACAAAAAAATAGAAATATAGAAAAAGTATTGAACAGAACTTATGTGTTTGATACTGCTTTTCCCCACAGCATTTCTTCAAAGTTGAGAATTTTATTTTGTCGTCTTGATTAATTCATTTCATATAAAAGCATTAAGAAAACAAAGAAACTTGAAAATAAGTCTACATATTATCTTTTTTTTTTTTGTCTCTGAAGACTCCAATATATGTTTGCAATTTCTTTCTTTCCCAAAATAGTACTGGATTCTCTGCTCTCCATTGACACACTAGGACATATTTTGTATAGAAAAATGGCTACTGTCTGGAAAAATGTAAGACTGAGAGTGTGTGTATAACACAATAGCATACACCTTTTAAAAGGCACTGATTTTTAGAGAGTACTTAATGATAGAGATTGAAATATAATTTAGTTTTTGATTTCAATATTGTGACAGATATTTAGGAATCTCGTATGCTTAAAAAAGAGACAGGGAGTGGAAATGCCTCTTGAACTGACTGTGATTCTTATAAGGATTATTCTTCTTGCTTAGAAACTGACACAAAAGTAGACTGAATTTTCAGACTAGTTTTTTGTCACGTTTTGGTAGTCTTCGACCATTAGATTATTTACTGTCAGTGTTCTCTGTTCTGTGAATAGTAATGCATGTAGTTTATATATTTGTCTAATGTTGTATATTTGTCTAATAGTTTTCTTTCCTATTTTTAAGTCAAGAATGAAGTCCACAGGCTCATAAATATGATAGTTGAGTGCTCAGTTTAGTTTAGCCATGTCAACTTTTTCTGCTGAGTTACAGCAGATCAACACTGCTTCATTCATGTACGTCGTTCCTTAAGAAACTGGTAAACTCTCCAAGGTCACAGAGCAAGAATGACATTAGCCTTGAAGATGTATGGAATTTCTTGTAGAAGAAGGTGCAAATCTGACTGTAGGTGTTCATAACCTTTTTTATGAATCACTGAATGCAACATTACAATTAAAGAATCAAAAACATAAACACCTCTGTGAAAAGGAAAAGCTAAAATAATTTTCTAAGTGACACAGAGTTATTTTTCAATAAGCAAGAAGAAATTTATTAGGTGTAAAAATTACCTCTATTTTATACTAAATTTATTTTATATTACCTTTTTATTTTGTGTTATTTTTATATTATGATACTTTTATTTTATTCTACCTTTATTTTATATATAGGAAGTTTTATGTAAAATTGCAAAATATGGGTCTGATTCTACTTTTCTGCCCTTTTTTTCCATCTATCGTGTGCATTATCTAGAGATATGCAGTGGTCAATATCTGTTATTTATTCATCTACAATAGTGCAGTTTGTCTTTTATTATGTTTATACATCCTGCTCAAAAATGGGAACTCAATCCCAAACCCAAAAGAGACAATTCCAAATAAAAGTAAAAGTAGACTAAGAAAAATCCAAACCTTGCATTTTACTTTATCAGGTGAGATCATTTTAGCAGAGAATATATCAATTGCTTGGTTCATTATAGGAATAGTTGCAAAATGGAATTTCTATAAACTAAAATAGTGGATATTATAATATAAAATAGTGGATACCAGGCTTTGAGAGAAGAAATGGAGAGGTATTAATGATTAAGCACAGAAATAAAAACAAGATTAGTAGCAGAAAAATTGTTCCTGTCAGGTTTACCATATATTTTAAGGTGACTATCACTACTACCTGTGTCCAGTAAGCTAAAAAAGGGAGGATAAATCTAACGACCAAAGTAGCACATGGTCCACGATCAGCAAAAAGTGATTCATTACAGAAATCTGTCCAGACTTATTTAATTGCTATTACGTTGTCAAAATTCTGATAGAAATTCAACAAAATTGTCAGCATTTCAGTGAATCAATGATTGTAATGTTACAAAATCGGCCATAAATTGTGAATTTGAAAATACACTGGTGAAAAATGGCAAACTTCAGGGAACTAATTTACTATCCCCCGTAATAAAGTGGAATGTTGATACAATTAAAAGGCTGTAAAGAGGTCTAGTTCAATGTACAGGAAGTCATGATGAATTAAAGAACAATAAGAAATTGCTGGGCAACTGTAGGTCACCAATCAATTGTCATTGCCAATAACAAATCTAATATGAAATGTAAAAAGAATGACTTTTTTAACACCATGCTTTTATATTAATTTTAGTGGTGTTAGTCAGTGTAGAGTCAACTATTAATTTACATTTGAAAATACAAGCAGTCTGTCATCTTCAGAGCAAGTTTGCAGAATTTTATCACCCATTCCAAGTTGAAGTCGTAGTTCATGTTGTTTCAATGTGTGAAAAATCTTAATTTTTGAAGCACAGAAACTGAAAAGTTGTTCCTTTACAAATTTTTGGGTTTTTTCCTGTAGCAAGGATAATTTGATCTGTAGTCTGCCACCATAAAAAAATTGAACTAATAAGTAAATAAATAATGTAATGAACACAGAACAAGGACAATGTAGTTCCTAAACTTCTCTCATCTCAAAGTTTAACACCACATAATCATTCATTTTATGCATGAGTGTTTCAGGAGAGATGAAGACATACACTCATTCAATAGTGACAAAAAAAAGGAATGATCTTTTGCAGCAGATATATAGAGTATTAGATATCCTCAGCAGATAAAGTTGTCTTTCCTACTTTGAACTGCATGCACTAGTTTCTTTGGTCTGCATTCCCACAGAGGTCTAAATGTCCCCTTTCTGTGGAGCCAAATAGTTTCTAGGAAGCGAATTTGAGAAATTCTGTCTTATTTATTGACTAGGTTGGTGGAATCCAAATTAGCCAAACAGCACGTTATTCACATATTGGTTGTGAATTTTCACACACCTTTGTTTTTGAGTTTCTGTTTTAAACATCCTCATGGAATGATCAGTAGTCATAGAATTTATGACTATCACTTCTGATTGGCTTAGCCTTGGCTGGCAGCAGGTCCGTCCTGGAGCCTTCTGTCATTGGCTCTGCCAAACATGCAGAAAGCTTCTGGCAGCTTCTCAGAGAAGCCACCCATGTAGCCCCCCCGCTACCAAAACCTGGCCACACAAACCCGATACACTATGAAATAAGGGTGATAAGTATTTATTAAAAAATAAAGATTAATAACAGTAGGAACTTGTTAATGTTCAGGATTGATGGGACACTTTTCATATATGACCGGAATAATCTCAAAATATTCAAAAAGCAGGTCAGAAAAGATGGCTTTGCCACTTATGCAAATACCTAAGCCATATTAAGTGGGAGACTGAGGCTTATATAAGTTATTTTTAGAAGAAAATACAGTTGTGTTTGTCATTAGTCCTACATAAAAACATAGAAGTAGGAAAGCACTCCAGAAAATAAGAGAAAAGAACCTAAAGCTTCACAAAGCTATTAACCCTTTTACCTTCCTTTGTAATCTGGAATTCAACCTCCAGTTGTCAGGATACTTCCCTTTAGGGGATATCTATATAGAGATCCTTAGGGAAATTAATTCAAATCAGTTATTGAGTTTGGTTTATGGAAGACTAGTTAAGGACTATTAGCTCCCTATTAAAAGATTAAAAGACATTCAAAATCAGAACTGAAGTTAAATAAAGAGCTCCTAACTCACCTGGAAATGAAGTGAGTTAAGTTGAATAAAGCATACTTTCCATGAGAGGAAGAGTTACAGTAAATGTTTAATGCAATATAATTAATCAATTTAAAATTTTGTTTAATTTGCAGGGACTTTCTTCATCGTCTTTTAAGACAGTGAGTACTAATCTGCATGGATCATTTATCAGAATATTTTATGAAATTCAGAGTACTTACTTGTATCTAAAAAGGAATTCATAATTAAAAGCATCATTTCAAAACATTTATTAGAATGATTAGGAAAAGTAATAATAGTGTAAGAATCTCTCCACATAGAAACAGTTAAATTGTATGATCTGAGGGAAAGAAATACTGATTAAATGTGTAAAAGAGAAATACCAGATTTGATGAAATAGAAAAAAACCCATGAGAAATGGT
Organism: Lycocorax pyrrhopterus obiensis; assembly: GCA_014706295.1. Lineage (NCBI taxonomy): Eukaryota > Metazoa > Chordata > Aves > Passeriformes > Paradisaeidae > Lycocorax > Lycocorax pyrrhopterus. The sequence continues at coordinate 124,575,895 of JACSVZ010000002.1, forward strand.
AGTTTGCTCTCCTGAATCTGTATCCCTGCTTTTTAACACATAAATTACACATACACATTTCACATGGAGGAAAAAAAGCCACCAAATCTCCGAAAAAGTCAAGTGTATTTCAAACCTACAAAATAATAGAGAGTATTTTCAGGAAGTGCCTTTCTTCTGAGAGCTTAAATTTATATTAGACATGCATAAGATTTAAAGTGACATTTGGTTAGCATAAGCAATTTCTGTTCATCAGCTTCATCAGTATGAAATTGTTTATCTCTTGATAAAGATGAAACCATATTATTTATTTCCAGGACTATTCAATATTTATCTTTATATATCAAGTGAAACTGTAGCCTGCATTGCCTTTCATTAAAATATAACAGCAATTTAATAATGAAATTTTATTAATAATTATCTTATGTGGTGTAATTTTATTACTAAGTTTATTCTGAAAGAAGTCAACATTACTCAGATACAATGAATTTTGATTCTATATTTAAAATAGCTGTAATTAACATCAACATCCTCTTTATTTTGGTTTTACATTAAGATCTATTTTTGTACAAATTAAAAATTAAATAAAAATTGAGAGTTCCGTCCCTCAAAAATATTGGCTACTGTAATAGATTAAAAATTAACACTTTTCGTTTCTCTATTAGGGAAGAAAGTTATTTCAAGGTTTCATACCAAAAGGATTAAAACAAATAAGAAAATAACTGCCTATATATTGTCCAAATGACCCAAAGATTATACGAAATTACAATTTCCCTCTTCTAACATAAACCCATTTTTACTTCAGTAGCTGCAGTTTGGAAATTACTTTAATTTCAAAAAAAACCATACTATTGCCTGGTGTTTTCCACGAGTGTTAGAAAATCCAGCAACATACTAGAACAGCTATTCAGAACATAGTCTACATCGCAATAATACTACTTTTTTTAATACTTACAGCACATTCAAGAGAACTTGTTAAACCTCCTTCTTTTAAAGAACTTATTAGCTTTTGCATAAGCCAGAATGATGGAACTTTCATAGAATTATATAATAACCTGAGTTGGAAGGGACCCACGAGGAACATCAAGTCCAGCTCCTGGCCCTGAATAGGTCACACCGAGAGTCACACCATGTGCCTGACAGCATTGTCCAAACACTTCTTGAGCTCTGTCAGGCTTGGTGCTGTGACCACTTCCCTGGGGAACCTTCTCCCGTGCCCAACCACCCTCGGATTAAGAACCTATGACTAACATCCAGCCTAAACTTCCCCTGACACAGCTTCCTGCCATTCCTTATGATAGAATATCTTTCTGTTTTCTACGAAAAATAAAAAAGTTTTTTGTGGGAATGGTGGTAGTATTGAGGGATTGATGTTGATTTTCCACACTGCTTTTGAACAGCCATTCTAACAGAACTGTTTGATTCACACAAATAAATTTATCCCTAAAGAAGTTTTGCCAACAGTCATTGATCCCTCGTTCCCCAGAGTTTCTTAATTAATCAATTAGAATTTAGGATGCCTATGTTTTGTTGAGATAATGCTGTTTCTTGGCTTTCTGCAATAATTTCTAGGTTTTTCTTTGTTTTGCTTGTGCATTTATTTATTTTATTTTTAAGTAAAGCTGAATATTTTCAGACATAAATAAGAAATATTCTCCAGAATAATAGCCATCTTATTCCCCCTGTTTTTCCTAGTCCTAAAAAGACTTGACATGAAAAGCCTTTTGTTTGATCTTGTCCATTTCTCACTTCATGATTGTTCCCTGAGTTACATCTACTAGCTATTTGTCTATTTTTTCCAGTGACAAAGAACCTTTCCACACATACGTATATATATAAAAAGTTAGGTTTTGTTTTCTATATCATTAAACATGCCACTATTTGACTACTCCACACCTTCAAATTACACCATAACAACAATGTTAATCACTTTGAAAAATAAGGAATAAGGCAAGATGAAATTGCGCATTAAATGTGATTTTTCTACCAGAAGTGGATGGAACATAGGAAGGTATTACTGGATGTTACTGATAATTTCAGTATTTGTGACTTCACATTTAGTATTGTCAGTCATGTGAAGAAGTTTTCCATGTTTGAAAAGATAAATGCGTTGAGTAAGCTAATAATTTACTGAGACAAAAAGCAAGACCAAGTTGTCTCTCAGCCTCTCAATTTGATTTTTTTTCCAACTGCCATATGTATTTAGGAAGGTTCATCCTTTTGCAACCAGTGAATTCGTATCAGTGGGCATGTGTTTAAAAGGAGTCACTTTCCACCTGTTTGTGGAAAAAATTGAGTGTTATGTCTGACTGCTACATAACTATCCATTTATAGGGATACATATTATTTTCCACTATTCCTTGTGCAGGTGCTTATCATCTAAGTTCACTGCTTCAAATAATCATGATGTAAAGTAATGACAATTATAAAACACAACAATTACAAAACACTACACTATTTCAGGGCTCTATTAGTATATTTAATTATAGTGAAGTATTTTGCCAGTTGTATATTCAGAAGGCAAATTTTCATAAATTTCCCAAATGCCATCAGATACTGTACCTAACCATCCATTTGGTAGAAAATAGCTAAATAAAGAAAATATCCTATTTCACATATTGTAATATAATTAATGACAGAAGTATCTGGGCTATCAAATAAATAATTGATGCATAAGAGAAAGAAGGCAATAAAGTTGGAAGGATTTGATTCTGATTTCACCAAACATGACAGAGAATTTTTTTCAGACAAAAGCTCTTCTCACCGCTGTAAAGTCTTCTGCACTTGGAAAATGTCAGATAAGTACAGAGAAAAATAAATTCAAAGCCATCCCAGAAAATTCAAGTTTCCTATCAGATAGACTTTCACAATGATAAATGTCTGCAGGCTATCATGAAACAAAACAATTTAGTAGTCTCCCATATTGGTTAGATTTTATGCATTTCTCATTTTACTAAGTTAAAGTTGCTTCTGGTTTCTTTCTGTTTTTAAAACATGGATTTTGGCTTTATTTAAAGTTTGATTTTTGAAAGCATAGTTAACACTCAGTTAAATAGTAATTGTATCCAGTTGGCCTGATCATGAATGGTTCCTGCAAGTTTTGCTATCTTCTCTCATGTAGCTTTAGTTTTTCTCATATATATGAAATGCCTAGAGATAAATTATTTTAGAAAATCAAACATACCCATAGGCTCAACAATATGAAGGGTCCAAATCTCTATGGTGTCTGTAGGGCCAATTCACTGAATTAATAAAATTTTTAAACAAACAATTTTTAAAATATTTGCAAAGAATTCTGATAGGAAGAGCATCCTGGGCGGCCTTAACAAGAAGACAGCCCACAGGCCCCAGATATTGCCGAGTGATAATTCCCCTCTATTTCACACTCATGATGCTGAGGCTGAAGTACTTTGTGCAGTTGCCTCGATAGGCAAAGGACCAGGCTGGCCTGGAGACCATTGAGTAGTAGAGGTTGGAGACCTGGTTGAAGGAGAATATAATAACTGTCTTCAACTCCCCGTTTTTTGGTTGCAGAAAAAATGGAGATGGACCACTCTCAGAGGTGCAGGGTGAAGAGGTAATCACAAGCTACAACAAAGAAAATTTCCATGAGACTGAAGGAGATGAGTTTTCCACAGAAAAGTGGTTATGTGCAGAGTCAGAGGCCCAAGCAGGTTTTAGGAATTCCCATCCATGGAGATATACAGAAATTGACTACAAATGTCCAGGACAACATGCTCAAACCTTACATGTCTTTGAGCAAGAGGATGAATTAAATGACCTCCAGAGCTGACTTCCAGCCTAAAACCTTCAATAGGTCTATGAATTTAAGAAGGGCATGTAGGTTTTACAGAAGCTGTTGTATAGATTAACTTCTGGAAAAGACACCCAACATTAAAAACATATACTGCATAGCCACTTCACGGTTTTGTTTGTAGAACTCAGGGCATTTTATTCACATACCTCAATCTTGTAGTTAGAAGCCACAAGCTTCAATTCTGAATCCTTGTCTTCCAAGTGTTAGGCAGAAACTGTTCTGTTTATACCACCAAAAACTATGCATCCTATATTGAACCACATTTACGTACTTTCAAATAAATTTTATTAAGTCAGTGAATACCTATGCTATTTTAACAACACAAATATTGGATCATTACTAGAATTTCTTTATGACAGCTCATTTCTTTCTTAACACAATTCTTATTTCTCTGTCCCGATCAATACTTTTCAAAACCAAAATTAAATTTTTAGAGATTAGTGCGCAAATGTCTCTAAAGTCTTTTTTTCTTTCTATAAAGTTTTAATTAAATGGGAAATAATTGCAAAAAATACTTAGAATCCCTCTCTAAAAATAAGATGAAGGGAAAACTGTCTAAAAACAATCCATTGGAAAATCACATTTTCATAGCTTTACCATAAAACAGTGTAGATTATATTTTGTCTTTATCTGACTGTAATACAGAGGCCTTTGTTTCACTCTTGTATTTATTTATTATTTTAATGCACAGATGTCTTTTTTTATTACTGTTGTTATTTCAAAGTGCATTTTTTAAACATTGGTAAGGTACACTATTTGTAGATTGTTCTAGCTTTTCTCACAGTTTCAAGTAAGGACTAAGACTACATGTGATATTTTTGGCAAATATTATTTACTCTTGTTATTTTACTTGCTTATGAAGTATCATGCTTACATATGGTGCTACAAAAGTAATTACCAGAATATAAGGTGTCATAGAGAAAAGTTGACACAGTGGGTGTTATTCTAATTTCGAATGGTTTTGGTTTACAAGCCTGGTTCAGAACTTCCCTTCTAATGATTAATAATACATTACATTTTACATATAGTTGTCATAAAAGGGAATCTCAAGCACTTTACATTAGACACAGACAACTGTTGCACTGCTTTGCCAGTATTTTGAGGTTTGGTATAGGCATGTAATGCAAAAAAAAAAAAAAAGGTGAAAATTAGGAAGAGAAGGAAGAAGTGATACGCAATACATCTGTCTTAAAAGTTTTAATGACATTTCAGCTGATTTCAAATAATGACAAGGTGTACAGTAGAAGTTAATGGCAACTGCTGAGAAAAAGCAAGCGACTGGGCAGGAGCAGCATTCCAACTGGGTTGAATTTACCACTTCTTACAATTATAATAGTACGAAAGAAGATAATTTGAAAATGAGGAGGGGAATAACATTTATTGCACTCCTGGGAAATGGAAAGTTTTTCTGGCCAAAGCCCATCAGGTCACTTGAAGTCATTTGACAACCAAGTATACTGATGTATACTGAAAATGTTGTGAAAATAGCTGTTTTACAGAGATTCTATAATTTTTATATGAATCTTTATAGTATTTGAAAACATAGATTGTCATGTACTCTATCTTCAAAACCAGTTTGCTTTAATAGAATCAGACAGTTATGAATTATTTAGATGATGATTTGACCCTCTTCTTCACTTTATAACTTTCTTGAACATGTTTTGCATTTAAAAATCATTCTCTTACGGCTGTCGACATTTCAGTCTTGATCCTACGTGACCTACTTGTATACTTATTATCACTACTGAGAATAGTCCATGGAGTAATCTTGTTTAAATATTCAGCATTGTACAATAAAATACTGTGTACAAGTCTTATGACCTGATTCTAAGTATGTGGAAATAGAGTTCCCAAAGGAGGATGACAAAAAAAATCATTTGGAAAATATAACCCTTATCTTCAGAGGTTTGTGTTGCTGGGTCTTGGGAGGGAACACTGGATCATGAACTCTTAGTCCCCTACTGTAACAGAAAATCAGAATGATAGAGAAGAAATCAAAAATACAGAAAGAAACCATTTTAAAAGTGGATCAACCCCATTTTAAAACTAGTTGTGTTTTTTCTCAATCTTCCCTTTATAGCATTGTTCTGGGAATTTACCAGTATTCATGTAGCTAGAAAGCTTGTTCTGTTTTCCATCTTCAGAGTATGCAAAGCTGATTACATACATTTTTTTCTTGCCCTAGTTCTCCTGTTAGGTTAAGGAGTTTATCTCAGTCCCTAGAGCATGCACTTAAACAGGAAAGGTTTTTTTGCTATACCTTGCTTTTTTTAATCTTGTCAGCTTTACAGTGCATATGACTGGAAATCTAAGTGTGAAAAAATTGTCCAAATCAAATTCGGTATTACTGACTAAAGCAGCATTGAAACACATCAGTCTTTCAGCAGTTGCTGAGCAGTGCTTTCACATCATAAAGGTATTTTATTTTCCCTTTTTTTTTTTTTTTAACCTTTTTCTGACTTCGCTTTTTTCTTCCTGACAGGTAGGCCAGACGCTGGGAGGTAACACAAGCAACTGACACTAAGTGACCAAAAGAATCACAGAATCACAGAATATTCTGATTTGGAAGGAACCCACAAGGATCACCAAGTCCGAATCTTAGGTGAATGGTGCATATGGGGACCAAACCTACAAGCCTGGTGTTATTAGCACCAGGCCCTACTATGTGACATAATGTGATGTCATGCTCAGGAAGAAAAAAAAGAGAACGTCAAAATCACTCACCTGGAGAGGAACAGCCCCAGGTACCAGTGCGTATCTGGAAAGCAGTTCTCCAGAAAAGGACCTGGGAATCCCGGTGAACAGGTCAACCCAGTTGAACATGAGCCAGCAATGAGCCCTTATGGCAAAGAAGGCAAGTCATGTCTAAAGCCATATTAGACAAAGAATTGCCACCAGGTTGAAGGAGGTGAGCCTGCCCCGCTCTTCAGCACTGGTGAAGTCACACCTGGGATGCTGGGTCCAGTTTGGGCTTCTCACTTACAAGAAAGAAAGGGACATACCAGAGACAGTCCAGCAAAGTGCCAGCAGGATCATGAAATAACTGGAGCATCTCTCCAATGAGGAAGCCTGAAAGAGCTGGGACTATTCAGCCTGGAGATGTAAAGTCTCAGGAGGTATCTTACAAATATTTGAAAGGAAGGGGCAAAGTGAGTAGAACCAGGCCCTTTTCAGTGGTGCCCAGCCACAGGACAAGAGGCAATGGACACACACTGAAACTTGAGAGATTCCCTGTGAGATTAATTGAACACTGGCAAAGGGTTGCCCGGGGAGGCTCTGAAATCTTCATCTTTGGAGATAGTCAAAAGCCATCTGGACATGGTCCTTGTTAACCAACTCCAGGTGGCCCTGACTGAACAGAGAGGTTGGACCAGATGATTTCCATAGTCTCCTTCCAACTTCAACTACTCTTTGATTCTGTGAAAATTCACTAAGCACACAAAAATGTGAGTAAAGTAAAGAAATGACAAAATCCAGAAAGTTCAGTAATAGAACAATGTAGAAGTAACAATATAAAGGCCGAGGAAAAAATGACATCACTGTTCAAAGAATGGGTTCTACCTTTGTGCCACCAAGCCCAATAAATACTTTTCAATAGTATGCTGATGTAAGTTCATCGGTATGATATATACCATAGTTTGCAAATATAAAATTTAAAAACCTGAACTAAAACAAAAATCCATGTGATTTTTCTTTGTTACATATAGGTGATTTTGAAAATCTCACTCTTGCATCATGTTCACAGGGCTCATAGAGCTGATCAAAACAAATCCTCCTTAAATTTTTTCAATGCTCTCCCTTCCTCTTATTCTGTACAAATTCACAGATCTTTCATCTTGTAACTTTTTTTTTTTCTATAATTTCCTTTTGTCTTCATTTTTTCATATTATCTCAGTACGGGTAGCCCTCCTTTCCTTTTTCCACTTTTTTTTTTTTTTTTTTTTGAGATTAAACACACAATATCTGTTTTTTAGCAAACACTTTCACTGTTAAATGCTTTCTAAAAGTCACTTCAGTTGCAATATACAAAATAACACCAGTATTAGTTTTAAAACTCTCCACTGCATTTCTTCTCTAAAGTTCTGTCTTGGGGTGACTCTATCATGTGTATCCCCTATCGAGCTCCATGCCCAAAAACTTAATTTTGTGCCTTTTCTGTGCCTTTAAACTGAGCTTGAGAAAAAAACAAACAAACAAACAAACTTTTCAAAGCAGTTTCTCAAGGACACGGAGGTACACTCCTCTGCGTTCTCTGGCTGCGGGTAGCACGGAGGGAGCACCCTGCTCGCTTTCCTTCAGCCAGCTGGTTTGGGTTTTTTTTCTCTTCCCGGTGTGAGACGGAAAGCTGAACTTTTGTTTCCTGTGACTTTGGTTTTTTCCCTTCTTCTCTTCTGGACTGTTTCAACAACATCAGAACACGTTGGGAGAATTTTTCCCCGAGGCCCGGGGGGTGGGCCCTCACCGACCCAGCTCCGAGGAGGAGAGAGACCACACCTACAGAAGGACTCTGAAATCTTCCCAGGTTTCTCTCCACAGCGAGAGTTTTATTATTTAGCATTATTATCCTTTTCCTGTGTGTTTATTAAATAAATAGTTTTTATCTCTTTCACTTTCCTTCGAGGAAAATTTCCTTTTTTCCCAAACCTGGTGGGGGGAAGGGTGGTTGCAACCTGGTTTTCTCTCAGAGGATATATTGCTAGATTTTGGCCAAATCAGCACGACTTCTCAATGTGTCCTCCTGACACCTTTTTTGTCTCTAAGATTTTAGGTTCTTTGGGCAACCATTCATTCTGAGCAGCTGTTAATGCTTTACAGTTAAGGAGTAATATTAGTCTGAGGTTTGGTTTCCATTCTCATGCAAGACACACCATCTAGACAAGAGAATATAAGTATTAGTATGGGGACAGGGATTAGATTCTCATTTGCGATTGGCTAATGGCACTGTAGAGTGATTTGTAAACCTGATTATACCTAGTGATTGATAACGCTTCATTTATTTCAAACAGCACAGTGCCAAGACTAAAAGAATCAGCCAACAAAAACACCACTTCATCATTTAGATAACTCACATCCGCTTTTTTTCCGCTTTCGGCTGTATTAAAATATTTTAAAAATAATGTTCTTGAAGAAAGAACATCATGGTTCTGATTCAAGGCTCTACTTAGATGAAAATTATTCATACCCAATAGAAATGACATTTTAGTTTTAGATTGCCAAAGTGAACTTTATTAGTATGTCATTAATCATCGTCTTGGAGGTGACACCTGTGGAAAATGATTTAGTGGAGATTAGAGCACTCAAATGTGACACTGAAAATATCACATTTATTTCCAGCATCAATCAGTCAATGAAACACATATTAACAAAAAATGACATTTATGTACATTTAAATCTGTTCATAACAAAGTGCACTGCTTTCTATTCAGGAACATTTTCTGGTTTTTTACATTTTATATTGAGTTTATAGTTTATATTAAAAAAATACTGTTATCAATGTAATCAATTTAAAATGTAATAAAACATATTTGAAAAAAGACTGAAATCGGAAAGTTGTGCCAAAGAGAACCATTTGTTGGAAAAACAAGCATTTAAAAAAAATTGTCCTCTTCTCCATATAGTCTACAGGCATTGCTACATAGCTAACACTTAACTCCAAAAGTCTGAAATTCTGTTCTTCAGACTTTGCAGATTTTGTAATAATAATAGTAATAATAAAAAACCCCAACCAAAAAAGAACAATTTTTATTTTGAAGAAAAAAACCAAACAAATTTAGAACATCTCCCACGAAAGAGCTGGCATCAAAGTAATGGCATATTAATTCTTATCTTTCAAAGAGCAATAGCTTATGAATAGCTCAAGTCACATGACTTGTACTAAACAATAAAATTGCTCTCTTCACTCTCTGTTTAACATTTCTCTGTATCTCACCTTTAACAGGCTCAGGGTGCTATAATCTTATGGCTTATAACTTAACTTCTTTCCCTTTATTTTCCCTGGAAAGTCATTGTTAAAACTGAAGATAGCAGAAAATCACTCTTTTCCAAAGAAAGTGTTATATTATTTTTACTACAGAGTAAGAAAGTCAGCCATTATACTCTTTAGGTTTTTAAGCATGAAATACTGTCCTAATGCAAAAATAAAAAAGGAAATCTATTACTAAGAAAAAAATATTAAGCCACCACAAATTAAAACCAAGCATATATGGTATTCACATTCATAGATTTACAAAACACCCCACACCTCTGTAAGTATTCAATACTTTTATTTTAAATATTATTTTTTCATGTTAATGAAAGTTATTGTTATCTGATTCTTAGTGGAAAACCTAAAAAAATGTCAGTATGTTGTGCTCTCTTCTGAAAATGGATTACCTTCTCTATTCTCCCCTCTTGCACTAAGGTAGTGGGTAGAAATATAAATTCTTGGCAATGTCAGAGAAGCATGTCTATAAATAACAGTATACAATAAATATTAAAGTGCACCCTATTCCACAGTTGCTATGACACAAACCTGATTTAAAGGTTGTGTGTTTTATGTATGCATGCAATTCATTTAAGGATATTGAAAGTAAACTTACAAATAGAGAATTTTAAATACAATGCTATTTCAGAGAGAAATGGAATGTTCATTTTCAAAATGAGTGGCTACTATGGAATCTATAAAATAAAATGATTTACACCTCTTAGCATGCAGGGGCAGTTCAAGAAAGTGAGAATGAATTGGTATCTATGACATCAATTTAGAAGGTACAGCCAAAAAATAATAGTACCCATCTAGTTACTCTAGTCAATAAAAATGAGCCCCCTGGCACTCCCTGGAGTCCAGATATATTTGCTTTGCTACACTTAACAGCAAGAATTGTCACCACACATCAGCAAATCCACAAAAGGAGCAGTTTGAATAACTAAAGCTACAAACCAAAAATTTATTTGAGAAATAAATACTTCGTCTTCCTAAAGATAGACCCTTAATATCCACACAACTGCTTTTCCTCATGCTGGCAGCAGTTGTACTACAGGAACTAAACATTTGTGCCTCAATGAGGGCTTTGGGAGTATGAAATGTCTAGATGAAAGACAATGAGAGAAAGTAGTGGAAACTATAAAGAAAATGAATTATTTCAGAACTAAGTCATTGGGAGTAGAAGTTACAACTTGAAGTCTGATCTCTCTAAAGCAAATACTTCCTAAATATAACTTTCATTCCTGGCTTTGAAACCACACGTTTCCTGTGCAAAGACACCTCACCATTGACAGTGGTGTTTCAGGATCAGGGCCAGATGCTCTTTAGGGAACAGCAGCAGAGCTCAATTTAGTTGCTTGTCTTTTCAACCAGACATAGGATTCCCTTACTGCTGAACAATTTATTCCTTCACCACTATAGAAAAGGCACAGCTGATCCCAGAACTAATGCCCTTTCCGTTCTATGCATTGGAGTCTTTCCACCAGCTTCAAAGAGCCCATCTTGAATAACCATTTGGCCATATGAGAACTACAAAGTTTGTAAAGCAGAATGCTCTTAAATAAAGGTGTTTTATGAACATACAGTAGAGCTCAGAATGATATAAAGTCTTAAGAAAGCACAGGAAACATTAGATTTCCCTGAAAGTATGAAAAGAGTGGTAACAACAAGCCCCTTTGGGCTTACTGCTTGAGTCTGTACAGTGGTGCAAAATGGTTACAGAATTAGCACAAACAGAACAAAGCAAACAAAACCACAAACAACTGCATTTAAGCCAACACGAGAATACTCTTATGCAGAAAAGAGCATGAGCTACTAGAGCTGGAATTGACCCCGTAATCAAATGAAAATAATCAAGGGTATCTCAAGTATTAATATTTAACAGAACCTATTTTGCTTGAAATAAAGGTCAGGAATTCACTTAGAGTACCATTATTGCAAAAGTGAAATCTAGCATGGATGGAGAGTCAAAGTGTAGCTGGTTGCTACAGGTTGCTACAGCAACCTGGAAAGGTTGAAAATGATGTTCAATGAAGTCAAAAGTCAGGAAGCTGATGTTAGAACCGTTTTTGTTCATTTTATATTATTCTACTAGACTGGGATATTCCTCATATTTCAAACACAGTCAAGCTAAAGCTGTTTCATCTGTCTGTGTGTGATTTTGCTACAGGATACATCAAAATGTATTTTGTTACACTACAAGCTGAGGTGATTTGCTGTCTAAGTATTTATTAATATATTAGTGAAGCAGTAATAAAAAGATTGCATGGACTGTAACAACAAAATTAGCTTTTGAGTGAATATTAGACTTTAACCCTGATATGCAAAGCAGAGTATTTTGCCTTCTGTGAAGTTTCTGTATTTAAAAAATTGTGACAGGGTGATAAAAATATACTTTGGGTCATTAAACAAAGCTTTCTTTCCACTTTCCTAGAAAACCTGAGAAAAGATAAAGCAGTCTATTACTGACTTTTACACTTTTCTCTGACCTCTCTTTAAGTCATATTAATGCCTTTCGCACTACTCTTCTCAAAACAAAAATGCCCTGAATTTTTTTTTATTGGGAACCTCACCTCACTGACTTCCATTTTCACAAGTTTCAGAGCTGCAAACATTTATTTTGAAAAACAACAATTTATCAAAATATTGATTTATTATTGACTTCCTACTTATTCCTTATCTTCTTTAATTTAGTAGCCATAGCTACCTTTGGCTGGTCTCCTTATGGTTGAAAACACAGAGCATGCATTATAAGTGTGCTTTGCTGGTCTAAAAGCTCTGCATTTGTATGACTGGAAACATACACAGCATAAAATGACAGAAAGCCAGTTCTAGTACAACCATGGTGTGATGACTTTTGCAATATGTTATCATCTGTGGAATATCCAAAGACCCTTCAAATATAGATACTATTTGTGCAAAATGTACTGAAATATGTAATCCAGTCATTTACTGTGTTGCAAATAATACGAAACTAGAAATCAGATAAAAACAGAGGGAGAGACGGCCACAACAAGCTTAAGAGAGATTTAGGTATGGCTGAACCAGCTTCTCAGGAATCATTCAGCTTCTAAGACAGTAATGATTTAATCACATATTAGTTCACCAATATGGGAAGGTAATCACAGGTTCAACTCACTTTCTCCACTGTATGAAAGTTTCTTCTCTATTTTTTTCAAAAAGTGAATTAATCCACATCATATTTTGTAGTCAAAATTATGTGCATAAAGTTACTGCTTTACCTTTCAATTCTTAATATGATCCTTGTGCAACTTAAAAAGACCTCTTAACTTCATGGTGAAACTCATTGGGATAAAAATTTCTATAAAGAGTGAGTCTTTCAAGGGGAAGTTGTGGGCATTTTCACAACGCAGATGCTGCTCTCCTTCCCATTTTGGTTCTCAATAACTTTAAACTGAAACTCAGACCTGTACATTTAGATCAGTAGAATCACACAGACTTTAAACAAGTGGAAGCAGATTCAGAATTTTGCTCACAAATTATCCTCTTTATTTTATACATTAAGGAGTAAAATACAGAAATTGAAAACCAAATATGAATGTCTAAAAGTAGCTTTTTGTCCAGTGTGGGCCACTTGACATCAGTGGCATTAATTTTCTCTTATTCACCATTTCACTAGTCCTCCTGCTATCTTCTTAGAGGGCTGAAAAAAAAAATAGGATCATATCATTGCAAGCCAGGCAAAAATTGACTTGAGGGTTTTACAGAAAGTAATTTCTTTACTAGAGCTTGTCTTTTTCATTTTTAAAACATGTTAACATTCACCAATTTTTTTAACTAGAGCATTTTTTTTTCTCTAGAGTAAGCAAACTCATAGAGTATATTGAGCAATAGCATAAAAAGAACACCTGCGCAGTAATGAGACAACAGAAGATTTCCCAAATGAATATACAAAAGGAATATATTGCCTAACTAACCTCTTTACCTTTCTGAAAGAGATAGGAAATGATGACAGCGGTAGCTGAGATGAGTGCATTTACTGAGACTTTCTTAGTCCTTTGTTAAATGACAGGGATATGTTTTATTTTCCTTTGGCAGTCATAGTAAAAGAGATCAAGGGATAAAAAGCTTAATACTATTTTGAAAAACATCATCTGAAGATGTTTTTGATATCAATGAGAAGCTGCACTGCTCATGTCCTACCATCAGATCAGGGAGTGGTACATAGATGGAAAGGATATATCAAACACATGACAGAAAATCACTGCTTAAACCCTCTAGTTATATATAAATTTCTTGGCAGTTACCAACTTCTTGAATGTTCTGATGATTTAGAACTTTGAACAAGTGGTTAATGAAGACTGCAAGCATCAAAAGGGGTTCAGGTAGATAAGACAACTGTACAATCAGCTTCACACACTGCAAATGAAGTCTAACATTGGAGAACTTAAGGTATCACCCATACAATTTCAAAATCTAGCAAGCAGAATTTGAAGGAAAAACAGCAGGTTTTCAAATTCCTCTGTAAATTACAATGGATGGCAAAGACTAAGCCTAAAAAGTGTACAAGGTACTATGCAGAAGTTGATAAAGAACATTCTAGAATATAAAATAGGGAAAATCTTGCCATTTTTCAATCACAAAAAACCGCTTATTAGATAAAGATAGGCAAGTACAAGTGCTTTAGCATTAAATTTATGGAATTTTTCACTATATTGATTCTTCAGAACAATTATGCAATATTGCTCCAAATTTCAGGAATCTAGTATTAAATAGGGCCTTTAAGAAGGTAAATAATTTTTAAATTTTAGCAGAGATGCTTTTTTAAAAAAACACCAGCACTATGAAACTGAAACAGGTAGGCCACTAGGTAAATGTGCTTTCTTCATTTTGATTGGAAGCCATGCAAGGGTGGAAGATTCCAAATGATGATGTCACATTATCCTACTTTGCTATTTGTTTTCCCATGTCAGGAACAAAACTATGAGGCCTCACTTGCTGAAGATCCCTTGGTTGCTGTAGAAGTTTGGGATTTTATCAACAGTTGAATGTTTGTTCATTTTGTGAATATTTCTAAAGAGAAGTCAGCTCCTAAATTCTGGATTTATAAAATAAATTATCCCACTGTAGTAATTCATACGTCAAATGTGACCCTGTGACATCATGGATCTACCTGTTCATTATTTTCCTGTTTTCTTTGGTTGTCTTCTAGAGAACTGAATTGCAGGATTTGACTCATAGGGAAATGTTTATCCTCTGCATTTGCTGAACATATAAAACATATTCCCACAGCATACTGACCAATGAATTAAAGGCTTAATAATTAAATTAAAAAACTAATTAAACCTTTATATGTTACATCCATCTACATTGTCACAATATTTACTGTATTGATTTTTCTGAATGCCGGTGAGAGCTTTGTTATGTGTGTTTACAAAATACATTTTTAAGTTACTTTAAAAATCCCATTAAAAATTAATGTTTGCACACTCCCAAAGTTTGTGCACTAAATTGTTGGAGTGAAAGCTTGTCTGGACACAGGCCCAGAGGAAAGCCAAAGTACAGGAGTTGAATTGAAGCCTTTGGACAAGCTGAGATACATGAAGTCATACCAAAATGAAAGAGAAATATAGATTTTTTAACTTCTAGTAGAAATACATGCTAAGTGCCTTAAACATTAAAAAGCTGCAGCAGAGACCTTGAGCATAGTTCCTTTTGCTGGAGCAGTGTTATTCTTTCATAGAGTTCTTTATTTTAGACAAAATATGGATAGAACTGTATTGTTCACATTTTTTAAATATATTATTTTAGACAAAATATAGATAGAATAAAATTGTTCACATTTTTTAGATATAATGTTCACATAAACAATAGGAGCTGATAGAAACTGTATATGCAAATCTGTGTAATACTTATGTAATGCTTACGATTGTTAGAATTAGACCAGAATAGGTTGAGAAAAGAAAAACTAGAATGGTGTGTTAATTTCATTGGTTAATTAACAAAAATAATCCACACTTCTGTGAGTGTTAGTTAGTAGTTAGTTAGTCAGAAGAAATTAGAAGAAGAAGCTGTTTGCTGCCTGCTGCTATTGCTGCTGCTGCTGTTGCTGTTTGGCTTTACCATGTAACCCCCTTCGAACTCTGCCTTCAAGAAGCTATGAGACTATGAAATAAAGAACTTAGCAGAACAGCAGCCTCCTCTGCTCTCTTTTGCTCTGGTCCGTGAAGGAAGGGCTTCCCATCAAAAGCTCAACACTAAATAATTCCTAAAATTAATCATATATAATAAATTTAAGATTTCCACATGGAAGACCTTATTGAGATTAAATAAGAAGGTTTTTAGTTTGTTGAATGTAGAGCGTCAGTACCAGGAAGAGTGGAGCTTTCACATTTAACACCTCTGAAATATTAGTTCATTGGAAATGTAATAGCCAAATGTTACAACACTGTTTGAGACCTTCTTAATTCAGCAGAAAACAAAGATGGTTCATGAATTTTACTGGAGTTGTGCCATACAGACAGTAAATGAAATCATCTCAAGACAGGAAAAGTACCCCAACTTTCTTGATAGTCTCCTTTGTCTGCATATAAAAAGATTATTTATGATAGAAATCTGGAATTGTTTTGAGGTAACATACAGAATAGAAAAACTAAGTTCTTTGTGAGGGAAAACATGCAGCTCTGCGCCGTAAGCAGCTGCTGCAGTTTGAGACTAGAAAGGAATTATTTTCCTAGAAAGAAACCTTAAGAGGGCACAGCCTATCAAGTTGTATTTTAATTAAAGCAAAAAAGATGAAGGTGTAGAAGCATTTGTTTTGCCAAAAAGAATTGCACATTGTTCTTGTAAACTACCAGGATTTGAAAGGGTTATTGTACCAGCTGAACTTGGTGTCCTAGTGTCCATCAGCTATGGCAGATGGTCCACTCGAAAGTGAATATTACGGTCTTTCTGAAGACAATTTTTGTAATTGTAAGAAACATTTAGAACATGAAAAGAAGATGCTGCATTTTTTGAATTGTGGAGACCAAAACTGGACACAGTGGTAAGTGCTGCCTGACCAGTGCTGGGTAGAGTGGGGCATTCATGTCTCTCTCTCTGCTAGTAATGCCCCTGTGCACGCAAGCCAAGATCCAATTTGCCTTTGTCTGCAGTGGTGCGCTGCGGTATTATGTTCAGCTTGTTGTTGTCTGCCCGGCCTCACAGGTCACTTTTGCCACAGCTGTTCCCCAGCCACACAGATCCTAACCAATGGCTGCCCACCCTTCCAGTCTAACCAGGTGTCTCTGTAATATGGCTCTCCTTTTCTGACATGTTCTTGGCACCAGGTGGCAACTTTGGTGTTACCAGCAAACTTGGTGAGGATACTTTCACCAAGAATCCGAGAATCACAGAATGGGTAAGGTTGGAAGGGATCAATAGAGGTCGTCTAGTCCAGTCCTCCTACTCAGGCAGGGTCCCTAAAGCATGTAACTCAGCATTGTGTCTAGGTGTTTGCTTAATATCTCTGAAGAAGAATACTACATAACCTCTCTAAGCAACCAGTTCAAGGGCTCAGTCACCAGTACAGTGAAATTATTTTTCATATTCAGGTGGAACTTCCTGTGCACAAGTTTCTGTCTGTTGCCTCTCATCTGATGCTCAGACTCACTGAGAAGACCCTGGCTCCACCCTCTTGATACCTCCCCTTCAGAGACTTACAGACATTGATGAAGTCCCTTCTCAGTCTTCTCCAGGCTAAACAGGATCAGTTCCCTCAGCCTTTCCTCAAAAATGAGGTGCTCCAGTTGCCTCATCATCTTTGTTGCCCCCCACTGGACTCAGGGAGCTTTACTTCTTTCTTCTACTGAAGAGTGCAGAACTCCAGGTGAGGCTTCACCAGGGCTGAGTAGAGGGGCAGGATGATGTCCCTTGACCTGCTGGCAATGTTCTTCCTAAGGCACCCCAGGATACCATTGGCCTTCTTGGCCATAAGGACACAGTGCCAGCTCATGGATGGCTTGTTGTTCACCAGGACTCCTAGGTCTTCCTCTGCAGAGCTGTTTCCCAGCAGGTCAACCCCCAGCCTGTACTAGTACAAGCAGTTATTCCTCCCCAGGTGCATGACATTATACTCATCTTTTTTGAATTTAAAAACTTTTACTCTGTCCATTCCTTCAGCCTTTCAACCCCATACTCCAGGTAATTTATGAAGATGGTGAACAGTGTGGCACCCAGTAACACTGGGGGACCCAACTTGTGACAGGCAACTAGTTTGAGTAAAAATCTTTGATCACTAACCTTTGAGTACAGCCTGTTAGCCAATTCCCATTTCACAGACCACTTGTCCAATCTGTATCTTGCCCGTTTGATGAGGAGAATGCTATGAAAGACAGTGTTGAATACTTTGCTGAAGCCAGGTAAATTTCATCCACTGCTATCCTCATGTCAACAGAAGATGTTATTTTGTTGTAGAATGTGATCAGATTAGTCTGGCATGACTTACCCTTGCAAGGTTGATTTCTATAGGGTGTTGAAATTATATGAATTTATGGCATCAATGTGCTCTGAAAAACAAAGCTTTGGAAACAAACCCAGAAATGATTGAATATGGGGGTTTTTGTTACATTTTATTATTATTAGGAATTTACTTCAAGAGAAAAAAATGAGAAAGAAGGAGCTTGGGTTTCTCGGTTTCTCTTATTTTCGTGGTACCTGTTTTCACCGATGGTTTAAGTGAAATTACCCCATTTTAAAAACTTTCAAGAGTAAAGGTCACTTCTGGAGTATGTGTTTTTCAAGTGGCCAGTTTTGATACACATTTCTTTGCAGTTATGCCCTTGGTCAGTCAGAACACGGGCATCAGTCTACTGACCGTCAGATGAAGAGTAAAACGTGTCTCCCAAGAGTGCTGGGCTGACTCTAGAGGTCTAGAGAAACTTTCATGTAATCCTAGTATTTCCAGCCCCATCATATTGACTCAGAATTTGCTGTGGACATGTGCAGGACTTCAGCAGATTAGGTGGGCTAATAGCCAAGTGTGGTGGTTTAATACCAGCTGGGGATTAAACTCCAAAGAAGCCAGTGTCTCACCCCACTTTCACCCCCTCCCAGCAAGAGAGTGATATAGGCAGAGACTATGGGTTGAGATAACAATTTACTGAAAGCAAACAGCAGTGGAATAAAAACCTCACAGTCACAGCAGCAGTATTAATAACAAAAGTATGCAAAAGAGAAGGAGCTGCGTCTTATCTGTGTTTGCCACTTTCAGAGCCGTGTCTCAAAGGAACGGGAAGGGACAGGTGACAGCGGCACAGGGACAAAGTCCGCAGCATTGATCCCAAGATTCTGCAGCATTACCACAGCTGGCAACTTCCCAGAGCGAGAGAGGGAACAAACTGGTGCACTTCCAGTGTGTACTCACCCTTTTCTTTCCCCCGAAATCACAGCCCCCACCAATGAAGTCAGTGGTATAGAATGGCAACTTAGCCATGCCCACACTGTTCTAAACTCTGCCCACTCCCTGCGGCCTGGACAGCAAGCCCAGAAAATTCTAAACAAATATTTAAACAAATATCAAATTTTCAAAAACATGTGGACAAATTTTCCAGAGGAAAAAAAGCCAGAATTGGAAGTCACTATTATCTCAACATTTTTGGTTTTTTTTTAATTTGCACAAATATAATCAGACTGTGTGACTTTGTTACTGAATAAATAGAAGCAAAAGAGACAGGCATCCTTAACTCCAGTAGTGAAAAAAAAGCTGTTTCAAGGTCAACAACATATGTTCATAAGTGTATCTAGGCACTTCCTTTGATCTTCAATGAGGTGCAGATTCTTGTCACTTTTGTGAAGAAGGGTTTCTTTCATTACTTTGGATATCTCAAAGTAGTTCTCATACTTGTGTCTGCTACCCTGCTCAGGCCATAATCAGTCTTATTCAGTATTTTGTCAGCTACTAAAGTTTCAAGGGCAGAGATGTTTAGAGCACTGAGGAAAATACAAGCAACCTAAACTATTCACTAGGTTTTACCCCAATGTTCATTAGCTAGCAATAAATTTTAAAATTTCAGCTAAAATTTTTACAATTCCTTACTAAGTCAATACAATAATTGTAATCATTAACTGTAGATTTCCTGGAAGCTCACTCTAGTTTTTTTTCTATTCACATAGATATCAATCCACTATACTGCTGGTTCTGAAGGATTGTTTACTAGTTTCAGAGCAATGACTTTTTGCTTTAATAATCCCCTGGAATCAAAACAGGTTTTTCTCAGGGTCGTCATGTGTGAGCCTTTTAAACATTTATACGCTGCAATCCAGCCCTTTTTCATCCTTGAAAAGAAGAAGTGAGAGCATATTCAGCATTTGAAGTCTTTTCTAATAGAACTCCTAATCCCTAGATAAATCTTGTGACACACACACCCCCGCCAACGGTTTCTGTCTGAGGTTGCGAACAATATGCCAGAGCTGAGCTTCTGTAAGCTGTGTAATTGAACCATTACATGTCTTAAAACTCAACTATCCCATCTGCTTATGCTGAAGTCCTGAAGCTCTTGCTAGACTGCTTTGAGGAATCTTTATACAAGCATTTTCTACCATCAAAGGTACCATTACTGTAATCTTGCATGACAATAGTTTAAGGAATAACAAAGAACAGGTTGTTATTACATCTTGAATACCATATATACCAAATTTGGATTTGGAGCACAGAATTATAGAGCAATGAATAAAGAGAAGAGTGTAGGGCATGGCAGAAAATGTAGGAAAATTATCCCAATTATATCCCAGAGTGAAGAGGAAGAAATTTTAGTCATCAACACCAATAACCTTCTTTAAAGTACTTAGGATGCTGATGACTCAACACAACCTTCCCCCAGTTGGCGGCCATCAATCCTGGGACCCAGTGGAGCCATGGAAAGGCACAGAATGCATGCATAATAGTTTAATGGTGATATTATGTGGACTCTTTATTTAGTAGTATTATTTGCTTCTTTTTCTCTAGTAATTAAATCTGGTCTGAAAAGAATTCTTTGATTAGACTATTTTGGTTTGATTGTAGAAAATTATTGTATTTCTGTATAATGTATATTCCTTTAGCCTACATAAAATACCCATTTTAAGACCAACAAATGATGGGGATTTAGGCAAGTTGAGATGTAGTCTGGATACAAAAAGAACAAAGAGCCACAGGGATTCAGACCAGAAATCTCTGATAATCCCGCATACCTGGTAACCTTTCAAAGAGGAACAGAACACTTCCCAATAGCCTAAATTATGTAACAGCTTTCCTTCACACTTCCTCCACTGTATATATGGCGTGAAGTCTGTCTGGCCTTATTGATTAGATCATTAAAATTGTATTTAAAACAATGCTAGAAACCCAAGCACAAACAACAAAGCCTACTCTAAGGTCACAAAGCTCAAAATTCTAAAACATCTTAGACTAGTTTTTTTTCATATTTTATTTATCATTATAATTCAATTTAACAATGTGACAAGTTCAAGAGTTGCTGAAGTGTTCAGAAAGTTTTATAAGTGTATTTATTCCTACTGCATTCCTACTCTTTCACACACTGTTTGCAGTTTCAATTAAAAAAACCTGAAACATTGGAAAATAGATTAAAAACAAGTAAACTGTTTTCTCTTTAATTGCCCCATGATGTTATAATTTAATAGCAACATGTACCATGAGTCTGAAAAGCACAGACTATTGTCTGTTGGAGTTATGCATGCACGACAAAGAACTACATTCACTCTGAAAGAAAAGCTAAATTGTTGAGGAATGCTGTAGCCAAAGTGTTTATTCTGATGCAGACAGCAATACAGACAACTGATTCTCTCTTTCCCAAAACTGAGTTGTACTCAGCTGCTCAAAATGAATTAATTTTATTGTTCCTAAATCAAGCCAACATGTCCAAAGTCAAGTATATATTTATTGAAGTTCTTGAGTGAAACCATTTAAGGAAGATTACTACCTTAAAAACATTAGGTAATGGAACTGAGCACACTGAAGAACACAAACATACATTGCAAATCTGTTCATACATAACAGCTGACTTTACCACTCTGCAGCTCAGCCAGTTGGAGGGGATAAACTCATCTGGATTAAGTGAGGCCGTATTCAGGCAATCCACTGTGCTAGCCCTGAGATCTATATCCTCTTAGCAGGGGCAAATTGAAAACTACTGCAGTTCACAACCTAAGTTGTCGAGCATAGTGTTTCAGTTTAGTCTAAAAAAGGCTTCGATGTGCTGTAACTGTGTGTAGACACAACTACTCACCCCATTCCCACAGGGCAAATACAGTATAAAGTAGGGCATTTTAAGACATTATAAAATAATTTTACCAAAGTAAACCCAAGTAGAGTACCATCATAATTATTAATTGACCTCTTCCTATTTACATGTGGAAAAGTATAAATTATTTGAAGTGTCAGAGAACAGGGACTCAAAAAGTAAACCACTACAGAAAATAATGCTTTTCATCATTTTTTGAAAAAGACAAAATTTGATTACAAACTTTAATGATTTACATTGATACAGGATAGTCTTCCTAATACATGATTTGTAACATTCAGATGAGGAACATCAGAAACATCTAGACTTCTCCGTCCTTTTAAGAAACGTGTGTTCTACTTCCAAAACCTAAATGGAAGTACTTAGGTGATTCAGCTTGCAGGGCAGTGCTGTTACTCATTGGTCTTTACAGGAAAGTGAGAGCCTAAACAGAACATTTAGGTAGCAGAGTTGTACTATGCAGTTCCACTTCATTTCAAAAACCATCAATTATAAATACCTTTTATTCCTAGTCCTAGTCTTTGAACAAAGTATGCCTGGCGAAACTTGGCAGTAGTATTCATTGGTAAGGACACTGTCCCGGTTTGAGAAAAATTTGGAGGAACATCCGAAATAGGAGGCAGATTTCAGCAGCCCCTCCCCCACCAGGTTCAGAAAGAAATTCCTTGGAGGAAATTGAAAAAACCTATTTATTTAACAAGCACGGTGCATGCAGGCACCAAAAAAAAGAATTAATAATGTCAAATATTAAAACCTCTTGCTGTGGAGAAGACCTGGGTAGATTCAGAGTTGTTTGTAGGTGTGGCTCTGCCCTCTCTGGGGCTGGGGTTTGGAATGGGCCCCTCTGGGCCACAGTGTGGGGCCTCCTGGTGATGTTCTGGTGTTGCTGAAAAGTCCAGAAGAAAAGAATAAGAAGCCAAAGTCCCAGGGAAAAAACTTTCTTGCCTCAGCTAGCAGGCTAGCTAAAAAGCAAAGAATTTTAACTCTCCATCTCTCTCCTGAGAAAACAGAACCGAAAGCTGGCTAAAAGCAGGAAGGTGCTTCCTCAGCTCCGCAGCTGTGAGAGCGCCGGGAAGTGTATGTGTCCTTGAACACAAAACCACTCTGAAGAATTCGCTTGGCTTCTCTCCCCCCTCTCCTGGACCCAGTTTAAAGGCACAGAAAGGCACAGGATTCATGTCTGGCATAGAGCAGGCGATAGCAGGTACAGCATCGTAAAGTCACCCCAAGACAGACACCTCTACACGTTTGTTGACTATTGGCTAATATACAATTAAGTAATCTAAGAATTCCATGAAATCAACAAAAAAATCTCAAAACTTACATTGAAATTTCCTAAGCTGCCAGCAATTTCTGCAGAATTGGCAAAGATTTATGAAAAACCATGGAGGGTGAAACAAGAGGTAACATATGCCTATCAGAGCCCTGATGAGGTGTTGACAGACGGGCTTAGCTGCTAAGGACCTATCAGTTTGTATTAATTCATTTCTTGCCCAAGGAAGACAAATTCTTCATTTCCATGACCGTTGAAGTTTACCAAATGAAAAAGGAAAAAATAAAAGGAGGAATTTACCTCAGAGTATTCTTAGAACAATAAAAAATTTCATATTTTATGACAGCTTGTGAATAGCCTCTGATGCCCAGTCTGCAGTTCTACTTCACAATACTCCTACAAATGAAGAAATTATAGTAAACTTGCCTCCCCATGGGCCAGATAACTTTCCCTAGGTGAAAATTAAAAAAGAATATCTGAAAGCTATGTCTTTTGGGAGAATAACCAACTGTTTTTTTGTCTTTTGGGGGCAATCACCAATCATATGGAGTTCAACGTGGGCAAATACCAGAATTCTGCACCTGGAATGGGGCAACCCTGGTTGTGTGTACAGTCTAGGAATAAGAGGGTGAAGAGCAGCACCACGGAAAGGGACCTGGGGTCCTGGTCGATGGCAAGTTGAATCTGAGTCAGCAGTGCCCTGGCAGCCAGGAGGCCCAAGTGTGTCCTGGGGGGCATCAGGCACAGCATCGCCAGCCAAGCAAGGGAGGGGATTGTCCCGCTCTGCTCTGCATTGTGGCGGCCTCACTTTGAGTCCTAGGGGCCTTTTTTGGACACCACGATATAAAAAAATATTAAACTATTAGAGAGTGTCCAAGGAGAGCAACCAAGATGGTGAAGGGTCTGGAGGGGAAGCCAACTGAGGAGTGATTGCGGTCACTTGGTCTGTTCAGGCTGGAGGAGACTGAGGGGAGATCTTACTGTGGTCTTCAACATCGTCACAAGGGGAAGCAGAGGGATAAATACCAATCTCTTCACTCTTGTGACCAGTGACAGGACTCCAGGAAATAGCACAAAGATTAGTCAGGGGAAGTTTAGGTTGGATATCAGGAAAAGGGTTTTCACTAGAGGGTGGCTGAGCACTGGATCAGGCTCCCCAGGGAAGTGGTTACAGTACCAAGCCTGTGTGAGTACAAGAAGCATTTAGACAATGCTTGCAGGTACAAGATGGGCTCCCTGGGGTGTCCTGCGCAAGACCAGGAGTTGGACTTGATGATTCTGATGAGTCTCTTCCAACTCAACATATTCTATGATTCTATGATTAACCACATGCCAGTATAACTGGTTTAACAAAGACTTAGTAACCAGAAGATTTGATTTTCTGAATATTTTTCGCCAATATGCTACAGATTCAGGTTATTTTCTTTCAGACAAGGTTACCAGGTTTTCTAAATCCTATTAGGCTGGCTGAACCTTGATCTTCGTCTGTAAAGACTAGGGACTTCTGATTATTTTTCTATTTTTCTGGCAATCTGCTTTTGTGCTCCCCATACTCTCAGTCTCTGAATACAGCTGTGCCTTTTGATGTTTTTTATGTAGTTTCCAAAACCAAAAAAATTAAAAAAAGGAAATTCAGGATATGAAACTATGCAGCACAATATTTTGAAGCTTGATAAAGAAACTAAAACCTACTAAAAGGTCATTCAAGCTGCAATAGTCTTTATCTGAGTTAGAAATATTTCTCTCTCCTTTCTTCTAACTTTGCTATTACCTTAGACCATGTTGTTTGCCTTGAATAGAGTTCAAACATAGATTTCCTGGATACTCAAATTCTTTATAAAAGTAAAAGTTGTATGCCTATTTGATGGGGAGAGAATCTCAAAAGCAAAAGAACCATATTAAATTTGTTGTCTTTTGCAGAAAGAGTATTATGTCTTAATAAATAAATTTTCATTGTTTATGATGAAGATACCCAAGAAAGCCAAAATTTAAAATAAATTTTAAATGGAACCAAGATTTTAAAAACTAAATCCAGGAATCCATTCTATAGTGGTTAAAATCAGCAAAGACATTTTTGTACCTCCACCCTCTAGCCGGGATGTTGATAAGATGAAGGTATATATTCTAAGCTTTTGACGTCTTCTATCTTCTGTACAATTACTAATTTGGTCTTTCATTAACGTCACAGTCCACAAAATCAGCAATGCAATAGCAGTTCTTCCATGTATCTCAAAGGCTCACTTCTCCTTAGGTGCCTGCCAAGGTGTCCATTTTATATCTAATTCCATTGCTCTCAGTCAATATTTAGAGTGAAAAAAGAAAATAATATCTTTCTCCAAATGCATGGATATACATTTGTATGCACAGTGTATGTAAAATTCTCTAGGAAGTTAGCTTTCCTTGCATGCAGAGTGAACCTAGGACTGGCAAGTGGTGTGAACTTTCTTGCCAGAAAATTGCTCCATGAACTTGCCCTGAAACCGTAAGATGTTACAGCAAGTTAGACCTTTAGGTCATTCATTTGTTGAAGTCAGCGCTCCAGCAATGTGGTTGTACCTTGTGTGTTGGTCAACTACATATGCAGATGTTCATGGCATTGTTTTGGACTGCTTCAGTCCAAAATTTCTAAACTGCTTAGTAGTCACATGACCTAGGAAAATAAATTGACTACTGCTTTTGAACTCAAAGTTCTCCCTGTACTTGTAGCCTTGCCTCTGATTCGCTATTAAATATAAAATATATGACCAATTAAATAAAATTAATGTGGTTGAAAAGAAAAGCTTTTCAAGGAAAAACCATGCAATAATATTACATGTCAATGTTTTTTGTTGTTAATTTCTTTCTTAACTTGCAAGATTCATGAGGTAGAAGGGACATGACACCTTTCTGCTCAAACAGGTGATAGAATAGTATCATAAAAGTAAGAGATTGTAATGAACTTGGCACACAGAAAAAGAAGGAAGCAACATGGTGATTTTGCAACATGTCAGCTTGGACTGTCAGACATTACCAGGCAGACAGATTTTAGCTCCTATGTTCATATATTTGTATGCTATTATTATTGTTATTATTTTAATAGGATGTATCTCTAAGGGGAACACCACTGAATTCCGGGAGCAGGAACTGCATGTCCACAGTCCTTCTTGAAACTGCCACATTAATTTATAGATTTTTTTTTCATAGATTTCTGAATTTCTCAAATGTCTCTCCTCCCTTCTAAACAGGGAACTGGAACACTGAAGAAAGAGCTTTGGATATCTCTCTGAAATTCACACTCTAGGCCAAATTCTTCATTTCTTAATTTCCAATTTTTTTTTCCCACGCCTAAAGTATGGCAGTAGGGAAAATATTGTTCACAAATGCATGAGAGGTGTGTGTGTGTGGTGGAGAGTGGGGTTTAGCTTCATGTTCAGGCCTTTAAAAATATTAACTCTTACTCAATTTCTTACATCAGTTCCTATTCTCAGCAAATTTGGCACTTAAATACCATGGTCACACTGGTTCTCTGCTGTAAGTATTACTATTATCAGCTTTGGATTGATGAGAGAGGAGGGCATTTTTTGACTCCTATTTCTAAACATAAAGCTTTCATAGCAGCAGTTTTCTCCTGACTTTTGAACTCTTGAGATGTGGGGAGCCAAAGAGAATCAGCAGTGCTGGAGCAAGCTGAATAGCATGTGCTTTTCACTTCTGCGGTTCAATGACATGATGCAAGAAGCCAAGACATCAGGGCTGTAATCACCACTGCTTTTTGACAGCCTGAAAAAAACTCGAAATTACTGTAAACAGAACACATCGTCAACTGGCATGTGACAGAGTCTTTCCATTAAACTTTACATAATACTGCTCATTTATATAAGCTGATAATAAAACATGCATTTCATTTTTTCCTTCCTGTCAAGTGCAAGAATTTACAAAGAATCAGAAAAAAATGTGACCTCTGTGTGAGTAAGGAAAGCAAAGGCCTAAGTTTTGTCTTATTTTATATCCTGGCTTTCAGGATATTTTATTTTTGAGTGGATATGATTTTTTAAATTTGCTGCTGCATATCTAGATTTTTAGGCCATGAACTTACACATGGCACACGGTGTGATTCTTGAGGTTGTCCTGTACAGGGCCAGGAGTTTGACTTTGATTATCTTTGTGGGTCCCTTCCAACTCAAGATATTCTATGATTCTATGATTTACACACAGGTGATTTTCTTTGCCCACACAAAACACATTGAGTACAAACAGAAAGCAATTACCATTAGATGTTGTGGGGTTCTTTAGGGATAAATAAAGCCAGGTTTATTTAACACTATGACCTGCATCTCCTGGGAAGTGAGACTTATGCAACCTTGCTCTAACATGGCTAAATCCAATGTTTCAAAGAGAAAAGGGAAGCCATGCTTAAATTATGAGAAAACTTAATTTGGAAAGAAGTATATTAAAAGGCTTTAAATATAGATTCAACAGCAAGTGACTGACTGTGTGTTAGGATGCCCAGAAAAATAAAGACAGTCTCTAATTGTTATGCCATGAACTATTGAGTACTGTCTTTAATTCTGGGGCCCCCAGCATAAGGAAAACCTGGACCCATTTGAGTGTGTCCAGAGGAGGCCTTGAAGGTGATCAGGGATGGAGCATCTCATCTTTGAGGACAGGCTGAGAGAGCTGAGGGTGTTTAGCTCAGAGAAAAGAAGGCTTCCAGGAGACTTTGTTGTGGTTTTCCAGTGCTTAAAGGTGGTCTACAGGAAAGATGGGGAGGGACTTTTTTATCAGGGAGTATTGTGGTAGGATGAAGAGTATTGGCTTTAAACTGAAAGATGCTACATTTACATTACATATTATGACAAATTTCTTTATGTAACTCAAGGCTGGTCAGTGTTGTGGTTTGACTTAAACTGACAGGCAGTTCTTCAGACCAATCACGCTTCTCTCAATTCTACATATAAAAACCCCGTGGAAGGCGGGATTTTAGAGAAGTTTTTCTCCCCTGTTCCGGCTGAGTGCAGAACGGGAGAGGGAGAGGGGGAGGGGTGGGCCCCGTTGCCCGGCCCGCGGGGCTGGGGACGGGCGCCCCTGCCTCTTGCCTTTCTACCTCTTGCCCCTTCTCTTAACGCTGCAGCACGGACTCTAAACTGTAAAGAAAAAAAACCGATTCCTTTGAGCCGCGAGTCGCGATAGCTAGCCACAGGGCTGAAGTCATCTGACGCAGTATCCTGAGGAAGGGGGAGCCGGCGGAGCCTTCAGTGCAGCCAGCAGACTTCACGACGAACAGAAGAAGACACCCTTTTCCTACATAGTGCACCCGGCAGCGCAGAAAGAGCAAGGGGAGGCTCTCTCTCCACCTTAGAGCCTGATAACACCCTACAACATGGCGGCTTTCAGAGCCAGAGAGAAAGAAAAACGGGGTCATGTGAGACGAAGCTACAAGGGCGGCGCTGCGTGGTCCCGCGCGGAGCTTAAAAATCTCCTTTCCTCGCCGTGCTATGAACTGTAATATTGCAAACTGTTTGTCTCTTTAATCCATGTTAAAGTATGTGGGGGGGTGAGCATTTTTTTTCTTGAGTAGCTTGTAAAAAGTTATGTTCAAGCCAAAAAGAAAAGAATGATTCATTCTTAAACAAGTAGTAACCCCATGTGAGGGCCTGTGTCTTGCAGTTGAAAGAGCTGGGAGAGGGCTCATGGAAAAGAGATGTGTTACACCCTAGCAGAGATTGTTAATTCAAACCTGCAAAATGGTGACAGTGTGCAAAACCAGGCAAAGCAAAAGAGAAACCCCTTTTCCCTTCCTAGAATTGTAATACTGATTAGGAGAGGGAAAAGTGGGGGAGAAAAAGAGTTCTGAAAGTTTGTTCTGTTGTAGCCTTTCCATCTAAGTCTGTTAGTAAATCTCTTATATTCTGTCAAGTAGTGTGCCTGCTTTGCTTGTTTCTTCTAATGCTTATCTCACAGAAAAAAAACAAAACATCAAAAGAGTAATGTATATAATTTAGCTTAAAAACCCACTACACTAAATTGGTGTTTCTGCCCAGTTGCAAACCAAACCCGCTACAGTCAGTCTTGCAAAATCATGGAGTAACTCCTCCTGGAAACTGTGTTAAGGCATATGGAAAATAATGAGGTCATTAGTGACAGTCAACATTCTTCACTAAAGGCAAATCGTGCCTGACAAATTTGGCAGACTTCTATGATGGGGTTACAGCAGTGGTGGATGAGGGAAGTGCAACAGATTTGTGGAAAGCATTTGACACTGTCCTGCATGGCATCCTTCTCTCTAAACTGGAGAGACGTGGGTTTGATGAATATACCACTCGGTGGATAAATCATTGGCTGCATGGCTGGAGGCAAAGAATAGTAGTCATCGGCTCAACGTGGAAAGCAGTGACGAGTGGCATTCCTCAGGGGTCAGTGTTTAACATCCTTGTTGGTGACATGGATAGTGGCACTGAGTTTGCTGATGATACCAAGCTGAGTGGTGCAGTTGACGTTCTGCATGGAAGGGGTGCCATCCAGAGATATGGACAGGCTTGAGAGATGGGCCTGTGCAAACTTAATGAAGTTCAACAAGTCCAATTGCAATGTCCTCCACCTAGGTTGTGAGAATGCCAAAAAAGTACAGGCTTGGTGGGAAATGGATCAAGGCTAGCCCTGGGGAGACAGACTTGGGGATATTTGTGGATGAAAAGCTCAACATGACTTGGCAATGTGTACTTGCAGCCCAGAAAGCCAACCAGATCCTGGACTGCATCAAGAGGCATGACCAGCAAGTCAAAGGAGGTGATTCTACCCCTCTACTCTGGTCCTGTGAGACTCCACCTGGCGTACTGTGTCCAGCTCTGGTACCCCCAAGACAAGAAAGATTTTGACATATTGGAATCAATCCAGAGAGCCACTAAGTAGATCAGAGGGCTGGAGCACGTCTCTTATGAAGACAGGCTGAGGAGGTGGGATTGCTCAGTCTGGAGAAGACAATGCTTGGGGACACTAATATTAGCCTTACAATACCTAAAGGTGGCCTATAAGAAGGCTGGAAAGGGACTTTTCACAAGGGCATGTAGTGAGAGGACAGTGGGGAATGACTTTAAACTGAAGGAGGTGAAGTTTAGACTAGATATTAGCAAGGAATTATTTATTGTAAAGGGTGGTAAGACATCGGAACAAGTTGCCCAGAGAACTCCTTCTGGAGGTGTTCAAGACCAGTCTGGATGGGGCTCTGAATAACCCAGTCTAGTGGCAGGTGTCCCTGCACATGGAGGGGCATTGGGAACTAGATGGTCTTCAAGGCCCCTTTCAACCTGAACAATTCTATGATGCTGTGAATATCACACTAACCCAGGATTATTATATGCGGGTTAATCCATCAGCCTGGATATGGACAAATTTTGAATGAATGAGTAAATCTTCTGCCTGATTCATTATCTTTACACTGTTGTGCTTTCAAGACTGTCTCCATTTTTTCATGGCAATCCCCAAAAGTCAATTCACATTCAAAGAGTGAGAGTTCTGACTCCTCTTTCAGTTCTTCATTCCTTCTGTTTGACTGTAGGTTTCTTCATACGTAGCAGCCTGTCCACAGTTCTGTGGTGACAATCATGAAAGAAAAACCAGGTGCAAAAGTAACTACAATTTTTTTTTTTTATTATTATCTCTTTCACACAGAATTGGTATTCTGGATCATAGTCCCACTTATGTTCTTGAGTAGTTCTTCATCTGCACCTGCTCTAATTCAGGTCTTTCTTTGTTGGCCTCCTATTGTTGCTTACCCTGCCTTTTATTCTAAGGGCTTTTTTTGCTCTGTGTCCTGACTTTCAAGGGATTAGCTTCCTAGCTGTAGATTTTGTATGGATTTATTTTTGGCAGTTGAGGGTTTGTTGTTTTGGGTTTTTTTTTTTTTCCTTTTCTTCTCCTAATTTCACGCTTTAACTGGTCTGATTCCAAGTCCTCAGCTGGGCAGGAACTTGTTCCTGCTTCTTAATGGGTCTATAATTTTTTACCACATGGTCTCCCAGTCTTGATGTGGGATTGATTCCTTCCTTTGTAAACACATTACATGATTTTTGGCTCTTTTCATGGCTGACTGAATAGAACTGACCAATTAGTTGTGACTTATTAAACTGCTAAAGGTCTGAAGCTATTTCTACTTAGATTTGCAAATAATACAGTGTGACACAATTGAAGCTATAGAAGCAGGTAGTCAGTGTTAATGTTTTTGGGAAACTTTTATTGTAGCCTTTGAGGAGAATTGAACACATGATTCTGGTTAAATATATATATATAAATAAATTAACACCAAATTGGAAGGAGTCCTACAACCATAAGTGGTTCTACAAAGAGTCTGTAAAGATGAATCATGAGCCAGTTCCTTGCATACACCTGCACCGGCAAGAATCCTGTAAGTACTGGCAGATTACCTTTCAAGGAAAGAAGTGATAATGCATTGTAGTCCCTGACACAAGCTCAGCTGGTTAGAGCATAGTGCTAATGTCACCAAGGTTTGTGGGATCAATCCCCATATGGGCCATTTACTTGAGCTGGACTAGATGATCCTTGTGGGTCCCTTCCAACTCAGAATATTCTGTGAATCTCTATTTTCTTTCCTAATGTCTGAGTGCATTTGTAACATCCACTATTAGATGACAATCATTACCCTGACTCTTGGACCCTACCTGTAGAAATTTTCTTGTGAACTTTATCTTTTCTCAATTTTCCATCTATGCAGAACCATACAATGAAGGCAAATCAAAATAGTCTTCTAAATCCCAACACAGAGACTTGAGATTTGACAAATTGTATTGTAATTATGACTGCTAGTATGTATATTCATTGTACTAAAAAGTTTCAGCTTCCAAACCTTTAAAATAATTATGTAGCTAATTATATGGATTCAAACCTAAGTTTTTTATCTAATTAATGGTTGCCTAGTTAATGACACATTGTAAAGTATTGTATAAAGTTCTGGGTAGGTTTGTCAGGTTAAAGTGTTTGAGAAGGCCTTTTTTTGTGAATTCGTGTCTATCCTAAGTCAAGTGCTTTTATTTTTCTTGTCTCATGCTCCGCCAGTGAGGAAGTATTCAAAAGAAACTGAGAGGGAGCACAGGTGGGACAGGTGACCCAAGCTGACCAAAGGGATATTCCACACCACAGAATATCATACCTGGTAAACTGGGGGCAGTTACTGGGAAGGGCGGCCAGTCTGTGTTTGGGAAAGGGGGTCTGGCATTGGGCATGGGGTGGTGAGCAATTGCAATGTGCATCACTTGTTTTTCCCTTTTTATTATCGTTATTATTTACCATTATTACTGTATTTTATTTTGTTTTATTTTCCACTATTAAACCAGTCTTATCTCAATACACAAGTTTTACTTAGATTCTCCTACCCATTCCACCATGGTGAGGAGGAAGACAGGGAGACTGAGCAAGTGGCTGAGTGGAGGTTAATTTCTATCTGGGTTAAAAACCACAACAGTCCATTTTCTGGCAGCCTGTGGATTAACATTCTCAGGCAGATTGGCTTGTAAAAAAAAAAAAATGAAAACCAGAAGTCCTCTTCAGAATTTTATGTTGGCCATCTGCTCCCATGTTCTGCTTTTTTTTTTACTTCTTTCCTTTTGTATAATAACCAGTTTGTAAGGTCCTCTACATCCCTTACGTTTTCTAGAACATGTTTTCATATAAATTTGCCCTGGAATTGTTTAACTTAGGCTATATGTAAAATTCAATAAACAATAAAAAAAATAAGATATACATGCAAGCATACTGCAAATACTTGAAAAAAATTACTCTTTCTTTCATTATTTGTTTTTATTGCACGGCAGAAAAAGGCCAACTTTTTTTTTTTTCAGAATTCTGGTATGCTACTTTTGACGAACAAAAGTAGTAATCCAAAGTTTCTATCACTTAAAGTTATCAGTTGTTAACAGTTAACAGTTATCAGCTATATGTTGTTAACAGTTGTTTTTTCATGTGACAATGTTTTAATACATCTTTCATCTCAATGCAGTTAAATTTCTAATTTGGTTCTGCTTTTGTGTCTTAGTAGAGGAAATCTTTTGAACCAAAGTAATGAATCTGTGATAGTGGTTCACTAAAACTTATCAACTTCCTTATCTGAAAGTTTTATATTATATTTTGAATTTTTTATAAAGAAATTAAAGTTTAAGGACTAAAAATATAACTTGACATTATGGAATCACTGCCTCACTGAAACACTGATGTGATGAAATAGAAATTCAAAAGATTCTGTTCTTTTGTTCTGTAATTTACTGTCCTATATTTAAGTCTTAAAGATGCCACAGGACTGGCCGAATATGTTTCTGCAAAGCAAAGTTTTTTTGCTAGTTGTATAATTAGAAACTTCCCTGATTAGGCAAGTGAGCTACCAGATACTGTATTTAATGTTTCCATATTTAATTCACTGAACTAATAAACATAATGATAAAACTAAGTAAATATATTTGAGCCTGAGATCTCTCTGGATATATTCAAAAATGTGTAACTTGGAGCTGGTAAGATGTTACACTCAGGAAAGAAATCCCTGACTGGAATAGCATTTTAATTTTCTCTATAGAAGGAACAAATTTATGTGTCGCTATTTGCCTACCTGCTGTTACTTTTACTGTGAGAAACACTGTTCCTGATTCTTCTGGTGCACCTCTCTAATACTCTACTTGTGGCCAAGAACAGTTTTTGCTGAAAAGCCTAAGAGGAGCCACAAAACATTTCTTCACATTCTTTGGGTTGTAGGTATTGCACGTATTAACTTTGAAAAATTAAGTATCTGATCCTTTTGGTTAGTGAGATTTTCAATCCCATTTTCTGAAACCTGTTTACTAATTCATTGAGTGGAGAGTCTTGTTTCTTAGATGCTGAAACAAATCTGTAGAATGTTTCCAGCATGTTAAATTGGCTTGGTTTTGGATAAATGTATGCATACATTGGTACATATAGCACTGTGTCTTACCCCTAGATATGTAGATTATTTTGGAAGCAATTAGAGAATTTTTGCAGTTTACTCCTAAGTAATGGCACCAGTCCTTTGGTTAAAATCTTGCATATTGCTACTTACTCATGTACTTTCTCACTCACAGAGCAATTTATTTATTTTTTAACCGTCTTGAAAAGTTTTAGTATGAAGTTGACTAAAGGAAATATGAAGACAAAAAAACCCTAACAGCTTGTATTGTTCTAGCAGCTGCTTGTAATGATGCTTATAGCCAGAAAGGTGAAAATCAAATTCTTCTGAGGGATCATTTCATTTTTAATGTTTAAAATGTAAAACTTGAGTCAATCCTCCATTTCCTCATCTATCTGTAGAGTCTAATATTAATCTTGAGTCTGAAGTATTGTTAAAAAAACAAATCTTGAGTATTACATAAGTATATCAAATAACTGTGCTGCTTTTCTTTTAAAATGAAAAATAAGCATAAGTATCATGTACTAATCAACAGAAAATTAAAATCTAAAGCAATTGAAACTTTTGCACAGTGCTAGTGTTCATTTTAGTCTTTTGTTAGGTGAATGAAATGTTATTGAATCTTTCTATGGAGCATGTTGAAAGGCCAGAAGAACTGAGTAGGTTTCATCAGATAACAGAAGAAAAGAAACAAACAAGAAAGGGCAATTTTCAGATTGGCATATAACAAGACAGATTAAATGCAGGTCTTCAATTTAGCACTTATTTCAGTCTGTAAATTCATAGGAAAACTATTAACTTCGGGTCCTTTGTTTCTAATAGGTGGCTTTTACTGTAAGATAGTGAACTTGAGTAGGAAATAAACCAAACTATTTTTCTTGTAATGAAAGTGACTCTTCCGCTTGACTTTCAGTATTTTTCAGTGAAAAAAACAGACACCTTAAAAAAACCCCAGCAACTGGACAAATGAAGGGATGATAGGGAAAAAGATATAATAATCATTGATGAGAGATAAGTGTTTGTACTCTGTTAAGAGTCACAAATGTAAATAAAATAGTTATGCTGCAAGATCAGCAAACACTCTTTTGAAATATTTTCTTAGAAGTCTGCCAAGGGAAATGAGATACTTCATTCCCAGAAGAAATCGCAGTTGGCAGGAAGTTGTATTTTCCAAACAAAATGCTGAGCTTCTGTGATGAAATACCGGCTCTTTAAAAAATGGTTGCTTGATAAGAAGAGACAAGATAAAATATAGTGTTTTATTTATTTTGTTTAATCTCCTAATACATGTTCATGGACAATAAAAGGAGCAACATACAAATACAAAAGAAACTCCTAACTTGATGACAGCAGTAACTGCAACAGTTTTAAGAGTACTATTTTGCAGAGTTAATGTGGGGGGGGAAAGCACTAAACAAAAAGTAATTTTCATCCCTCTGATAAAATCTTCTCTTTAATAGCAATTGAAAGTACAAAACTGATAAATGTGGAATAGTGAAGACAGATAAAAATTGGCCAAAATATTTTAGACAGATGGTTATCTGCAAGTCACATTGATTTTCCTGAGAAACAGAAAGATCAGTTTTTCTAAAAGTTTGTCCCACATGGCTAAGAATCTAAATACAGGCCTGAAGTTAGGATGAGTTTCAAAATACTTGTCTAAGTCCTTTTTTATTTTGTTTTCTGCATTAAACAGACTTCAGATGAATGGGCCGATACTCTAAGTGACGTTTTGAAGAGGCAATCGCTGGATCATATTAATTCAAAATAACTATCCAGGTCTAGTTTCCTCATAAGTATTTCAGGAATAGTATCCTGTCTACCTTGAAAACTGAAACTAAATTGAAGAACAAACTTCTGAGCTTGGAGCTATCTTCTTTTAAATATGATTTGTCAGGCTCTGTCCCAGAACTCAAGAGAAATTTTCAATGTAGATACAGAGTGCAGTTACACTTCTGACACATATTTTTTTGCGTCTACTTGACCTCAAGCTGACATTGAATTTACACAGGTGAAGAGAGCATTATGTATCTGAGGGTAACAACCGCTGATGACAAATACAGTAAAAAAGATAACAAGGTAAGCTACACAAGAAGCAAGTATAAATAAGAACTGCATCTGCTGTGTAGTTGGTGGAAGATAATTTATTTCTCAAAGCAGAATAGGCTCTTTAGATTATCCCTGGTGACTTGAGAGATTTCGAGTACAAATACAGGCTTTTGGGCTAATTTAGCTTTCAAAATAACTTTTCCTGAATTTAGATATTTCAGTGGGTATCTGTATCTATTTTCAATGAAAACAAATTTTAGATGTATTTCTTCATAAGTAAGCCTCTGGTCAGAATGTCACTGCAAACATGCACCTCAAATAGGTGTTTCAGCAGTGAGCAGATGTTGACATTTATAATTAGAAGAAGGAGTTATCAACATTAATGGAAAACATAGTTTTGCTCCTCTCTTAAACAAAGTTTAATTAGATTATAAGTAGACAAGTTCCTTGTGGATAGTTGGTATCTCCTGTAAATACGGGAAGTTTCAATTCTGGGAAATTTGAGCATTAGTTCCAGATGTCAAAGAAAAGACTTCTCCACAGCGTAAGCAAAAAAAAAAAAAAAAAAAAAAAGAGAATGGAGAATTTTGGAATTTTGGATATGTTGTTACATTTCTAGAATAAAGCTGATTTCCAACAACTTCTTCTTTGGTGAATATACTGAAGGCACACCATCCTTTTCAGACAGCTTTCTGTATAACAAAGTACTTTCTGCTGCTATGACTAAAGTAGATGAAAAGGAATTGCAACTCTCTCAATCTTTGAAAAATAACAGTTACTAGAAGGAAAAGAATTCTTGTGAAATTTAGAGAATCTGTTCTCGGAAATCTACTAAGAGCTTAATTTGGGAGGTAACCATGGTATATTTTCAGCAGCAGGGGATGGCACAATTTTTAAACTTGCAATTCTAGGAAATTACTTTTCTGTTCTCCTTATCCTCATGCTGTCTCACCCGTGTCTTTTTATGTGATAGGCAAAGTTGTGTAAGTTTGGAGAAGCAAGAAAAGGGTCTTTCTTAACTGGGGGAGACGAGTAGTAGCAAGTAGCATGGTAGTGTTTATTACTTGAAAGTAAGATTAAACATTGAAGCATAGGAAGAAATGAGTAAGATAGTTAGAGTGAGAGAAAAAGTGCAAACCTTGGAGGCATTGAAGATCAGTATATAACTTTCCTTCATTTTTGTTCTAGAAATTGCATCTTTTTACAGAGCAATGAAATCTGCCAGAAGAAAAGGGCCCCAGGAAAGCTTTGAGCCTAATTTAAATGGAGATATTTTTCAGGCCATTTATTCTCATTCATATGTTTTGAAAACATTTAATGAGTCATTCTAATTATATTTAAAATATGGATTAATAACTTCCCCTGTAAGCTTTTTTATTCTTCATATATTTCGTCATTGCAAAAGAAATATATATTTACATGTTTCTCACTTCCAGTTTATTTTAATTCAACATATCTCAGTTTGTACATTTCATCAAAAGAACCAAAATTAACAAGTTCTCACTTACATGATCTGGTCCCTTTCATGATTCATAAAAACATTTCATAGTTAATTTTTCTCAATTCCAATACAGATTTCTCTCTAATATTTTGCTAACAGTGTTAATTAAAACACTACATTTCTTTTCTCTGAGCGTGTACCATCTCTTATCCAGCAAAGACTCTTCATAATGTTGTTTTGTGCTGGTTTTGGCTGGGGTAGAATTAATTTTCTTCACAGTGGCTGGTATAGGGCTGTGTTTTGGATCTGGGCTGAACACAGGGCTGTTAATATAGAGATGTTTTTGTTATTGCTGAGCAGGGCTTGCACAGAGCAAAGGCCCTTTCTGCTGTTCATACTGCCATGCTGGCAGGGAAGCTGGGGGTGCTTGGGAGGTTGGAAGGAGACACAGCCGGGACAGGTGACTCAAACTGACCAAAGGGATATTCCAAACCATGCGGCATCATGCTCAGTATATAAGGTGAAGGGAAGAAGGAAGAAGGGGGAAATGTTTGCAGTGGTGGCATTTGTTTCCCAAGTGACTGCTACATGGGATGGGGCCATGCT
Organism: Lycocorax pyrrhopterus obiensis; assembly: GCA_014706295.1. NCBI lineage: Eukaryota > Metazoa > Chordata > Aves > Passeriformes > Paradisaeidae > Lycocorax > Lycocorax pyrrhopterus. The sequence goes on from JACSVZ010000002.1 coordinate 124,614,161, forward strand.
CTCCTGGAGATGGCTGAACTGCTGCCTGCCCAAGAGAAGCAGCAAATTAATTCGTTGCTTTGCATTTGTACGGCTTTTGCTTTGCCTATTAAACTATTTTTATCTCAATCCATGAATTATGTAGCTTTTATCATTCCAATTCTGTCCCTGACCCTGCTGGTAGGGAGGTGAGCGAGCGGCCGCGTGGGGACTTGGCTGCTGGCTGGAGTTAGACCATGACACCTTTGTACAATACGATGATGAATATGGATCATACTTAGTTGCAGTTCATAAGAAATGTCCTTCTAAGACAGACTGCTGTTCATCTGGCCCAATACTCTGTCTCTTAGACTGACAAAGTAAATTAAATTTATGGAAGAAAAATAGATATTATGATACTGCTTTTTCACAGAAAAAAGCCTTTTAAATGGGAGTGACTTTAACTTATACACATGTCGCAGGTTTATTAGGTTGAACCGGGCAGAAACACCAATTTAGTGTTGCGGTTTTTAAGCTAAATTATATACATACTTCTTTGATGTTTTTTTTGTGAGATAAGCATTAGGAGAAAAAGCAAAGCAGGCACACTACTTGACAGAATATAAAGAGATTTATTGACAGACTTAGATAGAGTAGAGAAAGCTACAACAGAACAAACTTTCAGAACTCTTTCTTCTCTACTTTTCCCCTCTCTCAATCAGTATTACAGTTTTAGGAAAGAAAAAAAAAAAGGTTTTCTTTCTTGCTTTACGTGGTTTTACAAACTGCTACCATTTACAGGTTTGCTTAGAATGAAACAATCTCTGCTAAGGTGTAACACATCTCTTTTCTATGAGCCCTCTCACAGCTCTTTTAACTGTAAGACACGGGCCCTCACATAGAGTTACTACTTGTTTAAGGATGAATCATTTTTTTTTTTTGGCTTGAACATAAGGTTTTCTCTTTGCCACCAGGCTTTAAAAGCCTCTCCCTGCTTTATATACATAGCCTGGCATTGGCACTTTTTAACCTTTTACAAGCCACTTAAAAAAAAATGTTTATCCCCCCATGTACTCTAACATGGATTAAAGAAACAAACAGTTTGCAATATTACAGTTTATACCATAGCAAAGAAAAAAAATTTCAAGCTCCGCGCGAGACCACGCAGCACCGCCCTTGTAGCTTCGTCCCACATAATCTTGTTTTCTCTTTCTCTCTAACTTTAAAAGTCGCCATGTTGTAAAGTGTTATCGAACTCTATGGTAGAAAGAGAGCCTCCCCTTGCTCTTTCTGCGCTGCCGAGTGCACAATGTGAAAAAAGGGTGTCTTTCTCTGTTCGTCGCGAAGTATGCTGGCTGCACTGAAGGCTCTGCCTGCTCCCCCTCTTTCAGGATACTGCGTCGGATGACTTCAGCCCTGTGGCCAGCCATAGCTATCCACGGCTCAGGGAATAGTTTTCCTTTTCACAATCTAGAGTCCGTGCTGCAGCATTAAGAGAAGAGGCAAAAAGAAGAGAGGCAGGGGGCAGGGGCGCCCGTCCCCAGCCCCGCGGGCCGGGCAACGGGGCCCACCCCTTCCCCTCTCCCTCTCCCGTTTTTGCACTAAGCCAAAACGGAGAAAAAACTCCTGAATCCCGCCTTCCATAGGGTTTTTATAGGTAGAAATTAAGAAAAGTGTAATTAGTCTAAAGAACTGCCTGTCAGTTCAAGTCAAACCACGACAACACACTTTTATTATTGTCTACCTGTCATGAAATGGTCATGGGTAAATCAGGGTATATTGTCCAGCGGCATAAGAGTAATTTCACATTTCTTCAAAGTGTATTACAGACCCAAGTCTCTTGTATGTACAGAGCTGTTATCAGCTGTTCTGATTAGGCCCTTTTTTTAATGTGTGTGTCATTCACATCACAGAAGTCCAAATAATAAAATGCGTCCTTCAGCTACTCCATGTGTGAAAGGAAAAGGATCACTCATGCTTCTTTCAATGGGTCACTTAAAATTATTTTATTTTAAATAAATTGGAATTAAAGGATTACAAAATATATGTCTATGCTGGATTTTTTTAATCTGACAGTAATTTATATGATTTACAAAAGATAAATACTTGCAGTCAAAACTCTTAAAAACAGTTGTATTCTCAAGAAACATCAAGAGAAGGAAAATAACAGAAAACAGTGAAGTAAAAATCAAAAACTACCAGGAATTAATTCAAACTTTGCCTCAGTTTGAGACAAGTTTAGGAGGAAAACGCTCTGAAATTAATGTCTCCTCTAAAGAAGACAGGTTTTGGCACTCCCTCCCTCACTGATAAGAAAGGAATTTCTTGGATAAAAATGAAAAAACCTGATTATTTAACAAACCAAGTGCCCGACGAGCATGGGGGAAAAAAAAGAATAATGTTAGATATTAAACCTCCTCGATGCGGAGAAAGCTGGTGGATTTGGAGTTCTGTCCATAGCTGGCTTCTGAGGTCTGAGGCCAGGATGTGGGGTCCCCGCTGGTTTGCAGAGTCCGATGATCTGGTTCTCGGATCACAGCTAAGCCAAACAGTTCAGAAGAAGCCACAGAAGTCACTGGAGAGATGCTATTGTAGCCCTGGAGAAACTTCTTGCCTCAGCTAACAAAAAAGAAGCTAGCTAAAAGCAGGAATGTACTCTCCCCTGCTGCAAGCAGAGCCAAGAAACACGGGGGAGGTGAGCTCACACCGCGCCGAGGAATTTCCCCTGGCTTCTCTTCCCCCTTCTCCTGGACCCAGCTTAAAGCTGAGGGACCCCTTTCTGGCCATAAGGCAGACGATAGGGGAATACAGCATTATCATAAAATCACCCTAAGACAGACTAATACTCAGCTCAACATAGGCATAGATGTAATTTTGACTTGGGGACCAAGGAGCAGAAAAAACCCTTGCTATATCTGTTGAAAAAAAGGTAGGACACCATGATTTTCCAATGTCTTTCTGACATCTCTCACAAAGAAGTGTAAAACTGGTATGTGAATAGAATAGGAAAAGTTTCCTCCTTTCTTTACGTCTTTTGACATTTTTCTTTTCCTAACAATATGAAATCTATTCAGAGATTTCTTTTTTTACAGCTCCACTAATTATTTAGCCATCATCAACTATTGTTCATAAATTGTTGAAAGCAGCAGGGAGCTACTAAAGCAAATGCTGTGATTACTTTCTAAAATTGTAGGTGTCTACGCAGTTCAGCAGTCATTACCATGTAAGGTCGCTTAGTGAAGGGATGTAAAGAAGTGTGGGCTGGGAAAGTATAGGCTGAAGAGAATAATTTACATCTAAAACATCTCTCAAAAGCCCTATCCTTCAAGGTGCTGAACACCTCCAAAGAGACTAACGACTTCTATTGAAATGAACCTGATTTCAGACTGAATACTTCTGAGGATACACTCAGAGGAGTCCAGAAACAATCAGAGTTGATTATTTCACATGATCAAAATGGTGGTTTCATTTTTTCCTCAGGTAACTTAAAAATTTTTGTTTCAAATGGTTTTAGTGTGAGGGACAATGCAATTATATTGAGGAGACATTTCTCATCCCAGTGGAAATAGTCATTCTACCTTAATAATTAGCATGGTTGTAGAGCACCTAAATTTTCAAAAATATTTGGCAATGTTCATGTATGAGGACCTACCTTTATCTAAACATTGCTGTATTTTTTAAAATGCTTAGCCCAGAGGCTAAGTGCTAAGCACCCAGCCTGTAAGAAGTGACTAGTAGCACACATGGTGAGGATCAAAGAAAAATTGATTTCCATATGTGGCCTCTATAGGATTTTCAAGATACATTTTGACAAGCAAAGTCTGAAGATATTATTATTTCCTTTCAGAATCTAAGTTTTTCTTGTCGTAAAAGAAATATAAAAATAAAACCCAATAAAAATGTACCAGATTTACCATTCATTTTATCCCACTATAAATCTGCAATATTTTGGTAATATTACTTCTACAGTTGTTTTGTTTACTGTATGGCACAAAACTACAGTATGGAACTCACTAGAAGCAATTTCCCCATAGAAGTTTCACTTCAGAAAGACAAGACATGCATGCATGCCTGGGACTATATTTTTTCCAGCTGAGGGACAGGAAGAGCCACTGCCTACTACTGTTGCAGGATGTTCTTGAATTTTCAGTATAAAAATAGTCTCTCTGGGGAATTGTCTTAGATGTGCTTTTATTTCCTTAGTCTTGTACTGCCATACTATCAGTAGTATTTATTCCATTGCCAAAACTAGATTACCAGTCTTAAAATAAGTATGGGTGAGTATTTTAGAGAATTAATTTTCAATTTTTTTCCTCATAAATTCTAGAGAGCTGTAAATTGTGTTCAGCAAGAGTGTAATCATTACATAAACAAAGCAAATCAACTCTTAGTAGGCTTTCTTTCACTCAATGGTTAACGTATACTAATACTGGAATTTGCTGTCTTACGTCAAAAGTTGGAAACAGCTCTGTAGTTAATGTCTGTTAACTTAAGTAGTTTATAAATAGAACACTTTCAGAAAATGAAAAAGTCTTAAATATAGTTCTCTTAACCAGAAAAAACCCCAAGTGTACACTAATTTGATTATTTCATTATTTGTGTGTTTTTACATGGAGGAAAGAAGAAAACAATAAAATATGCACAGGAGGAAAAATACTGAGAGAGAATGAAATTTTGGGAAAAAAAAATTATACTTCTTTTAAAGAGTGCTTGTTTTAAAATATATTAAAAAGCATTTACACAGTAACTTCACTCTGAATGCAGTTTTTTAAACTATTGCATATTTAGGAGTTTTTTTCCTTCTAGGTCAGAACAGACGGGCTTTTTCTGACCTTAAAGTTTGCATACAGCCTTTTACTTCATAACATCTGTTGTTGGTGAGGTGCCTTTAGGGATCATACAGGAAAAAAAGATGTTTAAGATAATAAAAATCAAATAAAAAGGTTTGATTGCTATCAAAAAGGTTTGATTGCTATTTGTCAGAAAAGACTGGTTGCATTTTTTTCTATTAACCTGTGTTTAAGCAGCTAACTAGAGAGAGAATTTTAGTTTTCAGCTTGAATGGTAGCTTTGATACAAATATAAAATGACTAGAAGAAACATCCCCTAGTGATTCTCAGCATTGCTTGACATATTTTTCTTAACTTTTCTCATCTTACAAGAATGTCTCATCGAAAATTGTTTTTCTATAAATTATTTTTTCAAAACTAAATGTCCATCTGACAGATTAAAAAAGTTAATTCAGGCATATGGATAATTGACAATGACCTTGATAATTAGAGGTTTTCGAAGCACATCAGAAAAATCGCAGAGAGAAATCTAAATAATTAAATTGTAGGCATCTGTTGGTCACTGAATTTTGAGTGCAAGGTACATTTTTTGAATTACATATTTTTACACACAGATAACCTATTTCTTCATATATAAAATATATTCATTCCTTCTGTAGTGATTGTGAATGTAGAAATTTAAACACTAGCTCACAAGAATGGTGCTTAGAATCATAGATGGTTTGAGTTGGAAGACACCTTTAAAGGTCATCTAGTCTAATCGCCCCTGCCCTAGGCAGGGACACCTTCAACTAGATCAGGCTACTCAGAGCCCCATCCAACATGCCGTTCAGTATTTGCAGGGATGGGAAATCTACCACCTCTTTGCGCAACCTGTTCTAGTGTTTTACCCTCATGGTAAAAGATGTCTTCCTTATTTCCAGTCTAAATTTGCTGTCTTTCAGTTTAAAACCAAAACCGTTTGTCCTACTGCGGCAAGCCTTACTAAAAAGTCAGTCCTCATCTTTCTTATAAGTCCCCTTTAAGCAATAGGGTCTCCCCAGAGCTTTCTACTCTCCCAGCTGAAAAACATCTCAATCTTTCCTCATAGGAGACGTTATCCAGCTGTCTAATAATTTTTGTAGCTCTCCCCTAGACCTGCTCTCAGAGGTCCATGTCTTTCCCTCACTGAAGACTCCAGAGCTGGACACAATACTCCAAGGGGGTTCTCACAAGACTGGAGTAGAGGGGCAGAATCATCTCCCTCGACCTGCTGGCCACAATTCTTTTGATGAAGCTCTGGGCTGGAAGAGCACATCAACTTATATCAGATTTTAATCCACCAGAACCCCTAAGTCTTTCTCGAGAAGGCTGCTCTCAATCCCCTCATACCAGGGGTCTTCCCAACCCACTTGCAGGACCTTGCACGTGGCACTGTTGAAACTCATGAGGTTCCTATGGGCTCACTTCTTGACCTTGTGCAGGTTCCACTGGAGGACATCCAGCCTTCAGGTGTGTCAACTGCACCACTCAGCTTGATATTATCTGCAGATTTACTGAGGGTGCACTCAATCCCTTCATCTGTGTCATTGATGAAGATGTTAAACTGGCCCCAATAAAGACTGCTGAGAGACACCACTTATCGCAGATCTCCATCTGGACTTGTTGACCACTACCTTCTGAATGCAATCATCCAGCCAGTTCCTTATCCACCACACAGTGCGTTCATCAAGTCCCTATTTCTCCAGTTTAGATAGGAGTTTGTGGGGGACTGTGTCAAAGGCCTTGCGGAAATCCAGACAGATGACACCTGTGGCTCTTCCCATGGCCACTGATATAGTCACTCCATCACAGAAGGCCACTCTGTTTGTGAGGCAGGCCTTGCCCTCAGTGCAGCCATGCTGGCTATTCCAAATCACATCCCTGTTCTCCATGTGCCTTAGCATAGCTTCTAGGAGGATTTGTTCCCAGGGTCCTTCTTTATACCCTTTATAAAATGGGTGAAATGTTCCCCTTCAGGACTTCAGCTGACTGCCATGGCTTTTCAAATATCATAGAGTGTGGCTTGATAACTACATCTGCCAATTCTCCCAGGACTTTGGGATGCATCTCATTGGGTCCCACAGACTTCTGTACATTCAGGTTCCTCAGGTGGTCAAAAACCTTCTCTTCCATTCACTTGAAAGGTATGGGAAGAGATGTTTCCCACGAAGACGGAGGGAAAATAGTTGTTGAGTATCTCAGCCCGATTCTTGTCAGTTGTTACTAGTCTGCCAGTCATGTTCATTGAGGGCTACACATAATTTGACCTTTCTTTTCTGGCTGACATACCTGTAGAAGACCTTATTATTCTTTGTGTCCCTTGACAAGTTCACCTATAGCTATGCCTTGGCTATCCTGACCCTATCCATAGAAAACTGGGCAATCTTCCTATACTCTTCCTAGGATGACTTCCCTCTTCCCCTTTATTTTCATGAGTCTCCACTCAGCCATGCTGGTCTCTTTCCACCCTTTCCTTATTTATTATTCCTAAGAATTGAGTGCTCTCGCACTCTGTGGAAAGTATCCTTAAAGATCTGTCAGCTCTATTCTTCTCCCTTATTTCTGAGTGCAGTTTCCCAGGGTGTCCTATTGACTAACTCCTTGAAGATCTGGAATTTTGCTTTCCAAAAGGTCAGGTTGCTGAGTTTACTCTTCACTTGACCAATATCCCTCAGGTCTGTGAACTCCAGCAGTGCATGGTCACTGCAGCTTCATTCTTTGTACTTTTCCTCAGATCATAGGAAAGAAAAAAAATGGCAAGTTAAGAGAAACAAAGCAAATCTCATTCTCAGTCTTCCATAAAGGCTATCTCTGCACCATAAGGCTTTCCTTTGAGAGACACCATGGGGATGCTTCAGCTAGGACCAAGGCTTTCAACATGACTTTTGGACTCTCAGCACTGTCATCATTGCAAAGGAAAAAAGAACTGAGGAGAACTGGAGACTGTAGGTTCCTAAAAAAAGATTGTTAAATAAGAGAGGCAATCAAGAAAAAATTAGATTCTTATGACATATTTTATGATTCACATTTCACTTGCTAATTCATTTACAAAAAAAAAAAACTGTATTCTTAATCTGATTATATAATGATTGTGGAAGACAAATTACATGACTAACATTTTACATCACAAACTATGTACGGAGTTTTGATGGTGTTGAATATTCAGAAAATAAAATCATACTGTCAGCTCAAATAAGGAGGAAACATATGCTTTAGGCAAAAACAACACAGAGGACATAGTGATGCTGTAAAGGCTATAGAAATAATACATTAGGTACCCTGATGAGGTAAAACCAGCAATGGCTTAGTCACAGTTATTTTAATCAAAACCCTCTCTGTACTCTTTTCAGTCTGAAGAGAATTTTCTTGGTAAATTCATTTGGAAACACTAAAATTCACAATAAAGGAATATTTATGTCATAGCAAAGTTAATATAACAATTGATTTTTAAGCGATATACTAAATAGCATTTAAATTTTATATATATATATATATATATATATACACACAGCATCTTTATTGCATCCTTGAATCTATTATTTTTGCAGTCAAGAGGGAGATTAGACTCTTCTTATCATGGAAGGGTAAGGTTTAAAGGAACCATGGTGGGTCATCTGATTCAAACTCCCTGCTCAAGCAGGGTCATCCTAGAGCACATGGCACAGGATTTTGTCCAGGTGGTTCTTGAGTATCTCCAGTGAAGTAGACTCCACAGCTCCTCTGGGCATCCTGTTCCAGTGTGTTCTCACCCAGAGAATAAAGAAATTCTTCCATATATTCAGGTGTAACTTCCTGTGCATCAGTTTCTGCTCATTGCCTCTCATCCTCTTGTTTGGAACCGTGGAGAACAGCCTGGCTCCAGCCTCTGGAAATCCTCCCTTCAGATACTGATAGACATGGATAAGATGCCCTCTAAGTCTTCTCTTCCTAAGGCTAAACAGGCCCAGCTCTCAGCCTTTCCTCATAGGTGAGGTGCTCCTATCCCCTCATCACCTTCATAGCCCTCTGCTGGACCTGCTCCAGGAGCTCCGTATCACTCTTGTACTGGGGAGCACAGAACTGCACACAGCACTCCAGATTTGGCCTCACCAGGTCTGAGTAGAAGGGCAGGATCACCTGCCTTGATCATATGCTCTTCCTAATGCTCCCTAAGATACCATTGGCCTTCTTGGCCACAAGGACACACTGCTGGCTCATGGACAGCTTGTTGTCCACCAGTACTCCCAGGTACTTTTTTGATGATCTGCTTTTCAGCAGGTTGGCCCCCAGCCTGTTACTGGTGCCGGGGGTTATACCTCCCCTGGTGCAGAACCCTGCACTTGCCTTTGTTTAATTTCAGATTATTCCTCTCTGCCCATCTCTCCAGCCCGTCGAGGTCCTTCTGAACAGCAGCACAGCATTCTGGGCTATCAGCTGCTCCTCCCAGTTTTGTGTCATCAGCAAACTTGCCAACGAGGCATCTGTTCCTTCTGATGCCTTAGGATTTTAGCTTTTGTATTTTTAATATATTTATAATTCTGCAATTCTTTAGTATATAATTCTAAACTCCATACATAGTGTTAGCTACTCTTTTCCCATTTTGGTCAAACAAAACAATTCTTCTCTAGGCCTGAAACTCAACGGCATCTTACTGTCTCAGGCCCTGAGAAATGTAAACAATAGTGAGTTGGGGGGGAGCAAACTTGGGGTAAATGACTTCATTACCTGAAGCTGTAATTGGAGGATTAACCCCTGATTTGCAAATGGACCAAACTTACAAATGTATGAAAACCTGTGACCCTGTCGTCCATTTTGGGTGTTGCCCCTGGTGGCTTTGACTGCCCTAATGTACCTGAAGGGCCTTCAATAAATATAACCTCTTTTTATTCTCTTAATTTTGTCTAGCCTCTGTTTTTAGGTAGTCTCAACAAGGCATCACTTCATCCAACTAACTGATGAATAAATTAAACAATATTGGGCCCAGTATTGAACCTTGGGGGCCACCACTGGTGACAGGCCACCAACTAAACTGAATGGCTACAACCCTCTGGGATCTGCCATTCAACCAGTTCTCAGTTCACCTCTGCCCACTCATCCAGTCCACACTTCCTGAGTTTGCCTGTGAGGATCTTGTGAGATACAGTGTCAAAAGCCTTGCTGAAGTTGAGAGAGAAAATATCCACTGCTGTCCCCTTACCCATCCAGGTAGTCATTACATTACAGAATTAAATTAATCAGGTTGGTCAAGCATGATTTACCTTTACTGAATGCATGCTGACTAGTCCTGATCACCTTCTTGTCATCCGTGCTGATAGAGATGGCCTCCAGAAAGAGGCACTCCATCACCTTTCCCAGGGTAGAGGTGATGCTGACAGGCCAGTAGTTCCCTTGTTCCCCCTTCTTGCTATATTTGAAGACCGGGGTGATGCTCACTTTCCTCCAGCCCCTAGACACCTCTCCTGATCACTACAACCTTTCAAAGATGATCATGAGTGGTAGAGCTATGGTGTTCACTAGCTCTCTCCGCTTTTGTGGATGCATCTGTGTAAACAGATCATCCAGTTCCTCGTGTTTGTTTCCCATACTGCATGTGTTGGTGTACAGGCACTTCCTAGCAGTATTTGATTTCACCAATATCCCAGTGGGAATGCAAAGAGATGTCCCATAGTCCTGTCTTATGGTTACGCCTTTGTCTGCTTGTTCTTGCTTGAACTATTCCTTTGTAAGCCTTCTTTCGCTACAGGTCTCCCCTTCCCACACCTTATGTCTGTCTAGCCTGACTCTGTCCCCAATCCCCTTCAAATCTAGTTTAAAGCTTTTTCAATGAGCCCTCATAACAGTGCATGACCCCTTCATTTTCCAGCTCTTCTCTTTATTATTGTACGTATAGGTCAAGAAGAGATTCATTACTTCAAGAATTACAGACAATGAACAAGAAAGATATAAGGCCTTTTCAGAATATATTTTAACAAAAACTTCTACATTCTAAAATTTGATCATTTCCTATGTGCTAGGACAGTCTATTCTATTATGTTTAAAGATTACAATACCCAAAATTACATATTCATTGCTTTCAATACTGGGCTTTTAATGTATGAGTTTTTCAGCATAGAACTACTCACTAAGAAAATTAAAAATGTTTTTTGCATCAGGCATTGGTCTCTGTTGGAATCAATGAGTTATTATTGCATGGTATAAACACAAATAAACATCTGTTTCTTTTATCCTCATACAAGTAATTAAGACAAAATCAGGAAGCACATTTCTCACAGGAGGAATTCTTGCAACCTTAGTACGAATGAGATTTGCATTCTGACATTGCAGAGTGTTGTTTTCTGAAATTCCAGATAGAAAAACCTTGTACCAAAACCAGAACAAAATGCACAAGAAATAAGCTCCCCTAGATTATATATTGGCATGTCTTATCGTAAATTATCCAAATATAATTGCACATTGAAAGAGACTCTTCTAAGTGCTACCACCCGTCTCTTTACAAATTCTTATAACACTTTTAAAATTTCAGAATTTAACAGATATCAGAGTATTACCAGGGTCAATCTTTCTCTGTTGTTCCCATTTTTAGTGTTCTTCTCTGGATAAGGGATTACTTCAGAGATGCTCAGCACCTCTTGTGAAATGCCTGGCTTTGTCATCCAGATGTAGAGCCTGTGCTTAATGTGGTGCAATGCCTATTGTAAGATGAGAGAGAGAGAGAAAGAAAACAACAGATATGTTTTACTACAGCTGTGTGTGTCCACAGCTCCTTTTCAATTACATCTCATATATCTAGTTTATCATAGCTAGATGGGTTTTGGAAATATGTAACCCATAGTGAAGCATCTAGTGAAGTAAATGAAAGAAAAATCAATTGGCTTCAAGAAATTTTGTACCGGGAAACAGAGAACAGCATTATGTATTTAGGCAGGTGTTCCTAATACCAGTTTGAAAGCACAAAAGAAGACATGGCAAGGACAGTGAATTTAGATGGCTAAACAGACATCTGGTGATAAAACAGACCTCCTTTGAGCCTGCTCTCTACTCCCATTGATCAGTTCTCTCCTCTCTTTGCAATGCACAGACACAACTCGAAGGAAGCTGTGGCCTTGCCTTCTCTGAAGTCACAGACTTAGCTCTTGTTCATAAAATGCCTCCAAGTATTGAAAAATTAAGGATTTTGACGGAGATCCTAATAGATATAACTGACTGTCGCGCTGACTGCTCGGCCGCCCGGAGGCCTGGCAGGCGACTTGCGTCGGTGTCCCGGTCAGGGGAACCGTGTGGTGCAAGCAGGGTTGGAGGAGGCTCTTTCAAGAGCCTTCTGCCCTCAGCTCTCTAGGGAGCAGGCTGCAGTCGAGATGTTGGTAAGCAACAGGCAGAGGCAAAGGAGCAGAGAAGAACCTCTTGGTGCAACAGTGTCCAGTTTATTAACACGGGGCAGAAGCAAAAAAAGAGGCGAGGAGAGGGTTTTGCCGGCCGCTGTTAAACGGGAAATTCAGGGGTGGATCCAAGGGATGAACCAATAGGGAAATGACAAAGGATGACAGGGAACCAATGATACACAACAGTGGGAGGAACTTATTTGAACTGTCCAATGGGGATTACAACTGTAGAGAACTTTCTAGAACATAATTAAATAAGCAATAAGGTACATGAATATGTAAAAGCAACTGGGCCAATAAGAAACCGAAGAACACAGAACACCCACTAGAACAGTGGGAGGAGATGCCTCTAAGGGTGACACCCAGGGGGCAGAGCCCTCAAACTTCGGTATCGCCCTCGGAGCAGCTGTCATGGGCGGGGAAATCAACGCACTGGATGTCCTCTGGCCTGCCAGTGGGATGAGCTGCCGCAACAACTGACCTGAAAATTAGTATTTCAAAAAACGTCTTTCTTAGTAAGCAGTCCATTAGTTCACCTCTTTCAGGTAACCTCAAATACCTTTTGAACTTTGAACTTGTTTAACAACATATGACATGAGAGAAGTCAGAAAGGAGGGTTATTTTATATGTGTAATAAAAATATGTGTAACAAAAAATGAGAAAAAAAAATGATGACTAAACACTAAATTATGGTGAAGATAGTATGTGATATTATCAAAAAGGCTATACACGATAAAAAATAATAAGAATAAATAATTACAGTATAAACAGTTGATCAAATCCACATCATCATCTTTCCTGAGTTCGATTACTCAGGAAAGATGATAATGTGGATTTGATCAACTTTCCTGAGTAAACAAAATCAATGAGAAACTTATGATTGTGTACATTCAATAAGTGTAAAGTCTTTTGATATTTATCATTGTAAATTTTATACTTTAATGTGAGTTTTCATAATTTTTTTATTATTACCAATAGAGGTGGAAAAAAAAATTACTGTGATATAGTAACTCTTTTCCAGCTCAAAAAAAAAAAATATTAAGAGTGATAATTTGGAATATCTACCTGAGTACAGCTTATGAATTCTGACTATTTCTGTCAATGTAGGAAAAAATTGCTTAGTGGAATACTGTTGGTTTTGAACAGAAAGTCCAGTCTTTGTGGATGGATATTATAAGATGTGTCTACATAAGCAGGACCAAGACAGTTGTTAATCAGATGTTCCTATCAAATGTTTTGCACCCGGTGCTTCAAAGTGGAGTACAGGTCAGTCAAGCACAGAGATCTCCAAATAGAATCAAAAAACTAGTTTTGTTTTGCTTAACCAGCTCACAGAAGTTTGTGTGGGAGAGAAAAATGAGCACTTTTCATAGCAGGAGCTATAGAATAAAATACTTTCAGTTGGAAGGGCTGTAGCACTAGCACAGGTTAGGAAAAAGGTTTGGATCTAGAAGTATTCTTTGAGTAGAATCAAGAAGTACTGCCCCCACAACAGTGGTCCCTGCCCAAACAATTACTTGAGTAGTTACTCTAATTCTAATTATTCCATGCAGAATTTTGTGTTACTATTTTTCTCTGAACAGCTAACTTCTAAATTCAGAATGGAAATTTGAAAATCCTGTGTATTTTGAGCTTTTGTTAAAAATGAAGCAATAGTAGTAGTTATGGGAACTGTTTCCATTAATCTCAGAGGAATGTCAGCTATAGTGCTTATTCTCTACTATCATTATTTAAGTTTCAGCTTTAAATTAAAGGTCAATGAACAATGTTAGAAAAGTGAAGCCTTATTTATGAAATAAAATGGCAAAACCGAAAATAGCTGTAACTAACCTTGACAACATTAGAGATGGATCACGGTTACAGCTTTTCCCTCTTAGGGAACTTGAATGACAAATTTTTATGAAGAAAATTTGCAAATAGTCCTTTAAAAAGTCTACAAATACACAGACATTAAGTTGGTCAGAGTAGAAAAGAGGCATTAAATATGGAAGCATATAGAAGAAGAACCATTTTTCCCAGTGTCTAGTAAGGCTGTAAATTGTGCTTTCCTACAGGTTGTTTATCACACATAGTATTATTTAAGAACCAATATTTCAAAGCAAAATTTCATAAAGCTTAGCTACATATTCAAATACAAAAAATCCTCTCCCATCCCTGGCTTGTACTTTGAAAAGCACAGAGAGCTGTTTTCTTCCGCAGTAGGTCATCATGCCATTAGCATTCTCTCTGTGTAAAGTTGAAGCTTAGGTATCTATAGGCCCTTCATACAGGTACTAAAGGCATGATGGAGTACAAGTTAACTTCCATCAGCTGAGCCCTGGCTTAGCTACTGATCCATCAGGATACTGCATGCTTTGGCAACAAGAGGAAAATATATCAATCTCTATGAAAATTCTTTCTTGTCCCAAGATCAGAAATGGAATTAATCTTCAGTGTTAGTTCTTTAATACAAATCAAAAAAATCCTCAATTTACTCACTTAGTTGATGAGATCGTACAATCAAGTTTGAAGTAATTTTGCAGTAGCATATTTCTGTCTGACTGTTTGTAAGGCACTAAACAATATATTCCAATATATAAATATTTTGCTATAACAGGAAAATTTTGGATTTTTGTTTAAATAGTAAACAAGAATTCGTAAAGAAATAAAGCACAAAATACTAAGCACAAGTTAAAAATGGGAAAAATGCATATTAGGTAAGAAAAAGGCCTTTTCTTTTTTTTAACAACCCTCTATTGTCAAGTATAAACAATGAGCATGTTGACAGGCCCTAATGGCCCTGAACAGCCTCAGCTGGACTGATGTGGGAATGAAAGCTCCTCTGGACCCAGGCCCAGAGGAAAGCCAAAGCACAGGGGTTGAATTAAAACCTTTGGATAAGCTGAGATACATGAAGTGACACCAAAGTGAAACGGAAATATAGATTTTTAACTTTAAGTAGAAATATATGCTGATAGAAACTATATGCACAAATCTGTGTAATACCTATGTAATACTTGTGTAAAATTTACAACTATTAGAATTAGACCAGGATAAGTTAAGAAAAGAAAAACTAGAATTGTGTGTTAATTTTATTGGTCAATTAACAAATATAATCCACACTTCTGTAAGTTTAGAGAAGAAGAAGCAGCTGTTTTCTGCTTACTGTTTGCCTGCTGCTGCTGTTACTGCTTAGCCTTATCATGTTACCTCTTCGAACTCTGCCTTCAGAAAACTATGAGACTATGAAATAAAGAACTTAGCAAGACAGCAGCCTCCTCTGCTCTTTCACCCTTGTCCGAAAAGGAAGGGTATCCCATCAAAAGCTCAAGAGACCCGCACACACATCCCTGCCCATGGACTCGTTCACACAGGTTTTGCTTGAGCCATACTGCAAATAGACCTCTGGCCAGCTTGTTCCCTTACATTCTTGCCTTGTTGGTTGGACTTTCTGGGTTGACATCAGGTCTTTTTTGTCACGTTACTTGTGATCATTGAGTTGTTGGCAGGACTTGTTCCTGTCACCAGCCCTGCTCTGCTCACCTTCCTTGAGCACAATGTGCCTTACAGGAGGGGGCACTGCCCTTCCCTGTGCTGGTGTGACTCTCAGCTCCCTCACGGACAGGGAAGGTGCTGCTCCCTGACAGTAGACTGTTGCACCCTTTCTGGGAAGCTGCAAGAATTAGCAAGGTTTGGTTTTAACCATTATTAACATTCTTTAAAAACTTCTCTGAAAGTAATAGTTACTATCTATGGTTATCCTATGTGGTATGATTGCAATGTCTTTGAAGTGTTCTTTGCTCTTGTATTTCCTTTTTAAAAACTGGCTAAGTTGGAATAAGGTATTAAGATATTAATATGACAAAAACATTAGCATGAATTAAAGAGATGTGGTGGCGAAGAGAGAGGGATGGGAAGAAAAACTGAAGAAGAGGAGTAATGGATTAGTTAGTAGGTTATAAGTGCCCATAAAAATTAAATAGGTGGAAACAAAGAAGATGGGGAGGAATTATTTAAAATTACTAAAGGTGATAAGAGCAAGAGTAATAACCTGAAACTCAGACAGGAAGTAATAATTTACATTTTAATACAAAAAGTTGTGATAGTGAGGTCAATTAGAAAAACGAATAATTTGCTGAAGAATATGGTTCTACTAATATTGCCTAAGGTGTCAATGAGACTAACATAACACATCACCGCATTAACAAAGGCAACCCTTTTGCAGAAGAGTGAAATTAAGACAGAGTTGATTTGCAAACTACTCTTCTATTATAGTATAACTATGGATATTTTTATCCAGAAAAGGAAAGTCTTTTTGTTTTTTGTTTGGGTTTATTTTAATGCATTTATTTTAAAGTCCATTTCCTGATTATTATTATTCTGTGCAACTTTTTACAGCACACAACTTCTATATTTTGTTCTTGATGGTCTCTCTTGGATATTTATTCTTGGATATATATTGCATGATAGTAATTGTAGATAATCTTCCTGCACCTGTTTTTCACTTAAGAAAAATTGAACTATATTCAGTTCAAAAATAGACATAGAAATCTGTTCAGTACATAGAAATCTGATTTTCTTTTCTTTCTTCTTTTTTTTCTTTTGATTTTGGAAATTAAATATGAATCTCCAACACTCTTATAAATATACAATAATTTACTTATTAGATCACAAACAAATACACTCATTTTTACCTTCTTATCAATGCCACAATGATTTGTTTTGTGAATCTGATTAACAGCTCAAGTAGTAAAATTTTAAATGATATTTTGTGAATATACTGCTTCATATGGAAATGTTCTCTCTGTTTTGAAAGTGCAAGTCTGTGCCAACTTTACAAAGGTTAACTTGGAAACTAAATGATCTGTTAATCATGCATTTACTTCTGAATTATGTTGCTCTTTTTATTCACCAAACGTATGTTTTCCAAAATATTACTTAAATTAAGGTGCTTGATTCTTTCAAGCAATCATTACAGTAGTTTTCTCTGGAAGAGAACATGGTAGAGTAAAGCATGGTAAGCAATGCTTTCAGTTAGAAAAGTACAATGCCTTGAGAAGATTTTTTTCAAGCACAAGAAGGAGTGAATTAACCCATCATATGGTCCCTGGTGAGTAGGTTATAAGCAAGCAGTACAATGAGGAACAGATGAATCCTAGAATTTCTGTTAGTAGTTGGTTTGAAAAGAAAAAACTATCAGAAAGGACTAAGGGGTCAAAGTTTCATTACAGTACTAGTATATCATCACCAGAAACACTGCACCTGGGTGTGTAATGCTTCAAGAAGTCACATAAACCTGATAATTTGGGATTCATTCATTATGGTGTATGGGAAAGTACTCCTAAAATACTCCAGGAATGGTTCGTACACACTTAATTCATTCAGTCAACAGGAAAGCCTTAGTAGAAAAAAATCATCAGATGCAACTGGTGAATTCCACTGAAATGTCCCAAATGCCATGAAAAATTCAAATAGAACTGACTTTGCTTTTCTACATTTTCTTAACTAAACTGAAGTTACCTTGTATGCAGGTATCTAGTTTTAATAGCTTAGCTGATTCATGGCAATATATTAATATGCTCACAATATTTCAAGTGGAATCTGAGCCTTGATAGGAACAAAGGGTAAAAAATAAAACCACAGTGATTTTAGGCAAAAGGCATATTCAACAAGCAAAACATACTACTGAGAATAATAAAATACATAAAAAATTTATATAAGACACAAAGGTATGCAACCTGGTCTTTTTCAGAGTGCTGGAACTGTCTTCCCAGGACAGAGGTTATGGCACCAAGCCTGCCAGAGTTAAAGTGCTGGAGGAATCTCTCAAGCACACATCATGCTTGGTATATAAACTGGGAGGAGTTACTGGGAAGTGGGAGGAAGTTAGCAGGTGATTACCAATTGTAATTTACATCACTTGTTTCTCTTGGGATTTATTTCCCTATTATTATTAATTATTATTAATTTTATTTCCATTATTAAACTGTTCTTATCTTAACCCACTAGTTCTATTTTTTTTCTTTCCTGATTCTCCTCCCCAACTCATTGGTAGGGGAAAGGACTGAGCAGCTGCATGGTATTTAGTTAACAGCTGGGGTTAAACCATGACAGATGCTTGCAAGTGGTGTCATAAAGAATCAGTTCTGGAAACATTTTGGAAATGTCAGTGATGATCAGACTATGAAAGTACAATGAAGGGTATTTATGACATGAATTTTGAATCATCTAAACATAGCAAGATGAGGTAAGCTATCTTGGAAGCTGCAGTAATAGGGATGAACTAGATTGTAAAAGTGTAAAGTTCAAGGTTTATATATCTGAGATTATTAATGAGAATTCAGAATGGAGCTGTGATGTAATCCGTTGTAAGTAAGGAAAAATACAATTAATCACAAAAGCGGTACAGCCCTGAATGAGGAGAATATGACCACAGACTACAAAAGACAAATAATTGCCAGTAAAAATCGTGAAACATTTCTTTGGAAGAGAGTTGTTTTGCTTCTCTTTCTAAAGAAGTCAAATAACAATTTTTTTTTTGACTGAAACTTCTGTCACTGCTGTACTGCAAGGCAGAAAAGAATTTAATCAAAATGACAAAATAAGGCTAGAAAGGTAATAGAAAATATATAACACAGAGATGTCTTGACTGGGAATACAAGAACACAGTACTCATAAACCCAATTTCACATCCTAAGAAGAAGGAAAACATTATTTGTTGTAAATTTAGTTTTGCTATGTGCTGAACAATGAACTCTATTACAAGAGCAATATGTATCCTAAAATGAGTCTATGTAGGCCTATTAGTGAAGCTGAGTTTATGTAGTTTTGTGTCCTTTGATATAATTTTTAGCTGTTACTTTGATAACTATATGAAACAGTAAGATTAACTCAAAAACATTGTTAAAAGGTAAAAAGTCATCTACCTTTAAAAATGATGTCTTACTAACCTCATTATTCTTGAGTGCTATGAAATCAGATTTATGTCATAAATGTAGAATTCATGAAGAGAAAAGATCTATTAAAGAGCAAATCATCCAGATTCTGAAATACTATAAATTATCATCTGAGACAGATGTGTTTAAACATCTCATTTCAATTTGTTTAAACTGCACTGCCAGTTCATGAATGATTAAATCCTTGAGCAAATAAAATAATGAGAGAATTTTCTTCAATAAGATCAAAATCACTTGGTATGAAATAAAGACTCTTACTTTCTTAAAAACAAATTTTATACCCAAGTAGTATGTATGTATAAAATTTCTATTACAATAAAACCTATATTTTAATGTAGTGCAGTACATGGCTAAATTTATACAAAATTAGATCATAAAATCCTTTCAAGTCATATGTTATTTTTGGTAGTGTTCAGATGTTCTGTGAGACAGAAATAAGCAAGAATCAGGAGTTTGCCACCACTATTAAATAAGTCTTTTCCTGAATACAAAGAAGAAAAAGTTTTGTTCTGTTTTATACAGCGGCAAACAACTTTCGGAAGTCTGCCAATTTCCAAATTGATTATAATTGAGTATTTTAAACTCTAGAAAGCAGGGTCTCATTTAAGGTTGTGTTTGTGTGAGTGCATAAAACCAGAGCCAGATTTCAGTTTTGCTAGGTTGTATAGGAAATAGCAATATTTAGATGTGATTATGCATCACCAGCAGTTTCTCAGTTCACATAGATCAATATGGACCAAATCCTGACATCATTACTCAGGGAAAATATTCACTAAAGTCATAAAGTGGGAGAATTTTGTGGTAGATTGTTGCCCAAAGAGAGGATCTATGGGAAGTTATTGCAGGCACTGGAAGGCAGGCAGAACAATGAACTCCTTGTACTCCAAGGATAGAGATGAGATTAAATTTTGATATTCAATGCCATGCCAGGTTATGAAGTTAGGTCATTAACTATTAATCCTGAGAAATGAGTACTGACCTTAATACTAATATATGTGGGTTCACTCTTCTGTTAATGAGCATAACTGTACCGATCTCCTTGGCTACTTGATGTGTACAAGAATAATGATATCACAAAATATGATATAAAGTAATGTATTAAAATTCAATACTGTCTTTGTCATTTTCATGATGAACCTATTTTAAAGTCTGCATTCAATTGTAAGAAAAAATATAAAACTGAACAAGTTGAAAATGCATTTCTAGTAGCATTATTCTGCTAAAAAAATGGACAATGATGACATTAACTAGATAAAAGTCCGATGCCATATGTCACAGTAAGCTTTGAAGAAGGGTTGCTCTTTCTACCCATTTAATCCTCTGAAATTCAGAGAATATAAGATTTGATGTGATTTTCCTAGGGAAAAAAAAATATGGGTGCCTCAACTTTCCAAAGTCTGATATGATTATAAATAAGTAAATATACTGCAAGGTATTTAATCAATATATTGCAAAGAAGAATGGTCTCATGCAGACAGCTATAGACAACTTTCCATAGTGACAAGTTTTCATTTATCATATTTCCTTTTATAGACTACTCTTCTGTCAGCAGGAGGTTCAAATTCAAAGTTTTTCTTGTTGCTTTAAAGTCTCACACTAAAAATGTAAGATATTCTTAGGCTGTTTATATACAAATATGCAACAATTAAGAAAAAACAAAATTATTCCAGAGCTCTGCTGTAGCTATGGCAACCACCTTCCACTGTACTTCATTTAGATAAATAAATCTGACAGCTAATAAGAATGAGTTTTAACATATTTTATTCATGATGGAATTTCTTGGATGTTATTTTCTTGGGAAATTACATTAAAAAAAATGTATTACTTCTCCATTAAGAGAAAGGATCTCTACCAGAAATAGTGTGTTCTATAACTTAATGTTCAATTTTAGTTCCTACATATGAAGTTTAAAATGCATTGTGCCTTTGTTCTTTATTTTACTCAGCTGGGGAAAATGGACTTTGGCAAAAGTCTTAGCTCTAGTGAAACTATATATTTCAAAGTAGTTCACCAACTTGCCTTTAGTATCTCAATCTCCTCTATCCTCTTATATATATAATGTATACATACATATTTTATAGTCAGGGCCCAGAGAGGCAAAAAACAGAGCCATTTATAAATTTAGAAATTTAAAAATATGCTGTGAAATCAGATCTCTGTTAGTGCTGTTCAGTGCCAGTTTATGCCTATTTACTTCAGCATTGCCATCATCCCACTTATATATGTCGACAATCGTTTTCCTTTTGATGATCCTGATTCCTCCCTGATGCCACAGAGAATTAATCCCTGAAGGATATTTACCCAGCAGAAAACTCTCTTTCAAAAGAAAAGGATAGCATGTGTCAGTTTCAGACAAGACCTAAGTTTAGACTCCTAACTTGGGTCAATGGAAACAATTGCCCATAAATACTCTCAGAATAAGAACATAGTTCAATACTCTTAATGACCTCAAAGTCTCTGAAATCGCAAACTTTTTCCTTTAAATAATTATTCACTAAATGTGAAAATACTTTTGAAACTCAAGACTGCAAACCACATTGAAATCAGAAGGCAACCTTCCCATTGACTATAATGTACATAAAAACTGTCATTTGATAATTTTTTTCCTAGTTTTGGGAAGTATTGGCTTATTATCTCAGAACCTACAATACAGGTAGAAAAATAATGTTTATATAATACTGAAGTACAAAAAACGTCTTGTTCTCAGACAGAAAAATAATTAGATATTTTTAATATGTCCCCAAAGATGCATTCAAGAGCAATGAATGTGTGTTATTGTTTTAAAATCTATCCTTACAAAGCACACTAAAATGAGTATCTTTAATATAACTTTGAAAATCTTCATGAGAACATCAGAAAAAAAAATGAAAATATTACTTTGAAGTGATGTGAAGTTCTGAAATTCTCAGTGCCTCACACCAGTAACTCAATTAAGCTTTGAAATAGAATGCATGGTAAATATATGACTTACAGTGCCTTAATTACTTGGACTTTTGTATCAAGTCTATGTGGGCAAATCATAAAACACAAAGTTCAGAACTAAAAATCTCTTTAATTCTTCTTCTCTGCCATTGCCAAGAAAGGCAGTATTGTCTCAAAATACTAAAATAAAATATATTACTTTTTCAGTCATGTTCAATTGCTTTGAAGCAGGATTGAGTGTCATCCATTCTTCATCTGATGGCTTTTAAAAGTATGAAACAATGTAAAAGATTAAGAAATCATTCCAGTTTGTATTATAACTTCAATGTCATGGCTGGCTTCTGGGTACCCACCCAGCTGCTCCCTCAATCGCTCAACTCAGATGGAGAAAACAAGATGAAAATGGATTGAGATAAAGGCAGGTTAGTAAAGAAAAAGAAAAGGCCAAATGTGAAAGCACAAGAGATTAGGCAAAAGGATTTGTTTTCTACTTCCCATCAGTAGTCATTGTCCAGCAATATCTTGGTAAGTAGGGCCTCAGTGTGCTTAGTGATCTCTTGCTAAGACAAAAGCCTTAATAAAAAATGCCCCCTCTGCCTCCTCTTTTCTCCGAGCTTTTCTTGCTGAGCACAATGTTCTGTGGTATGCAATATCTCTGGAGTCAGCTGTCCTGGCTCTGTCCCCTCCCAGCCTTTTGCCCACTCCCACACTGCTGGCTTTTGGGGTTATGGGAATGCTGGAGAGACAGTGCTGATGCTGTGGGAGCAGTTCTCAGCAGTGGCCAAAACACTGTTGGTGTTACCAACCCCATTCCAGCTACCAACACAAACCACAGCACTCATGAGAGCTGCTGTGGGGAAAGTTACCTCCATGCCAGCGAGACCCTGTGCAACTTCCACCTCTGACACTGGTTCTCTAAGGATTTTTCACTGCAATCTGAGAAAGGTATAACTACAATGTTCTTACCAATTTGCTTTCTATATTGTAACTTAAAAAAACATTAAATAACCCAGCAAACTTTGCAAAAACACCCTTAGTGCTAAATCATTTTTTGTGTACTTGTGCTGGTTTTGGGTGAAATAGAAATAGTTTTATTCACAGTAGCTATTATGGGGCCATGTTTTGAATTTGTGATGAAATCAGTGTTGGTAATACAAGGACATTTTCACTACTGCTGATCTTACACAGTGTCAAGGCCTAATTAAATATAGATTCTTTTTAAAAAATACCAAATTTCAGGTAACAGACATCTGAAATATTCTTATATCATTCCCAGTTCTTTTTTTAGGAAAAAAAGCAAATATATGTGATAGTTGCACTTATAATCTTTAACATTCAGCTAGAGTAAGTCTGGTAAAGATTTCACATTCTTAAACCACCACAAAATCATTGTTTAATATTGTGGTATACTTATCCTTTAAATTAGCCAGTCCTGTTCTAGAAAAAAACATTTGTTCCAACCTCCTAATTGCTGAAATCATGTTGTATTTGTGTGAATAGTACAAAATACTGAAAAGAAGGCCCAAGTTTCCATAGCAATTGTTCAGTGCCACAAAAGACTAAACTGGTCAGAATTTTTTTCAGGCAAATTGAATGTATTATTCAGTCATTAACAGTTTTCCTCAGGAAATTCTGAGAGAAACAATTTTTTTTCACAATGCAGCTCTTCTGCCAAGAAACACTGAGTTATTTAATTTCAATATTTCAGTCCACAGCAATTCAGAACACACTTCATCTCCATTTTCTCTTAGATGCAGAGTTCTTATTTTGAAAAAGAGGATCTTATTTTAGTTTTGTTTCTCTGAAATCTAATATCTTCCCTGTGTAGATATAAACATATATGAAAGCAAGAATGAAGATGTATAAATGAAAAATGTATAAATATGAATTGAAAATAAACATGAACATTTAATTACAAACATGTTTCACTAGACTGCTAATTTGTAACACTGGGTTTGAATTTACTTGTTTAAATATAGACATTTTTAACTATTCTAAAACCTGCTTCAAAGATCTAGTTATACAACAGCTGAAATAGCTGACATATTTGAGCAGAGTTCTCAGTTGCAGAACTGCTACCAAGAGAATTTTGTCAGAGCACTTTAAACTTTTGTTTTGAATCCTTTCTCTCCACATTGTAACTGATAATATTTTAAGGTTTTTCTGGAGGATGTGTTTGGAGAGAGATCTGAAATATTCTTTGCAGTTATTTTCAATGAACATGATATCCAGAGCAGTAGATTGAGGATGCTACTCTTTAATTTTTGATTGCAATAAAAATAACAAAGACTAGAATGCTAATCATTATTATTTGTAAACATCTCTAAACATGAGGTCTGCTTTACTAATATTACCTTGTTATTATGGTCAATACCACTTCTCTAACTTCTCGATAGAACATACAATAAATGTGTATCTATAAAATCTCTTGGAAGTATGTATGCATAGTGCTGAGGTGAGATGGCTACTGCCATCCCTAATACCCCTTTGCCAGGTCTGCCTAATCAACAGAAGCAATATATTCTTAACCAAACTGTTGAAACTTTAATTAATGTCCATGCTATATGCTTATCAGATATCGGGCACAGAGATATGTTTAATTTATTATTCTTCCACACCTAATTAAAGTCACAACTTAGTATATGCAACAGGATATTTCCTGTCAGCGGAGTTAATTTTTCTACAAGAAGGGGACAGTGACATAATCTGAGATGTGATTTATCTGCAAATCCTGAACACATTCTAAAGGATACTGTCATTAATGCTCATTTACAATAATCTGTCTTTGTCACCAATCTGTCCATGATCAAAATAATGGGGTTTTGTGACCAAAATAAGTATGTTTCAAACAAATGCATGAAAGTAGTCTGATATCATGATACCTGGAAAGAGATTATTCTTTGTCATCAATAGTAAATCTCAGTTACTAAGTCAGTAATTTACAGGGTTTTTTTTTAAATAAGTACATACATACCATGGTGAGTTTTCAACAAAAGTTTTCTGAGGGAATGATTCTATCTCGTCCAGTTATGTCTCAGTGACTTTTTTTTAAATTTTCTAGGAGAATTTCGGTCAAATGCATCACAATAACATTAATAATATGAGACTTAATTGCACACCAAAGTCCCCAAAATACCTGACTAAGCAGAATTTCTAAGCAAATGATGAAGATATTTCATGGAGATGACATTATTATTTCTGGACCAGAAAATGGAGGTGTCAGTTATATGAAAGGGTTTACCATCCCTCATAAATGTATTCCTATGTCAGAATCCTCTTAAATACATTATATGTAGAGGGAAGCAGCAATGAATGTGGAATGTACAATTACAATTTGAGCATTATGGAACTGAAATTAGGCAGTATGCAAAAGCCATCTGGCACTGTGACTACGTATACTTGCCATTGCTGTCTTGAAAGTGCTCACTGTCAAGAAAAAATTGCCAGTTTAACACCAGGGACACATCTGGATAGACGTAGGTCTAGTGAGAACTGGTGCCATTGGACAGCTGGGAGATTATTCACAAAGAACAACTTGTCAGAAGGCAATACAGATAAATTAAAAGGAAAGAAAAGGCCACTTTGTTCTGATCTTTTTTAAATACTGACTGAGTTCAAGACATCCATGAACTCAAAATCTGGGCTATAAACAGTAAAAGAGAAGGTTGTCAAAAAAGATGGGCTGTCCTCAGGTCTAATAGCAAAATTATGAGAAAGCAGAGACCAGTACCTCAGCTTCTCTTTATCCCCCTCAAAGTCCATCCCTGGATTTTCACATGGGAAAGAACTGCTGGAGTTTCTGCTGAAGCATGAGGAAAAAGGTGACATTACATGAGAGGTCTCAAGGAGTACTTCAAATTTTATTGGTTCATATTTTCAAATGTACTAAGACTTGGAAACTTTACAAATGCCACAGAAAAATCTCTTCAAGGCAGACTGTGAATGTCTGAAGTTCAGAAGCATTCTCAGAAGCATGCTGATATTGGCTTAAGGCAGGAATTTTAATGAATATTCTTCTAAGATTTCTAACCCATAGTCTAGCAATAATATTAACTGCTGCCTGGGAAATAATACAGAAGAGATATGGGCAGTCTGAAAACAAAGAAAAAATATGAATGCATGCAAGAAATAAAAAATAGTTTACAAATAGTGGCCAAACAGCCAATGCAGAGACAAACAAAAGTCCTTAGAGCTGTGCAAAACTTGTCAAAATTTAGTTTTTTTTCTAAGGAGCAGCTGTTTCTTAGAAAATATGATGTATGAATTCCAAACAAAGGATCAGCTTTCAAAGCTCACTGAAGTCCCACTAGGATATGGATCATTCTATGAACTAAGTAAGATTACTGCTAGGAGAAAGGTCAGCCCCTAAAGGACTATCTGTACAAGACCATGTTAACACAGTAAAGCCTCTGCAGTTCAGTGACTGCTCACAGAACCACATATTTCTATAAGGTCTTAGTTTGTGAAATGTCTGGAAGTTTAAGATCTGGCAAAATCGATGTAGTTCAATTAATTAATGAATTTTTTTATCAATCTAGTGATTGATCATTTGTGTTGTTCAATTTGTGGCATGTTTGAAAATGTATGGAGGTCCAACATCTTTTCCTCAATAAAAATCTCTACAGATATATGTGAGCTATTGCTGAGCACATATTTACTTTCATACTCAGTGCCTTGATAATATATAATTTAGATTGTAAATTGCTCTAAGATATCTTCAATATGAAAGATGCTGTATAAATCCAAATTGCAATCTGCTTCTGCTCAAATGAACATAAATATTAAGTCTGTGTATGGTAATTCATATACTATAAAATTATATTGATCCTGTTTTATTTGGGTTAACTTACTTCTGGCATCAATCATTCAAAAAGAAATGTCCCTGAAGTTGTTTCATAAAACTGCTATACAGTGTCAAAAATAAATAGCTCAGACCCTGACTGGATGCTTCATCTTCTTTTCAACATAAGGGATACTGGGAAGGAAACTCCGAGGAAGTAGGAGAATGATACCTGTTCTGTGAAACAGGATTCATGATAATTTTAAAAACTAGCAAAGACAGATTTGGAGTTTTCAGAGCAGAAGATAATTATGGCTTTTATATACTTTCTTAAATTCACTTGACATTAAAAGCAAGAATCAATTTGTACAGAAGCTTTTAGAACTTATTGATTTAAACATAGTTTATTAATGATTGCAAGAAACTTGGTAGCCGTTGATGACAGTTCTAGGGCTAGGAAAGAGGTATTAGAGTTGGGGTCAAATCTGCATTGGATTTGTATTTCATTCTGACTATTTAGGCAGTAGGAGCAGGAACTGCTTTTTTGTATTTAGCATGTTACCAAGTAACCTGATTTGATTTTAGAATTGCTTTTTCTAAACAGATTTTCATTCAGGGGCAGTGGGAGTGTCAAAGAATAGCTGTTGACAATTTTCATAAAACCAGACTTTTCAGTTGGGTGTTTTGCCTTTTGCTCGTGTGTTTTAATTCTGGCAAAGGTTGAAGTTAATGGTTTTTGCTACATTACAATAATGTACGAATTACAAATATAACAGCTCTTGTGGTCTAACAGATACTCACTGTTGAAGATCTTAAGGAAAACTTAATGAAATAAGTGTGGGGCTCTCCTACTTATTAGATATGTATATACTTTTCTGAGTTTCCTAAAATCTTTCAGGACAACACTAAATTTAAGTGTTGAAGACTAAGCGAAATGCAGCATCTACAAATACAAAAGAAAAGTAGAAAAGGCGATGTAGAAATATCTTGGCTTAGTCTCGTCCAAAATTTTTGCCTCTGGTAATCCCGGAGACACATAAATATTGCTTTAATTAATTATATTCTGGTTACACAATTGCCCTGCATTATCAACCACAATGTTTATATGCATGTTCACAGTCTAGTTCAATTCTGAAGAAATCAAATTGACTTTTAGGTTAGGGGAAGGATGAGAGCTAAGGAGATGGTACTGGATCCTCTGTTCAGCTCTTATGAACAGAATGAACTCAGTAATTTATTGTCTGTCATGGTTTAGGAACAGTACTCCCCAATTAAATGTTCCCACTAAACTGATAAACCACGAGCCACTCCCCTGCCCCTCACCTCTGGTGGAAGGCAAAAGGCAGAGATTACGGGTCGAGATAAGAACAATTTACTGGAAACAGCAATGAGATAAGAAAACAAACACTAACAGCAACACTACTAATACCAAAAGTGTACAAAAAGAGGGTGATTTACATGCAAAAATATTCACCAAGCCCAGGACAATAAAAAACAATTGTGGACAGATCCTCTGCACACCACTCTTTCCCCTGTCAGGAAACCATGCCCATTCTTCCCAGAACCCAGTCTCTTATTTGCATGCTCCCAGCGATGATGTGAGGTGAGATAGAATAACAACCTAGACATGCCCACACAGATCTAGGCTTCACTTCCTCATGGCTATGGCAAAAAAACTGACTTTCCTTGCTGAAACCAGGACTTCGTCTTAACCTGCTTTATCCATCCATAGCACTCACACTTTTTAGGCCACAGTATCTCACATATACTTCTCTGCCTTCCTGCCCTATCCTGTAACCAGTGTCACCAGTACGGCTCTTTCCCAACATCTAAGCTGGTGCCAGTGCTGGCAGAGAAATTGCTTAGGGCACCAAGAAAAACACAACCAGTGTCAAAATATAACTAAGAGGATAGGTACATCAACATCTTCCTTGCTCATAAAATTTAAAAGCATAATGTCTAATCTGTAAATGCCAGAATACAGATGCACTGGATATTCAAATTTCAGGCCATCTCTTTGGAAAGCTGTGAGTACAAATGCCCTTTCTTTGAAGACTTTTATTGAAGCTAGGGCATAAAATCTTGCATCAAATCATGGGGAACTCAGCACAACATCCTTCTTTCTCGCCTCTCTCAGTTTAGATGGACTCCCTTAGAAGTCATAGCAGGTTAGCAATGGCAATCCAGCCTTACATGGAAACCTGGGGATGTCATGATGGAATACAAATAATTCAGGAAAATTTACATGCCTGTTTTCATTCCTGCTAAAGGACAGTTTTGACTTGTTTGAAAACAGGCCAGGGTCAAAGGACTAGTCATCTCTCTTGAACTACTTTTTTGGGGGAACTCAAATATGAATTCAGACCCTTTTATCAAATTAGGAGAGATACAGTTAATATAACAATTAAGTACTGGTGAGAACACCTTTAAACCTAAGGGTTACAACAGCTGCATGAAGAAAGAGAAGGGAAGTATAAAAGGCTCTCTCCGTTGCACTATTGAGAACATGGATGCTGTTGGGCTCTGTCAGTGGGAAGTGAAGGAGCTGTGGTCATTTCAGCTCTCTTTTCTGGTAAATGTGTTTTCCCATTCTTTTCATTGCCTAGAAGAGGGAGGAAAGGGAGACAAGAGGGCTGTAGAAGTGGAGAAGACTGACTTTCCTGTTTTGTCTGAACATTGTTTCACATGCCATCAAAGGAGAATGGACATCTGGTAGGGACTGCTTGAGGAACACATGGAGTGGGGATAGAAACAAAACAAAGTCAGCACATGGAGTGAAGATACTTTGCTCTACTACAGACTCAAGGATTAGGAAATTAGCTACCAATAAAGGAAGTAGCTGATTGAGACTTGCCAAACATCACCTCATGAGAGCATGTGAGCAGACAGCCAAGCATTAAAGAAGGAAAAACTCCGGAAATTGTTTGGTTTGGGTTTGCACTTTTGTTTTGGTTTTGATCATTTTGCTTTTGGGGTTTTTGAGATTTTTTTGTTTGGTTTGATTTTGGTTTTATCAGAGATGTTAAAATATATCAATACTTGGATGGTTTGGAAGCACCACACTGAGATTTCCTAGGTCCTAATTAAACAGACTTAAGGCATAGACAAGTTTGGGAATTGAAACAAGTTTCAGAGGAAGCCAGCCTCTCCAAAGCTACTGCAAGACAACAAAAAGTCTGCCATCTTGAATACGAGGAGATACACATAAGCCTCCTTCAAGAGAAAGACAAGATCCCACTGACAGATGCATGCACCAGGTTGAAATTGTAGTGAACCATGAATGATTTTTGGTTGTTTGTAAATGAATTCTAGTGATACATTAATGATAGTTTATCTACTGTATCTACTTCAGCCTAGTCATGTTTGTTAGATCTTGGCCACGTGTCCAAGCTAACAGCCAAGCATATCATAACTAGTTTGATAAGATATAGAGAGGGAATGAATTATTAAACAATGGCAGTGGCATTGAAAGACACACTGCTTTTCTAGAATGTAGGTAACACTATAAGTATATTCACTCTTCACTGCTGTCCTAAGTTGTCACAAGTTTAGTGAAAAAATTGGAGTGAATTACGTCAGGAAATACTATCAGTATGTCGCCTTATCACATAGTGATGATTGGCACAATAATGTTAAGTCTATCATTTGTGTTCTATATCTGAAACATTTGTCCCTTGATGATGGCTTTTTATAAAGTAACTTGGAATTTGGTGACTCATTTATCCCCATCCTCTCTAGTTTTTATATATATAGTGGACATACCAATAGAAATGTTCAAACCACTTTTATAAAATTAGCTTAGTGACTATATTCATGCAGATTTTTAGCTTTCTCCTTTTGGAACTTGGCTCAAATAATTAGTTTTAACAACATGTTATGATGTTCTATTATTATCCATTGTTGTTTGAAAAGGTAGCCATTTCACCTAGGCAATCCTATTTATGGACTATTGTAACTGAAAACCCCCAATGACAGATTTCAGATTTTTTTTCAGATTTTATTTCATTTGATTAAAGATCAGCAGGAGACTAAAGCTACAAAGAAAAGAAGTCTACTGCTATAATACTAATTGTGGCTGTAATAGGTTAATTTCAT
The DNA here is from genome assembly GCA_014706295.1 of Lycocorax pyrrhopterus obiensis. NCBI lineage: Eukaryota > Metazoa > Chordata > Aves > Passeriformes > Paradisaeidae > Lycocorax > Lycocorax pyrrhopterus. The sequence continues at coordinate 124,645,020 of JACSVZ010000002.1, forward strand.
CTTCTACTAATCAGATACTTGCTCAAGATTTGTCTCATTTGTCATGCACCAGAACAAAGACAATGTTAATTCAATACTAGTAACCATTTAGTCTTTGGGAATATTTTAATAGACCCCCAAAGATACTATTTGTCTTCTGATGTGTAATACATGCTAAGTAATTATGGGTCCAAAAATTGCTGGTGATGGAAGCTGGCATGCCTTCATGTCCCTTGATGGAGATGACTAGTTAAAGACACAAATATCTTGTCCCCAGTTACCACTGTGTCGATGTAAACGTATTTTCATTTATATGTAAATACATTTAGGCACATTAAGAATTAAGAGCAGTTGGCTAGAAACATTACATCAATCATACCACGGTCAAATCCTCCCCTGATTTACACCCATCACTCTTATGCAGAGGATTCACTGTGTGCAATCATGGTGCTATTTCATCCTCTGCTAACAAGTGAATAAAATGATCAAGCTCGTAACTGTTGTCAAGAATGATGAATTTATAACCACTAAATGTTATATCACCCTTATTATAGATTTGTAGGTGCATGCATCAAGACTAGTCACAAGATTGGCCTCTAAAACTAGCATGAGTCTATTTAGATTTTTCTTTTCTCTTACTTGTCTTATTTCAAAGTATTTTGGTAAAATTGAGATTTAGGATTTAAGGAAATTGATGATAACTGTTAATGGCAAACAGCACTGACCAGCTCTATACACACTTCTTCCTGGGCTTCAACTACACTGCCAATTTCTTTCCTTCCAGTGGTGCAGGGGGACAGGGCTTCCTGGTTACAGTCAGTTCATCAGACATTGTCTCTGCTACTCCTTCCTCCTCAGGGGAAGGACTCCTCCCACTTTTTCCCTGCTCCAGCATAAGATCCCTCCCACAGGAGACAGTCCTCCATGAACTTCTCCAGTGTGACTCCTTTCCACAGGTTGCAGTTCTTTATGCACTGTTTCAGCATGGGTCCCCTATGGGGTCACTAGTTCTGTCAGCAGACTGGATCCAGTGCAGGCTTGTCTCTCCATGGGCCCACAGTTCCTGTCAGGAACCTTTTCCAGGATGAGCTTCTCATGGGGTCATAGACTCCTTTGGGCATCCATGTGTTCTGGCGTGGTGTTCTCCGTGGGCTGCAGGTGTATCTCTGCTCCAGTGTGGAGCTCCGTGGGCTGCAGGGGTACAGCTGCCTCACCATGGTCTGCACCACGAGCTGCAGGGAAATTTCAGCTCCAGTGTCTGAAGTTCCTCCTGTCACTCCTTCTGCACTGGCCTTGGTGTCTGCAGAGTTTTTCTCTCACATACTCTCATCCTCTCTCCTGCCTGCAGTTGCTCTTGTGCAGCAAATGTTTCTCCTTAAATACGTTATCCCAGAGGGGCTACCACTGTCACTGAGAGCTCAGCCTTGGCCAGTGGTGGGTCTGTCTGGGAGCTGGCTGGCATCAGCTCTGTTGCACATAGGGGAAGCTTCTGGCCACTTTTTACAGAAGCAATCCCTGTAGCCTTCCCCCTCTCCCTGAGCCCTGCCTCACAAACCCAATACATTAACAAACTGCCCTTTAAGTCCAGTGAGGCTGAGAAAGGTTATTACACAACTTTCAAATTTGGTTGGTATCAGTGAAAAGAATGTAGCTAGTGGTAGAAGAACACATAAAAGTAGTCACAACATGGTATCAACAACGGGAAAGGAGAAATTGCCACCAGGATCACGATTTTCTGCCAGTGAAAGCCTCAGTGTGCTGGTGAAACCTGGGAACTGGCCCCCTCCCTCCAATTCTGCTAACTGAAGACTGAAACTACCAGCTGTAGGAATCTGGGAATAGGGAGGATCTAATAGTACATCCAAGGTGTAGAAACTTGAAAGCCTTTTTGTAACATTTTTAACTATTTTATTAATGAGTTATCTAGATTTTAATTAAATAATTTACACTATTCTACTACTAGGATACTAACTGGAGTAAGAAACTTTTAGATCCCTCTATACGGTGTGTTTCGTTTTGCCCACCATAAGATTTTGAGTGTAAAAACTACTGTCAGCCTCAAATGGCTACTTTTCCAAAGGCTGAAAATCCTAGAGATATTTAGTACAGGTTGAATAGGGAATAGTGCTTAAGAAACGTGAAAAGAGATTTCCTTACACACTTGTAGGTTTGAGTTCTTCAAGTAGTACAGTGTGCAGAGAGAGATGTGGGTTAGATCATCTGATGGAAATTTAGAAAGAATTCTTTCTTTAGGAGAAGTGTTTCCACACCACTGAGAACATGGGTTTTTATTCTGCCAGTGCAAAATGGCTTACACAAGCCTCAAAGAACCCTCTCCATTCTTTGAATCCTGTCCCTGTAGGCAGTCATATCATACAGATGTAGAAGGATGCTCAGGAATAATTTCATAAAACACTCCCATAAATAGATTGAAGACCCTCAGCACAGAAATCTAAAATGTTTCAGTGTATGCAGAAGACAGCAGAAATACAAAGCAGTCTGAGCACATGTCCTGTTTGTTACCAGTGTAAAATGGGTGTCCTATGTCATTGTGTTCATTGAGTTGCCCGGGTATTCAGATCTTATTTCTACCATAAAGACTGGATTCATCCAAAAAGAGGTTACTTTGACATTCTTAAAAACCTCAGTCTTGTTTGTAGTGAAATCAGAATACATACTTCAAAGAAAAAGATATGTTTTCCTTTTCAGTATAGATGTGACAACATAATCCCCTGAGTGGCTTTAAGCCTCTGCTTTGTCTGGGTTTTGCATGCGAACAGCATAGGAAGAACAGTTACCTTCTGTCAAAATGCTGTGGGAGGCAAGTTCTTATCAGTGTTTGTCATGTCTATGTCTACTAAACTAAAAGCTGGTGTATCTTCTACATAAAGTCAAGAACTTATTGCAAATAAAACTGAAATCTTGGCATTCTAAGTCAGAAAAAAATCTTTCTAGATCTAAGTATTAAAAAATAACTTCTGTATAGGAAAAAAAAAACCCTACACAATGCTACTGATAAAATTAAAGTTATAATATGCACGCTTCTTGGTTTCCACCCTTTTGCATGATCTTACTCTTCCACAACTCCTTTTGAGGTGGGTAGCTTCAGGCTAAATTGGGTTTTAAGGCTTTAAGATGATTGGGTACTACGACAGGTTATAAGCCTCTGGAATTCTTTTGGGAAAATATAACCCTCAGAATCCATAGGCTGCTTTCTTCATTTTTCTGCAGCTCCATATTACATATGAATTTACTATATATGATGTTTTTTGCTTATGTTATATACTTCTTTGTTGCTCTCCTTCTTACCTCTAAAACTAATTCTGTCTTGCTCATGGTTTGTATTTCTTTTAACTGACAGTTGGTGAGATTTTTATTGCCATGGGGTCTCTAGTGCCAAAATTCTGCCCTACCTCTTATCATCGCATGCATGCATTGCTTTTTGTTGTGTTCTGTGCCATTACTTCACAAGACTCCTGCTGTTTCCCTGGTACTGCATTGTACTGTATTGCTTTACACTACATTATTGCAGCAGAGACATACATCTGTCTTTCTCCCTAGAGAAAATGCTCAGTACAGATATCGAACTATACTGGTGCAAGGCAAAAATGAACACCAGAAAAACAAAATAAACTTTGACACACAGTCAAATACAAGCCTTACTGTTAGAGGATCACAGAATCACAGGTATGTGATGTGACCCCAAGTCCTCCTCAAGGCTCTCAATTCATTCTCCACCCAGCCTGTATTTGTGCTTTAGTTTGTCCTGACCCATGTGCAGGACCTTGCACTCAGCCTTGTTGAATCTCCTGGGGTTTGATTGAGCCCACCTCCCAAGCCTGACAAGGTCCCTCTGAATGGCATCCTTTCCTTTCAGTGTGTCCACTGCACCACACAGCTTGGTGCTGTCAGCCAACGTGCCGAGGGTGCACTCGATCGCACTGCCCATGTCACCGGTCCCAATTTTAATCCTTCCAGGGAGGAACACCTTTCATTCCAGCACAACAGTCACCATGTCCCTGTGATTCCAATAAGACCATAGCCCTGCAAATGCACGTCTCCAACTCCTCTGGCTTATTCCCCATTATACGTACATTATTATAGAGACATTTGTTGCTCCCAAGAAGCCAACTTATTGACTGGAGTGGCTGGAGTTCCTTTGTGCTTCTCTTCAGGTGTTCTCCTGACCTGCAATCCCTCTTCAGGCTCTGGGCATCACCTTCTGGCCCTGGCACCAAACTGGTAGGAGTGGGATGGATTGAGGTTCCAGCAGCTCTCCAGCAGCTTGCAGAGAAAATGACCAAAATAAAGCTGCAGGCAGGCAATGAAAATTTCTACAAAAGCTAGTTAATCCCAGGCCTTGCAAACTTGGTACCAGGCCTATGGCCTATTACCAGCAAAGGCACTACTGCTCCACAGTTAAAACCTTCTCTGAAAATCTGGCTTCTCCTTGCATTTTAACCATTTGATACTTAACCTTCCTGGGCATACTACAGAGCAAGGAGCTGAAACTGAGCTCTGAAATGAAGAAACCTATAGTATCTAAATGATGGATACAAGCTGCCTAGTCCCATCTAAGGTCCCCTCCAGCTTTTAAGCTGCCTCTCCATATTGAAAGACTATTGTAAGTTTTTTTTGTCATATATTGCAAACTGTGTCTACATGTCCTGGACAATCAGTGCATCTGAAATAACATTGTATGCTTAAGCAAATAAATGAAACCATTTGTGTTAGATGTTATACTTATCAGGTGTTGGAGAATCAGTGGAGCCTTCCCTTGCATAAAATGACACTGAAAGTCTCTGTAGCAAGACCTAGGGGTGTACTGACTGCTCTGAGGGAGCCTAAACAATTACCTCTTGTATATCTGCTTAAGTTTAAGTGTCTTTCTAGTATTTGAGGTGAGCTGCCTCATAAGAGATATCAGAAAACATATTTGACTTTCTTTGCTTACGAAGTGGTCTGATACAGGCAAATTCATTCCATCTGCTGCATTCATCTACCCTAATTTGCTGCTTCTAATTAATGTATTCTGAGCACTGCTTTTCTCTTTGTTAGGAAAAAATTTCTTATGAAAGAGGTATATATTACATGCAAGGTTTTATGAAAGCTTTATTTTTTTGTAGTTCCATGTGTCAATAGCAGTTCTGTCATTCCCATGCAAGTGCATCTATGACCCTGCAGTTTCAGTTAGTTTATATTCTAATAAAGATGTTTATATTTATAGCTGCTACTAGTGCTATGCAACTCTTGTTTACTACTTTGCCTCTCTCTCGTCTGTAAGACTCATGCAACCTCCTGAGAACAGAAAGAAAGCAGCAACACTCAAGGACTGACGTACACTTTGATTAAAATTTCAGTAAGTTTATTGGGCAAGAGATATCAACAAGTAAATTAGGCAAGAGATATCACCAAGTAAATTAATGTTAATGAATAAGTACTCACATGCCTATTCAGTCCTACTACTTAGATAACAGTACCCGAGTTAGATCTGAACTTTCTCTATATTTGGCTACATTTTAACAGTTGCTTCTTTATGTGTGATTCTCTTACAACATGATTAGTTTGGAACAGCAATTTCTCTTAAATATATTCACAGAAGAAAAAAATTAATATACATGCTCTTTTTTTCTTTTATCTATTAGTAATATGTAATCACATGAAGTCACAGATGATTACTTACAAAGATCTATGACAGAGTTCATTTGAAGCTCTGGAGTGATACCCATTGATTTCAAAGGATTTTGGATATGTTTCTATCTGTATATATTAGCTTTCTGACTTATATGACAAAATTGGTTGTCTTTGAAATCTTGAGTAGCTCAGCTGTTCAGCCTTAGGAATTCTTACTTATCTCCCAAGCCTGGGTATTGTTTCTGCCATCTTTCCTGCTTACAAGGAACTTCTGCTGACCAAAATCCTTGTTTCATTTATGTGTATGGAAGATACTTTACAGTAATCAAGTGTGCCAGAATTAATTCCATAAGGACACTTAACTTTGTTGCTGTTGCTCAGTTCATCCACCAAGTGATCTGTCCACAAAATAAAGTGAAAAACACATTCAAGTCAGGAAATATAGCATCTAACCTAATGTGTTGCTGGACAGCTTCTAACTTTCAAATGCAGTCATTCTTTATATTTAGCTGGATAAAATATTTGGTATCAACTTTGTCTTGCACGTGGACTTTCTTGCTTTCGTGATTTGCCTTCCTCTTTGGTCTTCCACACTCAAACCTGGAGACAGAGCTTGGTTAAAAATATCAACAGTAAAGATAATATCCAAATGAGAAATTTAACTACCGCAGTACATAAAGAACAGTTTTATTCAACCTTGGAAAGTTATACTGCATCTATACATAGGAACTTCCTCAAAATCATTATAGACTGCAGGAAGATAGAGATTAACATCTATATTTTAATTTGGTCCTTATGGACTCAGAACTATATTTGTTATAGTTTACATTATAAATAATTATTTAACATTTATCATCACTATAAAGGAATCACAGATTTGGATGCTTCTGCAGGCTAGCTTCAATTATGCTGAAGGATAGCTGATTTGTTGTACAATTCAATTAAAAGGTTGTGGATCATATATAATTTGCTTCCTTATATGTGTTGTCCTGAATGTTGACTTGTTACCCAGTGGCAAGGGCCAATTCACACACTGGGGTGAGGTATTCTTTTCATTCTAGTTTGCACAAACTAGGGAGTTAGCTGGTAACCCACAAAAAGCTGGCCCCCCAGTCATCAAAACTTTACATTATTTTTACATGATAAAGACATCAGCATTCATTTATTGCAGATTACATAACTGTTTCATTAATTAGTACTCAGAACTCTGTTTGCTGGCTACATTTTTACTGGTCAATGAGTCAGTGGTCACAATTTCCTAATGCCAGAATTACGTCTCCCCTAGTTACCGCACGGTTCTGCTGACTTCACTCCTGGTGGCTCTTGTCCAGACAGCCCATTTTTCTTGGGATTGTCCTCCCTTTTCCTTAAAACAGAAGATTAGCCAAGCATGCAACATTCACAATGCAGTTGCTTAATCATAACTGTCTAGTTGATACTGATTAACAGCTTTAAAAAACCATTGCAAGTTTGGTTCAAATTTTGAGGGGCTAAATATCATATAGATTGCAGATCACTGGTGACTTTATCTCAAAACTTCATTTGCAGTTTTAAAGGTATAGTTTCACTCACAGTGGAGTGTTACTAAATACACTTAGCTTTAGTCACATAAGCTCAAGTTCTGTCCCCCTTTTTGGAAGGACAAACTTTTATTGCCCTAGCAGACAATATTCACACATACTTCTGCTCTTCAAAAAGGATATTTGTGAAGATCTGATAGGTAAAACTAAGCTACAAACTTACAAAACTACAAAAATTACCTCTGTCTCTACCTTTTATTTACACATAGATGTTTATAGTTTATTGTAGTTCATAATGTTTGCTCACTAAAGATTAATTCATGAGGGACTTCTGTCTAATAAAATATAACAGAAAGGAGCTATATTTTCCTGAGTTTTCAAACACACTGACAGCAATGAAGAAAAATGTTTTCATTTTATTTTAATGGACTTTTTCTGGGATGCATTCTGATCACTACCTTGATGCACTACTGGCCTCTCCTAAGGCAACGCCAGCTGTCGGTTGAAGCCAAGGTAGAGCTTTAACCATAGGAAGGACCTGGCATTCACAAGAGAAAACAATGGAATTTTGAGAACTGCACTTCCATTATTATTCAGCATTGTTATTCTTTATCCTTTGCAACTTCATTCATTAGTCTCTCTAACTTTTCTGGAGGCGTGAAAATCAGCATCTTCCAAGGAACTGTTGTGTGAGTCCCTTGCAAGGAATTGCACTTGTGTTCCTTCCTGCTGCCTTTCTTCTACCAGATTGTTTCCTTCCTTCTAAGTTCAAAACAATTTTGATGTATCAATCAATTTTAGCCAAGTGGTGGGAAGCTACAAAGAATATTTGATCAGTTGAGGCTGGGTAATCTCTGTGTATGGAATTCTGACCTTTACAGTCAGAGTCTGGTTTATTACAAGTGCACTGTGCAGAAATAAAACAGTCAGCTATGTTGGACTACAGAAATTCAGGAATGCAGAAGCATTAAACCACTTTTTTCATCAGTTCAACTTCTGCAAATTTTAAAGGACATAGACAGTTTGCTAGAGCTCAGATAAGGAGAGGCTTTCTGCTTGACAAAACGTAGTGAGATTTCAAAGTCCCACTTTGTAAGGGAGAGCTGAGACCTTTCAAAGTTTTGTGGCATTTTATCACCAAAAGAAGCACTAAAACTATGGAACTGATTCAAGGAAAACTATTTACTATTAATGTGTTTCACATTATGTTGCAGAATTCCTGGACAATTAAAATTTCCAATCTGTTTTTTTTTTTAAATTATGATTTTCTCTGTACCCAACTAAAAATCATAATTAGCAGAAATATTGAATTATATTGCAATGTAGCTTATCTGGAAAGAGTTTTATTATCAAAAGTATGAAATTTGTCAGATGCTTAAAAGAGATATTTCAGACAGCTTTAATATAAGGCAAATAGATGTTGAACATTTTTTCACAATACTGGTGGTAGGTTTTCATGGTAATACAGCAGTTATCTTCTGCTACCTCTCCTAGAAAAAGATAATATTGCTGAAAATAAAATGCTGAATCATATGTTAAGGAAAACTATAGTTTCCTGCAAGGCTTCAAGCTACTGAGATTGATGACTTTTAAAAAAAATTTTATCAACATCCAAGAGTTGTGACATTTACATGTTGTCCTGTTGGACATTGGTACTAAAATAATTATAGACCTGACAGCTAACACATAGAGTTTTACCTGGGTTTCTCACTAATCAAAAATATATCTTTCAACAATTTGTCCTAGGGAAAACCTTTTTATGCAATCTCGTTTTTTTTAAAGGAAATAATTTGGAAATTGATGCCCCCATCTGGGTCAATATTTTTTTCTGGATGTGTGCGATAAGTAATTTCATTAGTTGAACCTTTGTAGCTAAAGGATACAAATGGCCTCAGGGTAACATTTCTTCAACTAATTTAAATTCTGGAATACTGGAGATTCAGTGGTAGAAAAATCTGAGCTGGTGTGTTAGGTACAAGTCTTTAAGAAGTTAACAACAGACAGTCTTAAATCTTCCAATTGAATGATAATTGAAGCTTAATAAAAATCAGAATATAGCTTACAACATTTCCGACAAGGTATAATTACTTGAGAACTATTAACAAAAATAAAATCATGACTATAGTTTTACTTCTATTAGCAGAACAATTACTGTGGGCAAAAAAATTAAGTGAATTAAGATATCAAGAAAAATATCACGCTGTGGAAACAGGTGGTTGTCAGTACCTACTGAATATTGCACAGAAAATTATCTTTTTTTTCTTTTGGTAGGAAATAGACCAGTATCTTTCCACATATTCAGTGTATTTCATACATGCAAAATAATATGTACTGAATTATTAAAATTCACAATATGTGAGTGCAGCTTTTCCATAATCACCCCCTCACATAATAAATATTATAATTAAAATCATAAAGCATTTGATTTAAAAAATCAAGTAATGTAGCTCAAGCAGTGCTCTAACAGCATGTAGACTGGACCTAATTTACTGTTTGTTATTTTCTTTAGCAAGTAATAGTTCCATTTTTTTTCCATATGCTCCCCTACCACTAGACAATCTAATCAAGCATGCTTTGGAGTGTGATGTTAAAAGGGAAAATAACTGAAGATTACAGGGCTGATACAGTGAGGTAGAAGACAATATATCTGATTTACCCTACAGCTTAGTTGTCACTGTAATGTTCTTTCCACACATATTAAGCGTACATGTAGAGTTGGAAAAGAAAGACTGTAGGCTCTACTTAATTTCTACCACTGCTTGAGACCAGAGAATACTCTTGCAGCGTTTTGCAGGAATAGATAGGAAATTTCCATCAACTAAAAGAGTTTAGCAGTGCCTTCAGTAAATATTTCCATTGTGGCTCGATTGAACCAATACTTATTAAAATATCCTTAAGTCCTATATAACGTGAGCAGAAAACAGCAGGGGATGAGAAAACCATCATAAATACCTAGATCTAAATGTCAGCAGCCAGTCCATACTTGGTGGCAGTATTTTGCATGTACCACACACCAGCAGGTCAGCCCTGCTGGAGGAGGATCACATACATGTAAAGCTCTTTGTACAATCAATTTTGTCACTGATACCTTTCTGTGGGGTCTATAATATTTACAAATTCCCGAGTGAATTACCTCAGACAATTAAAAGTATGTTGTGGTTCAATTCCAGCACTAGTGCAGATTTGGTATTCTTACATTTGTATTTATCCACAGCCACGTTTCCATATGGAAAGAGGTTCATGGGCTGTGTTTATTATCAGCTGTACCATGCTGTTCCACAACATGCAACTAAAATCGACTTCAGGTAATGAAATCATGACATCTGCTTCCATTTATTACAATAACCATTTAATTACAGAACTGCAGCAATTTGCTCTGGTTGAAGATTTGTGTGGATTTTTTGAAAGGAGCATATGTGATCATTGTTAAAAGGCCAAGGAGATTCTGTAGAGCTAGAGATTAAATTCATAAGCAAACGAAATAAAAGGACAATTAGTTCTATAATACATGATAACACAAACTAAAATAAGACATATTTTGTGAGTGATATATGATATTAATACTATGAGAAGATTAGTGTAATCAGATGAGTTATATCTTAATGTTACAAGAAGATGACAGATAAACACATGAAGATATATCTGTCTGCAGAACGTATCTTCTACACATATCTTCAGTTCTTAATTTAATTATTTTTTAAAATGGAAATTATAAATATACATGCATTTATTTTATTTGGCTGCCTTTTAATTTCCTTTCTGCACATCAAATCATGACATACTTAATCAAAAGTATTATTCAAATTGCTCTAAATAAGCAAATAAACAAAAAACCCCCATTGAAATAGCTTTATCTTTGAAAACAAGGAATTTTTTGAGGTGAGTTGAATACTTTAGTTTGCATTTTTCATATTATATTGTTCTGTAACAGAGAGTCAACAATAGTAACAGACTCAAATTGTTCCACAGTAAACAAGCTAGGTTGGCACAAATGAATTTCAAGGATTTGAATTTTAAGATTGTAATCAAGCTAGGGTCCAAGGCACTCTGCATGCCTGTCCATCGCATAATTATATATTATCTAAACTATTGAATATTTTTATATTCTTATTTGTAGTGGAGCCTGAAGGCACACAGTGAAAATACCTATTGCAATGTGCTCTCTCCAGAAAATGAATGAATATATGTGTTTATTTCTATCAGACATGACTGCCCTTATCGAGTACTCCCACTGTTTGTCCTGGTGAAGAAAGGCTGTGATGAAAGCGCAGCACCAAGTGCACCATGAAACTGTAATTTTGGGATGCAAAAAAACCGTAAGGTTGGTGCAAACTCTCCTTGATTTTTGCTAATATTCATGGTCAGGAACATTTCTTCTAGATTTTAAGCAATGAAAACTCCTCCCCTGCTTCCCTCCTCTTCCTGAAATTGAACCAAATTTTATGCATTTTGTGTCCTGTATTGCCTCAACACCTTCTTACATCTTTTTCCTGCCTGGAATATAAAATAGATTTTAGAAGATTTAGTATGCACATATTGTACTTTTAATGCACTCTTTTACATTCTTCCTTTGAAATGCCTGTGGTTTTTATGTAATACACTATTACCTTGCTGTCATTCCTTTCATGTTCAAATAATTGAGATTTTTTGTACATGCATCCAAATTGTTTGATATTCTCTGATAGAGATGCTTTTAAAAATTTTCATGTCAATACAGATGTAGAAGTCTTCTAATAATAATATTTTCAACTGTGACAATCTTCGATGTTACATAGAACCAGTGCTGTAATAAAAAAAAAAAATGGAAATGTTTGCTAGTCTTCTAGCTTTTGTAGATCTATTTCAACGAAGAATTAATTTCTCCAGATCTAATAGACTAATTTAGTACTTCAAACCATTGTACTTAATATATAAGACTCATTTAACACGCACTAGTCTCTTCCTAACAATGATTAATGATAGGGCATAAAAAATTGGATCAAACAGTTTACTTGTTCTTTAATTTCATCTTTATTCATAGCAAATGCTGCTTAACTGCTTGAAGGTTTACACCTACTATCCATTTTTACACTTAGAAATCTGTAAAAGGAAAGATTCATTCTTTTATATTGTTAACCTTCTGCCTTTAAAATACAGAACGGAAATTCTGATAGTTGCAAATGAACCTACTGCCTACATATGTTCTCATTAAATAGTTCACTTTTTATCAAAACTGAGTATATTTGTTACAATAATGATAACAACTTCCTTTTAGGACCACACTAATTTTTCCTCAAGGTAGCGTAAGAAACTTCAGGATAAAAGGGAAATGATGCACAGGAGAGTCAGAAGAATTTAAAGGTAAATTTTAGAGGCTTTCTTGTACTTGACACTGAATGAGATCAGGAAGATAGGTAGCAAAGGTTGATCACGAGGCAACAAAATTTAGCTGCGATCCTAAGTCATACCAGGTTATTCTTCACTGTCCTTAAGACAAGTTAAACATGAAATCAAGTTAAAACAGGAGGGGAGAGGAAAAACATGAGGTATAGCCTTCAGATGCAGTGGATATAACAAAGGCCCTGACATTTAGCACGGTCAGACGTTTACACTTTAAAAGGTATGTCAGATAGTCCAAATTTTTAAAGAAGAGTGCAAGCAATATAATAATGTTAGCTGCAGAGAATGATAAATATTCCTTGTGAAATGGAATCATCTTCTGGAAAAATTTCTGAGGCTTAGTTGTTTTACATCACATTCGTTCTTTCAGAAAAACCGCTTCACTAGGATGCAGTCAATTACTATAATATACAGTTCAGGCTGATTCTGTACACATTTTCTCATTTTAGGGATTGGGGTACTGTGAATAATTTTATTTCTTTTTCCTCAGTCCACTAAGACATGTTCATGATTGCATCACTATGACAAACTGAATAATTAAAAAGTCTTATTTTAAATAATTAATAATGAAAAAGTCTTATTTAATGCGTTACCAGGAGACAGACTCTTTGCTAGGGAAGTCAATAATCTTGCTCCATCTTACAAAATAGTGTCATTTTAAGCACGTCTGTAAGTCATTCTAAAGTAGCATTTTAGGGAATTAGTTATGACCCTGAATGTGGTAGATAACTTCTGGTATGGTTTCATGTCAGATATACATTTACCTTCTGATGGGTAGCTATGTACTTCCAAATATTCCAGAGTATGTACAGTCACTAAAACCTGGCAGGATATCAGATGTTACACCCATTGTGAAGGCGAAGAGTTTTTTTCAGGATTTAATAACTTAAAGTTTTAAGGGAAAAGAAAAGGTGAGTAATGACTTAAATTAAATGAAAAATAAAAATAAATGTAAACCCAGAATAATTCAGGTCAAGAGATGGAGAAAAGCGTATTTTGAGAAGAATAACTATGTTGAGATTTTAATAATTTAATAAAATGTGGTTATAAAAATGTTGGGATTTTGGTGCTTTTTTCCCCCATTTGAACTGCGTGAAGTGGGAAACCATTCCACATTCCAAGGGCTTTTATAAGTGAAACTTGTGTGTTTTTTCATTTTGCTTATCATACAAAGGAAGTTTTTGTCTTAAATTATGGTGCCTGTATTTCAGTGACTATATGGCTCAATGACATCATGGAACATCTCAGGATTTTTTTGTTTGTTTCATTTTGGTTGTTTGTTTGTTTCCTTAGAAAGTGTTAAAATAACGTACTGATGAGAATAAATTAATATCACTACATGGGGAACATTACATAATGAGTCAATATCAGATAATGAGTGAATCACACTCATTTTTGCTTTCATAAAAACAGTTCAAACTCAAACACTGCTCCCACAACTGGTACTTATTTTCAATTCATTGTCAATCACAAATTTAAAAAAAAATCCCCTTTTTTTTCTGTATGAATCAGAGCTCTCAACCCCTCCTTTTCCTCAAGAAGAAATGCTTTCAAATAATTTCAAAGAATGAGAAAATTGTAAGAGTTTTTAGTTTCTAAATCAACGCAGGTAATTCTTTGCATAAATCAGAGTCCTCGTAGTGCTGATGGATCATCAGACATCTGTGTACATGTTTCAGGAATTTACATTGTGTGGTAAGCTAAGAGGTCTTTTGGAGTATTTCTGCATATTTATGATTTCTAAAATTCTTGTATCTTTTTTTACAGTTGATGGTGTATTATTTTAAAAAGCTGTTAGAAGATGTCTATAGCCAAAAAATATTCAAATATGAGTCTTTTTATACCATACATAGTTTCCAATTGGTTTTATTATAATATGTGATATCTCCTATATTATTTTGAGAACCAAGGAAGCATATTTCTGTACAGTGAATGATAATATGATTATAAAAAAAATTCTAGTTGTGTTGAGAACAAGAACTATGTCATTACCAAAGAATATGTATAAACATTTGTCTCATAAATTTTATGGTTTATTGTGCAGTATTTTAAATTCTAGTAAAAGTAAGATATAATACTTCCCCTAAGATTTCCCAGTGGACAGCTGAGACTATTTTTCTTGGCTTCTGAACTTCAAATCAAGGCCATTTTCAAGAGTCTCATTATTTTTTGATCAATCCACTGATGAAAGCGGTACTCTAGTATGATCAATGTGACTACATTTAACTCCTTCTCAGCAGAGATTTTTATAAATAAAGGTCCATTCTGTTCTAGATCATTCCTCACTCATGAAAGGTTGGTTCTTTCACAGTGCAGGTAAGATTCTGTCTACATGGATTTTTATTTTTTATCTGTTTTACTTATCTTTACCACTTTATATCATATAGAGAATTATGTTTAAATATTATAAAATTATAACAATGAAAAGACGTATTATAATCTGTTGGAAACTGCCCTGAATAACATTGCTGGAAGAACTAAAGGAGCTCTTTTCATTTTCAGATTTGTGAAATGATTTCATTTTTTTGTAAAAGCTTTCTCAAACATTATTAATTTCAAAATGAAAAATGAAGTAGCACTTTTTCTGGCAAAAATACTACCTTATGTAGTCCTATTATCTCAACCTCAAATTTTAACCTATAATTTTATATGAATTATTTACAATACATTTTTCATTTTCCCTCATGGCATTTCTCTACCATGCTTCTATGATTGTACCATGATTTGCACTGAAATTTCTGCCTGGCAGTCACTCATAACCCCATAATTAGCTGCATTTTGATACCTTGATGTGTGAAGGAATCGAAGCCAAATCTGATGACATAAAAGCCAGTATTATTTGCCTGATCTTCAACGGGATTATAATGCACATTAACTCTTGTACTATCTACTAAGTACTAATTCTATAGGAAAGCACATGCATTTCACAGAAAAGAGTGTCCATGGCAGCCCATCTGTGCACAGCAGTGAACATTCAAGCACATGTAGGGAATCTGTGAAGATGCCTGAGCCATCACTGCCTTTACGTGCTCTGTCTGTATGAAAAACCAGCTTAGATAGAATGTGCCCAGTTCAAAAGTGCATTTTCAGAACCAATAAAGCAGGCACTTAACCACGCTCTCTGTGTAAGCAGCTGTGGGAGGGATTCATTTTACCCGGGGTGAGATGCTGACAATGTAGATCTCTCCACGTCAAGCCACCATCACTTCTCTTGACAGTAACTGCAGAGAAAAAAACCCATTATTTTTAGAACATAGCCATAGCCTAGCTCTATTTGAGGGAGTTTTGTACTTTTTGCATATGCTGAATCAGACTCTAGAAATGGCTACTTATGCCTCATGATTACAAAGGGTGTTTTGCTAATTAATTCATGTATCTGCACTTTAGAGAAAGATCCATTTCCCATGTCTTGTATTCCACCTTAAATCTAGATTAGATATTGTTGATTTTTACTCACTAAGATAAAAAATACTATTCTCTGTGGAATACATATGCAGAGATGGAACTTGGTTGCTATAGTAATACTAATTCTTTCAGATTTATCTTCAGGTCTAAAAATATATATAAAGAAAAAACCTAAAAAAACTTCATCTATATTTAGAATGTTTTGCTTGTACAAACATAAATAATACAGTTGCTGTGTTTGCCTTGTGAACTTTTTCGTATAGATTTTCTCACTTTTCAAGTTTTGAAATTTCTGAAATAATAACATTATGAATTTTAAATCAGGAATAAACATTTGAAGCAATCTCTTTTAGGAGTCTTTATTGACTGCTCTAAACAGATGCTGTTATGGCCATTTTCTAGGTTTTTGGGGTTTTTTTAATATATTTTTAAATAGTTTTGATTTAGTTTTCCGTGCATCAGCTTGACTTCTCATGTGAAAAGAGAATTCTCTAGCTGTTCATTGCTGTTAATAAAATATACAGCTTACAATCAAATACATGTTATCTCTGATCATACAAATTGGTGTTTTATACCTTTTACAGTGAGTAATTGGTATTTCTTTCTGAATAAAAATTGTAAAATTTTCCATTTTTCTTCTTTTCAGAATACATACTGCTTCATGTACATGATGTTGCTGCCAGTGGATTCCAACAGCAGTTCACCATAGTACTGATTCTCTCCTTCTTCCTCTTTCTAGTAAGAAATAAATAGTGCCTGTAATTTACTGCCAGCTAGGCAATGCTATTACTTTATTTTTAGGTGGTATAAATATTTTGTATTTATGGTGCAACTTCCACAATCATTGCACATATTGTCATTGTGTATATGTGGGCAGAAAGCCAAAAGGAATAATTTTTAGAGTTCTTAAAGTAGTAACACAGCTGACACAAATAATCTTTAGATCAAGAATGAATAATGATCCTGAGTGATCAATCAGTAACTTCTGTCCTCTAGCCCCTGAGACTGCGAAAAACCCAAAAAATCTTACAGGGATGAATGAACAGAATGGCTGTATATGAGAAATGTGAAGTACTCATAATAGGGTCTCAACTGACGTTTTGTGCCCGGTTCTTATCATCCTGTTTCAAAAAAAGTTATGGACTAACTGAAGAGAATCAAAAAGATTTTAAAAAACAAACAACCAGCATTTAGAAAACGTGTTGTATGAGGAAGGGTTTAAAGAAGAGAAGGTGTTTAGGCCAGAAATGACAAAAGGGTGGATAAAAGAAATATGTGTTCATTATTTAAAATGCAAGAAACTGTTTTTCATGGAAATGGGGTAAATACACTTAAACTATGGATAGATGCAAAGCCTTTAGTGTACATATAACAGGATGTTTCCGATAAAAGTGTTCAAAAATCAGAACCTTTAGCACAAGGGAAGTTAAAAGATTAAAAATTTCTTGGGAGTATATCAGTTCTGTGTCAAACTCGCTTGAATCAAATTGCTATATTGTTTATTCAACACAGAGAGAACCATGACTTTCTGTGATTTTTCATTTCTAAATTCCTCTCATGTCCTAAAATGTTAAAATTAATGTGGAACTACTTATAAAGTCCTGTCTGATTGTTCTTTATAACTTAAGCTATGGGGGATAAAATAAGCATAATTTAAAAGGTAGTATTTGTTTATTTGAGATAGTATGTTCCCATTTTCCAATGGGAAATAACGATGTCTGATGATAAATGGGTTTTGTTGATGTTTTGCTTTGTGAGAGTTACTCTTTCTGGTATCATTTGTCCTTCAAGACATGTTTTTCTTTACTGTATCCATTTGTGGAAATGATTCAGAAAATAATTTCTACTATCAGGTCTTCGTCTGTGTTGCCTAAGAACAAATTATGAACACAGACCACTGTTTCCCAGTCCTGCCTATTACTGCCCCTGTGTTTATTTCTTCAGCACTTAACTGTACAGTGGATATGCAACTGCAGTCTAAAGGCTGTATCTCTTTAAGTCTTATTAGGAAACTCTCATTCTTCTCCACGGATCAATGCTTAATTCAAACCTCACTGTTGAGCAGAATGATCATCATATATTATGGTTCAAATCAAGGTCACCTTTGAATAATGCATATTGAAACCGAGTTACAATATTTCAGGACTGTTTTCATGTCTTAAAAAATGGTAATGCATTTTATTTCTGGAGAGGGAAAGAAAAACACAGAAAAATATGAGAGAAATATAAATTGCTTTTACAACCAAACCATACTTTTCCAGTAAAGGTTTATGCATTCTTGCCAGAATGCTAAGTGCCAGAGTGCTAAGGTTAGCCTCTATTTGGCCCAACTGGAAATACTATGGATGAATCTCAGATTTCTTGGTATGTGACTTAGGGGACTTAGAAAGAATGAAAGCATGCTATTACAGTGTTGGCTCAACAGTAAGACATCTTCTCCTATCTCCCTTGGTTGACAGGTGCTACGCAGCTTCTGAGCTGTAAAGTGCTGTCAAGTTCTCCTTTCCGTAAGGATTTCAACAGAGCCTGGCTGTGTGTTTCCACTCTGCTCCACCCTCCATTCCATCTCTCTTAGCAGGTGCTTACGGTCCGCATTTCATCCAGGGAGCAGCAACTGTATTTTACTCTATAATTTCTGTATAACTTCTCATTTTCTTCTAATTTTACCTGCAGCCATTTTTCCACAATAATGACAAAATATTTTCATTCTGCACAATTTTTTTTTTACCTCTAAAATCTTCTGTGATTGCTACTAAAGAAATCAGTGATGATATGACGTCTTTGAATTGAACTGTATTCTGAGGTCTTAAACTCTCTGGACAGAAAGATTGGACAGTGACAGTCTTCAGCATGACCTTGAATTATATCACGAATATTTGGACTGTGAATTTTATTTCCCCTCTCGCACATTTTTCAAGGCATTGATGCTTTATTGATGAGAAATACTACTTCACAGTATATTTAATTTCCTCTGCTTTATGAAGTTTAAAGTCAACTAATCATCACAGAAGTTTGTTCACATTTTTTAAAGGCTCTGAACTGAAAATGTGGCTTTTTAAAGTTCATCCGTCATTTGGGAAATAAGCACCTTTTTGACTGAAGACTTGAGTGAACAGTTTTATGCTTCAGCTGCTAAAACTATGTCAAATATATGGGTCAAGGATTTTATAACAGGAAGATTAAAATCTCATTAACATCATGTTTTAAAGTTGCCCAGTCAGAAATGCATAATAAAGAATGAAAAAAGCAGATTTTAAAATTCTATTTACCCCCATGGATATTTATGTTTACTCAGATACATTTAATTCAACAAAGAAATGGATGTCACCTTAATAGACCAACCACCCACCAGCGTTTGATTTTCTTGCAATACATAAAAATACATTGCAATAAGCAGCAGCAATTCTGATGCCACATTCCACCATTACTTGGTAACTTAGTGGCCATAATGCTTTAAATATTATAGTCTCAATACATTGACATACTACCTGCCAGAAAATGAAGTCGGCTGATTAATACTTATTTAATACTTATTTCTTTACAAACAACTTAATCTCTCTGACCTATTATTTAATTTCAGCTGTAGACATTAGAGATGTACAATCTGTAGAATGCAACTGAAGTCTATCATATTTCTAAACCTACTTGGGAAGAATTTTGTCAAAGGAGAAAGCAAAAATTTCCATAAATGAACTTGCACCATGGAGGGAGAGCAAGGAGACTTTCTGTTGCTAATGGAAGATAATTCCATTTAGAATTGCAGAATAAGAAACCCTGGTTTGTTTTCTTTTAATGTATTGCACCAGCAAGACATTACTTTCCTAGCAGACTAACTGATTTCACTCTCAGCTAATGGCTGGATATTAATCAAGACTCCTTTGTGTTTTCTAATTTTTTGGTGGTTTCTGAAAACCTGTGTTCAGTTTTTAATTTTGAAGTACAGTTTGTCAGGTTTGTGTTAGTTTTCCAAATAATTTGATTTTGATGGCAACAAAAATAACAAAAGTAAGAGTACATTGCTTATATCATAGCATAAAAGTGCCATTAACAATAAATATACAAATATTTAAACCAAATCATGTTGTGTAATTACCAGGAATTTGATGTTGTCACATTGACACCTTTTGAATAGGTGTTCCTAAAATGTTTAGTGAATAGATCTATGAATTTAATTACTGACAGAAAATTTTATTACAGGGATTAGTATTAGAGAGAAAGTAAAATATTTGTAGTGATAGCTAGTAGGGAGGATTTTCAGATTGCTGATCATTAGAAGAAATCTCAGCATGAAGTAGAGTATTAGTCTTGATTCCTGATTGATAAATTGCACTGTTTTTCTGTAAACATCATACCATCCCTGCCAAAATTCCTAAATACTACCAAGATGCTTGTGCTACTGGATTATTGAAAACAAAATAACCTGTTTCTTAATATTCCAGTAAGATTAGTAACATATTGGAATTGTGTAACAATAGAAATTGGCTCAATAATACCTATATATGATTCCTAGTTGTTTTATTATTCCTTCAGAAGTGATGCAGTATGACTCCTACATCTAGAAAAGCATTTATTTCCATCTCACCAGCTCTGATGAGCAGATTGGGTATAATACTGAACTATCTCAATTAATTTGTAACACGTTTCTTTTCCAGTTTATGTTGGCTACATGAGGGCTTGAGGAATAATAATAGTCTTGTCCTAAGGCCTGCGTGAAGTCTGATCCTGATAGTCAGCTATTTGAACAGTTCCTGTGTGACAACTTCATTGTCATGATTGTGAACTGTGCCTGAAGCACTTACGTCCAGATCATGTGAAATAGCTGAACAATAGACACTAATAAGACTTACACAGCTGCTAGGATATAGCACTATTTTTTTTTTTTTTTGATTCATGCTCTGTCACATTTGCCTTGTAAAAATCATCTGGCCAGGCACATAAACATACAGCTTAGAAGACCAAAGGTGTCATCCACAGAAACTGATACTCTATGTATCAGTCGACTACAGTGACAACTATGACTCATTGAATATATTCAAATATCATCATGTGTTGTCAAAAATGATGAAGCATCAATCTGATTTCATAATGAAATAGGATTATTCAGTGTACTTATCACATCACTCATGGCTTGCTTTATCTAGTAGCAAAAGGTGGCCAAAAAAAAGACATTTTGATCTCAGATCTTCATTCAGTCTCTACTCATCTAAACATTTAAATGCCTGTTTGAAACATGGCCATCCTAAAAGAGAGGAATGGAGCACCTCTTGTTTGAAGACAGGCTAGGATAATTGGGATTGTTCAGCCTGGAAAAGAGAAGGCTTCATGGTGGCCATCCATTATCTGAAGGGAATCTACAAGAAAGATGGAGAATATTTATAAAAGCGTGTAGTGAGAAGATAAGGGGGAATGGCTACAAACTGAAAGAGCATATGTTTAGGTCAGGTATTGGGAAGATAATCTGTACTGTGAGGGCGGTGAGGCACTGGAACGGACAGCCCAGTTAAGTTGTGGATGCCCCATCACTGAAAGAGTTCAAGGCCAGGTTGGATGGGGCTCTGAGCAACCTGGTCTAGTGAAAGGCCTTCCTGCCCATGGCAGAGGTGTTGGAACTGGAGGATCTTTAAGGTCCCTTCCAACCCAATCCACTCTACGATTCTAAAATTCTACGATGACTTAAATAACAAAAAAATAAGTATAAAGCAAGGAAACACACTAATGCCAGTGAAATGTATAACTAGGGATAAAATAATTATGAGTGTTTGCTTCTTGTTTTGTAAATTAGTAATACATGGATTTTGCTCTCTACTAATGATAAATAATGTGAAGTTGAAATTGATTTCATCATGTGAGAAAAGGTTAGGGTCATAGAGAACAAAATATTTCAGAAATTCAATATAAAAGAATGAAATAATTATATTTATTTATAAAAATGGTTAAATTTTAGCATTTCCTACCTTTTGAATGCTTGACTTTTCAAACTAAATGTTCTTTTAGCATTGTGAAGCAATGATGTCTTTGTTTTCATTGATGATGTCTTTTTTGCATAACAATGAATAAAATGCTCTGTAGAGTGTTATACTTCCTCAAGAAAATGAAGCCTTTGCAAATAAATATTAATGAATTTTTATTCTAAGTGCTGTTTTTTTCATTTCATTATCATAATGAAGAACAATAGTGTAGGGTTATTTTTTTAAGGTGACCTTGCAACATCATTCACAAAACTATCACAGCAAAATAGTTTTCTCTGTCAAACAGAATACAAATTTCTCAGAATAATGAAGATGAGAAATTATTGGAATCAGCTTGTGTGCTTTAACTATGCCACCCATAGAAAAATAGTTAAATGTGAAATAAAACATATACTTTCTCCTAAGACTGGGAAATTACATAAAATTACTAAGGCAGGCTTTTTTGCTGGTCTGTATATCTCCTTGGAAGACTTTTTTTCCCCACTGTACTCTCACATAACACCAAACCCATACATTTACCAGAGTGCACTTCCAAAACAGTAAAGTCACTCAGCTAGTCCTGTTACTTTTTAATTCTGAGCTTTATAGGAAGAAGAAATACACATATGTATATATGTGGTTTTCAAAGTGAGGGTGGCCTCAAAAACCTTATGGAATATCTCGGCACTTCAGGTTTTTCTTGCAAGATATTTCCATGCAGTTAGTCTTCAGTTGTAAGACCTTTGTTTGGTCAGTGCTCTTTTACTGGATACCTCAAATGTCAATCCATGTGCTGCCACATGATTCAATCAAATTAATGAAGATATGTTTATCTCACCCAGGTCTCTTTTCATCCTCCATTTGTACACACACATACACACACATACTTAGGCAAACACAGCCCCAACATCACCACCTTCAGCATTGCTGAAACATTGTATCCATGAGATGAAGGTGTGTTTCGTATTTGGCACAACAGTTCAGTATTAACTCTTGGCAACTATCCTCAATTCTGGGTTTTGCCTTCACTTGTAGGTGATAGAAACACACACAAAATGAAAGAAAGTCAGATTGTGAATGCTAATGTGACATAATAAAGGTCATTTGTGGTTTAGCTTCACAGAAGTTCATAAGGACAACAGTGTCCAAACATCCTAAGGCTGACATTCGGGTAACACTTTTTTGTGACCTCAGCAACTGTAGTTTAGTAGAGTACAATCAGATCAGTCCAGAATTCCAGTGAAATCGAACGGAATCTTTCTTTCCCATTGCTTTCAGTGGCTTGGTGACCACAACCTGAGTTCATACAGGCTCAATGTCTTCTCTAATGTTCTTCATATAAATCTGTAGCAATGACAAAAGTATACAAAACAACTTTAAACAATTTTTATTAGTCTGATCCATGTAACCAAGAGTTTCAAAGAGCAAGTGGAAAGAATTTAATACTTAGGCCTCACATAGCTTTGACCTTTCTTTTAAACTTTCAAGGGCAAGAAAAAACCCCACCTTCCTATGGTTCTAAAGAAAGCTATATATTACAAAATTCTCTGCCACAACTCGTAAGACTCAAAGTCTCTAAAGCAGTAATGCAGTCTAGCTTGAGAAAATTCTATGCGTTATAAGTGTTTACTGATCAATTTACTTTTTGTGCTAGTTCCTAATTGGCATCTATTTCCTAATACTTCGGATGGTATTTAAGGTTAATTTTGCTTCAGCAAGAATAGTTTTCAGTACCAGAGGGTGCTGATAATAGGAACCATACATTTCAAGGTAGATTGCTTAGTGCTTCTGCAAGACAGAATAGAAACCAAAACAAATCTGTACAGGACAAATATCATGTAACTTAAAGGAAGATGCTTTGAATACTAAGTGTCCAGTGAATTCACCTCTGTGAACACCCTATCTTAGTCCAGGAGCATTTCTCAATAAATTACATATTTTCAGATTTACATAATATTTAATTTTGTAAAAATCTTTGATAGATCTTGCAACTGTGACAAACAATCAGGAGATGTGACTAAAATATCCACCAACAATTTGCAGTTTATTGGTCAGCATACTACTTGCATACTAATACAAGTAGGATTACTGCAGAGGTAAATAAATCAACGTTTTGTACAGCTTTTTTATTGTTTGCTGGAAGACTTCTAATTCAGTCCAACTAGAGTGAAACATGGATTTTAATACCTTTTTGTACTGGCATCAAACATGGTGAAGTCTACAGAATTGCATATGAAAATTATCCTTTTAAAATATTTAAACATCTTTTTCTGTATAAAAATGTTTATTCATAATATGAAAAAACCATATAAATTATTATATATCGTACTACATTTTATATTATTTTAATAGTCATACTGATTTTTCATTATAATTGATCAATTATTACAAAGAAGGTATCTTATTTACAAAGAGACATCGAGAGTAGAGTCAGTTATTGCAATGACAGTGGATTATAAGTCTTAGCCATAAAATTAAAATATATAATCTTTTAAATTTATGTATTTTAACAGTTTTATGTCCAATTTGTCAATGCACATCCTTCCAGAGTAAAATTATCTCAAAATGTTTTTTATATTTTATTCTTAGAATGTGGTGTTATGCTACTGTGTGCCAGAGTGTTAAATATTTGGATGTATTCAAATACATGTGCAGGCATATATATATAAATCTATCTGTATAAACAGAGACATTCATTTACATATATATATATATTTATGTAAAAAGCAAACGTTTTTTTCACACCTTTACTTCTGAAAAAGTGTACAAGTTTAGGCAAGAAAAAATTTAGAAAATTCTCAATGTATTCTTTCTACTGTTTATAAACTTTGAGACTCAATTATTAGAAGAATTACAGTATAAATGCTGAAAAAGGGTAATTGACTGCTGAGATAACTTGTTCCCTTCTCATTATTCTTAATAAACACAAATGGCACCTAAATTGTATTCGCCCAATTATGTCCCCCAAGAGAAACTCTATAAAACCCGATTTATATAACACAAAAAGTATCTGCATAATTCATTAAATGACCATAGCACAGTCAGTAAGATATAGTAGCAAAAGGAATTATGATATTGCACTCCTCAAAATCAAGTAAGGGTGTATAATTTTTGAAAATATCCATAACAGATAGGCCTGCAGTGGCATTTTAAAATTTTAAAATCAATCTTTGTGAAAAGAATGCTCTAATGAGTTGATAATGACTTCTTTCAGTCTTCTGTCTTATTTTTTAGGTCTGAGCATATCTCTGATCATATAAGGTGCTTTACCTGGCAGCTGAAGCAGGTAATAGCACAATTTACAGAAGAATTTACTGCATTGGTTGCTAAGCCATTCTCTGACTCCTTTGGTCACTAAAGCAAGCAAGGGCTCAACACCTCAACACCTGTGACAGTTTGGGTCTCAGCAACTTGGACTGTCAATATGCTAAGACACATTGCAGAACTTTAATGAGGACACATACCTGAAGCCTTTTCTGTGGTAGAAATACTCTCAGCTTTTATCTATGCAAACTTTTCTGTTAACTTGAAAGTCCTACAGTTTTTTCCTTGAGAATAGACCAAATGCAAACCAAAACAAGGCAAGGCTCAAGTCCTGAGCACAAAGACTGAAAATCAGCTATCCTGATATTGATGATGGCATTATAAAGAATCTCATTCAACTGATCTATCATGTTTACCATACGCAAAATAGCATGTGGGTCCTCAATACAGGATTAAAAATTCTTCCAGGTCCGTAATTAAGACTATTTCTTTCTGCATTGAAGATGGGAAAGGCAGCTTGAGATGAATGAAAATCTTTTCAAGGACTGCAAGTATGAATGAAGTCAGTGCTGACCATCTTTGAAGTTCTTTCCATGCCAAACAGAATGAATGGGAAAAACTATCACTGGTACCAGTGGAAGTTATGCAAAATAATATATTTTGGGTTTCATACTAGAAAGCACAGACCACCAACATGTTTACTTCTAAAGAAGCTGGAATATGCAAACAATCAATGCAACATGGGTTTGGGTTTTTTTCCTGCTGAATTCTTTAATTTTGTAATGAATTTACAGCACAAAGTTTGGGTGACAAATTTTCAACAAAGCAGATGAGGGACTCTACAGACAAGCATAACTTTTAAATTTCTTCTGCCTTACTCTAAACCTGCCAGAACATTTTTCTGTGTTACAAAATTGGCTAGATTTGCTGCAAATTCTATGAAAACAGAAAAATACATAAAGTTATCTGAATTATTTAAAAAGACAATATTTTACAGAATCAGAGAATGATTGGAAGGGCCCTCTGGAGGTCATTTGCTCCAGCACCCCTGGCTCATACTTTGTCACCTAGAGTTGATTGCTCAGGACTGTGTCCAGATTGGGCTTGAATATGTCCAAGAACAGGGATTCCACAACTTCCCTCAACAACTTGTACCAGCGTTCAGTCACCCTTACAGTAATAAAAAAGTGTTTCTTGGTGTTCACATGGAATCTCTCATTTGGCAGTTTGGGCCTCTTTTTCTGTCACAAGCCACCACTGAAAAGAGCCTGGATCTGTCATCTTTGCACCCTCCCTTCAGGCGTTTATACACATTGTTGAGATCCCCCCTGAGCTTTCTCTCCATCTAACTCTCTCAGCCTTCCTCAGTGGAGTGCTGCTACATTCTCTTAATTACCATTGTCGAGTTCTGTTGGAGCTTCTGAAGTTTGTTCATGTCTCCTTGTACTGAAGATCCCAGAACTCGACTCAGCAGTCCAGAAGTGGCCTCACCAGTGCTGAATAAAGGGGAATGGTCACCTCCCTTGATTCGCTGTCAATACTTTGTCTAATGTAGCCCAGGACACCATTTGATGCTTTTACCACAAAGTCACTCTGCTGGCTCATGTTCAACTTCATGTCCACCAGGACCCCCAGGTTCTTTTCTGACAAGCTCCTTTACAGCTGTATAGCCCCGATATACATTGGTGTATAGGGCTGTTCTTCCCCAGGTGCAGAACTTGACATTTCTTCTTGGTGAACTTCATGTCACTTCTGTCAGCCCATTCTCTCAACCTTTTGAGGTCTCTCTGAATGGAAACACAACCCCTCTGCCTTATCAGCCACTCCTCCAATCAGGTATCATCTTCAAACTTACTGAAGGAATTTGAAAACTCTTAGATGCTCAGTAGAGTTTGTCAATTTTGTACATTAATATGTTTTTATAAAAAGAATTTTTCTTTACCCCAGAAGATAATCTTTTTGTTTTTTAATATCTGAGGCAATTTCGTAGAGTATGACTCTATGAAATTCCATGCCAATCTTAAAAAAATTACTTCAAAAAGTAGAGTAATGACATAAATTAAATACATAATTTATGTATTTACTATACTTCCTGAATAGTTGTTATTTTGAGAATGGCCCCTTACTTTACCTTCAATGTTGTCTAGATTTTGTACAAATTTTCATTCCTTCTAGTACTGTAAAAATACTGTTGGATACTAAGAAAGTTAACTTATTGAAAGAGAGTTTTTTACCTCCTAAGTCCTTCCTGAAGTATCCTGCATTATTTTCATGCCTGTCGTTTCTTGCACGAGTTGTTTTCTACTCCTGGCCTCACTAGACTGAAGGGATAGTGCTTATCTCAATGCATTTTTTTAAACCTTTTAAAGCCTTTTTGCCAGTAAACTCTGGAATGCTCTGTAAGTTCAAATATATGAACAAAATGTTTTCTAATTACACAGTAGAGTGGATGACTACAGCACATAAACCCATCCTCTAACATGGAAAATTGACACAGCTGGTATATTCATCCCATTCATTATGTGTTCATTCAATTCACCTGGTCTGCAGATTCAACCTCACCTAGTCTGCTTCAAGCAAGCAGGGGTTAAACCCTGCCCATATAAATGAAGCTGCATAATAAATAACATAAATTTGTGGATTTCATAACACTAAATTCTGTGCTGTGTGAACAATTCATTTCTAATTATCAACTCACTCAAATTAAGGATAGGTTTGATTTCAAGCTTTCCTTTCAGACACCTATGTGACTATTTATACTTGTAAAACATTGTATTTATAGTCTTAAATCATTGCATTAAAACGTGCCAAAAGAATTCCCCATCCTATAAGACTGTTTCTTGAATTGTGGTTTAAAGTCATGATTGGTTCTGGAAATAATTATTTTAATTTTAAAAAGTAAAAAATATTTATGAACTATAAGAGAATTTTGAAATATATTTCATCTATTTACCTTCTTCTTCATTTCCTTCATGAGGGTTATAACCTGTCAGAATCGAACAGTTATATGAAAACGCAGGAGTGTTATATTATTAAGAAGTTACACATCCTATACTCATCCTTCTGATTAATCAAGCCAGGCACTGAGGAGTTTTTTTGCTTAAAATTGTGTAAACATTGTGCGTAAGTGTTTATCAGTAGCTGTATTGTTTCATCTAATATAAATTTTTCTTGTCTATCTTCTTTTGGAACTATAGTTTCTGCTCTATATTTTCAAAAAACCCAACCAATTATTTTTAGAAACTGTCATGGCTGAAGAGATCAATGAAAATTTAGTAAGCCATGGTAGTAGTCAATAAACACGTCTATCTTACTATATCTTCCTTCTAGTCTAAACCTGTGAAAGATCAAATTCTAAGGTTTTGCCTTTTTTTAAAATGAAAAGTAAAACGAAGAAAAAAGTTGTGGAGGTTTTGGGTTTTTCTTTATCAGGCTTCTGTTTTCTGCACCACCATAGACTGGAAGCAAAACACCGGGTAATACTAATTTTGTTAAACTGAATGGATGAAATTCCTTTAACATTTTGCATAAATTAATATTTTAGAGTATTCTGATGACTTCTTCTTTCTTCTCTATTCAGTACATTATTGTTCTCCAGGAAAAATTGGATCTAGAATTTGTGCATGGCATTTGAGTTTTGGTCACACAAATGGCATATCCAGAGGCACTACGCTAGCTTTTTTCCTAATAGAGAAATCTCTATTAAGCCAATGCAGAGGACAAGTGATCCTTGCAGAAACATGGTTTGCAATTTGCTTGTACACTGGAAGTAAAAATTAGCAGCCAAAAACTTGGATGTTACCAGTAAATATTTTAGATTAATTTGCTTTGACAAGGGAATATCCCTCAAAGTAAGTGTTCTGAAACCAGAAAGTTAATGGGTACATTTTGTGTCTTCATAAGTCTTCTGTAAAGCTCATCTTCTGATGCTGGTTTGTTTTTCATTATGCCTTAGTCTCTTTGCTCCCGAGTTGGGGTTCGGTTGTTTTTTTTTTTTTTTTTCCATTTCTTGCATTACATAACCCTTAAATAAGGTGTGGAAGATGTTCTGCATTTAGGAAACAAACAAAACAAAAAAAAATACCCTACGAGTTCATATTATTTATGAATTAAAAGAAATAGATAGCAGGAACATGGAGGGCTCACTACACAATCTAACCTTGGCAGTGGAAGCATTTCAGGGGGGCTGAATTATAAATTCAAGAGCTGATTATTGTTTAGTAGAATGTGTATGCAAAAAGAGTAGCAGAAAGAATTACAGAGAAGCAGATAAAAAGCTGCAGTAAATCAAATGTTGCCAGGGAAACTATGATATTTCACCCCTAGAAGAAAATCAAAAGATAAGACTTCTTGGGATAAATTCTTCTGGGGATTAAAAAACCTAAATGTAAAATGTTGTGAGGAAATAATATTCTGTTGTGTGATCCCACTACATTAAGAGCAAGAAGATTTGCATACCAGGTAAGCATATCCAGCAGCTTCCAAAAACTCCTTGTTGTATCAGCTGATTCTCCTCTTAGCAATAACTGTGCTAGCTAACCACTTTTAGCAACCATAGTAATTTTATTACTGACTTATAATCACAAAACCATTTTGGTTGGCAAGAACCTCTGAAAGACAGGAGCAGTTTCTCCAAAGTCAGATGAGGTTGCTCAAGCTTAACTCAACTCCAGCTGAAGCTCGAAGATTGTGAAACCTCTCTGAGCAACTTGTTCCATTATTTAACCACTCTCATACAGAATTTTATGCAAATGACATACATGGATGTGCTGATATGCAAGACTTTCTGAGATCAGATTACTCAGCAGTTGCAAAGATGTACTACAAATTTAAAGAGTTATATCTTTATATAGAGAATATCTTTAGCAATCTTCATATGGCATCCCACACTGCTTATAAATTACCTGTATTATTCAAACCAGCACAATTTTTTTATCCAGCCATCTAATTTTTCAGAAAGCTGTAGGGGTTTTGTTTGCTTGATTTTCAAACTAAATCTATTGTTATGTTTCATAGATTTATTTGACTTACATTTTTACAATAATTCTTTCAATAATAATGGCGCTGAAAAAGGCATGTTTTTATTTTTAAATTGGGCATAACCCAATTTATCTCTATGTGTAGTAGGTTTTATGCATCCAGATGATAACATTTAGTATTAACTCTCCAATTCTCATCAGAACGAGTGAAAAAAAATAAGGCAAGATCAACACTTGAAATTACAATGGACAGCTTCTATGCTATTGCAAATAAACAGGATTAGCAGAGATCAACCTGTTTTTCTTCCCCCCAATAAAATGTGTAGGAAAGCCTAGTGGGGCATTTAGACTTTTCAAAGAAATGCTTAACTCAAAGAAACAGCAATGAGAAATGTACGACTTACTGAAACGAATTCAAAAGGCCAGACATTAGGTATGACCACAGTTTAAAA
This sequence comes from Lycocorax pyrrhopterus obiensis, assembly GCA_014706295.1. Taxonomy (NCBI): domain Eukaryota; kingdom Metazoa; phylum Chordata; class Aves; order Passeriformes; family Paradisaeidae; genus Lycocorax; species Lycocorax pyrrhopterus. The sequence continues at coordinate 124,675,580 of JACSVZ010000002.1, forward strand.
AAGCAAAGCATAAATCACAGAGGCCAAATGCATTTTAACAAATTTTTTACTAGCATTCTTTTTTTTTTTCCTGTTATTGGTCTTTGAATGGCCTTAAATTATTACTGAGAATACGTTGGCTCCTTCCAATTTTTAAATCTCAGTGCATCAGTTCTGTGAGCAGCCCTGCTTCACACTGCTGAAAGCCAGAAGAAGGGAAACATCTTTTACAGTCTTCCAGAAATATTTTATAGCCTGCAACAATACAAGGAAATTTATTACATTGTTTTCCATTATCTAAGGGTCATATCTGGAAAATTAAAGATAGAGACAGTGTCACTTGAAAGAAAAAAATTCCAGTCTGATGCTGGAAGTGTCTCCTCTCTAAGAAGTGATATTTGATATCATTTTCATATGCCATGGTGTGTTGTTTCATTCTCTAATGATAATATGTGAAAACACTGGTTATTCAAATCCAAAGTTCTGCCAACTTTGAACAAAGAATGACATTGACATTTTACAGTTTTCTGTCACGTAAGTCTATAACAGGTTATTTCCAAGATTTGATTTCCAGAGGAAAATATGTGAAAATGTGTATGGTTTTCATGGTTTCCAGTATGAACTGGCTCAGGCACACTAATCCTTTTCCAGACTATTCCTTTTCTGTCTATGTACAGAGCACTGGTGCTTGGCAAATATAAGATGTTTATAGACTCAACTATAATTTTTCTACCTGTTAATATAAAATGAAAAGAAAATACCTCAGTTGAAGCAACATTGGAAAAGGTTGGGTTGAAATTGATGTTTAGCAATGGGAATTATGTAGACCATTGCCTCTTTTGTATGACATTTTTCCACTTCTAACTGGTGTATGTATTAAAATCCATTTGTATTATGACTGAAGGGCCATGTATGGAGTGAATGGGAGAATCATATGGCATAATTAGGCTCCATCTTAAGAGTTGAGCCAAGCATAAAGTCTTACAAGTCAATTTTTTTCCGTTACGTGATATCCTCATGTTAAGCAAAGAGAAATTATTGGTCAGTTGCACATCCAGACAACTATGTATATGACACACAGACTGATGGTGAGAGAGAGTAAAGCCAGAGCACAGCGCTGGAAATGTATGAGTCAGAGGCCTGGCTGGAGGGGTGTCTGAGCCAGAGCTGGTTGTCTGAGTATGATGCTCACTGTCCGGGCTTTGACAGATGATCCCACTGCACTGGGAAATCCTAATGGAAGGGGAGTGGGAGGATCCAGAGTCTGACTTCCTGCAGACGAGCTGTTCCTCCACAGAGAACTCAGAATATATTTCAGACTGCTGTATCTTGCATCACTAACAGTCTTGCCATCAGAGATTTTTCATGCTGCTCACCAGGCTGTTTGCAGATTAGGGAAAAAAAGATATAACGAAACAGCATTTCTCCTGGTAACCACGGAGAAGGGACAGACAATATGGGTTCTGGGATGCGCTGGGGAAGGCAAGTCTGTCCCTTTACCCCACTCTCATGAGACCCCACCTGGAGCACTGCATCCAGCTCTGGGTTCCCCAGCAATGGAAGAACATTGACCTGTTGGAGAGTCCAGAGGAGGGCTATGAAGTTAATTAGAGGGATGGAGCACCTTTTCTATGAGGAAAGGCAAAGAGAAATGGGATTGTTCAACCTGAAAAAGAGAAGGCTTCAGGGTTCCAGTACCTGAAGTGAACCTATAAGAAAGATGGAGAGGGACTATTTACATGTAGTGACAGGGCAAGGGGGAATGGCCTTAAGCTGAAATAGAATAGGTTTAGATTAGATATTAAGAAGGCATTCTTTACTGTGAGGGTGCTGAGGCACTGGAACATGTTGCCCAAAGAAGGTGTGGATGCCCTATTCCTGGAAGTGTTCAAGTGTTCAAGGTCAGTTTGGATGGAGCTTTGAGCAACCTGGTCTAGTGAAAAGTGTCCCTACCCATGGCAGGAAGGTTGGAACTAGATGATCTTTAAGGTCCCTTCTTACCCCAGCCACTCTGATTCTATGATCTTCTTGTATGTGTGTTTACATCTCTGACTAATACCTCTTTCTTTCAGTTTTCTCTCTCTCTCTCCCTCTCTCTCTCTCTCATTTGGATTCACTGTTTTCTTGTTATGTTCCATCTGATGCATGGAGGGTTGTTAAAGCTTAGTCCATCAGAATGGGAGATTGATCCAGAGAGAAGTGAGTTCACTGAAAACAAATAATATTAACTGCATATAGCAATTTCTTCCTTGGGCATTGGACTGATGATATTACGGTTGTAGACAGTTCCTGAAACCCATGAAGATGGTGGTTTTCTGTAAAAATAGAAAAAATGGAACTGAAAATATATCCAGTAGTAACCAGAAAGACAGATATTGTGAGAGGGGTATTAAGTACCCGTGAACAAGTTTGAAAAATCTAGGCAGAAATGTTGAAGTCTATTTACCAATATTATTAAACTGCTGCTATTAGGAAAACAGGAAAAAACACCACCTTATGAAAGCAATAAATTAGATTTTTTTTTAAAAAAGAACTCAAGAAATCATATTGATATATCAAAATCATAATTTTTCTAAGCAAAAACAAGTGAATGCAAAATTAATAATTATGTTGTGTTACTTTTAGGTTGTGAGGACAATTTTCCACTTTGGAGGGAAGGAATATTTCTGTAACAAGCTTATTCTCCAAATTGTAAGGTTTTCATTTTCCCTTCATATCTGGAGATCTCATCTGTATTAAACAGACCTTCATTCTATTATTCTGAAGTGCATTGTTCTCCCAGTTTCATAAGTATCATGAAAAAAAAGGTGGGGAGGTAAGTGGGCACCAGCTATAACATTTTTTTTTTGAGAGCATGAAAAGTGTCTAGAAATATATATATCCTCTTGTTTTTGGCTACAATGAGCTAATCACAAATTTCCTTCTTCTGAACATGAACTTAAACCTAACAATCGTCTTTGATTTAACAAATAATATTTCAGCAGTTCAAAATCTGCTGATACAAGGAGTCTTTAGAGTGTAAGTAGCTACCTTGCCTCTAGATAACTTTTTTAAAATATCAGCTTCATCTCAGAAGTAATTTAACTTTTCAGTTTTCCACTATCCTTCATCCATGTCTTTATTAATATATTCTCCATTTTTTTACCACTTACAACAGTAACTAAGCAGTTACTCAATTTTAGATGTCTTTTAAACTATAGATGTATCTGAGGTATACCTTGGAACCTGATTTTATTAGGTGTAAACTGATGTTGCACTGAAGTGTAAAGTCAATTTACATGAACTGAGAGTCTGATCCAAAATCTGTTAATTATTTAGGACAAAAACTGAAAGGACAAAACCCAAAATTTGAAGCTAAGTGCTTATCTTAGTTGTAATGACTACCTCCACTCCTACACTGCTTTTACCATGGTGAACAAAAAGGGTCATCTACAAAGCACTGATGCACATTTTGAGAAATACACGCCTCTGATAGATTCAGATGTGTCCCTGGATGTCAAGAGGCAATATGTGCTGTCAAGCTGCCCACTCACCAGCCTCCCTGGACATCTACCAAAGCGTGGCGGGGTCCCCTTTCCCTGGAGGAGGTGCAAGGGATCACAGACAAAGCTGCTACTGTTTGCAGCCAGCTAATTGAAATTCACCTCACTCACCTGTGTTGGCTTAGAGGTGAACAAAATAGATGGCTTGGGATCTGCCCTGCATTCATTTATAATTTATGTGTTTTGCTATTAGAAAATTGCTAGGTCCTTTCAGAAAGAGTACAGGCAAGTGGCTCCTGATTATACCCTACCAGCAGAGACTCTACCGTGCCATTTGTTACATCAAGAAGTGAGGGAGAAGAGGAACAGGATAGTTGAAGACAAAACTCTCTTACAGGTTCCCTCCATTCAGACTCATCAAAACCAGAATCAGACTCTTTCCTCACTTTCTGCTGTAATGTAGGTTTTCTTTACTGGGAAAAGAAACAATACAATGGTATCCTTGGCATTAGAGTGCTTCAAAGTAAACAAACATCCTTGCTTTATTCCGTACAGTGAAGTTTAAAGAAATTGCTTAGTAAAGAGTTTAAATACCTCACCAGTAGTTTTGATAGTTTACTGCAGTAGTAACAGAAGTTTATTCTCAAGAAGCTGAAACAATGTACTTTGTGAGGAGATTCTTTCTATTCGAAAAAATGTAGGGCATTTGCAGAAAAAGAAAAAGACCTATATAGATATTTGCTCTTTGATGTAAAGCCAGTACTTTTGAAGAAAAATATGCTCCTTTTTACATCATTCTAGGATAAGAATTATGTGAAGAAATTACTGAAGTAACAAAGAACTGCTTAGAAAAAGTGTTTTTTCACTCTATTTTATTTTGTTTTTACAAAAAAACCCAAAACCTGTTCATCAGTACAGAGACCTATTTATAATACACACACACAAAAAAAAAAGGATAAGTTTTCATATACATCAATAAAATAATAATTACTTGATCATCACTTTAAAGGAAAAAATTTTGTCCATTTGACTTTTGTACTGCCCAGAACTGGACCCAACACTCCAGGTGTGTCCTCACAGAGTCTGAGGAGAGGGGAAGAATAACCTCCCTTAAGCGGCTGTTAGGAAAACAGGAAAAAATTCTGCCTTATGAAAGCACCACCTTATGACTCTTCCTAATGCAGGAAGCCCAGGAAGCCACTTGCCACCTCTTCTGCAAGGAAACCCTGCTGGCTCATACTTAATTTTGTATCCACTAAGATTCCCAGGTCCTTTTCTGCAAACCCTATTTGCAGATGGTTGACCACTCAGCCTTTAGTAGAGCATGTGTTTTTTCCTGCCTAGGAGCAGGACTTGAGATTTCTCTCTCTAACTTAATGAGATTCCTGTCATCCGATTTCTCCAGCCTGCTGAGGTCTAAGTGGCAGCGCAGTCATCTTGGGTATCAGCTGCTCCTGCCAGTTTAGTGTCATCTGCAAACTGGCTACGGGTACGCTCTGTTCCATCACCTTTATCTGCTCTGTCATTAATGAAGACACTAAGTAGTATTGATCTCAGTATTGACCCCTGGGTACACCACTAGTGACCGGCCTCCAGCTGGACTCGGTGTCACTGATCAAAACCCTCTGAGCCCGGCAGTTCAGCCAATTTTCAGTTCACCCTACTGCCCATTCATCTAGTTCATATACAATCAGTTAATCTGTGAAGATATTGTTAGAGACAGTGTAAAAAGCCTCACTAAAGAAAAGATGAAAATCTCACTCTTCCTCTTTCATCCACTGAGCTTGTCATTTCACTGCAGAAGGCTGTCAGAGTGGACAGGCATGATGTGCCATTCATAAATCAATGCTGAATACTCTCAATCACCTTCTTGCTATGAATATATTTATAAATATTTTCCAGGATTAGTTACTTTCCCAGAGATAGAGATGAGGCTAAAACCGTGTAGTTCCCTGTCTCTTCCTTCTTGCCCTGCTTTCAGACAGGGGTGATGTTTTCCTTCTTTCATTTCTCATGAACCTTCTCCAGTTACCATGACTTTTCAAATCCTTAATCAGAGCAATTTTCAAAGATAATCAGCGTGGCCTTGCAATGAGATCAGACAGCTCCCTCAGCACTCAAGGGTGCATCCTAGCAGGTCCCATCCCCACAACTCCTGTGGAGGTTGTAGTGAGGTGGATGTTTGTCTCTTTTCCCAAGTAACAATAGGACAAGAGGAAATAGCCTCAAGTTGCACCAGGGGAAGTTTAGATTAGATATAAGGAAAAATGTCTTTGCTGACAGGGTTGCCAAACATTGGAGCAGGCTGCCCTGGGAAGTGGTGGAGTCATCACCCCCGCAGGTACTGAAAAGATCTGGCACTTCAGGGTAAGGTGGACTTGGCAGTGCAGGGTTAACAGCTGGACTTCATGATATTAAAGATCTTTTCTGAGTTAAATTATTCTACGACTTGTACATGGCCAGTTTGTTTAAGTGCTACTTATTTTGGTCTTCCTGAGCTGAGGGTAAATCTTTTTCCTGACCGAAGTGTGTGGACGACTCATATCTCATACTGAGACTGTTCTCCTTAAGACAAAGTGTTGTTATCTATTCTTAGAATCATAGAAACTCCAAGGTTACAATAGAAACACAGCCTTTAAAGTGATAGTGTATAAATGCTTATCTCTATTATTTAAGTCTTAGTATCATAAGAAAGGATACTACTCAGGTCTTGCTTTGTCTTACTCCATAAGCCAGTGTATCCACCCAGCTTATGAATTCTCCCCTTATCAGAAGATTCTTCTTTTCAGAATCTCTGATGATCAAGTACTGCTTTATTTCAGGAGTGTTTTTCACCTCATCAGACCCTTGCTTTATTTTCCCTGTTTCTTATGTCAAATTAAGTCAAAGTATTCACATAAACATGACAAAAGGTAAGATTATATTGGAGAATTTATTTTAGAGAAGTTCACCTACATATTTTTGTAGTGTCAAGGCCCAAATAAATAAACAAATCTATGTTGTCCAGAACAGACTAGACTTATAACCACTTGGGATATTTAGAATGTATCAAGTTTTGTTCTTATATTTGATGTTTCATCATTCATCATGACTACTATTGTCATGTCTAGATAAAACTGTACATAAATTGTGTGACTTTCAGCCATCAAAATGCAATAGCAACATCTATTAAATAACAATGAAAGCCAAGTTTAGCCTTTATAAAATCTACCTGTATGCTGAAGTCCATATGCTTATCCCCTGTTTACTGCAGGACTGAGTCACATGGATATGAAACAGCCATGCAGAAAGTTGGACTAGATAAACTCAGTAGTTATATATTCATCATCACTCTGCTTCAACAGACACTGGAGTGGGGGGATAAGCATACTTTGTAAACTCCAAACATTTTTCTCTCTATAGAACACGATCATTGTGTCACCTCACCCAGCATCTTGAAAGAAAAATAAAATCTGTATCATGTCAGCAGGTTTTTTTTCCACAAGGATGCAAGCCCCATGTATACACTTGTAAGTCAGATAATTTTTTAAATAATGTCTTAAAACCAAAATATAGACATTTTGTTTTTCTTGGGAAAAACACTTATCTCTATACTAAATGATATTATCCTTAAGAAAGCTTTATTTAGAAGGGTTTTGCCTTTATTCTCCTTCCTAACTAACTCTCCACCAACACATAAATCTTGCCATTTTCATATGGGTTGCAGATCATAGGCACTTTGTTAATCCCACACCCCTGAAATTTAGCTTGGTTGTTTCAGAGATTCTAGTACCAAGAAGGGAAAAATAGCAGCCTGGTAGGAAACACTGCTATTCATTTTTAGATGCTTAAATGTTTGCTCTGCCGAAATAATGTTAAGCATTGTATCTTTTTCTTTTTTTTTTTTTTTTCCCTAAAGAAGGGTAGCACTTCCTTGCAGAGGAAGTGCTGAAGCAAAGAAAATTTGCATGAATGTTTGAAGCAGTCCTAGCCTCTGCTGTCACTTGGGAAAATAATCCAAATGATAGATGTTTAAAAAAGGTCAGCTTGGTGGTATATATGACAAAATGCAACATGAAAAATGTTCTGTATTCGTCATGTTCTTTAAAATCTATGACATTATTCAAAAGAAAACTGTTTTGCTTGTTAGAGAGAAAATGAGAGGTTATCTTCTCTCAAGCTCTTATCACGACTCCAGCCCTGAACTGCTATATGACTTTTGATAAATAACTTAATTTCGTCATTTGAAAAAGAAGACTGGGGTTTCCAGTATACAAAATATTTCGAATATGTTACTAGAATGTTCTGTGGTTTGTTTGTTTGTTTGGGTTTTTTATCCCATTTTTGTCTATCATGTAATATTTTTTCTCTGTAATTTTTTTCCACTTCCCAGTGAGAAATGTTCACAATGAATGTTGTATAAAGTCACACTCAGATTTTCCTCAAGAATATTTGTCCATATGTAGACCCACTGTTTCATTTCAAATGATGGTAGATGGTGTGTGTGCGTGTGTGGTAGCTGGGGTTGGGGTGATCGGGGAGCTTCTCCAGGGGTGGGTGGTTCTGTTGGGTTGGTCTGCTCTGGTTTGGGTTTCCCAGCTGGCTGCTGGCCTTGGCCCCTCGCCACTCCCCCGGGGCTCTCCCATTGGTCTCTGCTCCCTGACCCCGCCTTTCCCCCAGCCCCAGGAAAAACCTTTGGTGAGCCATTGTCCTCTGAATTTGCTTGCCTGCCATTCGAGGGTGAAGATGTAATAAACTCTTGGAATAAAGGAAAAGCAAATTCCCTTCCCGCTTCTTTGCTACTGACTTAATACTGAACCTGCCTGTGCATTCATGGAGCCAGGCAGGGACGGTATTAATTGGCGCCCAGAACGTGGAGCAGCCTCGAACTGACCATGCAGAGCGTCTCCAGCATGGCTTCGCTGCTGGAATTGAAAGTCGCCTTTCTGAGCAGCCATAACTCCAAAGAAACCTCTGAGTTTTATCAGGGATCTCCGCGGAGACGGCCAACAATCTTCTAGGGAAAGAGAATACTGGTCATAGTCAATGGACCGCCCTCGAGACTTTTATTTGACCCTCTAAGGTAATATGGGTCACTTTTGTATCCTTTTCTGTTAATTTCCTTTTATCTCGAGGGTTGGGAAGAGAAGGAGATGGGGGCGGAGTTGTCTTGTCTCCTGCGGGGAGCGTTTCTCCCAGTTCTAAAAGTCCTTGTTTGGGAAAATTTATGTTATACCAGGGAAGGTTTAAAACATTTTGTTCAGTGGTTATTTAAGCAGTGGTTAGTTGAGTATTTAAAACGCTTTGTACGATGTTTGTTTTTGTCGGGAAAAGGGTATTTACTTTATAAGCTAGCAAAAGCTATTGATAGCTTTGTAAAACATTTCAAAAATGTTAACCCCAGTTTAAAAAACTCTTTACCGCTCCCCTGTGTTCCTGTTCCCCCTCTCCTAAACCAAGGGAAACCGAGAGAAAGACCCTGCACTTGTGCACAGACTTGCTATCGTCAGCCTGCTCTCTGTCTCCTTTGTTCCCTGCCCAGAGTGGCGATGGCCAGGCTACTCCGAGTTCTATTCCAAACCCCTTCCCTGTAAGTAATTCCCCAGTTTCCCCCAACTTTAAATTTGTTCCAAAGCAATAGCAGCATGGTACAACCCGCAATATCAGCTGCTTCCTTTAATTTTAATTTTACTGCCTCCACTCCCCTTATCAAAGATGGCGCCGACCGCGTGGCGCTGGCGCCTGGAGTGGCGGGCTTTTCGCAAACACGTGGCCCCCCTCCCCCACCTTCTCCCGCTCACGTGACAGCGGTGCCCCCCAGCCTCTCAGGCCCGGCGGGTTCCAAATGCAGCTGGACCCGCCGCGAGCCCAAACTCCAGAGCGGCAAAAGAGCCAAGCTCAAAGGGGAATGCCGGAACGCCAGCTGAAAGCACCCTAAAGCTCGGAGGCGGCTGCAGCGCCAAGCCACACTTTCCCCAGCGGCCACACGGAAGCTCCGAAGAAAGCCCCGACGAGCTGCAGCCGCCGGAGAGAGCAGCACTCGGGGACTCCCTGGAGTGCTTTAGACAGCCCCGAGACGTTGTCGACGGGCAGAGGCCGGTGCCAGACGGGTCTGGCCCCACCGCTTTTGGGAGTCCCGGCAGCACTGCAGCAAAAAAGCAGCACCTGCCAGATCCCAAGAAAAGCCCTTAGGCAGCAAGCAACAAGCAGCATGCTCAGCCCAGACAAAGGGCTGCTGGCTGCTTCCTTCGGTCTGCTGGCCGACGGCAGACCTCCCTTCCCCCGCGGCAGCACGGACGGGGAGGCGCGCGCCCAGCTGCCTTTTTTCTCCCCCATCGCCGCTGCCTCAGAGCCGACCCGCGACCCCCTGCCAGCCCATGCCTGGCTGCCCTCCCCCGCCGAAACAAAGACACGCCCAGACCAGCCATGCGGCCGGCCCGAAACCGAAACCCGCGTGGTCGCTTGCTGCAGGCTGCCCTGGCCAGCCACGTGGCATGGGACTTAAAAGAGACAGTCCGTTCTTGTTGTTAACCTAGTGAACTTGGCTTCCCCCGCTGTGGCAGTGAGCTGCAAGCACCTCCTGCGAAAACGCTCTGCCCCAACTGCCCCAGCCCGCTCCAGCCGTTTCTTTACTGCCGCGGCACTGAAAAACCGCACTTCTCCCGCACAGCCAGGTCTGCTGCCGATATGCAAATGCCCTGAAGCTTCGAAGCTGATGCTGCTCTGGGCACCTAGCTGCAAAAACTCCACCCAAGTGCTGCCTCTCGCCACAGCCCTGCCCCCATCTCCTGCCCCCGTGCTGCATGAAAAGCAGAAAAAGGGGGAAGACAGCAAAAGTAAAGCTGCAAAACCCCAAGAAAGCTGCTAAAACATGATGAAAGAAGCAGTAGATGTAAGCAGTCTGCAGAAGCAGCTGGAGAGACAGAGCAGTAACTTCTCGAGTTGTTGTGCTGAGTGTGAAGACCAGGGGCAGCCAGAGCAAGCAGAAAAGAAACCAAGGGCCACAGATGACACCTGGAAGCTGCCAAAGAAGGGCAGGTCCTGCTCCAACTCGGCAATCATCGCTGCTGCATACATAACACCAACCAAGATGAACAAGGTGCAGTTAAAAGATGAAACCACCATTGCCTGGAAAAGAAGACGATGCAAACCAGCACAGATGTCCAATATAGAAACAGACACAACATCCCAGGAACCAGAACTGCAGACAAAACTTCAAACGGATAAGTCAAAACACCTGTGGTGTCTCCCCAGATCCTACTCCATTCTGTTACTCCCCAAATCGTAATGTTCCCTATTACCACCCCTTTGTTTTGCCTTTCCCACAACCACGTTCCCCAATATTCCTATTAAGATGTTTTCTGTTAACTTGTATCCTTCTCTTTATTTACTATGTTGTATCCATTCCCTAGCCATGAGTTCCCACACCCCTGTTACCTTCATACCATTCCCCTTTCCCCAGACTTGAAGTAAAAGAAGGGGGGAGAGGGGAAAGGGCCTCCCCCATTTAAAATAGCAAAATTTTAACTTTGTTTGAAACCCCAACAGAAGCAAATGCCTGAGCCTGTGCCTGCATTCACCACGATGATGTCCAGCACCCAGCATCTATCACCCTACTGTCATGCTCTGGATGCTCCTGGTACCATCAGCAGTGAACACTTGAACTTTGCTACAGCCCAAAGAAAACTGTGCTGCTTCAACTTCACCTCTGCCTGTGAGAGCATCCATTCCAGCATCCAGAGAGAAAATCCTCTGAAAGATTTGAGGACTTGTTGGGACACTGGGTTGAGAGTGTTTCTGATTGCTATTGTTAGTTTATGTATATTTAGTTTGTTGGGACAGGCTTTGGGTGCTTCTGATCGTTTTTGTTGTTTTATGTATATTTGGTTGTTTGGAGTGTTTAGTTCTGGGATCCCTGGGAGAGGCCTCATTTTTTTAATACAGAAAGGAGGAATTGTGGTAGCTGGGGTTGAGGTGATCGGGGAGCTTCTCCCGGGGTGGGTGGTTCTGTTGGGTTGGTCTGTTCTGGTTTGGGTTTCCTGGTTGGCTGCTGGCCTTGGCTCCTCGCCACTCCCCCGGGGCTCTCCCATTGGTCCCTGCTCCCTGATCCCGCCTTTCCCCTAGCTCCCGGAAAAACCCTTGGTGAGCCATTGTCCTCTGAATTTGCTTGCCTGCCCTTCAAGGGTGAAGGTGTAATAAACTCTTGGAATGAAGGAAGAGCAAATTCCCTTCCTAGTCTCTTTGCTACTGACTTAATACCGAACCTGCCTGTGCATTCATGGAGCCAGGCAGGGACGGTATTATATGTGTGTCTGTGTGTAACATCCACAAGTTCCCTTCCTAACTATTTTTTTTCCTTCTGCAAGTAAATTTTCCCTTTTGAATAGAGTAAATAACATAATGAACAAGGTGACCCGATCCCTTTCTCTAGGACAGAAAGCTGAAATTACTGGTAAATAAAGTATCCTGACATTAGAAGATTGCTACTTTTATGAAGATCTGCTTATGTTTCTAGGGTACGGATTGCATATCAAATTAGCAGATGGCTTCCTATATATGATGGCACAGATGGAGATGTAGACTGTAGGATTTCAATGTATCTGGTCTTAGGCATCACTCATTTCATAACAAGGAAAACTTCCAGAGAATGAAGGACTTGACTGACTCTGAAAAATACCAGACCCTCTTTCACTGTCTTTCTGTTGGCTTTGAGATGCAAACAATGGTTGCAGGGAGGACTACAGTCTTGAGAAATGTAAAGTGTTTTCTGTTCACAGTGAGTTCTTGAGGGTGTGCAGGCAAAAGAGATTTCTGCTTTATTCCTGTTCTTTTATTTTTAAATAACTCTGTTCCTTGAGGATCAGAAAAGCATACTTTATGTGTCTTCTAAAATCCCCCAAACCTGGCAATTTGTTTATAGAAGGATGACACACCCCATTATTTTAGTGGATTATCATTTTATGGTAAGTATTGATAACCTTAAAATATTCACGTATATTTAAATGTGTGACATGTATTCACTTTGCTTTGTGAACACATTTTTAATGCCCTTGCTGCTCAGGAACTAAGATTCATTCATCTAATGAAACTGTCAATGAGTTGGGCAATAGTTAAAGAGTCTCAGGCAATTTTCTTTTGTGTTTTCTGAAACATTTGGCATTCATACCTGTAATCACAAAAAATAGTGGCTCTCTGGAACTGCAGTTTGGAATTTCACAGATGTGACTGGACAGGGCAGTCAAATTTACCTTATGAGGATGTTTTAGAAATGCTTCATTATCGATGCTGATGATATGCTTGAATTCTTCCCTGCGACATCTGTGCTTATCTTTCATTTTAGTGAACCTGAAAGAAGCCCTGTTCAGTGGAATGGTGCCTATGTGTGATTCTCTGTGTACAGAGTTTTCCAAACCACTCACAAATTCTGTGAAATGCGGAGGAATGATTTCCAGAAAAGCTATTGGTAGCAAGTATTGTATAGAAGAGAAGCACTTTTACTTGGTAAAAGATTGAAAAGATTGGCTTGACAAATAGTGATTTATTTTTTTTTTACTAAAAGAAACTTTATTAGGAAAGTGCAGGAATTTTTCTTCAAACTTCTTCACCTTCTCTCCTTATTTTATTTTTAGGGGGAAAAATACAGCATAAGCAGAAAATGTGGAGTATTTCAGTCTAATCTTTTGAGACAGGTGATTTAGACCAAGAACCCAAGTTAAAAAAAAAGGTTAACTGTTAAATATTTTCTCCTTAAAGGTGTTAGTGCCAAAGACCACACTAAATTAGTTTTAACATGAAAGAAGTGTGGTAATTACTCTATGAGCTTTTTCTTTAAAAATAACATCAGTTTACAAAAAAAGGATTTATTTCCTTTTAAAATAGAGTTTTATTGCAGTTTTTCAGCTGACCTTGCACCTATTTCTGAAAAAGAATTGTTTCCAAGCACGCTTTTAAAAGTAAATTAATGCTTTTAGCTCTGTGTGTTTAGCTGAATCAGCACAAGTATTGCTGAGCTGATGACACCTCTTATATACCTAAAGAAGCTGAAGTCCAGCACTTAATGAAGTCTTCCCTAATCTTTTGGCAAGTGAAATAATAGGTAAAAGTTTTCCTAAGTTGCTGTCAGAGGAAATTGAAATAGTATGTGTCTATTTTCCTGGCACTATGTTTGTGCCAATACAGTTTAAAACAATCAGTAATACTTTCCATTTCCCAGTGTTTATAAGCCAGCTCAAGACAATTGTGCACAGATGAAAAATCACCATGGAAGTTTCCAGTGGAGCACCAATCTCTCTGTGACATTTACAAAGGAAATAAATGCTGTGCTTTTTTTGAATGATAAAGGTGAAGAAGAAAAAATGCCTTTCTTTTTTTTCCAGTTTCCTGTATTTATCTGTCAGAAATTATTTCTGTGAAGCATCCTCATCTAGCAGCAATTGGGAATAAGAAATCTATTACTGCCAACACAGAAGATTCAATAAACTGGGCTGAATTTACTGGACTTACAGAAATATCTTTCTTTTTCTCGCGTATCACTGCCAGTGAAACCAAGTACCAATAATCTTAGGATTCATAGTAAAATCCTAAAGTCGTGTATATTTTGAATCTGTGTCAGGTAATGGGGTGTCAGCTTTATCCTGAGTATGGTTAATAGCCATATCTTTGTGCTTGGATATTGAGACAAGTCATTTAAGCACAGTGGGCATCAAAACCCATTGAAGAGACAAGGATACCTCAGCAGTAATGCAATTCAAAAGTTTGGCTCATTCATGTTAAAATGGGAGTGTGACTGAAAAACTTGATCTAGTGTGCATTGCAAACCAACGCTAAAAGTTATCCTTGCCTTACTTGATCTATGGTATAAAGTATAAATTTAAATGCTGCAGCTAGTTATTTTTGCGTCTCACCAGGATGAAGAGTTGTCTGTAAAGAGAAGAGAAAAATACACACACATAGAAGACTTTTTAAAGACATTAATTTCTGCTCTTATGCATGATTTAGATAGAATGTAGACTCCATAATAGTTTTATTCTACCCTATTTTTCGTATTTGTCTCTGAATTCATATTAACTCCATTGTAGCCCACCATTGCAGTCACAGACCACAGGTTTTTCACTAACTCGACAATGCAAGTTTTGAGGGCTTGTTAGATCTCTTCTGGATTTACATTTTCTGTCCTTGAGCTTGCTACAGCTTATTTGAGCTAAGGGAGCAAATTGTCCAGTAGTTAGGTAACTTAAGCCCAAGTTCAGCTTTGTGAAATAATCTGATTTTATTCTATAAAAATTACATCTTATTTGATAAAGTTTTAAACAAAACTTGAAGGTCAACAAGAAAAGAAAGTGGTCAAGTAGACTAAAAACACAAAAGTGAAACCACAGCTAAAATAGAAAGGAACTCCAACAAACCTCTCCCATGCTTTGTTTTTGTTCCACACAGTGATACAGAATTATTCACAAACTGAACTAACCTTGTTAATAACATTTGGTGATGCAGATGCCTACACACTTCTGTGCATCTCCATCTAGGCAACAGTGGCTTCATTCTCTCCTGGCAAGAGTCAGCGTGGGCCTTGAAAATGCTGCTGCTTTATTTTTTCTCCCTGAAAGTGTGTAGGCATCTGTATTACCAAATGCAATGTTTATTTATGACAAGAGACATTGGGCCCGAAAGGGTTGTGTGGATTCATTCTCTACTATTTTAACTTGGTTGTACAGCAGAGTTCAGAGTGCTGTAATGTGAAATACTACTTTCTGGTTCTGAGGGGGATTCTGTCAAAAAGTGTTTGTTAACTTAGAGTATATTACATTTCATAACGTGCAGTTTGGTATTTTGTTATACCTCGTATAGACCCCAAAAATGAAGGTGTGGGTGAGAAAAGAGGGATTTTTCCAGAATATAGTTATTTTCCTGTGTACTGCTCATCAGAAGCTCTGAATAATGTTGTCTGAAAAGATTTTGTATTTCTTGACATTTGACTGACCTAGCTCCATATATTAATCTGAAACACCACATCCCAAACTTGCCATGCATGAGCTGTCGATACCTCAAAAGTTTCATCTGCAGATGCCATTAAATGTTGTTTTCCCATGGCTGTAATTTTCATTTGATATTTAACAATGGAGAAGCCCTATATGAAAGCAACATGCTTTATTAGGAAAAAAAAAATGTTACTTTCTGATTATAAAAATGGAAATATAACTGCAATATAGAAGTGTAAAACTAGAAAAGCTAGACATAAAAACCAAACAAGCTTGATTTCAAACTATGTAAGCAATAGTTTATAATTTGGGAGGGGTAAAAGGGGTTATTTATGATTTACATAAAACTGAGATTCATTGCATCCCTTTTGATCATGATACTCCTATAGGTTGAAATCTTGCCCTTCTGCAGATTTTTTTCAGAACATGAAGAAGTTCTGGTTGCTACCGACTGCAGCAATGTCTCAAATGATTGAACTTTCAAGTAACCTGAGGAACCTTTCTTTTGGCTGTATGTAATATATGGAGAATGTCAACTTACTTGATTATGAATAGCTTTGATGAAGAAAGAGGGACTTTAGGGGTCTGATTCTGATACTCCTATTTGTGTTTTGCCCTTAAACACACTCCACTAGAAACTACAGCATCAAATACTTAATCAGAGCAATTGTTGAACAGTGGCACAGTAAACAAAATGGAAATAGTGAATCAAATTGGGTAGAAAGTCAATTGAGGTACAGTTATAAATTTACATTGTAAACATTCTACAAGGGGTAGTGCCTAAAACTTCAGCCTTATTAACATGACACAGAGACTACAAATTTACTAATGCATATTTTCAATCCTTCTTAGAGAACTTGCATGATGTTTCATAGTACAGAGAGCAACCTTGCCATTTGTGTGGAGTTTGCTGTGGGGTTTTTTTCCCAAATTACCATTTTGCTATATTTTGACATTTTGGGCATGGTAGCCACCACAAAGGTTATAATAAAAAAAAAAGCCCTGAGAATGTCTTACTGAAGTTTTATTGCAGTTCTACAAAATGTTATTGAAATGAAAACTATAAGCCAGGTTCTCCACAACAGTAAATTTATAACGATATTAGTGATCCCGCTTCAGGCAAGTTTCCGTATTTGAAGCTGGAAATCAGAGCTTGTGTTCAAAATTGTTTCGTAGTCATAACTAGTGGCAGTTTGTTTCTACATTTAATTTTTTCTATTACTGAACATTTTTCTATGAATAAATGTTTATTAAAGAGTTGAATTTTTTCCTACATTTTCAATATTGCTCATTAAATTTCTGATGCTAAGCCTAAAAGTTTTTGTCCTTATCTATACATTTTTTTTCTTTATGGTATTTCCAAAATGCATATTTTATGTGATGTTATGAATGTGTTCAATTTTGCATAGCATATATAACAACCTTAAAGAACCATTCCCACAGTTAACAGACATGTTTCTCCTGCACGGACAGTACTGCTTTAGAACTATTTCACTGACTGGAAAAAGGCTAAACACGTGGATTATCCTTGGAATTAACAAGACCTGTACTATTCACTTTTGAAAAGGAAGGTTAGACAAAAATTTGTGCCATTCTTCAATAAATTGCATAGTAGAAGATCACACATGGTAGAGCAAAATAACTAGAGCTACATAAGAATACTAAAAAAGTTTCAGATAATGTAATTTTAACTAGGAAAATGCACAGGCTCATTAGTTTTTAATTGAAATTTAAAGAAGATATTTTCATGTAACTCAGATATTTAAAGCTTACTGTCAGATTTTTTCAATTTAAGCAAAGGAAGAGAGTCATCAAATGAAACTGGTTTTTTGTCTAAGTTTGTCACCTTGTTTTTTCAGATCAAGTTTTCATACCTCCTACATGATGTACATTTAATCTGTCTTTTATAAGATCTATTTGATCAGGAAGAATAATTGGAAATGTTCTTTGGGTACCTATGAACTGCAGCGTGATTCTGTGTTTAGAAGAATTTCAGCCTAGTTTGCAGTACAAGCATGTTTGGGCAAGATCACATCACAGGAGGGAGGATGCTGTCATGCAAATGAGTTTATTTATCTTCTAGAAGTCTTATTTACACATGACTAGAAGTCCTTAATGCAAGAAAAATTGATGGGTCCAAGACTTTCTTATTCTTTAGAAAAAATATGGCCTCATTCTGACATGTATCAATTTTACATTCTACAGAATGTTCCGTTAATTCCTCCAACTTCACCAGAAAATAATAATTTTGTATTGTATTTGTTATTTCTAGCAGAAATTGATTTGGCATTGGTTTGGCATTTTTGCATTGATTTGGCACATGATGATGAAACACAGAACTGCAGAACTCCCTCGTGTTTCTGGAGGACCATCCATCTATATTAATTTAAATGTCTGTTGAATTTCTCAGGAAAACTACTAAGGTCAATAAATGAACTTTACCTTCCTTGTCCCCAAGCCATCATTGTTTGTGTAACTGCCTCTCTTTTCAAAGGGTCTCTGCATGCACATGTTCAAAGATAATTTCCATTTTCTTTCATCCAGTTTTTTTCTTCATTAATGAAGTGATGCATCCGTTCTGGTCCCTTCATTAGCTTGAATGTACCTCTGAAGTCCTAGACATGCTGGTGTATCTTAAAAGATTTCTGAAGTTTCGTTTCTCTGAACTGTGAAATAAAGAGAAGAGCTGTGATGATTCAAAGGTGCCAAATCAAATATAAACCATTTTGGTGTCAATTTTCCCCTTAAATTTCTCTTAAGTGTATCTCAATAAAAGCATCTAAATATTTTTTAATTATTCCAGTATTAATTTGCTCAGAACAATTATTTTAAAACATACATATTCTTTTTTTTCCTCTTTTTTACATCATATCTGTACTAAGGAGATTCCTCTGACTAAATTTTACATTGAGGTAACATGGTTACACCACTGCTCCTGAAGACAGAACAAAGCTGAGGCCACTTCTTAGAAAAGCAGCACTTTTTGTGGCCTAGCATTGCGATATTTTAGGTGGCAAAAAAGCTGGCAGTAAAAACCTTCTTTTAAAAGTAATTTTTTATGTGATGGGTGATGAATTTTCATCATATTACACCTTAAATATAATAATAAGTGAGATTAATTTTTTGGTCTTACTATAGGTTCATTTTAAAAAGATACATAAAAGAATTTTTTTTTAAAATCAAAGAAAATAAAGTCTTTAATGAAGAAAACACTTGTTTTGGAGCAGTGCTTCTAAGGTAAGAACTCCTTCCTGTTGGGGTGCCTCGGACCACTCGGGGTCCGCCCGCTGTCTGTCACGGCATACCTACCCAATGGGCAGACGACTCGGAGAGCAAGGACCAGTCTGTGGACGAGACCCGGTTCTGGGCCCACACCACTTCTCCAGAAAGTTCTGATAAGTTCAGTTGTTAATAGGTTTGTTCTGTAAATTCCCTCCTCTGTAACCTGGCCATTGGTTCTGTGTCCCCGGGACCCCGCTCTGACCTTACTTTCTATTGGTTATTTGTTCAGTGCCACCCCTGTTGAAAATCTCGGCGCCTCTGGCTCTCGTTGGCCAGTTCACCCCCTTCGTTTTTGGGGTAATAAACCTTTGGAAGATATCACGGACTCGTCCTCTCCCTTGCCTCTTTCGCCCCCGGAATTCCTGAGAGGCTGAGACCACCTGGTCCCCTCGCTTTGGATGCGCCTGCTGATACCGAGCCAGTGCAGCCCATTCCAAGCGGCCGCCGGGAAGTGACACTTCTCTGTGCTTTTCTGCAGGAAGGTCACTGTTGCCTCCGAGGCAGGGACCCATCTCCCAGTGCAGTGACACCTTCCCAGTATTTAACTTTATCTCCATATTTTCTGGAAATTTCAAAGCCTGCTTTATATTGTATTTCCGTAGCAAATGATTCCCTGTTTTGCCTTTCCCCCCTTTGCTTCCATTTTCCTTTCTCCCTCCTGCTCCTGGAATAATGTGCTCCAGGTGAACTGTCCTACAGATCTGTTTTCCATCCAGGATATGATTTCCTCTCTCTCTCATACTGTCAGTCACTCCTTCTTTTGAATTCAGACTTCTGAACATCAATGCTCTTGTCAATCTGACAAGTCATTGGCACAAAAATATCACATGGTGATCTTTTTTATTATATGTCCATTCATTTCCTCTTACAAGGGAGCTGATGGTAGGTGTTCAGAACAACTCCAATTTTTTCTTTTTTCTCCTGATTCTTCTAGTAATCCCACCTAGTTAAAAGTCATTCCTCTGTGATCTCTTCTTAATGTCTCACTTTGAGGAAGAATACCTTTTTCTTTTTTTTATTAACTGTTTTGAGTGATCAATATGATCTGTATCTTTCTGTTTATATTCATTTTTTCTTCTGCAATATTCTAACTAAAATAGTAATTGACTTCCTTCTCACTATATTGTTGTGTTAAGCAGCTTGTTTCTCTTCAGGATATCTAATTATACATTCAACTTAATTCTTCTACTAATAAGATTAATAGTAGTTGCAATCTAATTTCATAGTATTACTTTTGTGTCAAGATGAACTTCAGAAAACCATGTCCCTTTTTATATGTTTTAATATATCTGTTCCTCTGAAATTGAGCGTGAAAAATATATTCATCCCTTTTCAAAAAAACCACTAGATTTTTTAAAAGCTAACAAAAATCTAGACTCACACTACATTCTCAAAGCTATTAAAATGTGGAATGTTTCGTCACATCTGGGACTAGTTAAGATAATTATTTTTCCTTATATTTTCCCCAAAATCATAATTCGATGGGTTTGCCTGAACATCAATTTGAGTCCAAACAAAAATTCAGATGGAAAAGGAAACTCACACATCTCAAAACTGCATCAATTGGTTTAGAGGAATCCTTGTGATGAGAAATGCTGAAGTCCCATAGTTTGATTCTTTTCAGGCTCTGCAAAGATAGACAGAAGGAACAAACTTACTTTACAAACCAGATGTTGTCCAATGGGGCCACTCAAACTTATTTTTTTTAAAAAACCCAAGAATCCAAGCAATCAACCAACCAACCAAAAAATCCACCCCCCAGTCCCAAGGACAAGACAATTTCATATCGCTTTAATAATATTATAAGGTTGTCTGTTACTGGGAATCTTAAACTAGTTTCCAGTAGCATGTGCATTTTTTTCATTGAATATCTATATTGGCCATTCCAAGCAGCAAACATGAATACATGATGAAACACTTGATTTTCTTGACTTGGATTCCTATATTATTATGCATACTAAAAGTGCTTAAATATGTTTTCAGTTATGTCATACCCACACAAACTAGGCAGTAGTTAGATCAGATTTAAGCAAATATGAACTATGTAGACATCTCTGCTAAACCAAGGAATATGGAAAGAGGATATGGATATTTGGGGAATCTAAAGCAGTGCAATCAGATTTCTTAAATGTAGGTGATAAATCCTAATATTGCTATAAAAATACAAATTTGTCAATTTTAAGCTATCTAATAAATAGGTCTCTCTGCATGACAAAGCTGATATTATACCCAAGGGAGACCAGCACTTATTCTCAGTATGTGTTGCAAGTGAAATGGCTAATATTTAGGGGAAGGAATGCATGTATTCAAAGTCAGTAAATAAATAAGTACTTTTGCTTTTTCTTTCTTTCTAATTCTGTAGGATCGTTTGAATCTCGTGTATGAAGCTGAATGTGTCAAATTATGGAGAACCTAATGGAAACTTGGTATAATAAAAAAATGGAAGATATTTGACTGTGTGAATCAAACAGGTATTAGAAAATTGCTGTACAGTTGTGTGTTATGAATTTAAAAATAACTAGAAAAAACAGAGGATTTATAAAATAAAAATAATAAAATTACTGAATATATCATTGTTGGTTGCCCTGGTGAGGAAGTTTGAGTGGACTGGGCATTGTTAGTCTGCAGAGAGTATGAATAGAGTGGGGGAGAAAGTTAATAGTTTATGGCAGTGAAACATATATTAGGTAGGCCTGATACCAATTCTGTCAGAATTTTCTAGGAGGAGCAGAGTACAGCAGTTAAGCTTGCTGTCTTTCAGTTTTCTCAGTAAAGGACTTAGGAGTAAAGCACTGCCTGCCTTCTATTTTTTTCTCTTTATTTAGACAGTAGTCTCCTAACAGAATCAGTTATTTTTTTAGAAAGGCTTTGGTTAGGAGACGGTTAACAGCAGTGTTAGTATAACTAATTATACTACTGATAAAGATGAACAATTGAATACTGCTTAAGCAGCAGATTATTAATGTGATGTTCTTCTACAGGCAGTTTCGATACTTTGCAAAAAAAAAAGGACTGAACAAGATTTTATTATTTGATAGAAAGTTTTATGGTGTCTATGCACTGCTGAAGGAAGAGCAAAGGTAATCCAAACAGAGACGTTTTCTGCCTGCAGTGCCAGGGCTTCCCTAGCTCCTGAACGAGACGCCGGGGAGCTAGGAATCTCAGGAGACCCAGCTATCAGCTTCCAGGTTCCAAGGTTGCTATCAATTAACAAACTAGGAATTAAACACAACAGTACAATAAAACTAGTTTGAGATCTGGAAAGAAATCCTACACATCCTTTGAAATAACTCAGTTTTAACCAGCTGATTCCAATGATGATGAAAACAAAAGTAATAAAATACAAAAAGCAAACAAATTTAAGATTTTGACCATCTCTAAAACTAAAATGTTTGGGGAATTTTGTGTTTGCTGGGCTTAATCTGTCAGTATTCTAAGAATCAGGATATGAAAATTGAAAGACTGAACAAACCACTGAATTGATTTGACTGGATTCAGAAGACTATTCATAAAGTCAGAAGAAATCAGATACTTTTATATTACTGCTAATTAAGGACATTTATTATTTTAGGCTTTCTCAAATTCCTGTTGTTTTTGGTGTCAGAAATACCCTAGCCTTAGCCTTAACCCTAACCCTAACCCTAATGCTAACCCTGCTACATTGGGCATCTTTGATAATTTATGACACCTCCTCATCTGCCTCTCATGTGAATGTCCCATGGATGTGGCCTTCCTGGGGTGGGTGGGTTTACAACTGAGCCAGTTTTTGTAATGGAGGAGGGGTATTCACTCCCTCTGACCAGATGTTATGCCACACACCCAAAAACTCTTCTCCTGCTCCCCCCTTGTTTGGGGGGAACTGTGTGCAAACCTGGCCTCAGCAGATGAGCCTGTGAGCTACAGCCTCCCCCAACCCAAACCCAGCCAGAGATGATTTTCAGGACAGCTGCTGGGTTTGGCTTTCTTTGTAGAGACATTCTTCTCCCTTAGCCTTGTTTACCTCTTCCTAGACCTGAGATAGTTGGACAACTGTGTCACATTAAGCCACCAAGTTCCCTTAGGTGGCTTAACTCACATCCCAAAGTTCCAATCAGGAGGCATATTCAGAGACGGGTGAGCTTCGGTGGCCACAGCTTCTTCGTACAGTTTTGCTATAACGGGCAAAGTGTCCATCATAACAATGTTTAAACCATTAGCCATAACATTTCAGTCTCTCACAACCCAGAGTTGGAAGCATCCCATAAGAATCGTTCAGTCCTAGTCCTAGGCTTCACACAGAGCAACCTAAAAGTTAAACCATATATCTTAGACTGTTGTCAAAACACTTCTTGAACACTGACAGGCTTGAGGCCATGATCTCTATGGGAAGCCTGTGCCAGTTCTTACCTGCTCTGTCAGTGAAAAACCTTTAAATCCTTGATACTGCTCATCCTATATTTCTAAACAAAGACGTAATTTCAAACATACAGCAGCTTCAAATTCAGGCATATAGCAATAAAGTTAAGAGGTTTTTTCAATTCCCCTGTTCAGATTATATAAAGCAAACTGAAAAAAAATACAGCTTGAATATCGTTTTATGCAAGGTGAGAAACACCACTATACAGGAAATTCTATAAATTAACCAGAAAGTCCTTCCTTTTTATGTCTACAACTTTCTGTGTCAATAATTGTGTTATACTTTTCTAATTGAGATATTTTCAAAACACTAAAAATTATTTAGATTCTAAATTTTTTGCAGCTCAACTAAAATTCTATGTATCTGTTCTGAGACACATTGCAAATCACCAGCCTGTGAAAAACAAATGCTAATTTACTTTGATCCCTCTGTAGAATCATATGCTGAAATATCACAAAGTTGTGTGACAGAAATTTCTACCTTAGCTCTCACTGTTATAGCTGAATAATCAATATTTCTGTGCTCAAGTTTTGTTCCCTGCTTCACTTTCCAGGTTATATATCCCTTTTCATAAGACGATGTTTCCTGAAGAATGAGGTTGTTGTGAGTTATATCTTAATAAGTTTGTTTGTACTTTTGCTATATATTGTCATTAATATCTGTTGAATATATTGCATTAAAATTTGGTAAATGTTTTTATATGGAGGTCTCTTATAGTTTGGGACTCATACGCTGAAAATCATCCTTGAGACTTGAAACCTTTATGCCTTTTATGCCTCTGTGGAACTGTAATAACATCAAGATATGATCAATGTTTATTACAATCTAATTCAGAAACATGTTACTGGACAGTAAGCACTTTGAGAAAATTCTCAGAAATGTCAGTAATCTGGGATTTACAAGAAGAAAAGTGTAGTGACTGAGAAATCCCGAGAGGTCAGAGAAGAAAGAAAGTTATTCTGAGCAAAGTAACTTCTTTAGTACTCATTTTGCATCTTCTTAAAAATTCCAGTGCTGTTTTAAACATTTTCTTAAACAAATATATATCATAACATCTGAATAATAACCCACAATACACCTGGGATGGAGTTTTGTAAGCTGTCAACTGGCAACTATTCTGACAATACAAGCAATGGTTGAACTTTCTTTTTGTTAATATAAGTCTCTGAAATCATTGCTACTAGTCTGCCCTTGTGATAAGAAATCCCAATTTTGCACAGCTATTGACAGTTTCCCCAGGAGATGTGTCTCATTAGTTCCAGGGTTTTGATGCCTACTGACCTGTGGCTGGAATAATGTCATTGGGGTCCAAATGAAGACGAGCAGAAAGGACGGTAATACAACTGTGGTCTTATTAGAAAACCGTATTCAACTTTAGATCCAGTATAATTAGGTTTGTTTTAAGATTGTCTTTCCTTAGCGGTCTGTGCCTAAGGGCCTTCAACTAACTAGCAAGGTTGATTAGCTACAAATGAGAGAATACTTCATAAATCAAACATTAAATTCTTTTTATAATTGCTGTGAGATTTTGGACCAGTTATACAGTTTATTATCAGAGAATGCACAGAAAATAATTTCTGGTTCATCTCTGAAAATTGAATTTCTGAAAACAGTACTGTTAGGATTAAAAATACTATATTTGAATAACAACTCTTACCAATGCTCCTCATAGCTATTCCGTTTGTTAAATATTTTAACTGAGAAACAATTTGCCATGTAGTGCTGTCTATTTTACTTTTAATATGATGAACCTTACCGCCAAAATTCTAATTAGCTTCAGCCTATCAGCCACTTTTGAGATTAATTGTACTCCATGTGGCATCCTAACCAACATTAGGATGATTACTGCAGGACTTAAGCATAATATTCTGTCCCTGCAAGAAAGAGCTTACTCAAGAAAGTGAAAAAGAGCATGTGCTTAAAATTCGCTGATGAGCTAGGCTGCTTCTCACAACAGGTTTTCCATTACCAGTGGAATTACCAAAAGTGTAAGTCTGAATTTCTCGGACATTTCAGTCACAGCAGACTCATACATGTATCAACTGGTAACACTAAAATAGGTAAGAAATATGACCTCCATTTCATTGGCCCTGCAAAGAGAAAACAGGAAGGCAACAGTGCATTCTCCTGACATACAAGTGAGTGTTCATTACTGTCAGAACTTCTGCTATCTGAAGTCTGCTGCCCTAGAGAAACACTTACAGCTTCAGGACCTCACTTAAGACACTACTTGGCAACATCATAAGATGGCACTGTAAATAACATTCGGAAATATATCTTTTAATTTGATGTTGCCAAACCAGGCTCTCTATTCCTCTCCTGCTGAGATCTTCATCATCTCTCATAAATCATCTTTACAGCCAAGTTCAATTTTCAAGGAGACATTGACCGAATGAATTCCTTCTAACAAAAACATCAAAATGAACTACCCCTTCACAAAATTCAACACATATAGGACATAAAAAGTCAGAAACTGGGGTGAAAACATTGGATTTGAGCCCATCAATACAGTGTAAAAAGGCTGTCACATCCCAGAAATCATAAAGAATAGGTAAAACCCCAATTACTTAAACTCTACTATTGAAGGAAAATAACACCCCAAATTCCTCCACTCAAATCTCTGAACATAGCTGATTATTGCAAAGCCTTTTTTTCTTGATTATTCAGCATACTTGTGACTAATATTTTTTACACCCATGGGATACACCTGCTGGGCACAGCTGATCTTTTTTTTGCATGGGAATTAGAGCCAACAGATTTTGTGGGGGCAGTGAAGGTTGGACATCTTTCCCTTGGAGGTGTGACAGGCTTGAAAGACAAAAAATACCGTGTATGTTTCTCAGTTATGGAAGAAATAGTTGGGAAAAGTTGATGATGAAGAAAGATCACAAAAACTGGGAGAGATGCTAAAGCAAGCCTCCTGAATGTTTCCATTTCCAGTGCTTGAGGCAATGAAGGACACAGCTGCGGAACAGATACCATTTGCAATGGCAATCTTGTGTCCCGACTAATGTAGTCCTTTTTTCAGCTTTTTAAGAGAGATCTAACCCACAATTTTCACTCTGCTTCTCTGTGGCATTTGCTATTCTTTTCACAGCCAATATTGCATACATGTAAGAAATGACCTGTTATTGTCATGTAACTGTTATATAAAGCACAAAGAGCCAGAAAAAGCAACGTACCTGCTGACCTTGTGCTACCACATATTAAGAATTTATTACACTGTTCCTTTCACTAGAATAGATTTCATCTGAGCTCTTGCTTTTAATCAGATTGTTTAACATTAGTTTTTTGTGTCACTTGTTAGAAGAACCATAACAAGGTATGGTAAATTAAATTACAGTAAGGAGAGGACCAACTAGGAAGACAAAATGCTGATTAATATGATATTTTAAATCAATTTTTTTTCATTTTGTTAGTGAGAGTTTTATCAGATTAATCATCTAAAATGCATATGTGAACATTTACACACTCACACATCTGCATGAAAAACTAGTAGATTTTCCATCAAATTTTGTAGAAAAGCTTTTGTATTTTTTACTCCATTTGGAGAGAAACCTGACATTATTGTTTAAAAAAACTTGCGGAACTGCTTCTCACTGATCTGATAACTATTTCTCAGATTTTTAAATTTTATTATTATTTTTGAGCTGAACTCAAATATTTTGTGGATACACAGCAAAAAGAACTCAAAAAAAGTCCACTGTAATACTTCATCACGTGTTTTGGCCCATGGATTTCTTTCAAATTATGCTGCTTCAGCAGGTTTCTTGTGACTTGTCCAAACACTATCAGCAAGTGAGTGAAAGCACTCAGGATAGCTTACGGCCACATCCATCATCTTTACTAGCCAAGTATCACTGACAAAAGAATGTCACAGAAACTGACTTAAAAGCTGGAGAAAAAAACCTTGATGTAAACAACAGTTCTACACAGCAGAGAATCCACATTGTATAAAATGCTTACCCTTGCACCTCCAGAGACTGGCATCTAGCATTGTTGGAAGCTGTGTTACTTATTTCTTGCCTAAAAATGAGTGATTATTATGCTGATACGTTCTATGAAAAAAAAAACCCAGACAAATATTAAAATGATAAAAAGAAAATTATCTCATTAATAGCAAAAAAGTGAGGCTATTCATTTTACCCCTAGATATCTTGATTAATGGGTGGACAATAGTTTTGACTGCTCCGTATTATAAATCTCTTGGAACCACGGTAAGAGCTATACAGAGGAAGGTAGATCCTAAGGTGTTTCTGGATAGGCTGCAGAGACAGGATTCTGTTTTGGTGTAGGACTAAAGTTTGGGACAGGTATGCATATTTCATTATTAGATCCTGCCAGATGCATATTCTATATAGGTAGGTGTAGAGCTGTTTATTGATGTCTGAGTCTCTGCTGTGTTTGCAGTCAGGGCTGTGATAAGACTTGAGAAGGGTTACGATGGTTATTTAAATCTCACTTATTCCAAGTAGACCTGAGAATACTGAAATCTAAGGTGTTGGGTGAAATTTCTTCTAGATATTTTGAGAGATCTCACATTGCAATAAAGACTAATGCTGAATTCCAAAACTTTGACATCATTTACAAAGTAGATTTCCTAGTTCCGGGCAGCCTTTGTGTTAGGAAATTTCAGAAAACAAACAAAAACACACCTTTGACAAACCTGTCCTTAAGCAGTTGAAAAAAATCTTTCAAAGAATTTCAACTAAAATATGATCCCACTATGAGGAAAATGAGCAGCATCTGTGGTTGTCTGCATTTATAGAGGGTATGGTATTAGCAGATAGGACAGCTCAAACAGTCAAACCTTGACTCTTTGAAGTCAAATTAATAGACTGCTGTACATCAAGATCATACCCTGATGATCAGTTCATTTAATAAACAAGTACAATAAATACAACACATACTGTTTTCTCCAAATACTCACATTTGACTTTTAGGAAGAACAATAGTAGTTCAAAGTAATGAAAAGAAGATACGGACCTTGACAATCATAAAATCATAGAGTGGTTTGCATTACAGGGGACCTTTAAGTTCATCCCTTTCCAGCCCCCTTGACACCTTCCACTAGACCAGGGTGCTCAATGCTGCATCCTGCCCTTGAACAAGTCCAGGGATGGGGCATCCACAACTTCTCTGGGCACCTGTTCCAGTGCTTTACCACGCTCACAGTAAAGAATTTCTTCCTTAGAATATCTAATCTAGACCTACCCTCTTTCTGTTGCCCCTCGTCCCATCAATACAGGCCCTTGTAAAAAGTGCTAGTCACCCTAGACCCTGTTGTTACCCAGTGTCTTGGGGTGACTCTATTATGTGTATCCCCTATCATGCTCTAACCGGCACACCCAGTTACCTCAATTGAGGGAACTGATGTTAATTGACAATTGTAATACATTTATAGTTGAAAATGCATGTGTGAAATACAACTTTCCTTAGTTAACTAGCAAGGATATTACCTTTAAAAGTGACTTGTGAATTGTGTACATATTGAAAAATCTATGTTTTTTGCAGTTTTGTTACACATTCACATAGACACACATGCTTTTCAGGATAGTCAGAGGAGCTATGGTTAAGCTAAAATTTAGGTGTAGCAATGAGGTTGGTTTGGTAAATTATGCTATCCTGTGAGGCTGAATAAATCATTGGGAACATAATACAGATGCTGCTCACTGGGCAATCAAGCTTAATCTTTTTCTGTCTTAGGCAGCCATACCACAGAGCCACATCTAAATATATTAAATTCCACTTTATAATAATTTAGATTTCTTGCCTTTCTAATGAAAGCCCACTTCAGAACCATTCTCTGATGGTCAAACCTCTCCTAATATCCAGCTTAACTTTCACTATGGACAGTTGAATTAAAGTATACATACTTAAATTTAACTAAAAAAAATAAACCAAAAAAACAAAGATTGAACTTTGCAGATAGCAATGCAATTTCCTCAGGAAGCATCTGGCTCCTGGGCTGGTAAATACTCTCCCCACAGAGGTATGGAGTTCACTGTGAGTTAATATACCTGACATGGAGCAGGGAAAATTAGTTCCATATTACTCTGCTTATAGTGCTATATTTCTTCAAAATGTCTGGGTATCTCTACCCTGTCCTGAAGATATTTAAGCCTATTCTCAAGGCTTGGAATACTTTTCATAAAGCTGCTGGTGTTAAGTACATCTTTTTCACAGACAGCCGTATTGTCTGTCTAAATAATATTTGCTCTATCAAAAAAAGAAAAAATCCTAAAGCAACTCTACTCAAAAAGAGATATAATGAAATAAATGTGGTTAAAGAGATGCAAAAATAGAAGCATCTAAATATTTGAAAAGTGTCTTTGAATCAGTTCAGGCAATATATGTCTTCTAGAGCTCAAAAAATGAAATTCAGAAAGGTATTTATGTAACTGTAACAAAATAAAGCAATATAGCAAGTTTTCTTTTTATTTTGATGATGAAAACCCACCAGCAGAAAAAGAAAAATGGATAAAATCCAAGGAAATCATTACATATGTTGCCTTATTTCTTGCAGTTTTGAATTTTTACTGCATTGATGGACCAGTTAATTAATTCTGTAATATTGATCTGGGTTCAAAATTGTATGTATTTGGTTGTTAATGATAAAATTGCAAATAATTCATAAAATATGAAAATTAATCAAATAATTCTGACTTTAAAGGCCGTCTTGAGGGAAAACAAATTCTTCACATGGCTGAGTTCTGTTATGCCTCTGATTTTTGATTTATAACCTGGTCCTAGAATTCTACATACAATACAAGATAAACTAAGTCCTGTTTAAGAAGAAATGTCCCCTTGACTAGGCACACTATAAACACATGTTGAGTTATGTATGAATATTAAATATTTTTATGAGGAAAAAAGCACTTTTTCCATTTTGCTCTTGTTTTAAATGGCAATCAGTTCTAAATTGCATTGATTGATAACTGTTAGAAAAAGAACATTAAAAATTAAAGAATTGTTATTCATGTATTTCCTCTAAAGCTAACTTAAAGTGTTAGCTAAATATTGTTTTCAATGATTGTAGCCTAAAATCAAAGATCTATCTCTTTTCAATGCACGCTTCTTTTTTTTTTTTGTCACATTTGTCTGACTGTGAATGGACTTGCATTTTGTGCAGCAGGGACATTGGATCTGCATTCACTGTGAATATTTCTTAAGTTTGCTCTACAGACTGATGTTCTAATCTTGCCACCATACCTTTGCACTGTCTCTTTCGGATATAAATTCACAGAAGTACTGAATATGTATCATAGACCACACATACACTTAGAAGCAAATTTATACATGTGTAATGAAGAGAAAGGATAGATTTTTAGGTTTTGTTGTCAGTTTTATCTGTAACCTCACTCCCTTTGCAGTTTTCTCTCTAATGAATACACAATACAGCCAGGTCACTGAAAAGTCATCTACTAGATCACCTGCTGATTTGAATGGAAGGAAATGGTGTGGTGCTATAAAGTATGAGTCATGGAGATATGATAACAGAGACTGTATTCCAAGCTCTGCTTTAAGTTGTTTAAATCAGTGCAGCTGAAGTCTCAGTACTGTAACATTTCAAAAGTCTGTTCCGCCACAGTATCAGAACTAAAATTTCGTTTTAAGGTCATCTTCAGTTGGATTTATTCACATGTATTTTCTGAGATATAACTTTCATACTGTCTTACCTAACACTGTCTTATGGAGAAAGAAATCAAGTAAATGTTCAGATGTGTGAATTTAATGTTCCTCAATATAGTTAAACACATTTACATATCAGAGTAGGTATTGACTAAGGTAGTAGCATAGATATCATTATGAATCAAGAATAAATGAGACTAAAACCAGACAGATGAATGTAGAGCATATCACTAATGAAGTGCATAGAAACCAACGTTCACAGTAATTGTGAAGCTTGTCCTTTTATTTTTATTTACAAATTTACCTAAATTTTAAAATAAGTCTGTTTAACTAGGAACCTATTTTCAATATTCTAAACAATTTCCCAGTGGAAAGGGTAAACATTTTGAAAGGCTTTGAAATAGCAAGCAGATACATCTTGATTTAAATTATTTCAATTTAAAACTCTAAACTACTTTACTTTTTTTCCTATGTTAATGCCAATTATCATAAAGTGCTTCTCCCAATACTCATCATAATCACAGATCATTCTATTTCCATAAATTCTATTTTTAAAGGCCTCTGTAGTTTCCATGGTATTAACATTTTCTATATTTTAATTTTTAAACTGCAATTAAGTTCAGTTTCTGTCACCATCTCTTTCAACAGTTTATTAATTTTATTATCATTTTGCACAGATGCAAGAATTTTTCTGTCTTTTCCTCTTTCATTGCAAAGGTATAGGGACTTCTCTTTAGGCTTCCGAGAACGCTATAAATTTGTTGTATCTTCTATGATACCTTAATAAAATATTGGTTTATTATCTGAAAAATTTATTGTCCAAGATTTGTTTTCATTTTGAGAGAAAAAAAAATCAGTTTATGTTGACTCTTATGTGAAAACCAGATAAAGGAAATACATTTCTTATAAGGCATCATTTAATAGTGAGTATAGTAGGGTTTGGGATTTTTTTGAAATGCTGTTCATTAATTTATATTATGTTCAAACCAGCTGCTCAGTGAAATTACCAAACACTTATTACCAGCAGAGATTTCAGCAGCACACAGATCCTATGGCTTTTTGAAGTTTCCTTTTTCAGATTTAACAAGCCATTTAGCTGCTCAAATTAATCTCCTGTTTCTTTACAGTTCCTTGTAGCTATGACCAGGGAAATTTCTTCTCACTTACCTGCCAGCACAGATTTAAAGGCAGTGACAATAATAGTGAGACCAGTCCAGCTACACTGGAAACCTTTGGTCTTGCACAGGGCTATCCATGCTCAAACAGCCCTGAGCTTTCTCCAGGATGATACCCTGCCTTGACAAATGTAGAAGGAGAGCACAGGGGAAAAGAGGGAACAGAAACCTTATGGCACAACAGGAAATAAAAGAGATTGTCTTTCTAGACAGCACATAAAAAGGCTAAGAATGCATATGGTTACTGTCATCTCACACAGAGCAGGAAGGAGAGACTGAAGGGGTATTGCAAATAAAAACCAATGCCAGGTACAAACTGGCCACTCGAATGAATGAGTTCAGAGGTTAAAAAAAAAAGGTTATAATATCACTCCTAAATCTTACACTTTTACTGTCAGATTTCATTATCAATAAAATTTTCAGTGCAATAACCCCAGGAAAAAAGTCCTGAATTTTTCCTTTAGATCGAAGATAATTTTCTAGTTGGGTTTTGTATGTTGTGGTGCTTGAGATAGGAAAGCACTGAACTGGCACTACATGTCTCCTCTGCTCCTATATTCCCAAATAATCTTGGTTGAACTCTCCAAACAGTATAGGGTGAATAGTGTTTTTTCTGTCATTTCACAGAGTCTTTTGAAAGGAAGATGGTGCGATTTGATAGACTGGCCCTCAGTATGGCTGGCACCAGGAAGATCTGAGTGCCATGAAAAAGTTTTCAATGATCGCAGACCTGCAGAACTGAAAAGTCCTTCAAGTAACTATGGAAAACAGATTGTTGCCTTCTTTGGTTTTGTGAAATCTTCCATGTGTTTGAGGTCTGATGTAATTTTGTTTTTCCTTCGTTCTTGAGGTTAAACAGCTCATTAGGCTTTCCTACGTAATTTTCCCCTGTGATTCATTTGATTAATTCGATTTGTCCAACTCTCATTTGAAGTATAACTGCCAAATGAAAACACAATTTTTCATTTGGAGTCTTAGTAGCACCTTGAAAGGGGGCTTCAAATTTTTTTTTTACACCAGTGGAATTTTAACCCTGTATGAGAATGAAGAGTTCACTTTTCATTTTCCTCTGACATCTACTCTTTAACCCATTTACTTGGCCAGAGAAAGGATATCTTAAATGTTTATATACTGCCTAGTACAAACTTCTCCCATACCCAGTTGAAGTTCTAAGACAACTGTAATACATGTAAAGGGTTTGTGAATGGCTGATATTTCTATTACTGCTAATGGACAATGTGTTTCAGTTATTTGGAAATTTAAAACCTACCTTCCTCCCCCAAATTCACTAGGAATTGCTGAGATCTGAGGTCTCCAGTAAGATCTGTCATAATTTCAAAGATAGGCATAGAGTACAGAGAAAAATTATTCCAGCACTGCAGATAAAGACTTCTGCATGCCTGATGTCATGCTCATTGAGGTGATTTAAGTTTCACAAGTACCATAACTTGGTGTATCAGTTTGTCTTGTCTTAGAGCTGCTGTTTTCCACGAAAGAAATAAATATGTAGAGTAAAATCTCCTTAACAAGATCACAGACTAGAAGCAGAATCCTGTAGGTTGAAGAAGAGCTCCAACATCATCAAGTCCAACCTTGGACTGAACACCACCATGTCAATTAGACTAGAGAACAAATTGCCATGTTCTGTCATTTCTTGAACACTTCCAGGGATGGTGACTCCACCACCTCCCTGGGCAGCCTGTTCCAGCTACCCTTTCAGTGAAGAAATTCTGCCTGAACCTCCCTTGGTGCAGCTTTAGTATTTTTTCCTCTCATCCTGTCATTGGTTGCCTGGGAGAAGAAGCCAAAATTTTCCTTGTTACAATCTCCTTTCAGGTAGATGTAGAGAGCAATAAGGTCTCCCCTGAGCCTCCTTTTCTCCAGGCTAAACAGCCCCAGTTTCCTCAGCCACTCCTCATAGGACTTACTCTCTCTATAAGCCTATGAATTCAGTTTCCCCTATATTTTGAGATCACTGTGTCATCTGAAATAACAGACTATAGTGGGGGCAGGGGTGGTGGCAGGGAGATCATCATGAACTGAAAATTTAAAAAGAGCCATGTCTTCCATTTTCTTTGAGTTAGTGATATATGCTTTTGATTTTAAAAAGAATATTTTACTTAGCAAAAGCCTCTAGTTATTAATAATGGAGGAAAAATAAGCACTTCATCTAGAGAAAAATGGCTTTAAAATTGTCACTACTTCTTTAATTCAAACGGTTGTAGGTTCTTCATAGCAATGTGACTAAAGGACCTATCACAATTCTTATCTTCTAATTTCCTATGTTTATAAGTTAGTGTGACATTATTACTGTTATTTAAAGTAGAAGGTTGCATTTAATTGCTTAATAATTACTCAGTTGTAGAGCATTTGTAAAGATTAATGAAAGACTGATAGAGGTTGATTATCCTTGACGTAACCAAGGCTATATGGCACAGAATCAAAGTGGAATATGAAGTTAAAGATCTATTAATTCTACTCCCAACCATTGTTACTACATTTATATGCATGCGTGTTTGTGTGTATATATGTGTACATACATGCACATACACATAGGCATAAAATGGTTTTTTACTAGTCTGTTTTGTGACCAGTAGCAGTGCAGTCATCCCAACAGTGCTGACAGTGTAGATTTGTTTGTTACCTGTGCCCTGTACAAGTAACAACTCTTTATTCTCACAAAAAAGAGGTCTAAAGTAACAACAGTTAAAATACCAGCTCATTAATGCTGTGTATTGCTATGGAGAGTGAAATAGCACCAACATTGTGCAAGAAAGGAATATTAAAAATAAAAATAAAAAAATAGTGTATGTGGCTTGAAGTGTTTATGAAGCAAAGTTCATCATAGATAATGGAACTTTCACATCAGAATAGAATGGAGTTCCACATCTCTTCAGTGTCCCCACTGTCATCTGAGCACCCTGATTAGTAACAAGACTGCTCTCAAGTCACAGGTTTCTCTTTTGCTCTCTGTTACATAAATCAAGATCACAGAAGTTCAGGACCTTAAGACTTCAAAAAGTGATTTCTTAATGATTTCAAACAGCAACATCCTGTCTATTCCATATGTTCATTGGGCATTTGAAAAAATCTTTCAATGGGGAAATTTCTGCCTTGTGGGACCAGAGAAAGATTTAGAATTGTAAAGCTAAGGTTTGACAAGACAGAGATGGATGTGTACAAGGTTTCTTATTTATAAAGATACTAAAGACAGCCATTTTTTCTGTATCATAGTGATTCAATCATACTGATTCTTTGCATAATATACATAATGTTTATAAGTGAATGCATATATGTATATATACAACATATATATGGTATGTATTGTACTGAAATATATACAAACATACCATATATATTATACAACATATGCCATGTATTATACTACAATAGTGATATTAATTGTTATTGCATATAAATAAATAACATTGCAAAAAGAAATACATTTATAGTCTAAACTTTTTTTGTTCAGACTCTGATCTATTTCAGTCATAAAACCTCCCTAACACAGAGTTGTTTTTAAGATTTTCAGACTCTCCATTGTGAATCACTTCACCTCTATAACTGTATTTCACCAATTTAAATATAATACAGACTAACAATTTCATGAGGACTTTTAGGCAGAAAATAATGACACCAACCATCCACTTTATCAAACTGAATGAGGTATTGTACTACTTTCAAGGCAAAGCACCCGGAGTGCTCTGCTCCCTTTATCTCTGTTCTTAAACTTTCTGGATTAAAGGGTTTTGTCCTAACTTGTTTCATTTTAAAACAGCTTTTAAAGCTCCTAGTGCAAAATTTATTACTGAAATATTGGAGTTTAACCTTCTTCCACTATTACAACTTAAAACAGATATGCTAACACAATATAATTGCAATGAGAGTTTGAAGGAAAAAGATCTCTCAGTTCAGACCTGGCACAGATTGACTCTCATAAAGGTGTATTTCTGTTAACTTTCCCGGAGACATTCCAGATTAATAGATGTAGAAGTGATGCAGCACATAAGAGAGAACTCCTATCAAACTCAAAGGCTTAACCTCTTGATTAAAATGATGTTAATGAAGGACTCAAACTGAGCGTCTCCTTTTCCACTCTCCTTTCATGCCTGTGTTGGGTTAATGTAAGAATAATAGTAACTTATTATTCTTTCACACGGAACAGTGTATGCCCCCAATACTACTTTTACCTGAACATAGCTAGACATTTTGACTGAAATTCTAGTTTGAAAGAGTGCTTGAGGTATTACAGGCCATTTGTATTAGCAAAGGACAGAAGAAAGAGGACTCTGTCACTCTAGATAAAGTCTTGTTCTATGTTATGAAAACACATAACACTTATGCTGTCCCCCCCCGGTGACATCAGGATATTACTGTGATGATAAGCAGTACACATGGACAACTACAGTTCTGACTGGCTCAGGGGTCTCTGGCCTGAAAGGGGCTTTAACTGTTAAGGGAAGAGGTTCAAGGGGCTGAGGGTGCCCCTTGCTGGTTCCCTCCAGCACCCCAGAGCCTTCTCTTCAGAGCTGCTCCACCACCCTGGCCCATGGCCTGTGGTGGTGCAGGGTGCCCCGTGTCTTTCTGTCCTCTTCATGTTAGTTTGCTGCCCCGTGTCCTTCTGTCCTCTTCAGGGCAGTTTCTCTGGCCTGTGCTTGTTCCCCTGCAGGGCTGCCCTCATCTCCCTCAGTATGAGCTGCCTTACTGTCCTCTCTGAGCTGGGGTGATGCCCAGCTTGGTGAAAGGAGACATTTTGCATGGCATTAGTCCTTCCCACAGAACTATGCCAATGTGAGAGTGTTCAGGAATATAGACCAACACTTCTGCTCACACAAGTGCTCAGACTTGTGACCAGCCTATGTTTGGATGATTGCCTGATTGCTTATGCAAGGAAGGACTGGAAAGAGGGAAGCAACATTTATTGTGATTTTAAAAGGACTTCTACTTCCATCAGCTCCAACAGAAATGTACCATCTTCTAGTGCTACATTTCATTCATATAGAAAAAGAACACTAGCTTCTCTGGTTTTATTTTCCACAGTGACTTAATCTTTTGGTTTTCTCAGAAAAAAACTTCCAATAAAATTGTTGACATGCAGATGACACTGCTCCAGCCTCCATGTAGATGATGTGTTGAACATGAACAATGGATCCACATAAAGTCACCTCATGAAGTATGGACTCCAGCACCACTGCAGTAGCAGCACGTGTAGAAGTAGTAGCAGCATGTTTTCCCAGACAATGCACAGCTGAATAATGCCATTCTCTGTCTTTAGCAGTTCTTAAATAGAGCTCCAATGTGCTCTCTTATACCTCAGTCCAGTGAAAACTGGATTGTCCCGCTTCTGGATTTATGCTATAGTCAACAAATGAATGCTTCATTCTGGCAGAAACTAAAGTAAACTAACCTCAAGATACAACTACAATCAAACATACCAGTTTATGGAAAATAGGCATTGCAAGTGACCAAACAGAATACAGAGATGTTTTGATAAATCAAGTCTTAGGATTTTAATCTTAAATGTTCTGTTAGTGTTTCAGATTAAAACAATATTTCCACCATCTCTTCCATTCCTGTACAGGAGATGGATGCTGGTAAAGGTATCTCAATATACATCCAGGAGCTAACAAAATAGCTTGTTGACACAACAGGCTAGACTGAGAATTCTGTAAAAGGAATATCTTCAGGAATCACTAGCCTTCTGGAATTAGCAGTCATCCTCTATTATATCCTGTATGTCACAACTTCAATGTACTTAGTGTTCATGTAAGCTTAGTTTATCACATCTCCTTCTGTTATGGTCTGAAGTGCAGCTGCTGTATTTTTAAATTTTTTAATTTTTTTAGTAAGTTCCCTAATTTACTGCAGTAAATCTCATTGCTTCAGTATGTCATGTATTGTTGATTTTTGTCTGCTCTTTTGCATGCAATTCATCTTCCTGTAGCTCCATTCATGATCTATGAAGCAAATGATTTCACCTGTCAGCTTGCAGTGCCTCACAAATCTGCTGAAAATGAACACATGGTAGGCTGAGGTGAAGAAGCAGTCTGTGATGTGCTTGTTTCTGGGCTGTATCTAAGCTATGCACAATTCTTCACCATTTATATTGAAAGCTGCTGTTTCATCCTCTGGCCCAATAAAGCAAAATGCCTGTATGAAGTGTTAGTTTGCTGCTGTGTTGCATGCAGTGTTGAAAATAAGCAAAAGAAAACAAGATTTCTTTCCTATAAATAAAGCTTACAGGAGTATTGCTGTGCTAAATATAGCTGAAACACAGAGCTCTGGATGTGACAGTCTTAATACGATCACTGTGTTTTAGGGGCTACATCTGAGAGCTGTCTGTGTTAAGGTAGAGAGCATATGGGTTGCTATTTCAGATACTACCAGTAATATGACTGTGTTTATATATATAGAACTAGGTGAAAATGTTTCTTTATATTCGGCAAACCTATTTTGAAATTATTTCATGAGTGAGTCCAGAACTATGGGGAAATATATTCTTCTATCAGAATAGACAAAAGCATGGTTTATAGGGCATTAACGTGTATTCATATTCTTGCTCGACCATTTACCAAGCTTTTCTGTAGTAGATAGACATTCACCACAAAATTCCCTTAATCTTCTCTCAGAGCTATTTTATTTCATAAAAATAATTGTATGTTCTTTGAAGCAAGACTACAAACTTTCTTGTTCCAAATCCCCACAGAGTGTCTTACTGTCCTTCAAGGTTCTGAACAGAAGGACTTGTGAGTCTCACCTGATAGACATTTTACTGATGGCACAAAAGACAACACGGTGTTCTTATGGGCCGTTTACCTTGTTTGAGTGCTTATTGTGAAAAAAGCTTTTCCCACTGTCTGTCCTGACCATGATTCTGGCTTTTTTTGCTGGTGGTGGTGGTGGTGGTGAGTTTTTTCTTTGTTTTTGTTTTGTTTTTTTCCCATTCCAGCTTTGAAAAGTAATTTTGCTGAGGATAGAAATTTTTCTACACCAAGAGTAGCTTTTATGGCTAGGTAAAGCAATAAAAACTGCATTACAGAAATGTTGATTTGCCACAGTTATAATTTTAATACAGTCAGGGAGACTTCTGTGGTTTTACATAATTTAGTCAGTATATATGTGCAGTATGTGTCAATACATTGTGGCATAGTTTTGACTGAAGCATTAAGTCATAATTCTGATACCATCTAATGCCTGGTGTTTAAAGAGACAATCAGCCACTCACTAGAAAGTCTCTGTCAGATAAGAACCGCTATATAGTTCTATATATACCTGTCTGTGCTTATGGCACTTTTCTGCTTTCTTCAGGAAGACAAACCTGGTTCTTAAAATACAAAGAGTTATCAATGCTTTGAGTGGTACAGAAATAAAAATATCTTTCTCAGAACATTAGTGTAATTGATGTTTATTTCATCTGCGTACTGCCAAGCAAAATCCAGAAGTCATTATTTTCTTGAGTGCTTTTCCAATATTATTATAATACTTGAGCATAAGTTGAATAATAATCAAATGAAATTCTTTTTCCAGTACATGATGCTAAGATAGAGTAATGGATTTAGTAATGATGAAATTGGAATATTCTTCAAAACTTTTTATTTTCAATTTGCCTATTTGTATGATCATGCTGTCTGTCTAAAAGTCACCCATAAAAAGTTCTCAGCAGTCTTAACCAGCTACTGAACCCCCTGGCAAACTCAAAGATAAGTCCTTCCTTGTCCCATTGCTCCACACCCCTAATAGTTTGTTGAACAGGAAGACTCAGTTCCTTGTTCTTGGAAATAAAATTTGTGAGAACTCTGTGATTATCCATTTCTTCTTGTAGCAGCAAGTTAGGCAGTCACCTGGAAAGGTACATGCAGGAGAAAAAATGGGCGTTTACGAGCTCTGTCTCTATGTAAGGATGCTCCATGCAGTATGGTGAGGTGCATTACACAGACTTTAGAGGCAAGGTACCACAAATCTCCAGGACACCAAGGTTCACTCTTTTGGCTATTTATGAGCAATCACATTTGAGCAGGATGATTTGTTGAAGTCAAAACACTTTTCGGAAACGGTCCAGAGACATTTACAATATTTTCAGTGTAAAGGTTTTGATCAAGAACAAACACTCAGGAGAGAAAGGCTTGCATCAAAAAGCTGACCTTTTCAACATGAAGCAAAAATTTTGACACACTTCCACTTTGAAGTAGCATTTAAAAGGCTTTGTTTTCATGCCAAAGGAGAATAAAACAAATCTGGAACTTGAAAACTGTTAGCAAACCAAAACACTATTTTCTAGCAAGATCTACTTCTTGCTTTTAACTAGAATAACTTTAATATTTAAAGATATTTAAGTGTAATAACACACAACTTGAATATTAATGTAATATTTTTTGTACAATTTGTAATTTCATTGTTAATATCAAACATTTCTTAGAATCTATCAGGTCACTTCATCATTAATCTTTATTTGTTATTTTTTAAAAAAGCAACATCTATTGCTTAGATTCATGTAACACTGGGAATACATTATATACAGGAATATTTTAGAACATTGAGTGACAACTCAACCATACAATTGGACAGATACATAAGCTAAATATTCATTGCTCAAATACAAAAAATATTGAAGGAGTAAAGGCTTGTAACATTCTTTTCTCGCTTTCTTAGTCTTTTAGTAGTCTTTTTGTAGTTCTATACTGGCTGAAATCCATTTACTGATCTGGGTATTACTAAGTCTTTAAAAAACACATCAGAACAGTTGCAGCTGAATGTAGCATTTAGTCACCATTGATTTCTGTGCAGGCATCATCAAAATGCATGCACCGAAAAGATCAGAGTTGGCAAATCTTACCTAGCGTATGCAGGTGTACAATTAGTGCTAATAAAATGAAAAGACATTTCAAATGGTTTTCACAGTATTTGTAAAAATGCATTTGAAAAGAAAGAAAATCTCTACAGTCACATTTCCATACATGTGCTTCTCATACAGCTTTTTTTTCCTTCTATTTGTCATAATTTCATGCACCTTATTATTAAAAAATTATTACACTTATTACAAAAATTGCAATCATGAACCTTGATTTGGACTTGCAATAGGGGAATGTGTCATTTAATTAAATGAAACCCTAAGTTGTGTTTTTATTCATATTTATCTTAATGAATGAATTTACTATTTTTTTTCATCTTGTAAGGGTATCAAGAGTCTTCATACCTATTGTGGACCCAGTTTCATGGATGCTGCTTAAAAATAAAAACAAGTACAAAATACGGCACGATAGTTTGGGAAAATAAAATCTAGAAAGCAGACACAAACTATGCAATAAACACTTTCTTTTGCGGATCTCACCATGTACTTGATACTTAATCTTGCTAAAAGGATCACTTGTATAAACATTATGAGTGATATTAAATGGTCCCTATTTTTCTGTCTATATAATTTAGGTCCTAAAAGTGTTGTTGTAAAGATGCCTCAAAGAAGTCGTGGGTACCGAGACACTTCGATCACGATGCAGAGACACTTCAGCCACATCCATGTGAGGAGGATAACCGCAGCTACCAAGATCTGGGCAGTTCAAAGATGAAGAGCAGGTGCCATGAATGGGCTAAAACCCAAGAGCAGCAGCCACCTTTGCAGACCCTCAGGTCTGCAGGTGAAGTGCCATGGAAATTGCACACTTACACTGCTTTCTAGAGTCAATCTGCTTGGTTGTAAACAAGACCAAATTTAAAATCCCCCAAAGCATGTAGAAGCTTCTATCAGTCACTAAAATAAATACTGCAACAGACACTGAAATAATAATCCTCACAGGAAAGATACTGAAGACAGTCTGACGCTTTTTCCTTAGCACATTTCAACCCATACAAGAAAAGAAGCTAAAAAACACTCTAACCTTCAGAAATTAAGAACCCAGAAGGGAAAATGTGGTGATCAAGCCAGTGAAAATTTTTTACACTGGTTGTGAAGTTGTAAAGTTTTTCCTACTAAATATTTTTCTGAGACAACACTTGGATGTGACAGAAACCCCTGCATTCTTTTTGGAACTGTTTGATATCAAGTGAAACAATCTGAACACAGTTTATTGTTGTTTTGGTACATTCTGCATCAGAAATCTACATAAAATCAGGAATAAACCGCAGTTTTTTTCAGGCTAACATGCCTGAGATAGAAGTTTCTCTGCATGTCATTGCTGAATTTTAATTTTTTTAAGCAAGTTACTTAAGGAAAAATTATAATTGTCAGTCTTAGCCATTGAATCCATTGCAACACCTAGATACTCATAACAAGATCATAATATGGCAAACAAGCTTTCCTGATCTTCGGAGTTTAGTCATTCTTAGACAGCCTGGTTAATGGATGTTTATGCTTGATGTAAAGTTGAGGTTTTTAAGCAATTAATAGAAGAGATTGAATATCCTAATAATTTATGTTATTCTTATTTTAGAAAAATAAGAAGATAGATATCAGCAATTTTTACAGGTAGATTGTTTATAAGTGCATTTTCAGGATAAGAAATCATTTGTCTGTAAATGTTTTGGCTGAAAATAGGTTCACTGAGAGGCAAAAATTGAAATACAATTTATAACATTTGTCAAAAGGTTTGTAAGAATTACGGTATTGAAATTTTAAATTTTTTTTAAAAAAAATTTATATGAACGCGTGAAGAGATGGAATGACACAAACAATACAGTTAATATAATATAGAGACAGTTCTGGTTTTCAGTCTAAAATTTCTGTGGCACTGGAGTGAACTTTGAGCCCTCATAGTAGTTTTATAAATGGTAAACAGTTGAATTCAATATTTATATACTCTTATTCACGAGCAGCAAATGCTCAGCATTGTTGTTTATTATTAAAAAGGAGAGGACAACTAAGGTCTCTCTAATACATCTTTTTTAAGTGGTCTTTATTTCTGAAAGATTCAGAAAATTCAAAAATAAATTTGATGAATACCAAAGGGACATGGATATATAAGATGTGTGTTGCAGACTATGTCCCTCCCCTCTTGTCTTCTGCTCGCTTTTCAGTTTCTTCCAAATGTTTTGTTCTACTCATAAAGAAAGCGAGAGAGACAGGGAAAAGGAGAGGGCTAGCCTTGAATTTTAGACACTATTCTTTAAGGATAGCTGCAATGTAGGACATCTGTTTTGTAAGAACATCTGGTTAAAAGGCCAAGACAAGAAATAGGAAAAAAAGGAAAAAAAGACACAGATATAAACTCATGAAGGGAACAGTAGTTAATGAAATCTGCCGAGGTCGCAGGTTCGATCTCTGTATGGGCCATTCATTTAAGAGTTGGACTTGGTCATTCTTCTGGGTCCCTTCCCTTCAGACTATTCTGATTCTGTGAAAAACAGAGTTCCTAGATAGGCTCATAAAGGCACGAGGCCTCTGGTGGCCTTGGGCAGATCAACCACAGCTTCATAATAGGTTAAAATGGAAATCAGAATGTCCTGGATTTGGTGTGAAAAAGAAAACTTACTGTAGGATATTTGAGGTGGATCATTGAGAGTGTGAAAATCTTTTAATGGGATGCTTGAAGGGATTATGGGAGTTTGCTAAATTTATTATAGACTGCTTAGGAGAGGAATAAAATATCAGAAAAAATGGAGAGAGGCAGTCTCATGTAAACAAGCTGCACTTGAATGAGTCTTGTCTGTGAGCATGGCATGGTCTCTCCTCGCTTCTTGGTAAATTCCTGTTTCTGTCCTTACAGAGATCTGTGTGAGTGCCCATCCTCTTTTGTGTGTGTGAGGTGCTAGCAAACTCAGATCAGACTAACTGGGGAGTAGTCTGGCTGGCTGGTATTGGAGCTGGGTATGGGTGGAAGCAGGCCTGGGCCAGCCTGGAAGAGGCTAAGGGCTTTCTGTAATTTCCATGAGTGTTATTTGTAAGTATTTGGTGCATCTAAAGGCACTGCAGTCCTGCCTACATTTGCCCACTGATGGTCAGTCATGTCTATTTGCATGTGTGTGTTGGGGAAATATGCTCATCTTTACTATTGGCTGAATCTTGTACAGAGAACCACAGCAACTTCAGATCTCCCTGGAGTCCTGAGGTTCATTGGATTCAGTTTTTTTAAGGGACATAATTTGTGTTGTCCTTAGAATGGTTCAAATTTTGCTTGAGTTAATTTTTTTTTTTTAGAAGTATTACAACTCTATATGATTACACTGAGGATTACTTCTTTCAACATAGCAAAGTATTTCTACAAGTACTGCAATACCATACATACTATAGAGGAAAAATGTGGGTTTGGGCTCGCTTCTTCTCTTTTTGCTCAGTGATTTTTTTTTCAAATTTTTAAATATGATCTGTGTTTCCCTCATTGCAACTTGTTATTTTCTTGTTATCTTGGTACGGTGGTG
Organism: Lycocorax pyrrhopterus obiensis; assembly: GCA_014706295.1. Lineage (NCBI taxonomy): Eukaryota > Metazoa > Chordata > Aves > Passeriformes > Paradisaeidae > Lycocorax > Lycocorax pyrrhopterus. The sequence continues at coordinate 124,719,831 of JACSVZ010000002.1, forward strand.
TTTCTTTAAAGTAATATCTAGTTCTTTCCCTTTCCCATTACATTATTGCTAATCTTATGACTAAATAGAGCCTTCATAAATGTAGGCATAAGGAGACATACTTTAATATTTCTTCCATAAATGTTGTTTTGTACAAGTGAAATAGCAGAATTCCTTTTCAGAACATAATGAGTTGGGTGTTTTTCAAAATCAACATTGTATCAAAGGTTTTGTATAAGTTTTCATGTTTATATATTCAGAATTTTGCATACATGAGAAACACCAGAAAATAATGTTTGTGGTGATCTATTTTCCTGTTCCCATTTTTCACAGGATGTTGGCACTTTTATTCTCATTTTACTACTGATTACTGCAATACAGAGGGATTATATTTTGCTGGCAATCACTCACTGATGAAAAGGAGGTGATGATGTGTGCAGTGTAGGAGGTATGTTCCCAGGAGTCATCTCAGCAGAAATTGTGTTTCTTATTTTTATGTTCTGTGACTTACCTATTTTCATATTACTTAGCGTTGCACAGAGACTAGTAATTTACCCTTTAATTCTGCCTGGTTATTTTGGAGTCTTTGCAATTTGTTTTCACACTTGGGCATAGACTGATGTATGCCTTTCAAAATTGATGATATTTATGAAAACCTCATCTTTGAAACTTGTATTGTTGGGTGAGTTGTTCAAATGATTTCAAATCACAAATCTATGGGGCTTCATCTATAAATGTGAGTCTACTTTGCTGCCATTTAACTCTGGCTTTGTAGAGAAGGAGACCCAAGGCAAAAAAATACTTGGATGTCAGAAACACTGAGAAATTCAATGAGAATATTCCTTTTTTAAAGTTTTTTTGACTGAATATAGGTTATTTTAACCAGAAGCTACTCTGAATTTATGGATGGACATAGAGAGATAGAAAGTTACCATTTCACAATGATATAATGCTTTAGGTTTTAGTTCCTCAGAGCCTGCATGTCTGTATCTACAGACATGGATACAAATCGACCCAGATTCCTCTACCTAACTCTAACTTGAGTTGACTAAACAGAGCCAGGTTTAAAGTATGCCTGGGTGCCCAAGCACATATATTCTGCTAAGGGTCATGTGCAGAAACACAGTGTATATTGGCATGGTCATAACATTAACACAGCTCTGGATAAAGACAGAACTGTTTAGATGTAATTGCACGGACACAGGTAAATGCATCCTCTGGCAATCCCTTTTAAAGTGTTCGAAAATACTATCACTTAAGCTTCAGATGTTTCTTTATGAAAAGGGTAAAACCTATATCTTTTATTTGCTTGTCCTCTAGCCCTTCTCTTTTTCCCTTGCCTAGAATTACAGACTGTTTCTGTGCAAAGCCCAATGAAGTCCCAGTTTCATAGGAGACGTCTAAGAACTGCTGAAATGTGAGCAAACTGATTGTTCTGAAAGCTGGTGTTTCTGTTGTAATTGAAGCAGGTAGGGTAGAGTTGTGAATGCAATTTCTTAAATTAAAAAATGCTTAAAAATTAAAAACCAAACAGCGTTCAAAATATCCTCTGCAGAACATTTTGATATTTCAGTTCTTGTTTTTTCCAGCAAGGGAGCACACTGACAAATCCTGAAAATGCTCACAAGAGAAGGAAAAACCCCAAAATGTTATGTATTTTCAAAACCCAGTGTATTTACATTCCTATTCAATACCAGAAATTTCTGAGTTATTGATGTGATCGGAAGCTTTTACTTGACTGAGTTCATCTTTTTGCTGCATATTTCCATTGTTGTCCAGCATTTCATGGGAACAGTGATCCTGGCTGCAGAAGACATTATAGCATCACCATGATTTCTGTCCTAGACGCTGTAGGAGATCCATATTACAGACAAAGCCAACCCACACAAATCAATTTTTTGTGTGTTAATGTGAAGCATTTTCATGTTGTTCTAAAGAAGTTGAAACAAATGCTTGATTTTTTCATATTAAAAATATTATTGCCATGTCATAATTCCATTAAGTATTTCAATACTGCATAAACAGTGTTTTCTGTTAGGCAATTCCTAGAACTGGTTGGTAGAACCAATTCTAAGTTGGTAGAAGTAAGCTACAGAAATACAAGGTATCAGATCTCTTTATCTTACTTATTAATTTAAAAATCAAATGCTTTAAAGACAAAGCATCAAGATTTGTACATAAGACAAGTTATATTCTGTCTTGACATGGATGAAGACTGCATATCATTAACATCCTGAAGTAATTTACGATCTATACTCACTATCATTGCAATTCTAAATTACAGTCCTTACCTGTAAAAGCCAATTTGAATACAGTTGCTTTTCGATATAGATAATTATTACCTAGGCAAGTAGATCAACTCAGAGAATTCATGTCTGAGTGGTTATAGACAATATTTTTGAAAGCATACAAGTGATTTAGGAGCTTTAGGCTGTTAATTTTCGTCAGGATCAGACTCTTAAATCATACAAATATGTTTATCTAAAACAGCTTTACCATTCAAGACAAGCATCCTGGCACGTACTTTTTGGTTCATTTATTTTTACAATTTCTTTGAATTCATTTAAATAAGCAGTCCATGAGAGGGAGGGTGGAGCTTAGATCCTAGAAAAATTAGTCAGGGATTTCTTAGCAGTCTCAAAGCAGTAGTATGTGTTGAGTCCATTGAGACTAGTCAAGCATTTTTTGCAACAGCATAATAATACAACCTCAAAAGGTCTTCCCTGGAAACAGAGGTTGGACTGGCACACTCTAATGTGTTGCTCTATATAGAAATCTGATTAATGTCTAGAATTGTACTAACCTATAAATTTTGCTAATAGCTACTGAGAGTTCCTCCAATAAATTAACCTTTTGATCTCTCCTTTTGGCAGTAAATCTCTTTATAAGTAGGATTATAAAAGTTAATTTAATAATATTACAGGAGTTTACATTTAATACTGTCAGAATGGATGAGCAAGCCAGTTTAAAAACACAGAACTCCTTGACTACACCACAATATTTTGTTATAACAGAAATGTATTCTATATATTTTTAAACTACCAGCTCTATTGAATCAATCCAATTCCTTTTGGGTCAACTAATCTATAAACCTCTGTTGACATATTTAAAACTATTTACTTGAACTGCATGATAGAAAAATATCAAAACCTGTTGTTCTGTAGCATTTAACCTTGCAGGAGAGAACACAGTGTGTTTACCATAGTGTGGTAGGATATTCATAAGAGTGAGAAGGGTCTCCCTGAACTCTGCTCTGAAAATGTTATGAAAAAAGTGTAAACTTGTGTGTTAAAGACTGAAGATAAGAGTATGTGACAAAGGAGTTCTCCAGGTAATACATAACTTTGTAGCAAGAGAAATACAACTAAAATTCAAAAAAAAGCGTGCAACCCTATGTTTATTTAGGTCCGTTTAATTTGCCGAAAAGTACCACAATGTGACTATTGAAAAACATAACCAAAGAACAAAACAAACAAAAAAAAAGACAAAAATATTCTTGTGCAATAACACTAATACAGAGCAGATCTTGCATTTAAGCAGAGATGTCAGGATTACTCTGTGTCTTTTTCTTCAACAGAATACAACAGACAGTGCGTCATACCGGATGCCTACTGCAGGACTCATCCAAGCTGTTTTACTGCATTCATTTTCTCTATTGCAACCATTTTAACAGAGTAAGGCAAGTTAGGGAGTGGGATAGGACAGAATAAAGAAACCAAACACAAACAAACAGACAAAAACCCCAAAATACCTAAACTCCCCCAAAAATGTCATATCACCTTTAGTACCTAGTTGACCCCAGAAAATTATTTTGCAGGTGTTATTAAGTTTGCACTGGTAGATCCCATGATTTGTGCCTTTCATAACTCCCTGTGCTCTTGAATAACTCTTCCTGATATTTTTCCATAACGACATTTGCCAAGAACACACAGTATTCCCTGGGAATAAACTCGGGTTGCTACCCATGGATGAAAACAGAAGACAATCTAGCAAAACCATGAATATCAGAAAATTTTCAACTTTTATCTTTCATTCTATTGGTTCTTGAATTCAGTTAAGAACAATCTGATTTCAAAGAAGGTTTTCCTTTTACGCTGTTTGTACACTGGAAAGACACATTAAACAATTAATAAAAATTTAGAATACATTTCCAGTTCAACCTTGAAACACAGCTTCACAATAAACTTGAAATATTAGTCTGAGTTCCAGTTTGGACTAACAAGTGGGCACTGATGTCCTGAGTTATGAACTTTGTTTTTTACAGGGTAATTCCTCAGGAGCTGCAGGAGTTCCTCACTAGAAATGAAGGTTATCATAAGAAGCGCATGGAACTTCAGCTGGGGATGGGTAAGGAGCCAACCAAAAGCTTATGGGTCAGCTTTAAAGGAAGGGCAGGGATAGGTGACATTATGTGAGGGGCTGCTACAGGCCACCCAACCAGATGAGACCCTCTACAGACAGATAGGAGTGACCTCATGTCCGCAAGCCCCGGTCCCTGTGAGAGACTCTGACATCTCTTGAAGGGACAATACAGCAGGGCATGAGCAATCCAAGAGGTTCCTGGAATGCATTGCTGATAACTTCATTCTCCATGTGATAGAGCAGCTATCAAGGAGAGGTGCTACGCTGGACCTTGTTCTCATCTACAGGAAGGTGCTGGTGGGAATGTGAAGCTCAAGGCAGCTTTAGCTGCAATGACCTTGAAATGGTGGATCCTTAGGGCAGTGAGGAGGGTATACAACAAGCTCACTACCCTGGACTTCAGGAGAGCAGATCTTGGCCTCTGCAGGGATCTGTTTTGTAGAGTAAAGCCCTGAACAGAAGAGGGGCTGTTTTGTATTCAAGGAAAAAGCTGGTTTGTATCCAAGGATCACCTTCTCTGAGTGATGCATCCTAACAAAGATGGAAGTCAGGAAAAACCACCAGACCACCTGCATGGATGAACAAGATGTCTCTGAAGAAATACAAACTCAAAAAAAGGATGGAAGAAAGGACAGGCAGTCTGGGAGGAATGCAGAGAAATTGTCCAGGCAGACAAGAATCAGATTTAAACATGGCCTGGGATGTCAAGGGCAGAAAGAACAGCTTCAGTAGATATGTTGGCAAAAAAGAAAGACCAGTGAAAATGTGGGTTCTATCTGTAAGGATACCACACGCTTGGTTATTCAGGATATGGCGAAGGCTGAGACACTCAATGACTTTTTGGCCTTGATCTTCACCAGCAAGTGCTCCAGCCACACCACCCAAGTCACAGTCAAGGGGAGAATGAAGAACCACCTGCTGTAAGAGAAGACCAGGTTCAAGACCATCTAAGGTGCACAAGTCCATGGGACCTGATGAGATACATTTATGGGTCCTGAGGGAACTGTCAGAAGAAGGGGCTAAAGAATTATCCATCATATTTGAGAAGTTGCGTCTGTCCAGTGAAGTTCCCACTGACTAGAAACTGGGAAACATAACTCCCATTTTAAAAAGGGAAATAATGAAGACCTGTGGAACTGCATACTGGCCAGTCTTACCTCTGTGCCCAGCAAAATCATGGAGCAGACATTTCTGAAAACTACAATTTACCGTAAGACTTTAAGAGGATAAATGTGTTCTTTGCCATAAAACCAAAACATAATCTTTATAATGCCTCCTTTCTACATATTTCTTATGAAATATATTTTAGATATTACAAAGAATTTTCTTCAGTATAAGATCCAATATTGATTTGTCTTGAACTTGTTTTAAACTTACACATTAAACTGAAATAAAGATAAGTAACCACCAAAATGGAACAGTTAAAAGTAATTATAGACTTAGTGCATGATGTCATTTCTGTATTTATGCACATGGAGGGACCAGAAAAAGGTAGATGTGTAGAAATACTTTCACGTGTTATTTCATATAGATGAATATATTATCTTATTGTATTCCATGAAGACTGACTAGGTTTTAAAGTACTTGCTGTAAATTCTTCCATCCATTAATCCCTTATACTAGCACACCAAGGCCACGCAAATAAGAAATTTAAATATTTAAATTGTTACAATTTTATCATGAATCATATCCTGATGTTTCCTCCATTTAAAAATACTTGCATGCCACTGGTACCTTACTGCTAGCAAAAGTCTTCCTGCAGAAATTTACCAAACAATGTCCTTAAAAGAATCATTCACATTAAAATAAACATGATGTGAAAGGTTAATTAAATCACAGCTACTTAAAACTGTGTACCCCACTTCCTAAATCTGCACTGGCTGTATAAGATAACTAAAACTGCAAAGTTAAGACTTTATCCCAGCTGCTCATTTCTATACAGTTTAACATTTGAGCATGTCTAATGTAAAATATGACCATGATTTAGTGATGCACTTAATGTTATGATGAAGTTAGATTAATGTTAACATTTCTGAAAACAAATGGAATCCTGCTTATGATTAAATGCTTTTCTGGAATTGGGAGGCACTATGGGTGTAATTTTCCACTTCAGAGTCATTAAAAAAAAATTTCATACCACGAAAGGACTTTTTTCCTAACTAATAAGAGAAGGAATGGAGCTGACAATCCTTGCATTATGGTATGGCTAAAAAACCAGTTGAGATATAAAAGTAATGTAAGAGATAAAAAAGTAATGGAAATTAATAAAAACTACTGCTGACTTCTTCAGAGTTTGCTAGCACCAAAATATCTCAGGAGGAAAAACTCCAAGCACTCTACCCAAAATAATAATAATTATTAATAGTAATAATAGTAGTAATATTAATAATAATAACAACAATCGTAGTAGTAGTAATAGTAGTAGTAGTAGCAGTAAAGGATGGGGAATTTGTAAAGTTCAGAAATTGGGTTCAAATTCTCAAAGACAGGAAGGAAAGTCAGTTGTCCTACATCGCAGAAAAGAGACGGGGTCACTGGAGTAAAATGTTTGGCCGGGGGTAGACCAAATAATTGTGTGCTATGATACTTCCAGGCCCCTCACAGAGCACAGTGGCAGGTGAGAATCCAAATTCAGACTCTGGAGAAGGAAGCACACTGTCTGGGCCCCTCCCAGGGCTGACCCAGGGGACTCTCAAGCCCTAGTGTCCAGGTGGGAAACCCATCACTAGGAGCCACTGAGGCCAACTCTTCAGGTCACCTTTGGCATTGAGCAGGACGTGGAGCCTGAGGGTGAGACACACAATGGGATGCAGCAGAGGAATATTTTGAGATTACACAGGATTGATTATGAGACATTTAGGGGAGGAACCAAAAGTGAAAAGGGAAGGATTTTTAAGATTTTGGGAGCAACACGTATGGGAAATAGAAGGGTAAAAGAATAAAGAAGGCCAGTCGCATGTAAATACACTTCTTTGGCTGTGCCCTGTGCCTATCCTCTTATATAATTCCTCTGTAACTCTTTTCTCTGGGTGAGGGCTCCCTGTTTGGTGCACCTGGGTGTATATTGGGGTTTGAGTGCACCAACTGGAGTCAGACCATGTATCAGAGGGCCCGTGTGTCTGTGGTGCACCAACTGGAGTAAGAGCAAGCAAAGTTGGAGCCAATGAGTAGGTTGAGTGGCCTAAGGAACCAGAGGGATGAGTCAGTCCTTAAGGATGTGAGGGTGCCTGTGTATTGCTAAGGGTGAGAGTACAGAGACATTGACTACGAGGCCTGGGGCAGTTTGGACCCACTCTGTGTCTGTGTGTGTGTGTGTGCACACGTGCTTGTACATGTGAGTTGCCAGCAGCAGGTCTGGGACATCCACATGGCAGACTGTGTCTGAGTCCAGCTGCTGATCTACCTTATACACAGGTATATGAATTTCCACTAATGGATTCCATCCTGCTCAGCCAGAGAGGACAGCAGGATGGGGCCATTGGTGCTGTGTTTGTGTGAATGATCTGAGTGTCTGCCTGTGATCTGTGTGGCCAGCCATGCTTATGTGTATATATGTGGTGTATATGTATGCAGTGCACACATGCACTTCAGCCTTGATTGGACATGGGAACATGGAGCTGCAGCAGTCTCTCCTTACCTGGGCTGATGGATCCCACATTACATATTTTCTCCAAGAGATATCTTCATTGTTTATATATACATATATTCCAAACCAAAAAGTTTGATTTGGTTCAATATGTTATTTGTGTGAGATGTAGGTGAAAGAACTTTTATTTTGGGGAAAGAAAAAATGTCAGTCAAACACATTTTTGTCTCTTCTGTCTCAGAAAATCATTGGCTGTCCTGATCCCACTCCTCATTTTTATTACTCTTTTAAATCCATAGATCTGTGCTTTAAGGCACGTTCTGGAAATCCCACCTGCTGTTTGTAGAGTTTCAGTTTTTTTCTTCCATCAAGAGACAACTCAATTTATAGAATTTAATTTATCAACTGTGCAAAATCATCTTAGTTTAACAAATGAGGACATTTTTTCACTGGAGCACTGAAGTTCACTGCAGGTAAACCAATCTAATCACTACATAATCACTTATGACAACAGCTTTATCCCCGGACAGCTGCAAGTCCACAACTTACTCTAGTCATAATAATATTAGGATAAGGGAGGAAAAGCGTATTTCTTTAGCAGTTCCAGTGTTTTCAAATGGCTCTCAGATGATGTTCTAAAATTAACACAAACCATCATGAGGTTATTTCTCCATCACCAAGGCTAAATATCTTGAACAAATTCTTGTGATCAAGAAATTGCACTTTGTTCAGATTTTTTTATTTTTAGATATTGGAGATAAATGTACTTTTCCTTTATAAGCCCATGTTTTGGAGCATACATAATTTTATGGAGAAATTACTTCTAGAGAATTTTTTTTCAGGAAAGGCAAATCGTGTTGGATTTTTTTGTCTAGAGTATGAGATTTTGGTTTTTATATTTGATCTGCATCGGCCTGAAATGCATCCTGCTTCTCACAGATTTTGGACTTGTGGGGTAGAGCACTGCTTTTTTTATGAAGCAAATCTTAACTCTGCTCTGCTTAGTTGATACATTGATGTGCATATTTAACTAAGTGACTATTCCAACTTCAAATGTCCTTTTATGGGAATTGTTTCAAGTTTTGACGAGGTTTGAATATCTCTAAAAATTGTGAAGTGTTTCCTTTTTTAGCTGTGTATTTCACCTCTGGACTTCCATGTAGGGAGGGGATGACAGTGTGTGACTGAAGGTGAATGTAATAGTATGTCTGTGTTAACTGCTGATAGTGATATTTTCACACTCAGCCTAATGATCAAAGAAGACTACAAGGAGTTGAAAGGCAATATAAATTTGAGCCTTTTAGGCTGCAAATTAATAAGTGAAGCTAATCTCTTCAATTATCTCACTATAAAGTTTTTACTAAGGATTCAAAGAAAATACATAGCTAGGGACAACTGTATTCTTCAAGAAATTATGAATTGAACCTAAAATTATTATGAAAACTATGAACACAGAGTTGGGAAGGTAAGACAGATGTGGTGAAAATACCACTAAACTTGGAAAAGGGTTTAAATTTAGGAGAATGAAGCAGCTTGTATTTCTAAACTGAAGGCTTATGTGGTACGTTCACTGTCAAAACGAAATCAGGAGGGCATAAAGTCTTTGCATTTCTTACCAGTGAGCGATCTCATTTTAAAAGGTCCCAGTTATATCTCAAAATCTGATCTCCCTTTCTAGTAAAATGAGTTCGCTTTACTTCTGGCAATATAGACAAATGCTCTGTGCCTGGTGTTGCTGCACACACTACCCTTCCCTTGTGGCTATTTGTCTGCAGTGCCTTTCTCCTTGGTGAAGGGACTGTGCCATCTGCAATCCTTCATGGCCACAATCTCTTATGCAACTGCCTTGAAAAGCAGTGCCAAAGATGATTTTGCATAGCACTTAAAGTATAATAAGCTAAGCCACCAGAGGATAGAGAATTGTGTATTCCTGCAGCTCTGAGATGATGATCATTATGAAGACAACTGCTTTCAAAACTCTTAAAAGTGAGAGTTTGTAAAAAGACAAAATAACATATCTTATACTTCTCACCCTGTCTATGGTATGCACTGTATAAGCAAATAGCACATCTGGCAGCTGACATACATTTTTTCTCTCTTTAATTATATGTATTTTCATGAACAGGAAATGTCTGATTGCAGCATATACATCTAATGACGTGAATTTTAAACCAAGTATTTAATACTTTGTCAACAGAAAAGCTTGCATGAGTGATTTGTGATGGGTGACACCCCCAAAATACAAGGTCTATTGAAATTTGATCTTCCATAGCTAAATCTGTTGTCTGTGCAGAGCAAGATTTGCAAATCTTGCAGACACTGACTGCCTGTTTCATATGAATTTAACTCTTTCACCTGCATTTAGAATCTAGTAAAAAAGGCAGATTTTTTTCCAAGTCTTTTGGACAACAAAACTAAAATATTAAATTTTGGAATCTGGTGCTATTTTGCTGTTTAGGCCACATATTCAAACCTCATTGCCTCATTTATTTAGTAGTACTTGAATTGTTGATATGTACTTAATAATATTGACTTCATAAGACCTAGTTGATCACATAATATAAAAGTTAATAAACCACTGTATTTATTCACTTATTCTGAATTCTTGGAAAAAAAACATATTAAATCATTGACTGGCTAATATGTTTAGACAGTTTCTGGCACACAAGATGAGTGATTTAGAAACAACTTATTTATCCACTCTGTATTGTGCCACATAGATACATTCTTATGTAATGGAAAATTTTAAATACATGGACATAAGAACAGTTGAGTGACAACAAAACATGTCAGAAGCACTTAATATACAGGTCAGTACTTTGTATTCAACAAAGATAAACAGGGACAGGGAAGTAGTTCCTATTTTTCTGTTGAGGGATAAGTCACTATAAGTCCCTGTAGTCACTGTAAGTGACTATAAGTCACTTCCACTTCAACAACAATGGCTTTTAAGACTTCTTCATGTCTCTAAAAACTATTTTTTTAATAAAAATGAAACTATCACTTTAAAAATAGAGACAATCTTTTTTGAAATGTAAAATTCTAAAGTGAAATGTCCTTAATCTGTGTTAGTCACTTCAAGAAGTCACTGAACTCTGACTAGGAGCCGAACACTGGGATCCTTGGGTAAATTCCCTGCTGATGTCAATGTTACTGATGTCAACTATTACAAGTTTCCAGTAGCAGGGAATGTTTCATTAGAAGAGAAATAACCTTTGCTTGAAAAATTAAGACCATCATATTTCTCTCCAGATTTTAACACATCAAGGACTGAGCAGTATAATTATTATTATTTATAATGTTGACACAATGATAATAATAACTTTCAGGGTCTGGTTATGTTCCATAAGATGTTACTTATTTCTAAAAATGCAATTTTCTTTTCAATTACTGGTAGATGTCCCAGTTCTGACTGATGTTCCACTATCACAACAAATACCAATGTCAGTGGAAGATCTTATTTCTCAACCCACTTCTGAATCAGGGTCATTAAAGACATTAAATCCACCAGTTGAGTTATTGATATGGTCTTTTGATATAACCAAATTAGGGCATCAGATTCAAGAGCTGGTGATGGCATTGTTGTCTCTTTATTTCTTTTACAAAGCAAATTAACTTCAGTGTTGAAGTTGCCCAGGAAACAAGTCTTTATTTTAAGATATGGCTAGGAACCAAGTACCTCTACTCTTTTGTAATTTTCAAGATAATTCACCATAATCTTCATCTCCATTTTGCTCATTTGGTTTTTATTATTCTTGGCAGTCTTTTCCAACATATTATTCATTGTCTGCACATGATCCACATTTGATTAATATCTTATTAATCCTGCATGCTCTAATGGCTCATTAAAATCCTTGTCTCCCTGCAGCACTTGGGCAGCAGCATTTTTGAGAAAATCTTGGGTTACACTGAGGAGGAGACTTGAAATAATCTATCTTCCTTTCTCTTTGACAAATATTAAAGATATTCAAGGAAAGGAAAGGTAAGGGCAGTTGGGAGAGGGAAGAGGAAAAGAAAAGACAATGGACTATCCATTATATAGTTCCATATACTTAGGCCATGTGTATAGCGTAACTACATATCAGTCATTCTTAGGATGAATTATTTCAGGAGTGCTTCAGTAATCTACATTGTAGACTCAAATACAGGAAATAGACTGGGAGCATAAAATCCTACATTTTAGTGAAAAGGATTGAAAGTTCCAAAAAAAATCAAACCAAAGCTCTGTTTAGCTCAGTATTCTTTGTATGACTTAATGTTGTATCATATGTTTAAGACAACCATAAAAGCAAGGCCAAGTGTAGTTTAAGACTTCCCTTGGTATACCCTCTGTATACTAGCCAAGTTTTGTGACCTGAAAATTGCACTCAGACAACCACACTTTGTAGTGATCAATACATCCTCTTAATTGAATAAGTTTAAAACTACTTTAAATCAATTTATGCTGCTGATATCAAAAAGATCTTTTGGTGAAGAGCTTCACAGTTTTATTAAGAATTGCATCCAAATGAGTTCTATTTTTATTAATTCTGTTATTCAATTATTTCATTGAATGACATAGAATAGACTAGACTAGACTAGACTAGACTAGACTAGAATAGAACAGAATAGAATAGAATAGATTATTTCACTTGGAAGAAACCTAAAATGATGATTTAGTCCAACTGCCTGACCAATTCAGGGTTCGCTGAAGTTGAAGCATGTTATCAATGGCATATCCAAATGCCTTTTAAAGACTGACAGGCTTGGGACATTGCTCACCTCTCTAGGAAGCCTATTTCAGTGTTTGACCACATCAGTCAATCTCAGTAAAAAAATGCTTCCTAATGTCCTAATAAAGTCTCCCCTGGTGAAGTTTTGAAACTTTTCCACACTTCTCTGGATAACAGAGAGAAGAGAGCAGCACCTCTCTCTCCACACACCCTCCTCAGGAAGCAAAAAGGTCATCCCCCAGCCTTCTTTTCTCTAAACTAGGCAAATCCACAGTCCTCAGCTGCTCCTCATAGAACGTTCCTTCCAGCCCTGTCACCTGCTTTGTTGACCTCCTCTGGACATGTTCAAGGGCTTTCACATCCTTCTTAAACTGTGGGGCCCAGAACTGCACAGAGGACTCAAGGTGAAACCGCACGAACACTGAATACAGCGGGATGATCTCCTCTTCTGACCAGCTGGGGATGCTGAGTTTGATGCAAGCCAGGACGGGATTTGCCTGCAGTCAGACTACACTCCCATATCCCTTTCTGTAGGGCTGCTCTCCAGCCACTCATCTCCCAGTTTATACTTGTGCCAGGCATTACTCTGTCCTAGGTGCAGAACCCAGTATTTTGACTTTTTAAATTTCATCCCATTAATCATTGTCCAATACTCCAACCAGTCTAGATCCCACAGACTCATTTTCCTCATCAGGTCAGAGGCACCCCTTCAGGCCCCAACATATTTTGTCTCTCAAAGGCTCTGCTGTGGTTTAAAAATCCAAAATTTTAGCACGGGCACCAGTCCTGCAGTCAGATACTGATATAACGGTCTCACTTGCTTCTACCAAGGCCTTCCCCCACTTCTGTGAGGACTGAAGACAACATTACCCGTGATCCCAAATATTTTAGCACTCTTCTCAGGTCTCTGAAGTCCCTTTTGATTGACCTCAGACTTTTAGCTGTAACATCACTTGTATACACGTGAAAGAGTTTGCATTCTGAAAAAAAATTATTCCCCACGCTACTTATGTACATCACGAGTTTTTTTGCAGTTCTTTGTTCTACTTTCCAAGCAAAAAATTCTTCTTTAACCTTTCATGCATGTGATTATTCAGCTTAGGGAATTCAACAGTGAGTTTTCTGTTCCTTTCTTAATGTTTAATTCTTTACATAACTTGGTAAATTAAGTCAGGGATGACAAGAGGTAATCATCCCATACTTCTTACTCAGAGTGCTTGAACTGCAGAATATGAAATGGCCTGTGCCACATTTCTGCCTTGTGTCCTAATTGCTGAATTATTTGTGTGTTTATGTAATCATAGAATCATAGAATGGTTTGGCTTGAAAGGGACCTTAAAGATGCCCCAGTTCCAATCCCCTTGCCATGGGCAGGGACACTTTCCACTAGACCAAGTTACTCAGAGCCCAATCCAGTCTGGTCTTGAACACCTCCGGGGATGGGGAGTCCCCACCCTTTCTGAGGAACCTGTTCCAGTGTCTCACCAACCTCACAGTAAAGAATTTCTTCCTAACATATAATCTAAACCTATTCTCTTTTGGTTTAAAGCCAGTGTCTCTTGTACTGTCACTGCACATCCTTGTAAAAAGTCTGTCCCCATCTTCCTTGTCATTCCTGTTTAGGAACTGAAAGACAGAAAAGAATTCTCCCTCAAATCTTGTCTTCTCCAGGTGGAACAGCCCCAGTTCTCTCAGCCTGTTTCCATAGGTGATCCAGCTCTCTGGACTCTTTCCAACAGGTCTTGTGTTGGGAGCCTGGTTTTGGTAGCAGGTCAGCTACAGGGGTGGTTTCTGTGAGAAGCTGCCAGAAGCTTCCCCATGTCCAACAAAGCCAATGCTAGCTGGCTCCAGGATGGACCCACCACTGGCCAAGGCTGAGCCAATCAGGAATCATAGTAATGCCTCTGTGGTAACATATTTAAGAAGGAAAAAATCTTATTGCACAGGTGTAATTGTGGCCAGAGAAGAGAAGAGTGAAAATATGTGAAGGAAAAACTCCGCAGGCACCAAGGCCAGTAGAGAAGGAGGGGGAGGAGGTGCTCCAAGTGCCAGAGCTGAGATTTCCCTGCAGCCTGTGGTGCAGATTGTGGTGAAGCATCTGTGCCCCTGCAGCCCATGGAGGATCACAGGCATGCAGAGATCCACCCACAGCCCATGGAGGACACCCACACTGGAGCAGGTAAATGCCACATGAATTCCCTGTGAACCAGTGGGAAACACATGCTGGAGCAGGCTCCTGCCAGGGACCTGCAGACTCATGGGGAGGTGAACCCATGCTGGAGTAGGTTTCCTGGCAGGACTTGTGGAGGGACCCACAGTTGGAGCAGGCTGTGCCTGAAGGACTGCACCCTATGGAAGAGTGACCCACATTGCAGCAGTTTGTGGACAACTGTTGCCTGTGGGATGGACTCACACTAAAGAAATTTGTGAATTGTCTTCCATGGGAGGGACCCTCTCTGGAGCAGGGGAAAGACTCGTTTCCCTGAGCAGCAACAGAAACGTGTGATGAAGTGAACATAGCCCACATACCCCGTTACCCTGCACTGCTGTGGGGGGAGAATGTAGAGATGGAAAGTGGGGAGATGTGGGAGGGGAAGGTGTTTTTAACATTTGAGTTTACTTCTCGTTATCCTGCTCTGATTTTGTTTGTAATAGCATCAGTTCAGATCCCTGAGTCAAGTCTCTTTTGCCTGTACTGGTATTTGGTGAGTGATAGCTCTTGTCCTTATCTCAACTCATGAACCTTTCGTTATATTTTCTCTCTTCTGTCCAGTTGCAGAGGGGAGTGATAGAGTGGCTCTGGTGGGTGCCTGGCATCCAGCCAGTGTCAACCCACCACAGGGCCCCAGAGCTGGACACAGTATTCCAAGTGGACTCTCACAAGAGCAAGAGGGGGAGAATCATGTCCCTTGACCTGCTGGCCATGCTTCTCATACAGCTCAAGATTTGATTGACCTTCTGGGTTGCAAGCATACGTTGCTGAGCCATGTTGGAGTTTTCATCCACAAACACCCTGAGGTCTTTTTCCCTGGGGCTTCTCTTGATCCATCCTCTGCCCAGACTGTGTTTGTCCTTGGGACTGCCCTGGCCCATGTGCAGGACCTTGCACTTGGCTTTGTTGAACTTTATGAGGTACACACAGGCCCACCTCTCTAGCCTGTCAAGGTCCCTCTGGATGGCACCCCTTCCCTCCAGTGCATGGCAGAGCTTGGTGTCATTGGAAAACTTGCTGAGGGTGCACTCATGGACAATGTCCATGTCACCAACAAAGATGTTAAAAAATGCTGGTCCCTAAACTGTCCCCTGAGGAACACCCCTCATCACTGGTCTCCACTTGGCCATCAAGCTGTTGAGTGCAAAAATCCAGCCGAGTTTTTATCCACTGATTGGTCCATCCATCAAATCCATGTCACTCCAGTTTATAGACAAGGATATCATGTGGGAAAATGTAAATGCCTTATAGAAGTCCAGGTAGATGACGTCAATTGCCCTTCCCTTGTCCACCACTGCAGTAGCCCCAAAACTGTCAGGCCTTATTTGCCCCAGTGAAGCCATGTTGACTGTCACCAATCAACTAATTATTTTCCATGTGCCTTAGCACAGTTTCCAGGAGGAGCTACTCCATGATCTTGCCAGGCACTGAGAGCTGTAGTTACCGGGGTCCTCCTTATTTCCCTTTTAAAATAATATTTCTATGGAAAATGCGGTTTAAACATAAATAAAATATAAAATATAAAATGTTTTGCTGAAACTTGATCCTAAGTGAGCACTAGCATCTTTGATGAAAAGCTAAAAAAATATTTACTCCCATTTAATTTCATTCCCAATACTTTCTTAGTGAACTATAATCTAATTTTTGAATGTCTAACTCACTGCTTTCAAACAACTCAAAATTATAAAAGATCAGAAAAATAATTTAAGGTCAACCTGTGCTCATTCTAGTTCTCTATCTTGTGCCCAGAGCATATGGCTGGGAGTCTGATCTCTGCACAGTAATCCAAAATCTTGTAGGAGTTAATGAAATCTGATCGCTACATATTATTTTAATGTTTTAGTGGGTGTGATATGCAATTCATATAATTGATATTTGTATCAAATAAACCCTGTCACAGACAGTCAGAATGATTTATCTTTGACAAATGTCCCACTTACATGTTTTCAACTCGTCTTCTGTACTGAAGGATATTTTGATCTTTGAAGCAGTATGTTTTGATTGTATTAGTCTGACTGCCATCTTAAACTACAGAATAGCAATATTGTCATTCCACTGTTCTTTCCTGATCTGAAGTGTTTAAAACTGTGATTGCAGAATGGTGTTTTGATTCTCTTTTTAAGGAGAGAGAAATCCAGTTGCCTAATGGATGAATAAACAGCTTTAAGTATTTGTGATGATTTTTTTGAATACCATATTTGAAATTTCATGGAAGTACTTTTCTTAGAATAATCTACTAGAACTTAATCACCTGGCAGAAACTCTGACACATTTGGATCTTATAAATACGTAAGTGGATAAAAACTTCTTTGCCTTGGAACAGTATTATGTCAGCAGTCTTAACCACGCTTTGAGTCTTATCTGTCTGGCAGAGCAGCACTGCATTTAATATCACTGGTAATTCTGATTTACTAGGAGAAATAACATATCAGAAGATATTTGCATCTGCAATTCTGCCAGTATATTACTCAGTGATTCCAGTGTCAAATACTCCCTGAGTCATTTATTAAGACCCCTAAATTTTGGTGGCTGGGTAACATGTCAGCCTTGTATGCTACATATCTGAACTCCCACTGTAGCTCGTAGACTTGGTATTGTCCCTAACTGCAGAGTCTGCAGATGATGGAAGCTGGAGACTGACATAGCTCAGTAGAAAGCAAAACCTAAAGCTCAATCTGAAATAAGACTTGAACCTGATACCTAAATATAAACATATGGTGGTGTTGAGACGTGCTGGGATCATTTATGATCTGAGGCACAGGTTCATACATAGATGTGTGGCCTACCTGCCAGGTCCATGAAGATGTCTTGGATATCCATTGGTATTGCACACATATTGAGACAACGAAATTGTCCTTCAGCTGGCTGGTCCAAAGCAGTCTCTAGAATCTATTAACTATTTTGACCAGGATCCCAATTCAGTTGCCGAAACAGTGGTTTTAGTGAGACATTAAATATCAAACACGCTACACCTATATGTATGGTTTCAATTTATGTGTCTGTATTTTGAAGCAAATCCTTCCACATTTGCTTGGGGAGGAGTAGCTGATTCTTCACTAGACTTTGTTTCCTGACTGGAGGTACATCAATTTCCAACTGCTGGAACATAGAGTTTTGGGAGTAAAAAGCTGGAGAAACGGTCTGTAGTGCCATCATATGGGTCCTACTGGATATAAGAAGCTCAGAGTTAATTTTTGAAATTGACATTCAGGCTGAGAGCTGAGTAAGACAGAAATGCCATGAATGGCTGTGTGCCTTGTCTTTCCTCAGAGGAACAGAAGTTGAACTAGCTGAAGCCTGAAGATCATTTCCTGGACTGTAGTGTCACAAGAAGTATTTGTGGTGTAGCAGACATTTTAGAGTAAACAAGCACTAAATGGGTAAAAATTCTGAAATTTCAATGGAAAATGGTTGTTTTTCTAACCTTTAGGAGAACTGAACTAAGTACGCTTAGTTGAAGACAAAAAGGCAATGAATAACTTGCTCTTTTGACTGTTCATACTGCAGAACTATTAGCTCTGTTTTAGACCACTCCAGCTTGCACTCAGTGATGAAACGTGAATATTGCTTGGGAGATTTTCAGCATGAAGCAATCCCAATGAGCAAACAGCACAAGGCTGAGCCAGGTTTGCCTCCTTGCAGCTCACACAGAAGAGTTTATACATCCGAATGTTCCACCTGTTTTCCTAACATTCCACAGAGCACACTGCAGGCACTATAGTTTCACACTATAAAAGCTGTAATATAGATTTAACATTGCTTCTATTAATTTCAGTAGAGGAAAATATGTCTAAACCACTTAAATTTTATGTGGGGGTCACAAAGAAGGCCTCAGTACAATTTCTATGTTTTGAATTCAACTACTTCTCTAAAAATGTAACCAGACCTAAACAGGAGGACTGTAAGTCAGCACACACAATTTGATCTACGGCAAAGCCACCCCATGCCTCTCTCCTGTTTAGCACACAAGTTTTAGTACTAAATTTATTCTTATGTTTTATTTGCTTGGTTATACAGTTTTTAAAGCAAGCTTTTAGTCACAATAGTTTTTTTTGGTATCTGATTTACTTAAAATAAATGTTGAGAGAAGCTAGCAAAAGGGAATCCCTTGTCACTGAGTTATCTTTTCTGCATTCAGGGAACACTGAATTTCCAATTGCATAAACAAGACAACCTCTTAATGTTTATCATACAAAGTAGGCATGTCTTTATTGCAGTGAACAGTTTGGAGTTGCTGTTTCACATTTATTGATAACTTTTTCTTACCCTGATATCCTCTTCTGAGATATATGCTGATATATTTACTCTCATCCCACATCCTGGAGTCAAATTTTCATGTTTGAAAGTCAAGGGATAGTTAAATAATTTACTTTAGGAAGGAAAAATGCATGACAACCTGTATTCAAAACTGAAGGTGTTACATATGCTGGGAAAAGAAAAAAAATTGTAGCAGTTTATTTATATTTCTTACCGATTTTATTAAAAATTAAGTGTTTAAGTTAACAAAAAGGAAATATAAAACAGTCTTGACAGCAAACAATTTAAAGCTAGAGTGGCTATCCATGTATTAGTGCATATCTGCTAGTATTCTCACTCAGAGCATGGGATTTATCTCACCATCTGGCTATCCAAAATTTGGTTTAATTTAAGCTTGTAGTTTATTCTTTATTGACAAGTGAGAAAATGGGCAATTCCAGAGGATGAATCATTCCATTCCAGGACTATGTATGTACATACATATATATATATATATATATATATATATGTATGTATGTATGTATGTATGTATGTATGTATATGTCTTTTGGAAGTGCCTAGAGGTTCTCTCCTTTAACTTGACATTAAAAACAAATTAAATAAATTCTAATGTTTGGACATCTAAAATGAATACAGCTCAGATTAACCATGGCCTTTAAAACACGTATGCTTTCTTTCTCACCCTTATTTTTTCTGTTTTCTACTTAAACAAAGAAACCTCTCTCATACCCAGGCAAATTGGTAATATTCACTACTATTCACTTAAGTCCATAATGAGAAACTGGCAAAAACTGCAGTAAGTCAACAATTCACCTTTTTTGTACTGAAAAATCCAACATTGAAAAAAAAAATAAAAATACACCCATGTATTGCTGTCCAGACATGGAAATCATCAAAAGAATTCACTTACCTAAAGAATAAAAACTGTAGACTGACAGCCAAACTCAAAGTTGCTAACTGAACATAGATAGTCAGCGACATGCAGAGGGGACAGACATCTGAGTATAAAACACAATTCTTCTTGGAATTAAAACTGATTTTAGAACACAGATTTTGTAAAGACCCTAGTATTTGACTTGGTTCTGGATAGGAATGCCCACCTACTTGGGTAGAACTGTAATATTTCCAAATAATGAGCATCAGGGTCTGCTGCAGCAGCTGCTGGAGCTTGTAGTGGCTGTTTCCCACCATTCACAGCAGTGGGCACTGCCAGCCACCCCTTGGCACATGGACACCAGTGCCAGCTGCTCCTCCCCAGTGGTGCAGCTGAACTGAGAGAGAGGAAAATAACCTTCAACTCTGAATAAAAAGTCTCTGTAGATGACACTAATTTTAATTATTTTTTCTACTAAGCTACAGAGTCTATTGTTTTAGCTTCCAACAGAGTTCTTAAAATAATTCATCTCGTTTAAAAGAATTCTTTTTAGCTATTGGAGTCACTCTGTTCTGCTGCACCTTTTATGACCAGATTGCAGTCTGTTCTCTGCAGAGTATGCAGAAAGAGTAAAAATTGCATTGGTTTGGGGGGTTTGGTTGGCTTGTTCTTTTTAGTTTAGGGTTTATTTTGCTTTTTTTTTACTGGAGGTATATAAAGATTCTGGTTTTACCACAAAACATGTGAAAAAAAGAAGTAAATACTCAACTACTACATGTTAAAACTGTACTACAACAGGAGACTACAATATGCATTTCTCATGTCACTGCCTTATTTTAATTATCTGTATCATGTTTATTGGAACAAAGCAGTCCTTACTGATGAAAAAATTCTTCATGTGACAATTCACTCCCTAATACAGTATTTGCTTAAAATGAGTTTGCTTAAAAATGAGCTAAATTTTAACTTCTTTTTTTTTTATTGTTTTGGGTTGCTTTTTTTTTCTTTTTTTGTAGGTTATTCTTTTTTCTTTACATTAACCTATGAAAGTATTTGTCATATGTTTCATTTTACATGAAGTTAAGAGACTGAGCCTCAGATTACGTGTAAAAACAAATAATTAGATTTTTTTTTCTATAACGGCTGTACCATTTGCTTTTGACCATAACAACTTGCTTTAGAAACTATCCCTGAATTGTCACTATTATAGTACTATTGGATGACTACAAAAGAAATCTGACATTCCACTAACACTTTTTTATCTAACTTTCCAATGCAATTCATCAAGTTAACTTGCAACTCCTATAACCGCTTGAAATTGATAGGTGCTATAGCAAATCTCTTGCTCATTTTCACTGCCTTGCATTCAGACCAATTCTACTTGAACTTGTACTATGACGTGCCAGAGGAAAAGGGAAGAGAAAGGATAGGAAAGGATGAAGCTTTGGTAAATGCAAAGTCTAATTTACTAATATGAAATACTAGGGAAGAGTTTTGTTCTGTTTTCTATAACTTAGGTGTTATAAATCACTAAGTGAAATAATATCATACTCTGTACATTTAAAAACCCTATCTAGATAATGTGATTTCATTGTGTATGAAGTATTTAATAATTTTTTAGACGCTATAATAAAATTGACCTTAGTCCAGTAACAGTATATTAGAATATTTTCACGTCTTGACACCAGTTTGGAGATTTTCTGTAAATTTGTTTGCTATTTCATTAAATTCAGAAGTAAAGCATAACAATTGTATTGTAACAAATTTTAAAAGAGAGGAGTTATTTCATAATAAAGTGAGATAAAAAATAATATCAGTTTCTTTTCTAATAGTGATATGAAAGTAATTATGTTCAAGAACACCCTTTCAATGATTAAGTTATAAATTTTACTAATCTTTGGAAAGCTGAATATTTAAAACCATTATTCCAAATTATTCTTGCCCAATGTGATGAGAAAATGTATCGGTAAATTTCTCATAATTTCTCATCATCATTAAACTTCTTTTGAAGATTCTCATATAATACAACAGCAGAATAAGTGCAGAGGAGCATATGGGTGAGGACAGAGAGAAGAAGAGAGAAGGTATGCAAAAGTGAAGTGTCAAAGTAAAGTTCAGCCCTGGTCTGTTCAGCTGATAAAGGAAGGAATCAGGTGGGTAAACTACTCATACTCACATGCATACTCAGATGACTGCCTGACCATAAGTCTTCAGGCTGTACTGGGAAATATAGATATAGGTCAGTATCACGCTCTTTTTTTTTTTTTTCTGGTGGGTGGTCGTTTGCTATGACTTCACAAACTGGCACATAGAAAAGCACATTACATCCTGCACAAAAAAACTCAGAAAATAAAAACAGAGCATTGACAGTTCCTGGTTTTTTGCCTGAATATTCTGATTTCTTTACATGCAGAGTGACTGAAAGATGACAAGGCCAGAGCTGCTGCACAGGCAGGTACTATTACTGAACTAAAGAATTGGAAAGCAGTTAGAACAAGAAGGAGAAAATGTCTCCCATTTCCCTGAAATGTGTTATGACTGCAGTACCTGTGTGACTTTTTTCAGAAGTTGTAACACTTCCTTATCAATTCATTATTGATTGCACCTTTGGAATTCAATATTTTGAACAATCAAAAAGAGATTTTTCATAGTTTATTTTCTCAATAGTCTTGTTAACAATGTTTTTGCCACCAATTAACTCTTTTGAAATGTCATTCTCATCCAGACCATGACCTTGAGGCTGGGAGAATCTAGGATGCTGTAGGAGGTGAGAGGAGCACAGCTCAGAGCAGAGCAGAAGAAAAGGTCATTATATTCTAGTGCATCCTTTAAAATTCACTGCAGTATTACAGCACCCTGTTAGTGTAGTTCTGTTGGAACATGACCAAAACCTAAGTTTTAATTCAAAACATGCAGTTTAATTTTGATCATGTTCCAAGCTAAATTACATTAGTGGAGTATTGTAAATAAACCGGTTTTAATGGAGGAATGAAAACATGACAGCTTTTGCTTCTGCTCCTCTCTCCATTAGATCATTGGCTCTTCTATAGCATTGAAAAGCTGGAGTGAAACTGAGCTCTTCAGGATGCCAGCTTCATGATCTCTTCTACTTAAAGTTCAAAAGAACATTCTGGCAAGTGAACAAGTGTTAGTATGTCAGAGAAATGTTAAAAACAACAATGATGAGAGAGTGGAGAAGAGCAGCATGACAATGCGACACTGCCAGTCTTCATTAGGCTGAATCCTCAGAAGATTTCAAGGGCTGAACTACGGTAGATGCATGAATTTGGCCATATGCCTTGAATTTCCCATTGCATATATTTATAAAATCAGTCCTTTAGCACAGTCTGTTAGACTGAATTGGACTTCTGCATCAATAATTCTTAAACTGTCTTCAAAATACCAACCTCACTGAGGGGAAGTGCATCTGCTTATGTGACAAATAGGTCTATATAATCTAACTAGGGGATACTTCTTCTGTCTGAAAAACAAATCAAATTTCCAGTTTCATCTTACACAAATACTAATAAACTTTCTATAATACATAATTATACACTTTGGTCTCTATTTGCCATGTTTCATATAAATTTAGATAATCATAAATTAAAAATATTTCTTTTGTTTAATTTTTTTTTGTTTTAATAGCAGTGTATTTACAGTGCCTCCAACTAGAAATATCTGCAATGCAGCTGGGATATTTCCACAGCTAGGATGATTCATGCAAGATAGTCTTCAGCCAGATAGCTTGAACACTGTGGCTGGCAAAGAAGTCCAATCAACATGGATCCAAGGATCAAAGTGATGTACTGATTTACTATCAAAATATAACTAATCGACAATCAGTGAACTATAAATTTAGGATAAATATCAGCAATGCAGCAGATATACCACATTATCAGAGAGTTGCAAATGTTATACACATAAATAAATACCACTAGGTTCCAGTATTTAAAGTATTGCTACAAAGTAAATGGAGACTTTTTACAAGGCTTCACAGATGAGGGTTGATGGGTAAAAGTTACTCCTGGGAAGATTTCTATTGAACACAAAGTAAATTTTTAACAATGAGAACAATCAGCCATTCGAATGATCTCCTCAGAGGAGTGATCAATTCCCTATCAGTGGACACTTTTAAGATCCAGCTGGACAGGGTGCTGGGCCATCTTGTCTAGAACCTGCTTTTGTCAAGAAAGGTTGGATCAGATGATCCCTGAGGTCCTTTTGTGACAGACTGAAATGATTAATGACTGATCAGCAGAGGACTTTTGTCCACTGTAGCAAATGGTGCAAAGAAGTGGCTGCTCATCTGGGACCACCAAAGCCCACCCCTCCTGAAATACGGAGGCCGTAGTGAGGCGGGGGTCCGGCTCTTCTACCATGTCTCAAGTGAAAAGATGAGAGGAAATGGCCTTAAGGTGCATAAAAGGATGTTCAGGTTAGATATTAGAACTTTTTTTTTCACTGAAAGAGCAGTCAGGCATTGGAATAAGTTGCCCAGGGACATAGTGGAGTATCTGTCTCTGGAAATGTTCAAGTAGCATCTCTATTTTGCACCTGGGGATATGATTGAGGTGTGATTATGGTGGTGCTGGGTTGATAGTTGGACAAGATGATCATTCTGTGATTCTGTGACATCATCACCAAGCTCACATTGTTTGAACAGGTAAATAATGATATATATACCTATATACCTCACTTCGTTGAAATTCACATGCCCAATTTTATAAAGCTGACATACATATGTATACCCCTCCCCAATAAATGTACAAAGAAAGTATTAAAGTAACATACAAAAAATGTAGAAGAAAATATGAAATATGGAGTATAGAACCTAAGACCTACTCACATTTATTTTGTTTGGTAATAAGAAGTCGATCACAGAAGAACATCTATCTGAACCTAAACCTAGCTGAACATGTTAGAAAGCACAGAACACAGACTGTTCCTACATTTATTTAAAACCCTAACCAGTAAGAAAATTGGATTGCTTTTCCATTCTCATTGAAAAAATGAAAGCGTAGTGCAGTAATCACGCAAGGGCATGGACTTCGCACACAAGATGGAAAAGTGCAAAGACGTTTATTGCACAGTGAAGATTCCCTAAATACTAGCTCACAAACAGGATATAACATCATATAAACAGGAAATATGTTCACCGCAGTGTCCCCCAGTCACCTGGGGTATTGCACAGACGTTACCTATTATGGTAACAGGTAAACAATACTCTATAAGGCCACAAACTACAATTATCACTTCCCATAGGTCCAACACTGTCCACAAACCCACAATCCTCTCTCAGCCCATCCCCGGTGACCTGGGTGCACTCCCAGGGTCACCTCTGGGCCCAGGAAAGAGGCTCTCTCTCCAGCCCTCAGGGCCTATCTCTCTTCCAGCACATAGCACACCCCAACAGCGTAGCATTACGAACTGTTAGGGAAGTCTGATGTGCTCAGATTACATGGTAACTTTTGTCTCCTCTCTATCCAGAAATAGAAAGTAGGACAAATTAAGCCTTGGTATAGGTCAATGTGTCTTATTTCACACTGAACATCGTTATAAAATAATCTAGCTTTTTACTCAGCCAGTTATTGGTAGGCTATATAAAATCATAGAGTCATTTAGGTTGAAAAAACCTCTAAGATAATTCTAAGCTAGCCTAGCACTGCCAAGTCTTAAGCTTTAATAACTACGACACCAGTATTCTCCAAATGCAGGAGTAGGTAATGGTAACTGGAATAAATCATAGGAAAAAACCAACAAACTCATGCAGATGAAAAGTATTGCATATGCTTACCTGATATGTTGGTTCTGTTTATTACCCGGAATACACCTTTGCTTCATGGCCCACTTTTAAAGTAGATGAAAGATGTACTTTATTTATAGCTTACATTAAATGCTGGTAAAATACAGCCCTTAGCCACTGTAGAGTCATTAGAATTGATAAGGTCATCCCATCATTAAATGTAGCGGCAAAACCAGGCCACAAGTAGCAAGTCTGTTGTAATGAATCTTAGCTATTACCATATTTTCACAGATAAGGGTCTTTTAGAAGTGTTAGTGCTTAGATGCCTGTCCTATTCACTTATTTTCTCATTGGGTGCCAAGGATATAGGGCTTCATCTGCACCTGTAAACAAGGTAAAATGAAAAGAACACTGCTCCACTGTGTGATCATTTAAAAACCAAGTGTGCATAGAGTGTTTGCCTTTTAAAAAATCTTTCCTTGTCACAAAGGAGCTCAGATTCTTCATACAGAAACTACAGTCTACAATTATATCATAAATAAATAAATATAACTTTTACTCAAGTAAAATTTCTTTTTTTTTTTTTTTGTAAATTTCAGTTAGTAACTGTTGTGTCAGAAAGAAGAAGATGCTTGGTTCAATGTATCTGGGTTTAATTTCTAGGCCTGATATAGGCAATAAGTAGAATTCTGAATATTTAAACTCTTTGGGATGACTGGAAGCCTATTCAAGTCACTACACTCTGTACATTGATCTGAAATATTTTAAGTCAGGTCATCAGTTCTTTGGCTGCCTGTCCGTAAAAGAAATGAGAAAATTATGTTTTTTGTATTTCAGAGTGGTTACGTGAGCAGGCCTGTGAAATGCACAGTTAATAAAGCAAATTCAAGACAAAAGTGATTCAGAACATTACATGAACAAATGCATGTACCATATAACCTACACAGCTAATGGAGAGAAACAATCCTGACACCCTGATTAGACACACAAACAATGTTGCTGAATTTAGATACTGCTACTGCTTCTTGTATGTAACAAACTTTTACGTGATCTGGAGCTTGGATATTCAAGCTGCTTTTGCTACCTATGCTGGTAATATTATGGCATTCATAATACCTGTTAAGAAAACTGACTGCAAGCAATCTCAGTGCAATCACCTGTAATAATTTACAGTATTAGATAAATGTAAAGCATCTGGGTACAAAGGAAGCATGTATATAATATTTCCTTCAAAAAGAATACTATGGGGTTTTTTCATAAAAGTTGCAGACTAATTAAATAATTTTCCCCGGACAAAGTATAGATAACTTGCTTCACTACTAGTGCCGCACTAGGTGGTCTGCCTGCTGTCCTCTTCCATAACCAAGGTAGCAAGGCCTCAAGCAATAATGAACTTCATAAAAACCAATGTTTTACTTGGTCAAAGATCACCTATCAAGTGTAAAATAAAGAGGTTTAAACCTGAGTAAAATTTTATATGGAAATTCTCGTCATTTGCTATTTCATCTTCAAATTGTTTCAGCCTTCCAAACATGCAGACAGAATCGTGCAGATGTTTTTCTCTTCTTTCACAGCTACAAAGAGTTTTGTGTCCCTTGTATGGTGCTTTACTCTTCAACCAGTATAAGATTTCCAGCTACAGCTGTTGATTCAACCACTACATTTATTGAATAAGATTTTTTTCAGGGTCTTATGAAGTGTGATGACAAGGTATTTTCAGACAAGGCCTAAAACATTACTTGGGAAAAATGATTTCTGAATTGAATCTGATCTGATGGTCTAAGATGTCGCTTTTTCTTTCGTCCCAAAATGAGTTCTGTAATACTTTCCTCAGAACTAACAATATCCTTAGAAAGGTATCATAAACTTAAAATAAAAATGAATTCTAAGAGAGAGGGGGGAAAAAGGGGGGCAGGAGAACATATTTGATTGAATTTTAAAAGCAGGAAACCTTTTTTTTTTCAATGATCTTATAACAATGTTTGCATAGACAGTAATCTTATTTAACTGAGCTGATAAAACCAGATACTGGTTTTATCACAATCATTAGTAAATGTCTCCATAACTTCAGCAGAGCTGATACAGCCAGCTAACCCACCAGATCTCACAGTTACTGAGGAACGGATAAGGAAATATCCATTCATTTTCTCATAAAAGATATGCATCATTATGTAAGCACCATGTTTTACAAGACTGTATTTCAGGTTTTGGATTAATCAATTATTATGGTACAACATTATTACTACTTGTAAAGCATTTGTGGATTCTTGCAGAAACAGGCATTGGTGAGCTGCTACACATGATGATCTGAAGGCATATCTCAGATCAAAATCTATTTTTTAACTAAAAAATGTCTACCTTTAAGACAGGCTAAGCAAAATTGTGTTTTACAGATGAAATAAGCCTATTTTACAATTAACAAAAAGTAAAATTATTAAATCAAGCCAAGTAGCTAATAAGTAGCAGAGTGAAGAACAATATAATTTGAATTTTCTCTTGTATGTGCTAGGTCCCCTTCCCTGGCTGCTTTGCAAGGGATATGATCTTAGCACTAGGTCCTAGCTCCCTACAGAAAACCGTTCATACCACTGAGCTCTGGAAGTCTTCTCATTCATTTCCATCTGTTGGTCAAAATGTCAGTTGCCATATACTCATCTAACTCTAGAAAAAGGAAAGACAATACAGTTCTCTTAAAAATCTAATACTGGTGGACAGCTCTCAAAAGTCTTAAAAGACTTGCAACTGGCTGTATATATAGGAATATGCAGGAAATTAGAGACCATTATGATGAGTGTTCAAAAAATTCTGACACTTTTCCAGACTGACATTCACTAACAGCACACTTTGTGAATGGGTAGTTGTTGCTCATTATCAGGCACAGTTACTGGATATTCACCCAATTATTGCTTAACAATCTTATCCTACATTACCTGTGAGTGCAGCATAATAGTATATTGCAATACATAGGAGCACTGTGGAGCTGATGCCGTGTGTGCTGATCCCTTTAGTCTTTGACACTCTTAGCCACGGTGAAGGTGGCTCAGTTTGAGAGGTCTTTCATGAAGGCAGATAAAATCCATTTGAGTGACTCCTTTCTTTCCCGTCTTTCCTCTCTCATGGCTGGTGTGTTTACACTCATCTCCCTTCTCAGATGAAAGTTATCTCATCTTTTCCTCACATAATTCATATGGTTTAAGGAACTGGGACTTGTTCTGTTTCTACAAACCACTGTCTTACTTGTCCTGTGGATTACTCAGGTTTCTTTGGGCATCTTTCCTTCTTGTTTTGCAGTTTTTTTGGTTGGTATTTTACACATCCTTTTTCTACTTATACATGTATTCCTGTGCTTTAGTTGTGTAAATGTCCCACAAGTGACTGTTTGCTGCTTTAATGTTTAATATATTATATTACATTGAATATATTTGTATATTTCAGAGGTGGAAAAAGATGATCAATTAAAACAACAATCTACTAGCTTGCCCATGGTAACAAGCAGTAACTATTAGCCTCAAAAATCATGCCTGAAATCCTTAGAACCAATGAAACAAGAAAAAAAAGAAGTGAGATTATTGTTTAGGACTTAGTGCAGGCTTATAGTTACATATGAGGAAGAAGAATCTAGTCCTCCTAGACCCATCAATCTAACATGAACAGAAACTGGAGAGCTTTGCTGAGAGAAGAGTCTGAACAACTCAACAGAAAAATGAGAGAAGCACCACATAATATGATACAGTCTTGTGAGGGCCTAAAATCTACTGAACTCCCCTGCAATTTTTGCCAATGGCTTTGTGATACCTTGGTGACCTTAAGATTACCTCTTCTTAATAAGGCACACTAGATATTGCTTATAATCTCAATACAGGTTTTTGTTTTATACCTCAATAAGCATTTTTGTTGCAATGGGTTTGTAAGTAAAGATTTAACAGAAAAATTACAGGGAAAGGATGGATTTACTCCAATACCACTTATACATTCACATACATTCGCATATTTCATACATTCAATCTATATGTGAATATATGAAAGTTCAATCCCACTGCCTGAATTACTAATATTTCAAAACAGTGCCAAAGTTAGGAAGCCAGAATTGTCCCTCAATAACAAAGGTCAGTAGGGAGACAAAGATGAGCTTATTGGAGAGAAGACATTTTACCTGTGGTAAAATTTACTGACAAATGCATAATCAGGAAGACTAGAGTGTAAGTGAAAATTTACCACTGTACCAGGAAGTACAGGAATATGACACGTAGCAATATATCAGGGAACATTCACTGGGCTGTGATGCCGGAGGAGCTGCAGTTAAATGGAAGAAAATACTTCAGAAACAAAGCTGTCTGCTGTTGTTTTTCATTGCCCATGTGGCACCGGTAAAAACTGGGATTATGGCAGGATTACACAGCAGGATAGGCAGAGGAACACTGGTGATTCTGCCTTCTCATAATTAATTGAAAGAGGCACTGTGATCTTCTGGGCACAGGAAGAAGGATATTTTTCTGGCAGGCTGCCCCTCTCCCTAACCCACGGCTGCCTAAGGTTTTGCCTGTCTCTACTCTTTACAGAAAAGGCTGCTGGTTCCAGCAGTAGATGGATGCACAGAGTCTTGACTGCCAGGTGGGGACAATCGGAACATCAATCATAGCCAATTAATCTCTTTTGGACATTTCTGAGCTTGGAGACTATTTTTACAGAGGAGGAGGCTTGTTTACAGTCTCCAGGATTTTCTAGTTCTGGGAAACAAGCTGTGTGCCATAGCCTTTAAAAATCGCTACTATATATTTATGAAATAAAAAACAGTCTAAATAAATGCTAATCGGAAAATTCTGGGTTCCATCCTAGCTTGCAGATTTTATGATGGATGATGACTACTCCCTTTATTAAAAGCCATCCTTTCTTTCTCTAAATCACTTAACTCTGCTTGTTGGTGGACAGTTGCAGCTGTAGAGGCAATGGAACAATTTTGCATCTGATGTTGGACATTCATCTTTTTACATAGTCTCCTGTCACTCGTTCTGCCAAAATCTTTAGCAGAATAAATTTTCCAAGAGTATCGTGTTATAAAACCTCAAGCAAAACAGAACATGGCTGAGGAAGAAAAGAGCTGGATTGAAACAGGTATTAAGAAAGTTTTATCTTGCAATCTTTTGATTGATTAGAAAACTATCAATTTCTGATCCTCTTTCTCAATAAATTTCATACCTGCCTTTCCCTGGGAACAGGATGTATTTGTTAGGGGTTTTATTTTTGCCAATCCAGAAATATAAATCTATACTTTTCAGAAGGAAAACCTCTTCAATTGAATTTTGAATCACATTTTGAACAATTCCTTCAGACATGAAAATACAGTCTCACTAGAGGACAATTAATTTCAGCTTGAATTTAGGGCTTTGCTTTGTCTCTGACAGACTGTCCGTCCAGCACTTTCCTTTTAACACCAGATGA
Organism: Lycocorax pyrrhopterus obiensis; assembly: GCA_014706295.1. Lineage (NCBI taxonomy): Eukaryota > Metazoa > Chordata > Aves > Passeriformes > Paradisaeidae > Lycocorax > Lycocorax pyrrhopterus. Next base: position 124,750,995 of record JACSVZ010000002.1, read on the forward strand.
AATACTGTTGATTTAAAGGACCATATTCAAGATGGAGCTATATATATCAGCAAGACATTACTTGCATTATTCACTGCAAACTAGAGAAACAAAGATTTTTAAGCATATAATTTAGTTTTCATTATTTAAACTATTGATTCACTTTTAGCATATCATCCATCTTGGACAACAGAAACCTGGTGATCAATTTTGTAATTTTTCATAATAATCTTTGTCTTGCTCAATGTTTGTGCTCCTTTTTGCTGTTGTATTGGACATGAACTGAGAGAATAACATGTTGTTATTTATATTTAATAAAGCTTTTCAGTGTTTTGCAAGATGACGGACAAAATATATTATCAAGGTTATGACATAATTATCTAAGGCAAAATTTTAAAGTAAAACTCCTGATACTTTTGGAAGTGTTCTTTCAGGACCTGAGAAAACAAAATATCAGTCCTATACCAAAGTTGCTTCACATTAGTTACATTATTCTGTTATAAATTCTCACTTTGTTGGCTTGGCTGTCACAAATTTCAGAATCAGCATAATGTTCTTCTCAGCACACTCTAAATCCAGCATCACATTTTGCAATAAATACGGCACTAAAAATCTCCTAGCAAAAGTAACAATACCTTTATTTTTATATATGCATTTGTTTATGTGTATATATATGTTCTTATGTATATGTGAATGTTGGGAATAGATCAGTTCTGGATGCTTTCTTCAAAATGGAAATTTTTTTCCACCAGCAGAAGTCTGAATATGGTATGAAAGGAGGAGATTAAATAAGAAAGTCGTAAACTATGCCAGTCTACTTCCTTTTTTACCACTTTCAGTTTCCATGAGAATGGAAGTGTGGCAGCTATATTAATTCTGGTGCTAAATTTAAAAAAAAAAAGCAGCGAAATGTAGTTCTTTAGGACTGTGTAATGGAAATTAGGGTATCTCAAAAGATGACTGGGTAATCCGGTGCAAAGTATAAACATATCCTCTCATAATTTATTCTGCGGTTAATGAGAACATATATGTAAATCAAGATGAACAGACTGGGTAGTCATTTTAGTAGATTTAGTAGATAGCACAGGCCTGCATGAAGTCATCCTTCTGTGTACTCTCTGATTTACCACGTAAACTTATGTTACCTACCATGAAAGCCTATCCCAAGCTGTCACATTCTCAGGTTTAATGAAAGAGTTGACAATAAAGTGAAAAACAAAAGATTCAGTTACCTTAAATTGATACATGTATTTAAAAATTATTTATCTTCAAATTGAATTGTGGCATTTTATGAAGCTTCTAGAAGATATGCAAGTAGGTTTTTATTTCTTTAATTATGCTGCTCCACCCAATAAAGAATGGGTTTCTCCCTCTCCATTTCACAATTCTACCCACTGTCTAACTTTCAAAATCAGGCAAATTAAAAAATTCTACACAGTCCCTAGAACAGTGTCTAACTGTGTTTTTATTTTTAGTACATTAAACCAAATGTATCTCAGGTCTCACAAATAAATTGAATTCTTACTGTAATCTCTGAAATGTGTGGCATTGTCCCAAACTTAATGTGACTGGAGTATTTTCATCACATTATGTTCAGGAGTATTTTCAAAAAATTTAATTTATTGTTATGCATGAGTCACAAATTATTATCAAATACAAGTCTTCTATTTTTGATAAAATGTTTGAAGGCAACTCATCATAAACAAATGCGTGGTTTTTTACCTGTAGTCCTGAATGTGAATAAACTTAGGGGGAAAATAAGATTCTTTATTACACAGACAATAATTTACTGAATCATCATGTACAAATTAGTATATGAGCTTAATATACCAAGTTATGGGTATTTTATTATCGCTTTGTCATATTGTGCATCTTTAATATATTTGAAAAAAAATCTCTTATTTGTGGGATGAAATATTGATATTTTCTTTTAGTACTACATACATTCACAGGTCATACATCTCTCTTACAAAAGAAATATGTTTCTTCCCTCTTTTTTTCCCTCAACATATAGTTGCATACATAAACAGGAGGTCATGCTAGTAGAAAATGTAACAGATTCTACAAATTAATTCAAACCAGATAATTTTAAGGAAAATTGGATACTTAGGATTTTTAGTTTTATTTCTAATGTAAGTCAAGGTGTCATTCCAACAAATTCTTTAACAAGTACATCAACATTGTATCTGTTTCAAAATATTTTTTCAATAACAGAAAAGTAGCTTAATTGCTAGACAAGTTCTTCCATTAATTTATTTTTGTCTCAGTTTACTAACTTCAGCTTTAAATAAGATATTCTCATGCCTTTTCTTTATGGATTGTAAGAAAAAATTACTATAAAGAAATTACTGTCCATGATCCAGTTACTGTTTCTCTATCCTCAGCAACCAAACTGCCAGAACTGTGCACTCTACCTTTAGGATTAAACTACTGGTGTTAATAATAACTGATTGAAAGAAGCATCAACACTGACAACGTTGCACGGTTGTGGCTGCCCTGGGGAATTTTGCTGTAGCAAGGCAAATTCTGCCTGCTACTGGAGCTAAAGTCTCTCTTGTTCCCACATATGCTGAGCACAAGTGCAGCAGTAGGTAGTAAAAATAGCAATTCTATATCACAGCTAATAGCTGTGTATAACTACAGACAGTTTGTAGCCCAGGACTTTTGCAGAGGTGGAGGACACTGCTACCTCTTCCTTTTGTAGTGATTCTTCTTCAAGTGGTACAAGCTGATCCACTCCTTTCACTCTTGTTTCTACTCTAGCACTATGTCAGCAAGCTAAATATGTCAGCATAACTTTTTCTATGGTCATGTCATGAACTACATCCAAGCACAGACCTGGCTAAAGAACATCCTCCTAAGCACCCAGTACAATGCTGTGAGTCCTGCAAAAATGACCGAAAGCTTCAGAAATGGGCATTACAACGTTGATCATAAAGCCTCTCTGCTGTTTTTACTGCTGGTTTACATTCTGAGAGGCTTCACTTCCTGAAGTGCATCACTGCATTGTCACTTCATGTAAACATTTCCACTCTGTGAATGCTGGAGAACTTTGGCAAAATGGCAGCAAGCACATTTGAGCGGGAGGTGCTGTTGCAGTCTGTGAGGCGCGTGTGCTCGGCGGTGTGCTGTCCCACTGAACGTTGTCTAGTGGATGCCAGCAGTAAGTGCAGCACTGGCTGGATTTCCCGCTCAGCTTGGTGTGACAGAGCCTGCTGATCCATCACAGCTTGTCAGCGCTCTCACAGCATGCCTAATGAGGGGCTCTGTGATAATGTGGAAGATAGGCTATTCCTTTCCCATCAATTGATCCTTGCAATTCTAGGTGATTTGTCCTTGACGCTTCTTGCAGCATCTTACAAAGCTGCAGGCTAAAAAGCCGACAAATTTTTCTTCCTTAACTTAAAGGATGCCTGGAGTCAAACGGTACGACAAATATAATAACAAACAATGTGTACTTAGAAATCATACATTGGACACTAAGCTAAGGAAACAAAGCTTAATATATTTCTGCTGGGATTTCTCTTTTGTTTTCCAATAATAAAGGATTTTAGGAGAAATTTTTATGAAATGTAAGTAAAATAATAACTTTGCAGATTTCAAATTCATGAGCGAAAGGAATGAAAATATTTGAAAGAGAAAAGTAAGAAACTAGAACTCACCCAAAGAAGTAATTTGTACACAGATTTGTGAATTTGTTAGACTTGTGAATTTTATTCTTTACATGCCTGTACTTCAAACTGCCACTTTTTGTTTCGAGTAAAAATTAAAAAATAAATAGTTTGACTTGCTCTTGCTTCTCAAAACCTATTCATTCCCAAGCATTAGCAAACTTCAACTTAAATGGGAGGTAATCATTCATATAGTAGTTTCCTTCTTCCTTTAAAGCTCTTACAGCTGTGGGTATACAAAATTTTTGATAGGAAGAACACTGGTTTAATAATTAATCCAAACTGGGCAAACCTAAAGAGTGGGGAGTGGGAAATATGAATAATTAGATTAGTTGTCTGTTTCGCTCAGAACTTTTTAATGACTCCCTCTAGCCCTTAAAATGCCTGAGGAATACAGTCAAGGAATACTAAAAATGGTACCACCATATTTTTTTCCCATATATTCTTAAACTGATGGATCTTACTCCCTCTATTTCTACTGCATCATCTCCACCATCTCAGCTGCTGCCAGTCCCAGGCAACTGAAATGATCTCTTTTCCATGTTTATTAATGTCAGTGTGGATTGTACAAAACCACTAATACACGGTGCCAGCCTCTTCCACTGATGTCAGATACCACTTCTCGAAGTCAATTTTGTCTTCTTAAATGCTGCTAGGTTCATTTCTGGAGTGGCATACCTAGGCAGAGGTCAGAGCTTTCATTAGGAAACCCAGAAAAGAGCAAGGAATATTGATAGACTTCATTGTTTCCTAACAAAAATCTTTGTTGCTTTAAGTACTGTGCAATTTTCATGGTGAATTCAATAGCGATTAGTTCTATATGATGTTTTAATAAGCTATAAAAGGGTAAGGTTTTAATTGCTAATTAGCAATAAACATTGATTTTTTTTTTTTTTGCCTCACTGATCTCCCCAGGACAAGCCATGCAGGCTCTTTAGCCCAGATTGTCAGCATTTAATTTCAGCTGTTACCTCCTTTCCTGCTCTCACATTTTTTTCCACCATCCAACTCTTGTTACAGCCTCCAGTTATAAACTGAAAAACTTCCAACACTGAAATTCATATAGAGAGAGAAAGCTGCAATGGGGCCGGGAAGAAAGGGAAATAGAAGTTGAAATAAAAGACAAATGAAGAATAAGCATCAACAATAAAAATTCAACCTCAGTTTTAGTAATGACTTTTCAATAAAAGGTGTCTATAGTCTCTGAACTATGCTCAGCAAATATATGTTAAATAAAAATGTCAAAAAAACCCCCCCACATTAGAAAAAACACATCTCCAATATCTGTCAAGAATAGCTTTTAGAGTAACAGTATCTTCAGCTTGCTTGTCCCTAAATTTATTTAAGTGCTAGCCTTTCTCTGACTGACATCAAGATACTGTGGACTTGTAATTTGACTGGTAAAGTTATGTTTTAATTAAACGGGAAAAAAAAAGTTGTTTTTCTGTAACTTTTGGAATCACATTATTTTCAACCAAATGTCCCCATGGAAACAAAGTATTTCCTTCTGCAGCAGCTTCCTTTCTTGCTTTTTAGTAAATCAAAAAGTTATGTAATGGTTTTACGACCATCTATTGCAACTTTGACAGATTATTTTAAAGCTACAGATGTGTCATGAAGAATAGCATTATAAGAGAACCAGCTTCATGACAAAGATGTTAAAAAGACAATAAATATAATTAAGTTAAAGCTTTTATTTTAAAACTTACATTTTAAGTTTACATATATATACATGTGTATTTTTTCTGTATTCTATTTTTATTTTACTTTTAGAAATGAAACCATGGTTTAGTTTGAATCTGGAAATAAAGTGTTTCAAATTATCAAAATTTTCAGAAAAATGCAAATATTGATTTTAAGCCCAGTTTATCAGCTTCTCTTGGATTCTGTTTAAGAAGCCTTTTCTTACTCCCTGTTCTTGGTCAAATCACTCCATGTTTCCTAAATTCCTGTTTTATAAAGTGGACAAATTATTTACATACTGTTCTTAACTCTCAAAGGGCTTTCTGTGGGTTAATTAGTTAATGTTTAACTTTGAAAATCTAAAGTGTTGTATTAGTGCCAAGTGTTATTATTATGAAACCTATTAAAACCACAATGCATGATCAATTAGATCAGACCAAAGGATGTGCAGCTGCAAAGGATCTAATTAAAAGTTCATAAATAGAACTATTGAAAGCAGGTGAACTTTGGTACTACCTCACACTTAAAGTGCACAGAGACCTATTAGTCACCACCATGCCCTGTATTCCTCATGTCACAGACTGAACAGCCAGAGGTTTGAAAAAAGCCAATATTTTCTTTATTTGTTTAAGAGGTTATTAAGCAGACTGTAAAGCCCTTCTCTACAATATCTACAGGCCTTTATTAAAAGTGCAGTGTGAATGTGTGAAATGGAAGAAATACATCTGAAATACAATAATACAAGTTATAAATGATATTTTGACTACTCAGAAGGGCATGCTGTTTTCTTCTAAAACCTATGTCTGAAACCTAAAGGTGGTCACTTGTGAATTCAGTGACAGAGCTTTTTAGTGACAATAGAAGCTCATCTTATATGGTAGCATTTAGGTTAATATTGTCAGAAAATTTTCTTTGTCTAAATCAGGTCTTTCTTCTGCTTCAGAGATAATAACATGGAGTATTCAGCTATAGTTTTGAAGCTGGGAAAATATATCTATATCTTTTATCATTTCTTGTCACACTGATTTTTTGGATACAAATTGGAAGGAGGGAGGATTCTATCCATAAAGGTGAATTTATACTCGTCATCATTTGAACTGCATTTATATATCGATCTAGTTCTTGGCAGTTTCTTAATTTACCAGGATACCTATTAATCAGTGTGAATCCTAATAAAATATATTTATTTTAAACGAGTTAAGAATTACAGCTGTAGTAATAAAACCAAAATATGTTATTGAGGTTCACATTTTCTTTTTGCACTTGCCATGCTTATTCTTCTTCACATATTTGTATGTCTACAACAATCTCACACCTATTTGTAAACTGAAAGAGTTTTAGATGCAGACATATTCAATACTGTTTTTTCAGGAAATAAGCCACCACTCTTACAAATTTCTAGTTTCACTTTAAATTTAAAGTAATTCTACTAATGCTAGGTGGAAGAAAATTGGGAGATTATTTAATTCAACATCTTGCTTTAAATGGGACTATTGTTACTGCCAGATTATCTGGGCAATATAGAATACTACAAGCATCCAAAATTTTGAATTAAGTATCCTACAGTGACATATAATCTTTCCAAAATTAATCACTACAAAGTGAAAAAAATAAAAGATTTATAAAGTAGTAACTTAAAGGAAAATACTGATGAGACATCAAAGCCAGTTATTTACAGCAATGATATCCCAGACATTGAAAGTTATTATTGAGGATATATATCTCTCATCTTACCCATTCATTTGTGCTCAAATCATATGCTCTGCAACTTTTTAGCTAGAATCAATCACACCAAAGAGACAAACTGCAAATTTTTTTAAACACAAGATTATCAAGTCACTTCCCTTATTTCTCATCCCTTTCATTTTTTTTAAAAGCATTCTAATTTTCAGGATGAAGCCTGGTGTGGTCAGGAAGAGCAGGATGAATCCTTGTACATATCAAGTAATTATGAACTCTGCACTATCCCAGTATCAGTTTTCTTAGCACTTCTCTATTTCTCACGCTCCTGAAACTGGATATTACTTAAGCTACCGCACACTGCACTTTTTCTTACATGAAGCACTTTGAACTATGTTTTACATGGCATTTGACATAGAATTTAAGCAGTGAATTGCTAACTTCCTTGATTTATACTGTATTCTTCTTCCAAGACAGTAAATATCCTGTTTGCAATCTTCGTTACAGGAACGTATTAGGTTGAAAGTTTTATGTTTGTTTTTAAATTTTTTAAAAAATGTTAACTCCCTAATCTCTCTCCTGCTAAATACCTCACAGTTTAACAGATAATTTTTTCATTGCATTTTTAGTTTAAGTACTACCAACTTACTTCTTACTTGAATAATATTTATCATTGTTAGACAATTCATTACAACTCTTCAAAGCTTTCAGTCCACATATATTTTTTACCTTTGTGCATCTATGTTAAATGAACATATTGTGTTTTGTACCAAAAAAATCCAAAAAACCAAACCCAAAGGAAAGGTTATTCTTTATGATTATTATCACCCCAAAACACTGCCATAATTTTATAATAAAAGTTCAATAACTGTTTGGCTGAGATTTTAAAAATTATTTTAATAGACTTGCCCTGAGTATCTTAAACCACAGAACCTTCGGAAAGTCCTGGGACATTACTGAGGAATTTCTATGGGTTTCAAACGTTTCTTCTTGGTACATACCTGCTTTTGTTTTAAAAGCATAAGATTACAACATAATTTTAGATTACACTATTAATTTATTAAGAAATTTTGCCAGTGGTATTTGAGTGACTGTTTTCAGTGCTAGGTCTTCAGAGATCTAAAATACTGGTTGTTGGACGATTGGTCCTCTTTGGGCTGTCTAGTGAACTACAGCATATCACTATTCAACACCAAGGAAGATAGCCATGGCAATGCCAGTAGACCATGATGTCCTGATCATTTTACCTATAGGTTAATGTATACTTCTCATGAAATGTTATTTGTTAGAACGAGAGAAGGCAACTTTTTCTGTAACTAAATAAAGGCTTTGAGCGGTAGATAAATTGCATGGAATGTCAAGATAATTTACTCTGGTCAGCGGAACTACGAAAACTCACACAGACATTGTGATGTTCATGATAGATACTGACTATTCCCAGCTTCACTGGAGATCACCTATTATTTCAAAAATGTAGTAATTTTTTGCCAAAAATATCCACTATTATGTAATACCTGTGGTAATGTCATGATCTATATTTCTTATGTCATTTAACAGAATGCAAGGAAACATATTTAGTCTAAATTATTATTATTATGGAATGAAGAAAACACTATTCAAAAGCCAAAGTGTGTTCACAGAAAGGCTCAAATAATACAGTTACCAACTGAAATATCCTTGGTTAAACCACCTAACATTTTATGCTACCAATGCAGATTTTTGTCTGTTTTAGTCAGTTTTATAAAGCTCAGATAAATGCTCTGCAATTAATCTATTTGAAATAATCCTTTAAACGATTTTTTTCTTCTTCTCCACTCCAGTATTTACCAATAATATTCAAGGTATACATTCTTGCTTCTCATAAATCTGCAAAATAAAATGATGTTGTTTGATTGGCAAGTGTGATCATCTCAGAAATTTCCGTAAGAAGCGTTATCTTGCTCTTCAGTAGCAAGCTTGTTTCTTCTAAAGAAATAATATTAATGACCATAACACTGCAGAAGCAAATAGCTTGTTTACTTTGTCAGTAAAGACAAAGTTTTCTTCAGGCCAAATATGTGGGTTTCCATGTGCTGAGTTTCTTTGTTAACAGTGGGTGCTAAAAAAAAAGAGAGAAATCTCAAGCAGAACCGGTAAATCTTCCCTGGCTTCCAGCAGTATCAAAATAACAGCCTAAGATGACTTGATTCATCATCAGCCAGCTGAAAAGTCTGCAAGTATTAGTCAAATATTCAGGAAAAAAACCCAAACAAACCAACAATTTAATGTTTTTACAAAAGTATTTTTATTTTCTTTTTTTTTCCTTGCAATAACATTTAGAAAATTTTCAAGGCCTTTGAACTTATATCTCATTTTCAGTGGCTTTTTAATGTTTTTCACCAATGACTAATTGAGGAAACTGTATGAAATTGAAGCCAATTGATAATGTTTCCATGAAGCATTAGATATTAATGGATCAGATATCAATTAAATTTAGTGGTGGTTTCCATAACATGTTTGTTCTCAGGGTTTTTTTTGGATCCTCCCATGTTCCAGTCTTGATCACTATTTTTACACAACTGAACAAAATGAACCGTGATTGAGTTAGAAAATAGTATAAAATCTCTACAGAAACCTGGATAAGTCATCCGATAGACTCACACACAGTGATCATGGAAATTCATTCACAGAATGTATTCAATGATATTCAGCTCAAATTGTAACCCAAAACCCAAGGATATTAACATATGCTTAAACAGTCAGATTGTGATGTGTTCAGTACCTGTAGCTAGGATCAATGTTCCCAAAATCTTCATTCTTAATCAAATTAAAGGAAGATAGTCTTAAATGTTGTCTGTTCTGATTAGTTGATTTAGATAAGCAAAATCACAGATAGCTACATGTATAAAAATTAAAAATGCTGAGCTATTGACCAACTTTGAAATCTAGACCTTATTTTAAAAAGATCTATAAAAGATAACTGAACTTTCTTGAGTATGTAGTTGTGTGATTGAAGTTCTCTTTCATAAAATCTGATGTAAATACTGATGATAAAATCAGAGATTTTCAGTAACACTATGAATCACACCTGCAGATTGAAAGCATTTTGCTTTCTTTTTATTAAAAACAATTTTAACACCTGCTATAAAATCAAAAAGAAATATAAATTCAGAAATATGTACCCTCTAACTTAGATGTGAGAATGAAACATTAGTAATAGCAGCTGGAATATTCTTTGATTATAACATAAAGTAATTTTTTTTTCCTATTTGCCTTAATCATGACATCTCACAACATTTTTCTACGGTTGTGTTCTTTGTTCATACCTTAAAAATGGAGAACAAAAATTACATTAAAAATGTTATAAGCCTTTCTTTGAATTTTCTACTTCTTCCTTGTTTAAATTTCAATTTCCTTCTATATTTCATCTTGTGAACCAATTTTTTTTTGAAAAATAGAGCACCAAACCAGTATGTCCATAGTGCAATAGTCCATCTGTTGTATGTACAAACATACAGAAGTAATGAAATACAACTTAGACAGCCATACAGGGATCAGAGCAAATGTTAAGACCTTCTGTCCAAGTGAAGGACTCCTAAAATCCCTGCTCAGCTACTGCAGAACTGAGGTGGCACCTTAGTGCCAGGGTTCTTCAGCTTTCTCAGGGTCTTCCCTCAAGTCACAGTCTCTCTGGCGACCAGAATGTGACCATTCAGTTTCAGAACCTCAGCACGGTGCATGTTTCCAGCCTCATCTGCTTCACACCAATAGGGATTTACAGAAGGCATTTACAGCTTCTGTTTTCTTTCAAATATTGTTAGAAGGAAATGGAAGGTGGCAGGTCAGGTTGTAGTTAAGCACTCATGCCAGGACACGAAAGCCAGGTGTTTGTATGTACGTAAGAGACATCAGGCTCCCTACAACCACAGCTGCCACAAGTGAACCATGTAAAGCGCCGTAGGCTGGTTTCACTGAAAAGGCGGGAGGAGGAAGAGAAACTACCTGTGTCTTTAGCTGGTTTTGTTGAAGCTGTGTTCCTGTAAAAAAAAGAGTCCTCAGAGCTGCTTCTCAGCAAATCAAACCACAGCTTGTACTGGTGCACAGGGTTATTCCTCCATAGGTGCAGGACCCTGCGTTTGTGTTTGTTGATTTTCAGAATTTTCTGCTCTGCCCATTTCTCCAGCCTGCCAGGAGCCTTCTGAATGGCAGCACAGCACCCTGTACTGGGCAATTCAGAGACACTTTCAAGGCTGTTCTATCGTTTAATAGATTTCCAAGATCCAGATTAGCAGTTTTGACTAAAGCCTGGATTTCTTCCTATAAATTGATAGTCTTCTCTGGAAATGAAATCCAGATGAATTCATAGTTTTCTTCTATTCAAATCAGACCTTTGTATTAACATTAATTAATTGAGTCTCATTACATCACTCTGCAGAAGACTAGTTTTCCTATCGACTAATGTTGATATGAGAGTTTAGATAATTAACTGTAAGTCAAGAATTTTTGTATCCTTTATATGAATATGTTCTTTAAAAAGGGCAGGTGTTTATATATGCACACACTTTTTTTCTTAATTTGGGAGAAAACCAATTAAGACTGCTATATAATGAGCAATTGTGCCAACAATAAATCAAGTTTCTTTATAATTTTTATGATGCAGTACTATAAATTATACATGCAAGATCAATAATTGGCAATAAAATATCAAGCTATAATTCTTCAACCTCCATGACCATACTACAAATACTTATGTAAAAATAGAACTTAATTTTTAGTATACTGTCTATAATTTACTACATAAGAAAAAAAAAATGCTTAGGGGTCTGGCCATTAGAACAATCTAAAACACTCCCAGAAAAAGTAGTAAGATTTTTGAGTGGGATGCAGGGAAGCATTTAAAGCAATTTCAGGAATCCAAAGATATCTCACCTGCTTTACATAACCTCTAAAGAAGGGTACGAACCAATGAAAAATCTGTAAATCTGCCAGACCCATCTAAAAGGGCTGATTACAGTAAGGCATTTAAAATGGTAATAGGTGCCTTTTCTGAGGCAGCTGTATATTGTATACCACTTCTGAAAACTTGTGAAAGTTCTCCAGTGGAGCACAGATTCACAAGCAAGGAACAGTTAGGACAGCAAAATGTAGAGTGAGATAATTGATCTTCAGACTGAATTTTTGTGAGGTGGAAAATCTATTATGAATTGTTACTTCATTTTCTTTTTCTACATATTGCATGCATTGCCCTTCTCCAAAATCTGGAAGGATTTCCAAAGAAATAAGGGACAGAACAAATCCACTGATCTTGCATTTGGTACTACATTTGGTAGTGTTCTGGAAAGAAAAATATAATGGGGAAAGTCCAGAGCTTAATGTAAATGTTTGCAGTTGATAGAAATGATGTTTTGAAGGGAATTCCTAAGTTCTGCATGAACCTTCTCAATTAGGCTCAGTTTCTTCACTGAGGTTCTTGAAAATAAAATATTCCTCTTAAATGTAATTACATTTATGTTTCACAATTTTTGCTTCCATTCTGGTATTTTTAGTTCTTTCAAATAGGACAATGTATCAGAGCTGGTTACTATTCCTTAGTGCTTAATGATAGTTGATTTTTTTCTTTGGGTAGAGGCTTTTAAAATTTTTGGCTATATCACTGTGAACTGATTTTGGTTGGAGTATTACCAAAATATTTAGTAACTATTTAAAAATCATAATAATTTTGAGTTTCACTAGGTAAGATTAATCTCTTTTATTAGACAGGAATAATGCAAATTAACTCAAATTGCAATTTGATACAAAAGATGCAATGAACATTATTACCACAGAGATAAGCTTCATTCATCATATCAAGAAATGTTAATTTTTAAACAACATTATCTCCAACTCTTGCTTGTTCAAGAATCTAAATCCACAGAGCAATTGGAAAATATTCCATAACATGGAGTTTCAGCAAATGGAAGTAAGTTAAGAATCAGATAGAATTCCTATTAATTTCAACAGGTATAAGCAGAATAATATATATTTCTAACCACAATTAATCTAATATTTCTAGGTTAGTATATAGTAATAAAAATGGAAATATTATTTTCACAAATCACCCGCAAACTTACCAAATTTTTGCCACTATCAATTTTATATTTGATCAATTTCTTTATCAATGAATTCCAATAAGAAAGCCCCCTTGATGTCTGAGGATTCCTGTTGATCACCATAATGTTGATATGAAATAGCATTTTTCTCTTGGCTTCACACAATCGACAGTAATAAATTAAGTACATAATATGTCATGAGTAGTAGCAAAATAAATGTAAAGAATACGTTCTCGCAGGAGGGAACCTCTGCCTCAAACAGTAGTGCCTATGCAATCTCCCAGTATAGGGCTAACACATACCAGATTTCCATAAGTATATATCCTTTTCTACCTGCAAATTTTGCTAAAATAAAATTTAAGTTTTTTAAAGTTTTATGAGAGCATAAGACACTTGTGTCAGAGCTCTGAAACTGATTCTTACTAAGCTGTCATACTTTTGAAATTGTCAGAGTATACAGTGCTGAGCAGAAGAGCACAAGGAAAATTATTTTGACACTTCCTGAAAACATCTAATTTTTTTAAAAAGTGTTGATTTATGCATACAGAGTAAATATAACACTTTTTAGGAAATATTTGATTTATGGAAAATTCACCACAATTGCTCGTTTACTTTCTGGGGAAAAAGAATCTGGCATCCTAATCCAAGTAGGTAGGGACTATGAGAGACAGGGAGCAGGGGGATAAATTAAGATACAGATCATTAAATATCCTTGTCTGCTTATGTGCAGGAAAAAATCTGTCGTTAAATAAGACTTTTCTCTGTAGCTCTCAGATACCAGCAAGTTTGTGCTGTGACAGCTCTGTTTTCAGTTACGGGTGGAGTGTTTTACAAAACTTTTGGATTTCTGATCTGTAGATAAGTCTGTATTATACTTTGAGGCCAAAGGAAGACTCAGCTAGCAGAGACGTAGCAGTCACACAGCAAAGGCTCAGAGCACCTCTGCTGGTTGGTGGCTGCCTGGGGATGCATGAAGATAAGGCAGTGACGGCCCCACTACAGCACAGGGCATGTTGACTGTCATTGGCTGGTGCAAATGTCAGTGGCACAGAGGAGATCTCTTATGAGGAGGACATCTGTGTCCAGGTCTGGTACTCGAGAGAGGGTTGTTGCCTCTCCAGGGCAGCAGAGGCCTGAGTAACCAGGTGAAGGAACTGCAGGAGGAGGTGGCCAACAATATGGGTTCCTGCTGACAGGATTAAAAGCAAAAACCACACTCATCTTTAACAAGGACAAGAAGGAGGATCCAGGTAACTGCAGCCAGCCAAATTTCAGTCTCTAGGGAAGTAATAGAGGGAATCCTCTTAGAAGTTATTTCTATGCAGATTAAGGACAAGAAGATAGGAATGGGCAAGATGGGTTTAGCACAAACCGATCATGTCTGACTAACCTGATAGCCTTATATGATGAGGTAACTGGTTTTGTGGACAAGAGAAGAGTAGTGGATTTTGTAGACATTAGCTTTAGTAAGCCTTCTGTAGGCTCCTTGTCACCAAATTGTTGAGGTACTGGCTGGATAACCAGATGACCAAGTGGGTTGGCACACTTGGAGTGGCTTGATTGCTTGGCTTAAAGTGTTGTGATCAGTGATGCCAAGTCTAGCATCTGGGACTGCGCAGCTTGGAGAATTGAAATAGCATGAGGGACATCATCACTATATATAAATACATGAAAGACAGTGTAAGGAGAGAGGATGGGGTCAGGTTCTTTTCACTGTTGCTCTGTGACAGACCCAGAGGCAATGGACACACACTAAAACAAGGAGGTTCCCTCTGAACATCAGGAAACACTTTTCATTGGTGGTCAAACATTGGAACAAGTTGTCCAGGGAGGTTGTGAATTCTCTCTTCTTGGAAATATTTAAAAGCCATCTGGACACAGTCCTGGGAAAATAGGTCTAGGTGGCAAAGCTTGAGCAGAGAGATTGGATCAGTTGACCTCCAGAGGTCCTTTCACAGAATAATCAAGATTGGAAGAGACCTTCAAGATGACCCATACCAACCAACAACCTAGCACCAACATAATCACCCTTAAACCATATCACCAAGTGCCACATCCAGACATCTGGTGATCCACCACTCCCCTGGGTAACTTATTCCAGTGCCTAAACACCCTTTCAGTGAAAAAAAAAAATTAAGAAAACAATTGTTCCTACTCAATAGCTTAGCAGTATCTGAGGAAAATGGGCAAGAAGGAGCTAGACTAATTGATAAGCAGGAAGGACCTATGACTACAGAAATTCACTGCCAGTTGCAATACAGACAGAATTTTTTTATTCTGGGTGTAACTATCAGCAAGTAAAAACTGGATGTTGAATTCTCCTGTCCTGTACATGGAGAATAAGATACTAGGTACGTTTTCTTACAGATTATAGTATTGGAATAAACATAAAACTGAAAACCAAATAAAATATTGTTTTGATAATTATAACTGCTGGGGATGTGTCTAGTGCTTTCCCAAGCAGATTAAAAGGAACATTAGCCTAAGTGTCACTCAGAAGAAAATAAATTAGAACAGTGTGCTTGATATAAAATGGATACAATCCAGAATACCTCAGAAAAAAATGCTGGCAGATATTTTGAATTGTCTGAAGGACAGAGATAGTGAAAATAAGACTACCACCATAACTCCAATTCTAGTCCCTGAACACTGGAACAATGCAATAGGGACACTGGATATGTACAAATTACTAGCCCAGCCCTTCACAATAAATGAGTTTAGTATAACTTCATTTTATTTGCAGTACATCCTACTACAGAAAGATGAAATAGTACTTTCTTAATGTAGGGTAAAAAATCCTTTCCACTGAGCTCAAAGAAATAGCTGCATAAATATGGATAGGTTTGGGTTTTGATTGACAATTCCCATCTTCAAGACTAGCTTGGAAAAGCCTGCATTATAGTAGTTCAACATCCATTTAAAAAGCATTGCAAGGTGGTTTATATGACATAAATTGTTTAACTGCAGGATATTATTGGCAGTTAATAATAAGCAGGTAAAAAGGTAATAAACAAGTGTAAAAATGCTTTCAGTAGGCATCAAATGTGCAGTGAATGGATAATAATCAAGGATCATTTGTTAGGCTGAGGTCAGACGCCATGGAGACTACATATAATGAGTGGAAGTTTAATGTATGCATGAGTGATATTTGATTACAATACCAATGTAACCCTTTTAACCATTACATATGAGGAAATAGAAAACAAAACAAGGATAGCTTCTAGTTTCACCATTATTACCCAAACAGAATAGCTGTGCTTTAAATACTATTAGCATAAAATTAACAATGTGAAAACATGGCAACTACCTCAACACATATTCTCCCCAAGAGAACTTCTAACTCTGATGAAGCCAATGACAAAACTGCTACCTTCCAGAAAGCTGTTTTCATCCCCTAGTATTTGTTAGGACTCCTGTCTTCCTGACAGTTGTCAAAATACACCTGCATGATACCAGTCCTTGTTCCCATTCTAGAAAGCACATGCAAGGGAGAAAGAAGCTTATGTTGTTGCAATATGTTTTTGCATGCCATGGCATACAATGCACAGTGACTTTCAGATTGTAGACAGGCAGATTGGAAAAAAAAATCTTTTTATCTGTGTGTTCTTAATAGACTTGATGTAATCATCACTAAGAAACAACATGCACTAGTCACCATAGAAATATCGGTAGCAGTGCTGTATTGGGTATGGTCCATGTGAAGCCATGTCCTAAATGATAAAAAAATGAAGGAACTAATCCTACAGAAAAAGTTGAAACAAATATATGAACATCTTTGAGTATCCAACTCATATTAAATATTTACAGCTGTTATAAATTGTTTAGACTGTGACCTTGATAGTGTAAACAGTTCCCTAGCAGTTTGCTATCAGGCTTGCATTTTAGTAATGATGTTTATAGAACATTTTATTAAAGGTATTAAAACTTCTAACAGCCAAGTGTAGAGAATTCATCTGCAAAAAAACCCCATAACACTAAACAGAGCATTACAAATGCATACTGGAAATCCATTAATAATGGGAAATAGGTATCTGCTTAAATGAAACATTTATCTTTCACTGTTGGGGGCAAAGGTTTATACCCAATACTAATGAGAAGAGCTGAACTACTGGCCTCATCAGTTGTTTGAATAAGCTGTTCTAAAATTAATTTCATGACCTCACTAGCTGTTTGCAAAACACACCTTTACAACAACATAAGCCATAGTCCTCATGCTATTGTTGAAATTATTTATACTAATGGAAAATTTGATCTAAGTAATACAGGACTCAGTGACAGAAGCTGTGCAAAATTTTACATAAACCTGTGGAGATTGTTTTATCATTACACCTGTAAACCTGATTTCTTAGTAGAAACTAAAAGTGATATGTAAGTGGAGTTTAAACACGAAACTCTGTTCCTGCAAAGTGATGTGGAGTACAAAATCTTATCCTACTTTAGAATTTCTTTGCAGCATTGGGATTGTATAATGAAAAGATACTATTTTGGGCTATACATTCTGTAACATACCAGAATAGCTGGATTTCCCAAAGCAATAGAAAATACCTTAAGATTGCAACACCTGAGGCTTTCTCTCTCCAGTCCATAAACTCTTAGTAAAAGTTTACAAAAAGTTCTGTCTGGTTATTAGTCTGTGGCCTATTTCCTGCATAATCACTTAATGCTGTGATAACTCCCTGAGTCACACTGTGAGGAATCTGATGCTCTTGGACATTCTCATGTAACCCAAGTGTCTCAGTCGTGCCTTTCTTTTGCTTCCTAGGAATAGAAATAAAACACCAAGTACCTGATTTCCTGAAGTGCTAGCCAGGTACCCATGTAACTGCATTCCAAGACAGATGCAGATGTCTAAGAGTTCAGAGAAATCATATTCTTTTTCATTTCAGCCTTCTTAGTCAAAGTACTGCTTAGGTGCTTTTTTCACTCAGTGAACTAGCATTCTAACATACAGGTTAGTCACTGTTACTGAGTTTTGTATATCACGAATATTTAGTCATCTCTGCTATACTATCTTGGTTAACAGCTCATGCAGATTCTCCATTATAACAAAGAGACATTATTTTCCCTCTTGTCGCACTCAATAAATCTGTCCACTCCCCAGCAAATATGTCTTGGCAGCAGTCCAATCATGGGAGTCACTGACAAGATGGTACACCTGAGGTCAACCAAATCGCTCTTTAATACAATAATCACATCTCAGCTCGGCAGTCCATCACCTATCATTCTCCCCAAATGAACAAACAAAACTGCAGGAGAAAATACTCCTGGGTACCCTCTTGCACTGCAATGGTGGCAACAGCTGGTCCAGCAGATGCTTCTCATGTGATTCAGCACCTGTGCTTTTGCATTGCATTTCTGCAGTGGGCCATGTAAATAGATATTTTTTTCACTTTTTCAAAATGAAATATCCTTACCTAAAATAAATGTTCAGAGGAATTTAGCAGAACTCTATTTGTCTTACTTAAAGGAAATCATCCAACTGTAGAAAAGAGCCTGAAAGAGCCCTAAAAGTCTTTAAAAGTCTTTATTAGTGTAATCTCTGTACTTTGTAATTTAAGTGTGATGTAGATTTGAGATACCTCAGTCTTCCCGGTATCCTGTAAGTCTGAAAGACATATGGCAGGAAAAGAGAGTTAGGCTAAATTGATGCAGATGAGACAGGTACATAAATGTATTTTAAAAATAAAACTCTGAAGAACTTTTGATTTGGTGACACTTTATTATTAGGACAAATAATTTCTTGCTTCCTAAATAGAGCAATGGGGTTTTGTCGTTTTATATACATGTTGAAGACGTAGGACAGTGACCCAGTTCTCTGCTAGAGATTTATTGGCCCTTTCTATCTAGAGGCTTATAAAATTGTGTGCATATAAAAGTCCTTAGTCCTCAAATAGTCTTGCAAATCTTAGTACTACACAAAAACCCGTAGTCACGACTAAAAAAAATCCACCCATTTGGAAATGTAATGATTTAAAAATGTACATTTTAGGAGTTGGACTTGATGTTCTTTACGGGTCCCTTCCAATTCGGGATAGTCTATGATTCTATGACTATATTCCATGTACTCAAATCTGTCAGAAAAAAAAAAAAAGAAATACAGATAAATCATGCTCTTCTTTCATCAGAACTGTCTCCCACGTGAGAATGCAGAAGAAAAAAAGAACATTGCATAAACTCACTCATCTGTGGTGGAACCACCTCTTTGCTTACTGCCCTCTCCTTTACAGATAAGCTCATATTTGTAATGGACCCTTGATATTTTATGCATTTCACCACTGCTGTGAAAAGCATCTGTTAGGGGATTTCTTACGATGGAGATCAGACAGGGCAAAATAAAGATCACAAAAATATGTTCTCTGGTGTTCTTAACTTCCTAGAACTTTTGCTTTTTTCTTTTTTTTTCCCTATTTTTTCACTCTATAGAACTCTCACATCTCATGAAAATACAGGTAGCACAGAGCTTGGTGGGGCACCTGTAACTCAACCTGTGTATTACTAAAAAATTGAGGCTTTTTCTATGCATATAAGTAATAGCTGAACTCTGTTGCACTCTAAAGTGATAAACCAACATCACAGTAAGCAGTGACCTGGTAGTCAAAAGGATCTAGGGCTGATTTGACATTTTCAGTGTTTATAGCAAGCAGCGATATTGCTGAGTGAAAATATAAATGGGACACCACGGTTTAAAATGTCACTTCCCTTTACTTTCTATCTAATTCCTGGAATAAATTCAAAACTATTTAAATTAATGAATAGAACTTGAGGAAATATATAAACCCTAAGCCTTTTCAAATATGTCTTGTTTTGTTGTTTTATTATTATTTTCAATAATATTAACAGTTATTTTCAGTAGTGACATTACTTGCTTTTCAAAAATAATGTAATTGATAAAGAACCCATTTTGCAGGTAGAAGATTTAACTAACGCCAATACTACTCAGGTAATAACCATTAAAATCTATCTCAGATACTTTTGAGAAAGAAAAATGTATTTTGAAAATGGAAAAGAAAAATGGAATGTTTCAGGACAGAAATACCTTGACATAAAGTGAAGTTAAATGTCTTTCTGAAGTTCTTCTGTTAACTTCTACCTTACTATGAGAATTTAGTACATCACAGATGAAAAATGTAATTCAGGTGTCTGGAAAGCTACAGAGCACTGTTAAAAATTATGAGGCCCTAAACCCCATTAAGATTGTCCATTATTCTTTTAAAGACTTCTGCTTTGAAAATATATGAACTCAATCTGTGTCAGGAGCTCTGCCTCAAATATTTCCTTCCTATGTGTTCATTGACAAAGACACAGTGATTGTTGGCCACTATCTAGACATTTGATGACCTCTCTGTCCTAGAAAAAAGTGACTTGTCAGTTCTCACATTTCTTATGATATTGTTAAGATCGGTAAAAAAAACAACTGGAACAGTTAGCCATAAAAAGATGTGGGCCGAAGGAGACTTGACAGCTCAGTGATGTGACCTTAAAAAAAAGCAGCAATATCAGAATTAAGGAAGGAAAAAAATTACAAAGCACTTAATGTCATAAAGTGCTCCCCATACATTTATATAGGAGATTGTAATTTCAAAAATCAGCTTTTGCCTATGTTTTTCACATTCTGTTGTAAAATGCATTTTCTTATATGTTGAAATAGCAGGGGCTGGTCTCTACCAGCCACTTTGAATGGTAACAGTATATGATTTGTCACATCAACTTAGTCAACTATTTAATTAATTAAAGAAGTTGCAGTATCAATAATTTCTATTTGATAATAATGGGAAAATCTAAATCACAAAATGTCTGTCTTTCTACATTTGTCCATCAGACATGCCTAATGTACAATAAGTTTATAAAAAGGAAACCTCATTCCTACTGTAATTTTTTTTTAATAAAAGAATAAGATTTATGATAAAGTCCCAAACAACACCAAAAATAACACTGTCCCTAAACCCATCACAAAATCCCAGTTACAACTTTATTGTCATCTAAAGATTCATTAACAACTAGGAGGATTTTCAAAATTTCTTAAGGATTTCCAGGTGCTTAATATATTTTATTTGTAATACCCCTTAGTACCTGTCTGAACCTTTAAACAAATATTTTTGGTAAACTTTATGCTGATATTCAGATAAAAAAAGGGACTTAAACATCTAAATCAATGGAATTCTTATGTTACTTAAATACTTTGAAAATGTTAAAATCTCATTAATTGCTAGTGATACTGGAAAGTCAATTTCAGTAACCTTAAAAGATACTGAATTTGAAGGTTTACTGAAAATGAGTCATATAATTGTTGGCGAAACCAGACAGGGAGAACCGCTAGGGACTCCTGGAATAAAAGGACTTTTTTCTTTTCAAGGATTTAGTCTTTACTATTAAAAGCAGCTTATCAGAGTAAATAAGTCAAACTAATCTGCCATTATGTCTTGAACATTAAATAAAAATTTGAATCAGGGAAAATTTATTAAATTCTTTGTCTAGCTATCCCTGCCCATAAGATTTATCAAACAACTAATTTTACATTTCTTTTGATGGTGTTTTAGGTTACAATGCAAGATGTAACCAAAAGTATGTATTCTATCACCATCTTCAGAAGCTGTTGAAACCAGGTGGGGCAGTGTTCTTTTTCTGTTCCATGACACATCCCTGATAACTCCCTCCAGAGCGATAGCTCCTGTTAATGGGCCATTCCAGCCTCACTGCATGACTCATAAAATTACATCATCCCATTGTGAGGTGCTCCACCCAGGGGGAGGAACCAAGCATTCCTACCTGGATACAATCTGAGGTTTGGAACACCACAGGCAGCCCTTACCTACTGGTTTCCCAGATGACAAGAACTACAAAACCACCACTGGACCTTCAGAGGAAGACCAGATCCTTCTACAAGATCACTGCTTCAACAGAACCACATCTGTCACCTCAACAGGACTGCAGCCACCATTTAATCGGACTGCTACCACCACCCTGATCGACAGGGTGCCAGGTTGTACTCTGACTCTTTCAGTGTTTCTGTACTATGGCATTTATTTTAATTTTCCTATTAAATTGTAGCTCTGACTTGGAGCCTCTCACTGGTTTGCTTTCAAACTAGTACAGATGGGTATGGTAGTTGTGCTTAATTTTCAACCAACAAGGCAGAAATTATCTCGTTCACATTCATATGATAAAGAAGAATATTAATGGTTCCTCAGAATGCATTTTAGCTCACTCCAACTCAAAAGGCCAGAAAAATCCCTATGAACTCTTTAAAACCTCAAATCTAACTGCAACTGTTGTCAGAGATGGTTTGTGTAGACCAGTTACAGCAAGAAAAAGCCAAAAAGGTGTATTGGTGGAGGAGAGAGTTCAATATGTAGTTGTTACCACTTTGGAAATAAAGCATATTCCTTGATATCTTATGTCAGGACTATTTTGAAGACTTTCACTGATAGATAGTGGTCACAGATGGATCATTCAATGATGTCTGTATAGCATATCTTGTGCTGGGAGAAACTCTTGGCATATATTAAGATATGCAGTCAGACCAATGATGTTATGTCTTTCATTTTGGCTGTGAGTGTTTCACTGCTTTGATATAAAATGTAGCTTTCCTTATCTAATTGTATTATACCATGAACTCTCAGAATTTATTTAAGAAATGTGATCCTATATTAGCATAAATTCTCTTTTCTTACTTGTTCCTCTTATGCTTAAATTAAAAATTCCCTAAACTAAAATATGGAGGAGGAATATTACTGATTTACTTCATCTATTTTACATTATTTTAGGTATATTATGTGATTATAAAGTAATGTTATAAAATAATTCCCATGTGGAAAAATAGAATTGATGATTGCAGCATAGGCTGACATAAGTTGGAGAATACAAGTTGGGATTCACTGGTTCAGTAATAAGAAAAGACAAAAGCACTCAAGAAAAAGCATGTTAAAAAAATCATATTCTGAATATCATCCATGTGACTTGTGCCTAAGAAGTTGTAGAGAATCATATCTCTGCACCACCCACAGTGGTCTGGCACTGCAGCTATCAAGTGTCATAATTGGACCTATAAAGTTTAATAAAGCAAAAATACTCCTCAAATGGGAAAATTATCAAATAATATTCACCATTTAGGAAGAGTTTATGAAAGAGTGTGCCGGTTTGGCCAAAATCTAGCAATATATCCTCTGAGAGGAAACCAGGTTACAACCACCCTTCCCCCCACAGGGTTCGGGGAAAAGAAAATATTTTCCTCGAAGGAAAGTGAATGAGATAAGAACTATTTATTCAACAAACACACAGGAAAAGGATAATAATGCTAAATAATGAAATGAAATCTCTCGCTATAGAGAGAAACCTGGGAAGATTTCAGAGTCCTTCTGTAGGTGTGGTCTCTCTCCTCCTCGGAGCTGGGTCGGCGAGGGCCCACCCCCGGGCCTCGGGGAAAAATTCTCCCGATGTGTTCTGATGTTGTTGAACAGTCCAGAAGAGAAGAAAGGAAAAAACCAAAGTCCCAGGAAACAAAAGTTCAACTTTCCGTCTCACGCCGGGAAGAAAAGGGAAAAGAAAAAAAAAACCGAAACCGCTGGCTGAAGGAAAGCGAGCAGGGTGCTCCCTCCTGCTCCTGCAGCCAGAGAACGCAGAGGAGTGTATCTCTGTGTCCTTGGGAAACTGTTTTGAAAAGTTTGTTTGGTTTTTTTTTTTCAAGCTCAGTTTAAAGGCACAGAAAAGGCACAAAATTACTTTTTGGGCATAGAGCATGATAGGGGATACACATGATAGAGTCACCCCAAGACATTCCACCCCTTATCACATATCATTGGCTCAATGCCCAAATTAATATATTCTAACTACACACACACACACACACATTAATACATATATACAGCTATGTACAAACAGTGACAGTGACACTCAGCAAGCAGTGGTGTACAGGCATTTCACATTACATGTGGTTTTCACCCAACAATCAGATCTCCCTGCGGTACACAACGTGTTGTTCCGTCTCTCTGCATTACCCACCATGTGCAACCAGGTCCCTGAGCAAAGACAACCCCACGGATGGGTTTGTCTGTACTCGAGGCAGAAGTAACCCAAACAGTCTTTCCTAACAGTCCCCTGGCATGCACTACTGGAACCTTATCTCCATCTACTGTATGCAGGGATTCAGATTGGGCTGGACCAGCTCTATTGGTGGAACCCCGAGTGTTGACTAACCAAGTGGCCTTTGCTAGATGCTGTTCCCAATTTTTGAAGGTTCCCCCGCCTAGGGCCTTCAAGGTGGTTTTCAGCAATCCATTGCATCGCTCCACTTTCCCAGCTGCTGGTGCATGGTAAGGGATATGGTACACCCATTCAATGCCATGTTCTCTAGCCCAGGTGTATATAAGGCTGTTCTTGAAATGAGTCCCATTGTCGGATTCAATTCTCTCGGAGGTACCATGTCTCCAAAGGACTTGCTTTTCAAGGCCCAGGATGGTGTTCCGGGCAGTAGCATGAGGCACAGGGTAGGTCTCCAGCCATCCAGTGGTGGCTTCTACCATTGTGAGCACGTAGCGCTTGCCTTGGCGAGTTTGAGGCAGTGTGATGTAATCAATCTGCCAGGCCTCCCCATACTTGTATTTGGACCATCGCCCACCATACCATAGGGGTTTCACTCGCTTGGCTTGCTTGATCGCAGCGCACGTCTCACAGTCATGGATCACCTGGGAGATACTGTCCATGGTTAGATCCACCCCTCGGTCTCGTGCCCACTTATAGGTGGCATCTCTGCCTTGATGACCTGAGGCATCATGGGCCCATCGAGCTAGGAACAACTCTCCCTTGTGTTTCCAATCTAAGTCTATTTGTGACACCTCTATCTTTGCAGCCTGATCTACCTGTTCGTTGTTTCGGTGTTCCTCATTAGCCCTACTCTTGGGGACATGAGCATCTACATGGCGAACTTTCACAAGTAGCTTTTTCACTCGGGCAGCAACGTCTTTCCACTCTTCAGCAGCCCAGATGGGTTTTCCCCTACGCTGCCAATTGGCCTTCTCCCACTTTTCCAGCCATCCCCACAGAGCATTGGCTACCATCCACGAATCAGTGTAGAGGTAGAGCTTTGGCCACTTCTCTCTTTCAGCAATGTCCAGGGCTAGCTGAACAGCTTTGAGTTCAGCAAATTGGCTTGATCCACCTTCTCCTTCAATAGCTTCTGCAACCCGGCGTGTGGGACTCCATGCGGCTGCTTTCCACTTTCGTTTCATCCCTACAATGCGACAAGAACCATCGGTGAAAAGAGCGTAGCGTGTGTCTTCTGCTGGCAGTTGGTTGTACGGCGGAGCTTCTTCAGCACGTGTCACTTGCTCTTGTTCTTCCTCATCACTGAGACCAAAGTTTTCACCTTCGGGCCAATTTGTGATTATTTCCAAAATTCCAGGGCGATTCAGGTTTCCGATACGGGCGCGCTGTGTGATGAGAGCGATCCATTTGCTCCATGTGGCATTGGTGGCATGGTGGGTAGAGGGAACCTCTGCTTTGAACATCCACCCCAGCACCGGTAGCCGGGGTGCCAGGAGGAGCCGTGCTTCAGTGCCAATGACCTCTGAGGCAGCTTGGATTCCTTCATAGGCGGCCAAGATTTCCTTCTCTGTTGGGGTGTAATTGGCTTCAGATCCTCTGTAGCTTCGGCTCCAGAATCCCAGTGGTCGACCTCGAGTCTCACCAGACACCTTCTGCCAAAGGCTCCAGGACAGACCATGGCTCCCGGCTGCAGAGTAGAGCACGTTCTTCACTCCTGGTCCTGTCCGGACTGGGCCAAGGGCTACCGCATGAGCAATCTCTTGCTTGATCTGGGCAAAGGCTTGTTGCTGTTCAGGGCCCCAGTGGAAATTGTTCTTCTTGCGGGTAACCACATAGAGAGGACTCACAATCTGGCTATATTCAGGAATATGCATTCTCCAAAAGCCTATGACACCTAGGAAAGCCTGTGTTTCCTTCTTGTTAGTTGGTGGAGACATTGCTGTGATCTTATTGACGACCTCAGTGGGAATCTGACGCCGTCCATCTTGCCATTTCACTCCCAGGAACTGGATCTCTCGAGCAGGTCCCTTGACTTTGCTCTTCTTGATGGCAAAACCAGCTTCTAGGAGAATCTGGATGATTTTCTCTCCTTTCTCGAACACTTCTTCTGCGGTGTTCCCCCACACAATGATGTCATCAATGTACTGCAGATGTTCTGGAGCCTCACCCCTTTCCAGTGCAGTCTGGATTAGTCCATGGCAGATTGTGGGACTGTGTTTCCACCCCTGGGGCAGTCGGTTCCAGGTATACTGCACGCCCCTCCAGGTGAAGGCAAACTGAGGCCTGCACTCTGCTGCCAAAGGAATGGAGAAGAAGGCGTTGGCAATGTCAATAGTGGCGTACCACTTCGCTGCTTTGGACTCCAGCTCGTACTGGAGCTCCAACATGTCCGGCACGGCAGCGCTCAGCGGTGGAGTCACTTCATTCAAGGCACGATAGTCCACAGTCAATCTCCATTCCCCTTCAGATTTGCGCACAGGCCAGATGGGGCTGTTGAAGGGTGAGTGGGTCTTGCTGACCACCCCTTGGCTCTCCAAGTCACGGATCATCTTGTGGATGGGAATCACAGCATCTCGAGTTGTCCGGTACTGTCGGCGATGCACTGTCGAGGTAGCAATTGGTACTCTTTGTTCTTCCTCCTTCAGAAGGCCTACTGCAGATGGGTTCTCTGATAGTCCAGGCAAGGTATTCAATTGCCTGATGCCCTCTGTCTCTACAGCAGCTATTCCAAAAGCCCACTTGAGTCCCTTTGGGTCTCTGAAATGCCCTCCTTGGAGGAAGTCTATGCCCAAAATGCACGGGGCCTCTGGGCCAGTCACAATGAAATGTTTCTTCCACTCATTTCCAGTCAGGCTCACCTCAGCTTCCACTAGGGTCAAATTTTGTGACCCACCTGTTACACCAGTAATAGAAACAGATTCTACCCCCACATGTTGCGATGGGATTATTGTGCACTGCGCACCAGTGTCAACCAAAGCATCATATCTTTGTGGTTCTGATGTACCAGGCCAACGAATCCACACAGTCCAAAAAATACGGTTTTCCCTGGCCTCTACCTGGTTAGAGGCAGGGCCCCTCTAATTCTGGTTACCCTTCTGTCTATCATTTCCGGCAGATTGGCTACGGGCAACTGGAGCTACTTTCTTTTTAGTAAAATTTCCTTTCTGAGACTTGCGCTCCTTTAATTCATGCACTCGTGCTGCCAGAGCAGAAGTGGGCTGTCCACCCCACTTTTTCACATCTTCCCCACTGTCACACAGGAATTTCCACAACTCACTTCGTGGGATGTACCTTCTCTCTAGGGAACGTCCTCGTTGGGTATCAGAATCTCGGATCTGTACTGCCGAGATTTGGAGAAAGCCCTCTTTCATCTCCTTCTTGAGGTCCTCTATCTTATCTTCCAAATTCTGCACACGTGTTTCCACAGCTGCGATTTTTGTATGTGTTGGGCCATGCACGGAATCTGCATATGCTCGGAGCTTCGTTGCCATATCTTGCACGGTCTCATTTGCACCGTAATTTGGTTTCATCAGTGCTAAAGCAGACTTATATTCTGATGGCCCAAGCTGTATGAGCTTTCGCCACATGAAGGGACCAACTCTGGCCCGGTCTGGACTTCTCAATCCTGGGTCATCTGTGAAGACAACCTCTACCACTCCTAGTTCTCTCAGGCATTGAATCCCTTGTTCAATGGTCTTCCACTGGGTTTGCTGCATATAGAGATCATCTGCACACAGATATCTATCCCTCACACCACTCAAGAGCCGTCTCCAGACACTAGCAGAGTCAGCCTCCCTTATCATCCTTTGGTCAATAGCTGGATCACGTGACAGGGATCCCAAATGCCTCGCTTCAGCTCCGTCCAGCATTACGTCATCACCTGCAGCATCCCAAATACGGACCATCCAACTTATTATGGATTCATTGGGCCGTCGGGTGTAGTCCTTTCTTAGGCTGTGAAGGTCCTTTATGGACAGGGACTCAGTAATGGTTTCTGTGCCTGAATCAGTTGGTGGTTTTGAGGTTCCTTCCCCTGCATCATCATCATCTTTCACTGGGCGATCGGTTTTGGTTGTGTGTTTTTTCCTCGTGACAGGAGCAACTGTCAATGGCTTAGTGTCTCCGTCTGGTTTGGCTGCAGCCTGAGTGACTGGGGTGTCTGCTGGTTTATCTTCCTGCCCCTCTGCCTTTATCTGCTGCTCTACAGTACCCAGCAGTGTGCGATAGGCGTATGCCAAGGCCCAGCATATTGCGATGAGCTGTTTCTCATTAGAATTGTCATTGTATTTCTCTTTCAGATATTTCCCCACCTCAGCTGGGTTCTGAATTTGTTCAGGGGGTAATTGCAAATTATCGGGTCAGAGAATTTCTTCAGGATTTGGCCCATATCCTCCCATTCTCCACCCCACTCAGGATTTTCCACCTCTGGGACAGGTGTCTCCTCAGTCACCCTGGAAATCTGAGCGCTTATTCTAGACAATCTGCAAACTACATAAAGGAAGCTTACTAGATAAACTACATCTTTAACATCCAGGGGAAACTGAACCTTCTCAAAAGATAATGTATCAAATTTAAAGGGGAGGGAGATGAAAGGCTGGGAAATTCTGTCTCCTCCTCTTCTAACAAACTGAGTGCAATTTCCAATAAACTCCCAAAACAGGCCACTGAAACTAGGACTGGGGTTAGGATGGAGAAACGACGTATCATACACACTTTGAACAACTGCCTGTACCTCTGTTGACTTCTTATAAATCACTATCACCGAGCAAAGCAAAATAGAAATCCGGATTCGTGCCCCTGCTCTGTAAAAGTTTCTTATCAGCCATGGGATCAGACCAAGTTGTGGATAGGTAAACAGGCCTAGGGACCAAAAAACCACCAGTACCTCAAGGAAGCCTAGGGACCAAAAAAACGTGAGTATATCCAGCCAAAGAGACATTATGAACTCAACCAACATGGTATCTACTTTACCCCAACACAAATTAGTTAAATGCAAACCAAGATGTAATTAGTACAGGTTTTTTCACTTTCCTTCGAATCCTGCCGACTACGCCAATAAGTATTTGTGCCGGTTTGGCCAAAATCTAGCAATATATCCTCTGAGAGGAAACCAGGTTACAACCACCCTTCCCCCCACAGGGTTCGGGGAAAAGAAAATATTTTCCTCGAAGGAAAGTGAATGAGATAAGAACTATTTATTCAACAAACACACAGGAAAAGGATAATAATGCTAAATAATGAAATGAAATCTCTCGCTACAGAGAGAAACCTGGGAAGATTTCAGAGTCCTTCTGTAGGTGTGGTCTCTCTCCTCCTCGGAGCTGGGTCGGCGAGGGCCCACCCCCCGGGCCTCGGGGAAAAATTCTCCCGATGTGTTCTGATGTTGTTGAACAGTCCAGAAGAGAAGAAAGGAAAAAACCAAAGTCCCAGGAAACAAAAGTTCAACTTTCCGTCTCACGCCGGGAAGAAAAGGGAAAAGAAAAAAAAACCGAAACCGCTGGCTGAAGGAAAGCGAGCAGGGTGCTCCCTCCTGCTCCTGCAGCCAGAGAACGCAGAGGAGTGTATCTCTGTGTCCTTGGGAAACTGTTTTGAAAAGTTTGTTTGGTTTTTTTTTTTCAAGCTCAGTTTAAAGGCACAGAAAAGGCACAAAATTACTTTTTGGGCATAGAGCATGATAGGGGATACACATGATAGAGTCACCCCAAGACAAAGAGCAACGTTAATGGTCAGAGGTTTAGAAAACATCATCTGCAAGGACCAGATTTTTTAAAAATCCTAAAAAAGTAGAAAGGGTAGAGGTGGAAGTAAAAGATGAAAATTACTGCAATCAACAAACCCATCACAAACAGTAAGTGTTTAGTGTCTTTTTCATGTTAGACAGAATAAGAAGTAATGGCCACAGGTTACAATAACAGAGAGTCATATCTGAAATTCAGATTAAAAAATAAAATTTTCTAATGGTGAAAATAAATTAGACTTAATGGATTTCCTATGAATCTCCGTAATTTCAATTTTTACAGATTGGAACTACCCACAAAAGATTTCTTTCTGTCTTTTACAAGAAACTGACTCTTGAAAGTCTTATATACAAACTTAAATTAACGTTTTGAAAACAGGCCAAATGGAAAGAGAGGTTGATGCACCCTTCCCATTCTGGTGGAAGTTACTATTGGCTCTCATATGCAGTGACCAACACATGCTCAGGTGAGTGTTGTTACTGTTCAATTAGATTTGATCTTTGGATAGCTTCAGAGAAGCTGCATTTACCAAAATCTGGGTAGCTCTAAGTGACCTAGCTCATGCAAGAATTTCTTTTGACAAGCATGGGCTTGTGATTTCAGCTTGTGTAGATTTTCATTACAGGTGTAATGTTTTCATTAACCATATTGGTAACTCATAATGCTAAATATGTTGTTCCACTATTCCAGCTGTTCTACTACTGGGATCTGACAAATTCAAAACTGGAGCCAGAATGGTGAGTATCTGTTTCCTGGTGGAGCTGCTAACTCTTACACATCTTCACAGGAAAATATAGTAAGCAAAATTCACAAAGGTGCTTCAAAACTGAAATGCTGAGTACCATAATAGCTAATTCTTGGGAACCTGCTCAAGTCAGAGGCCTGTGCTAAGCATTTAAATTCTTTCTTTTACTGGCAGGTGTGCTGGTTTCATCTGGGGTAGAGCTAATTTTCTCCACAGTCGCTGGTATGGGGCTGTGTTTCGGATCTGGGCTGAACACAGGGCTGTTAATATAGACATGTTTTTGTTATTGCTGAGCAGGGCTTGCACAGAGCCAAGGCCCTTTCTGCTTTTCACACTACCAAGCTGGTGAGAGGACTGGGGGTGCATGGGAGGTCAGGAGGAGACACAACCAGGATTGGTGGATCAAACTGACCAAAGGGATATTCCAGATCATATGACATCATGCTCAGTATATAAAACTGAGAAGAAGGAGGATGTTTGGAGTGATGACATCTCTCTCCTGAAGTAACACTGGATGTGGCCCTGCTCTCCTGGAGATAGCTGAACAGCTGCCTGTCCATGAATAGCAGTGAATTAAGTCCTTGTTTTGCTTTTTTTGTGCGTGTGGCTTTTCCTTTCCCTATTAAACTGTCTTTATCTCAACCCATGAGTTTTTTAGCTTTTACACTTTTTGCTTTTACTTCTCTACCTTTTACTCCTTAATCCCACTCATGGGGAAGAGAGCAGGCAGCTGTGTGGGGCTTGGCTGCTGGCTGGGGTTAAACCACGACAGTGGGTGAGGCTAAGCAGCCTCAGAACAGGATCCACAACTAGCAGCTGGCCAACAGGAGGTACCTGTTCATGAACTGGAAATACTGTCCTGCCTATCAGCTCATTCACAAAATACTCAGATTTCCAGCATAAAACTGCATTACATAGTATAACAATGACCGTATTATATAGTACAGCAATATTACAGAAAACTTTTCTTTAACTTAGTGAAAATCTCATACAACTCTCCTGTCTGACTCACCTGCAGCTTTTTATTATTTCAATTACCTGTTCACAACCAAGGTAGACATCAGTTTAGCAAAAAAAAGTATTGCACTTGATATACATAGAATTAGGGATGGACACGGATTTCTACTGAAGTTGCAGAAAGAAAATAAATTTATAATTTGCAGAAAAAAAAAATTACTGCTCAGTGCTCCCTGTCATTAATCTTTCCTGTTCCTGTACTTCTGAGCCACAGATGTAGCCTGCCCTAGGTTTTACGTAGGCAGAGTGTTCTATCAAGAAAGTCTTGCCTTTTGAAAAAG
The DNA here is from genome assembly GCA_014706295.1 of Lycocorax pyrrhopterus obiensis. Taxonomy (NCBI): domain Eukaryota; kingdom Metazoa; phylum Chordata; class Aves; order Passeriformes; family Paradisaeidae; genus Lycocorax; species Lycocorax pyrrhopterus. Next base: position 124,782,897 of record JACSVZ010000002.1, read on the forward strand.
GATAGCATTCAGGGTATGGATCTGAGCTAGAAGATTAACAACAAAACCCCCAATTCTGATCACTCCAGTGTCATTCTGCAAGGATTCTGGAAATTTACTTCAGTTTGTGCACTTCCACAGAAATGCCCCAATTCCCCTCTGCTACTGAGAAAGGAAGATGGATTTCACCAGTGCCTTCAGCTGTTAGTGAAGATACCCGCTTCCCTAACATAAATCTTTTGGAACAGTTTTCACTGGATGATTTCAAAGCAATGGGATTTCCTTTAACTCAAAGAATACTTTCTTGCACTAAGATCTGCTGGTTCCAGAATTGTAAGATCCAGTAAATAAATGCAGCTGTTTAAAATGCAGCACTTTTTCTCAGGAGAAAGATGAACAACTTTGTCCTGTATGTTTGCAAACATTCTGAGCTTTCTTTGGTTTAGAATTTCAAACCTGAACAAATTTTGCCTTCGATAACTGTGCAATTAGAAACTGGAACCACAGCCCATCTCACCTAGCTATGTTCACAGTGCTCCTACTAAGAAGGCCAGGTGGAAAAGTGTATAAGCTTGGAAAACAATAGGGAGCAAAGATCAAGAGATAGAAGATAGGGCAAGGAATCTGAAACACAAAATGATAAACAATGATTTTAAGATAGTAAAATACTGGAAAGTGGGTTTGGAGAGAGAAATATAAAGAAGATGAAAAATTGTGAGTCAAAAGTCAGTGGTGAATATTAAAATTGACTTCTGGACTTTACAAGAAAAGAATAAAATGAGGTGCCAGTGTGAGTGTGATATTTATCTAAACAAGGACATAAAATGAAAATGGGCAATTCTAATATGTAAGGATTTAGTCACTGATACATATATCTACACATGAGGATCAGTGGAACATGTGTTGGATTTAAAGTTGATATCAAGATCAAAACTTTTAAAAGGCATGACAGAGGAATCATTTGATGACATGTTATGATCTATATTATTCAAGAAATCAAATTAAGTTGTTTTGATTATCTTCTCTTTTCCAAAGATCTGAAATTAACAAAATATTTAGATTCCTTCCAACAGAAAACAGTAAATAATTTCTTCCTTTCTTGAATACAGGCTGCTGGTATGTGCATGTTATACCTCTGATCGTAGAAGCTGAGAGAGGACAACAGAAGATGTTGATTTTTCTTTTTTTTTCCCAAAACTCTTTCCTTAATCGCTCTCACCAGTAAGCTGCTGTAATGCTTATATGAACAGAGCTTCTGCTACATTCAGGTTTAATTTTTTATGTTATTTTTCACTTTTTCTTCATTTGTCATGAGACCAAGTAACAAAACCTGGCTGTAGAGCACAGATCATCTAACTTACTCTAGTGTCTACCATTCTCCTTACTAGCCTTCCATTTTCCAATTGCCCAGGAGTAGTACAGGGCAAGAGTTGACCCTGATGTCAATAACAATCTTATGGGGATGATGATTTACTTAAGAAAACAAAAAGGAACACTTGAATAAGAAAACTGTAAAAATGGAATTGAATAGGGTTTCTATGGGGGACACACTATTCCCTGGGCATAACAGATTTTGCATAGCTTTGATTAAGCAGTATGTTGGCTTTTGGGTTAGTTTTCAGAATAAGGTGGTAGAGATCACCTTATGCCAGATAAACAGAAATAACTTGTGTCATAATGGTCATTAAAATTATATAAGCAATATTACAGAAAACTAAATGCAACAAATTTTCAAATGAGATTCAGTTCCTTTAAAAAACATAGTGAAAATTTGTATCTATAGTCTGGGAAGGACATTAAAAGAGAGAAGGAACCTTGGTAATACATTAGAAAGCACAAGAAAATGAGGCTTATTTTTCTTATAAAATGAACCATGATTTTTATATGCAATTCAAGCCTTGCATTCCTGAAAAGAACATTACGAACAATGAGTCAAGGAAGATATGATTAAAGCCTTCCTTAGTATTGCAAGGTTTTTCTTTGTTTTGGAGTAAAGTTTTATCAGGAATAAATTTTTTCCTTCATAAAATGAAGAAAAATAGGCACTTGTGTTGTTAAGGCAGGTGAAAAAGTCTAAATAGAATATGCATGCAAAATACATGTACAACGTGTCTGGAAAGAACTCAAATTCCTACTCATTGGACTCCCGTATTTTAGGATCTTAATCTCTGGAGGAGAATCTAGCTTCCATCCCAATCAGATGCTCTTCTGAGATGCAAAAGTCACAGGTTTTAAGATTTCCAGGCCAAGCAGAGCACAGCAGTCTCATTTCCTGGACAAAGAATTTCAATAGTGAAGCTAGTATATTGGCAATTTCTTTTCATCCTCCAGGAGCAGCTTTTTGAAAGAAACCTAGACCTGTCAGTGTGTTTTAAGCATATTGCTGATGTTCCACCTGAACCAGCAAAGGGAACATCAAGTCTGGAGTACCAGCAAATCTTCTCACAGGACCATGACCAATGTAGAGTACCAGCAACTTTGAACCTACTGTGCTCCTGTCCCTTCTGATCCAGCCACACACCCCTTGTGTACTAACAAGCTCAGATTACCTTGACTGCTCATTGCTCTTGGTGTAATTATTGCTTTTTTATTTCCAGTGCAATGATAACAAATGCATATTTGTTATCAAAATGACAATGTCTTGCCTAAGCAGCAGTGTGATTTATTTTTGTTTTTCATGGCTTGAATTGCCAGACTGATACGTAATTAAAACAGGCAGCTTGATGTAAAGCACAGTACTGTCATTCTACATGAAAAACTATCAGCTGTTACCATTACCAGACAATGCAATTAGTATCCAAATCTTGGGTTAATCAAGAATTAAAATAAACAAAACAAAACAAAAATCCCCAAAAAACCCACAAAGAAACAAACCAAAACAAACAACCGCCCCCCCCCCAAAAGAAAAAAACCACAAAAAACCCCCCAAAAACCAAAACCAACCAAGTAACTGCCTTTAGGATTATAAAATGGCATACAGGGTTGGTATTTTAATCAATGAATAAACTACTTCCAAAAAAAATTATTAAGAAGTAAATTAACCAACCAGAAAATAGGGAAAAGTTCAAGTTATCTTACCTCGGGATAAGAATAAAATTAAGTTAAAATATAGTACATTGATGTCAAGTAAATAAACTTGCTGAATGCCACTATACAGTAATGCCACGATATCCAAGTGTAGCTGTGAAGTTTCATCCTGACAAACACATTTATGTCTACGTGGAAAATTATCATTTGACTGAGCTGCGTGTAAATCTGCACTGTTCATTTTGTAACACTTTGGCAGCATTCAACACCTATCAGGCAGCTGAAAATTGTTGCACAAGTCACAGCTTCTTTATCCTAGGTTTCCCTTTCTATTTTAGAGTTTATCCTCTGTTACTCCATCCTTGCTCCTGAAGTTATTTTTCCTGAACCTTTTTAAAAAGCCAATCATATAACTGTAATCTACATTAGTGTGTCTATCTAGTGATGTGGCATGTTTTGCAGAAGGTAATTAAACAATTTTTGAAAAGCAGTATTAAGAGAATGTCAGGAAAAAAACCTGGAGTCCCTAAGCACAGCACAGCCAAGCACTACTTCATCATGCTGCTTTTGAGTGTAGAGAACTGGCATTTTGACGGAATGACACACTCCACTTCCAGATGCAAATTAGAAAATGAGGAACCCTGGCATTCACCTTGCTAATCACTGCTCATTCTCTCAGGAAAAAAAAAGGTAGATCTTTATGTAAAGGATTCTGAAGTAAACATAATTGTTTCTAAAGCTGGAACCTCTAGAGTATGAGTAAACTAAAAGACTGAGATGAAAGACAAAGAGAGGAGCAAAATACCAAAATGAATAGGTAGCCAAAACCAAGTGTTTTACTAGAGTATAGAACACTTTCTCTAAATTAAAGGAGCAAGCAAGACAAACATGTAAGAGCAAAATGTGAGTCTGTGACTACTGAGACAACAATTTGATGTGGAATTGGAAACTGCCCCAAAAATCATGGAGGTACAGTGAAATTGTAAGCCACACAATTTTATTGATAATGATGTTTATGCCAATAATGAAAACAATCGTATTTACAGCCACAACATGCCTCTTTTTTTAATAATTCTACCAAATCTATAACCAGCATCAATGACATCTAAACAAATTATTCTTTCTCACATTAGCGAATGAAACCTATAACTTGCGATATAGATCCATGACTTTATTTAATAAGATCCATAATTCCTCAAATAATTAACCTTTAAAAACCTGTGACTAGTACGAGTCTTTGTAGACTGTATTTCATCTGAAGTAAATACTTGTGGCTAAACTGTACCTTTCAAATGAGCTAATGTTGGGAAAACTGGTAGATCTTAAATATGCCATTGCAACCTGTGGAAATCTTCTGTGTTTTTTGTACTACATTAGTTCTTTTTTCCAGGATTATTAGAGAAACAGAAAGATGGCAGGTAAATTTAGAGATTAATCCATTAGACTGTACATGCTTCCCTTTCAAAGTTTGTTAATTTTCTTTCCTCTTTGTCAGTTTTAATTTGTCATTAAAACCAAAATGAAATAATTGTGTCAGTGTCTGCGTTCTTTTTCATAGTCAAGGTTTTAGTGCAGGTATAAAATTGGCTTTTGGATTCTACTGACACTGGTTAAATGATTACAGAGTAACACATGTGGAGTCAAGGCTCCTGACATGTCAAATTAAATCAAAATTAGTTCAATCGCAGTCTAGTGTTTATGCACACTGGTAACATATCTTGTAAAATAGCTATAAAGCTACTACATGCAAAATATTACAATGAAAAGTTAATAATTGCCTTTGGAAACCAATGGCAAGGAATTATTAACAGTGAAATCATTTAGAGTCAGACTCTGAAATACTTTTTCCTTCTGGTAAGTCACTACCTCATTTAAAATAGGACTTTACAAAGCACCTGTCTGTCACATTAATATTCCATGCAATGATTAGGCACCAACACTATCAAAGTCATTCTAACCTTTCAGAACTCTCTTTGGCTAGCTTCCCACATTAGTCATAAAACCAGTACAAAGTCTAGTTCCATTCAGCCTTTTACAGCTATTAAAAAAATTGGAACATTTGATTCACACTCTGACATCCTTACAGAAGAGAGTGCAGGCAGCAGCATTCTCCAGGCTTTTGTAAAGGGTCATCAGATTGAATTCCAAGGCTAATTCATATGCATAATGAAAAAAACATCTTCTTTTCTGAAAACAGCTATGTAAACAAAAGGATCACATATTTGTAATAGACCTTGAAAATAAATAGCAGAGATGTGCTACCAAATTCTACTGTTGTAAGTCTTATTGCTGAAGACAGGGACAGATTATGAAATGCATTTAAACATGAAGACAAGGTGATTAAACCCTAAAGGACCTTATATTGAGGACCTTGACAGAAAACAACGGGTATTAATTTTTACTTGTTTTAGACACTTTAATAATGTTATCCAGGGATCTTATATATGGAATAACCACATTGGCATTAATAGGCTTACCTTTACAGATATGGGTTAATCATAAAATTAAGAGCTGTTGAAACAAGACTTTAATTTCTAACATGTAAGTGATTTTAAGATTAATTAAAAATCCATCAAGATTGTGATAAAATTTCCAGTGTCTTCAATGAAATCAAAGCTGAATAAACAAATGAAAATGCAATGTTTGTCTAAAAGACACAACAGAAATATTAATTATTAAAATGATTTGCCTTTCTTATGAGCTGTACAAATCAAGTTAAATGTATTGCTCTGGTTAGTTTAGGCTCTCTGGGCCCACTTTAATTCAGGCATCTGTGTATGCTGTGTGACAATGCTGTTTAGTGATAAAACACTGCCACATAGCATCGCATTTCAGCATCTGACACACCACATGCTGGCTAAAATGTTCTGCACTTATTTGTCAGTTGGTGCTTTACCACTGAATTCACCAGAAGCCAACACAAGTAAGGAAAAAACAGGTGTCTAACCTCACCCGCAGATTTTCTTACTGCTTTGGTGATAATGGACCATTCAGTTGCTGGGTACAGCAAAAAGAAATAGGACTTTATATAAAACTAGGTCAATAACAAATCCATTCAAAAAAGTAGGGAGACCAAGGTACAAAAACCTGAAGTAACTGGTTCCAAATTATTCAGGCAGCTCACAGAAAAAAAAGCAAATAGAGGAACTCATACTATTGTAAAGTGTCTGGTCAGCAGCTTCAAAAGCCAAGCCTTGCCATTCTGAAGGCAAAAAAATTTGCCAGTTGTTTGAGAAGTTAAAATGTTTGGTGGTCCAAACACTCTGAAACAGAGACTAAAAGATGCTCCTTCCAACTCATCTGAACTCTGTTCCCTTCCCATCACACACACACAACCAAGAGTTCTAGATGTATCTAAGGTACACAAGAAATTAAACTAAGATGAAATTAATGTTTTGGTATCAGTCAATCATTTTTATCATTAGAAAGTCCAGATACAACAGAAGTAAAACTTTGAAGGGAAAACATGTTTTCAAGGGAAAATACATTAATCTCATTGAGTTTTCTTTCAGAAAGATTTGCATAGGCACAAAATAAATAGTATAATATAATAAAAAATATATTCTTCAATGATGATGGTTTGGACCGAGCATTTTTTCTTCTGTTGTTTGTATTATCTGTCAGTGTCTGTTAGAAATGGATTTTTTTTTTTTTTCACCTGCTTTACTATAGTCTTTATAGATGAATCACTCTGTTACATTTCCCTGCTATGGGTAGTAATAATATAGAAGTTAAATGACTACTATTAGAATGAATTATAATAAAGTTCAGAATGACAAAAGACCATTAAAAAAACATCAACACTAATCATGGGCTCCTCATCGTCTATTTTATTATTAAGACCCATCAAATTAATTTTTGTAAACCACATACGTTTCATCAATCACATTGTATGATTTTGTGGTTTGAGGGAAGTTTTCCTCCTTCATGTACATGATCTCTCCACTGCATTCCAAAGAAATTAAACCCAAAAAGTCCAGGACTTCCCTAACTCATTTTTGAAAGCAGTGAATACTTCCTATATCAGGGTTACCACAGAGTGTTGACTTCATTTTTCTTTCTCTTGACCTTCATCTGTCCTTGAATTTTTGTGCGGCTTGTGTGGCAAGTCTTCCCTGTGTGCATCAGCTGAGAATTTTCCTCTGTTGTGGTGAGCTCCTCAGCAGCTGAATTGAGTAATTCAGATTTGCTTTGTCCAACTCAAGCTGTGTAAGAATACCCTAAAAGATATTTTGAGATGAGATTACTTTTTAATCATCTTGATGAACTCAACACACTCATACAGATCTTATAGGAACTCTTTTCTTTATAGAGTGATGCAAAAATCACACTGTTTCTTTCTATTTTATGTAGTTTACAAATCATAATTTAAATTTGGTAAACCAATCAAGTTCATTTCTTTGAGGTACGATATCTCATCTGTAATCAGTGTTCCTGAGACAGGACATCTTCAAATATATAGTTTTTAGACACAATTAAAAGCCACTTCACAAGTAGGTGTTTTAGAAAGAAAATGGCTCCAGTTTCATTGCAAAAGGGTTTCTTGCAGCTTCTCATGATATATAAGTAGATGAAAAGAGATTAATTAGAATCAAGGACCTCCACAGATCTCCATTTAAGAAAAAATGTAGTTTAATATGTTGAACACAATATTGTAACACTGAGACTTTTTCCAGCTGGACCGTATTAATAAATGAAGGGCTTAGCTTCCTTCTATTATTTATTTTAAAGATGTTCTATGGTGCCTTCATCTTTGGACAGAAGCCCAGGTTTTCTGGGGCTAATCAGGGAGAGACAGGTGTCGATACAGCCCCATGCTACATGGTTCAGAGCTTTTCCTGTTTCTCTGCCTCCTAGCAGGCCTGTTTATATTCTTTCATAATCACTGAAGTTCAGGATGGAGCTCTGTGCAATTTGGTAAAATGAGTTTTACTTTTTTATTTGCGTCGGTAGTAGATTCCTTCTTTTCTTATACTTATGCCTGAGAATAACACCAGCAAAAAAAAAAATAGCAGTACCAGACATAAAAGTGTTATATGCTCACTAACTATGAAGAATCCGGCCTAGTAGCGTGAATGTAAACCCAAATACACTGTCCAATCACATACTAACATTGGGCACCTCTGACCAGGTTCCCGTTAAGAAGGAATACAATTTTACAGGGCTGCAAAGTCGGTGCTCTGCTCCAAAGCAGCACACTGAGTGCCTGACATCTCTGTGGGGCCAGAGGACAGATGTCAGTCCTCTCCCACTTGGTAGAACCTTCATTTACATTCTCTAGAAGACATTGGGTTCATATGTCAGAACATAGCATTGCTATGAGGGACATTACCACAGTCTTCTAATTCAACATCATTCCAAATTATTCATATACAATATTTTAAATTCATTTTAATTAAGATCTTGATCCACACATTTTATCCCAGTTTGGTTTTATGGTATACTGTGCATATTAAAGGTTATTATTCATTAAGGAATTTTCTTTTCATGTTCTGTGGCAAGTTGGTGAATATTCAAACAAAGAAATTAATGCTAGGGTCATCACACTTACAATTTCTCCTATGTTATCAGTCCTTGTATTAATCTTCCTTTAATTATAGATATAACTAATGTGTTGTAATATATAATGGATTATGTTATATTTTTATGCATATACAATTATATATAATTGGCTATTATAGATATAAGTGAGATATATAGAACTCAGTCTGGAAAAGAAACAGGCAAACAAAAATTATTTTATTGCTACCAGTCCCCAGCTTTCGACTTTCTGAGCAAATAGACCTTCTCTAGAAGGTCTTTTAAAATAACTCTGCAAGAATAATGAGGAATAGAACACGTTACAGAGAGAGTTTCATTTTTATTTTATTTTGGTTATTATCCAAATAAACGCTCTTGGACTTCAGCCCAGTTGGAGCTCTGCAGTAGGATTTATAAAACTCTGACAACGCTGACTTCAACCCGGGTTTCTGCTTCTCATTTTTGCAGAGCCTGGGAGCTGATCTTCTGTTTGAACTGCAAATCCTGGAACCTTCAGCCCTCAGTTCAGCACCTCTGCATGACAGGGCTGGTGTGTTCAGCTGAGCCTCCTGTCAGACAGAGCCTGAGAGGTTTCATAAGAAATATTTTGCAGTCAATGAACTGCTATTTACTTACAAATAGCCATTTCATCCTAAATGTATACTATTGCTTTTACTCAGAAAAGATAAAACAAAATTAAAGCATATTAAAACCTTCTGTGACTTCCTTCAAGCAGAAGTAAAATGACCTTTCTTCACTAGCTAAAGGGGGATTAAGATACAGTTACCCAATACCACTTTACATTTGAATTGAAGAGTCCATGCAAAGCTTTAATGCTCTCTAGCAAGTGTGTGACAGTTAATTTCTTTTACTTCTACTGAATGTCCTGTGTGTTTTTGATGTTACGTGCTTGTTCCCCCTTTACAAACCTCTTAAAAATTTTCATTATTTACCAAATTACTTAAATATGTAGTTAATTTAAAGCACATAAACACATCCATTGACACTTCACTTGCCCTTTAAGTTAAACATATGTTTTCTGAATTGTAGCCTAAAAGTGAGTCTGTTCACTCACAAAGGTTGTTTTTGGGGATGTCATAGCTCTGCAAGGTGCCGATCACTCTGCTCTTCTTGTGATCAAAAGACCAATAGTGAATTCTCAAAATTTCTTACAAGTTCTCAGCACCTTGCAGGAAAAAACCTACCCTCTATCAGCCAGAAAAATCAAGGTCTGATTTACCTGTGTCTACCTGCCTTCACAGTTTAAGTAATTTTGTGCTCACAAATCACTGACCTGAATTCATGTGCCTAAAGTGATTGTGAGCACAAATATTAGCTCTTATCTAATCACCCAAAGAGTGTATGCACCTGTTATGAATTATGCATGCAGAAATTCAAGCTCAATTATTTGTATATGCAAAGTTGAATACACAAAAAGCCCATTTCTTAAAATCTAGGACAAGATGTTAAACCCACTATATTTTTTACACCAAGTACCAGCTTGTCAGAATATTGAATATTTTATGTCTAGGTAAGTGCATATGCTTAAAAGTGGCTAAATATGGATTAATACAAGATTGTTCACATAAGAACAGGATAATGTTTCTTGCCTGAATTCTGAACATTTTGAAGGCATTTAGTAAACTCACTCAAAGCAGACAACAAACTGTCATTAGAGAGCATAAATTTTTGTATTTGTTTATGTAAATTACTGTGTTTAAAAATAAGACTTTTTAAATGTCAGTCCAATCAAGGTATAAAGAAAAGAGTCAGAAATATTTAAAAAAGTAAAATGGTGAAAAGAAGTAGAAAAAGTCCCTGAACTATGATAACAAATATTTCCAAAAGAAATAACATTGACTGAGATGAGCTGAGATCTTCTTTCTTGTTTCCATTGGTCTGCCTGCTACTGCAAATGAACAATTATAACTGTATGAAACTAGGAAATATTTTTTCCATCATTTCTTTGGTAAGGACGACTGCTATTGAGGTAAGTCAGAAAAATGCCTATTAGCAGGTAAGACAAGGGAAAAGAATCAACTAAGAGCTCATGTTCTGACAATTGACAAGGAGGGACCAAAAGGGAAAAAGAACAGAACAAGCAGAAGAGGTGGAGAGACTTACCAGATATCCTACACAGCCCATCCAAAAGAAAGTTATTCTAAGAACCAAAAATACTAAGCAAACAGGGTTTCCACATTTCTTGAGCTGCGTAGTTTAATATTTGATGTTGTCTTTGCATCCTGTTCAGCTCCCTGCTACAAGTTTACAGCAAGAGCCTGCTAGTGTAAACGATGTGATGGGATTTTAGTAGTGAGAATGAATCTGGCCATTCAGTCTGTGTTAAAGACTAAGTGAAAAACAGTCTCAAGATAACAACTACCTTCTTTATATTCAGTATGGAAATAGGGTTTTGACTTCAGACATGAGAGGCATAGCTGAACAAACATGACCCAGATTCACACTTGCCTGTGCTATGAATTTTGTTTTCCTCGTTGCACAGTGAGCAATCTAAGCTGTTTTAAAAGATCTACTTACAGTGACTCAAAAATATAGTAGAAAATATTCCAATACCATTTTCTTTCATTATTTGCAGACAAATTACCACCAGAAAAAGTAGTAATTATTTTAAATTTTGAACCAGCATAGCCTTTAAAACTAAAATGTGAAAAAGGATTTTTTTTCTTCATATCCTCCCAAATAGCTGTCTGTTTACTGTAAGGACATCTAAGAACTTCAAGTCTAAACAGGAGAGGAAGAATTTAGTCTGTGCTATTTTAAGTTCACAGAAATCTTTAGGCAAAGCAAAACATCCTAGTAATCACCACAGATGAAACGGAAGTGCTTCAAAGAACTAAATTTGCAATTTTGAGTCTTTTTTTCGTTTAAGAAAATGTCCTGAAAGTCCTTGAATTTTGACAGTCTTGCATCAGCTAGCTGCCTGCAGCATTCCCCTGCAGCTGCTCTTCAGATGCTCCCAGGTTGGGATCTGTAGTAACACTGCTTCATATCACAAGTGCAAACAGCTTTTCTTGCATATTTATCTCGTTGCTATCTTGGAAACTGTATGCACAGCACAATAGCTTTTCAAATATTGATGGTATATTCAGTTGTTATCTCCCTTTCAGCTCTCCCTCAAAATGCAGTACAAACAATCTCAGCCTTTGCTTAATAGGCTACATACCTGCTTCTTACTTTTCATCGCACATATTCAAAGTTAAAATAACAGTTTAATTAAAAATAACTGAACAATAAATAAATTCTTAAGTCATCTAAAAGATACTGGCCAAATTTTCAAAAGCAAGTGACTACGTATTTCTGAATATATTATTATGACTTAATGCAGATCTACCAGGACAGACTCAATTGGAAATTCACCTCCCAAATCACTTAGCTGGTATATCATGTTTCTACAGATTGCATGATTATGCAGCCTTTTCCTCCACATCCATTTGGATATAGTGTATAACATAGGATCCAGTAAGACACAACTCTTTCTTTCCATGTCAATCAAGAGTTCAGTTAAGACCCCCAAACATATGTATCTTCTGTAATTTGAGATGGTGTAATAGCTTCCTGTCACTGCTGGTGTTTAGTTGCTGCTCTTAAAGAGCATAGGCATGGATGTGAGTCCCAAAAATACTGTCTATCACCTCTGTGGACAAGGGGACATCTCAGGATAGCTTAAATGGCAAGTGCTGCCTATGTCCGGACACCTGAATCAAGCTTAATCTCCCTTTATAAGCAATGAGTATCTGGTAAATACAATAAAGAGTATGGAAAACTATTCACTTCATCCGGCAGTAGATGTGCATTTATTGTTCAGCTGATTATCTCTACACACTCCATTGATTATATCAAATATAATGCTAATTTAGACAGTGGCTTGCTTGAAGATACTGACAACGAAGTACAGAATTTGAGAGTTCTGTTTCTTAAGATAACCCCCAATGCCTCAATTTCCATAAGCAAGGACATGGACTCTTGCTGTGAGGTGGAGTTCTATGTCCTCATGTATAAACTATGCAGGTATCTAAAATGGGATTCACGCTCATTGAAGAGGATAATCTACAAATCCACACATAATTTGGTGCCAAGATTTTACCAATGCGTTTAATTTTAACATGCACTTCTAGGTTTGTTTTTCTGCTTACTCCAGACTGCCACAGTCTTGGACACATTTCATGGCTAAGCTTGATTTAGTAAATATTAAAATAAACATATAAAGTTTTGAGGGACTGGTCTCCCTGCTACAAGAGGATAGTTCTCATTATTGGGCAGCAGATTATTCAACCTACACTTTCACAAATAGTACTGTATCAAGCCACTGTCTTGGAAAGGAAAGAACTATAAATTAGAACCTTCTTAAAATGTGTAGGCTATTTCCCTGATCATTATCTTAAATGAGAGGAATCTCTCTCCATGAGTAGCTGTTCTTACGGAAGCAGCCTAGATGACTGGATAACTAAAGTTTTAGTTATCTGAGGCTGAGTGACTGGTGTGTTGCCCTGTCTGGCAGTCAACGGGGCTGCTCCCACTGCTGCTCCACCACAAGCAGCACAGGGAAGAACAAGAGTGAGGAAACCCATGGGGCAAAATAAAATCAGGGAAATCATGCAGCAGGTACTGTCACAAGCAAAGCAGACTCTACTCTGGGGAATTTAATTCAATTTAAAGTATTTAATTACAGATTTGGGTATTGTAAACAAAGAAGACAAACATTTAAGCAATTAAAGAAGACATCTTTCCTCCCCCTTTCCCCAGCTCACCTTTACTGCAGGCCTCCCCTCACCTGGTTATCACCACAGATTATGCTCTTCCTCTTTGATGAGGTGACATGTGGGGCAGGGGGTTGGGGTCAGGGTATAGAAGTGTCTTCTGCTGTTCCTCATTCCTTCCTTTGCTTCTGCTCCTTCCTTAATGCTTGTTTCCTCCTCTCTGGTGCGAGTCCTCCATTGGTTTACAGCTACTCTGTAGGAATGGGCAGCTCCACCATGAAGAACCTCATATGCTCTCATGTCACTGATCCTTTTCTCTCAGTGTTTTACCATTCTTTCTTAAATATGTTGATCCAGATGCATCTTCCCCTAGGCCAAAGGGTTCAGCTGTGCCCTGCTGGGTGGGCTGGCACCATCTGGTACTGGCTGTGTCTGGCACAGAGCAGCTCTTGTCTCCTCACAAAGGCTGCCAAGCAACCCCCGCTACCTGCACCTTGCTCTTTATATGCAGTGAAGAGAGACGTGTCCCCTCTAAAACAACTTATCATCAGCCTGCAAAGGGGAATCTGCAGTAAGTCACCCTTCAGATGGTAAAAGGGTCAGCATCATGTTTGTTCCCTGGTATCTTTGATGCTCTGAGGTGGTGTGTGTTGCCAGTCCGCCATCATCCACTCGGGGAGCAGCCACTTCAGACCATGGGCTTAATCACTGGCAGCAAAAAGTGTCTTGTAAATCTCAGGACAAAACACACTGTGAGATAGTAACACAATAGATACGAGCATTTCTTTTCCTAGTGTTCAGCTTCTCCTCTGGCCTTGTTTATATATCCGTCTTCAATTTTAAAACAAATACCTTGTTTAGCAAGACTCCTCTGAAGTGGTTGCAGAGCTTTTATTGAGATGCCCTGAATGAAAGCTCCCGCTGTGCCACCTTGTCTACTGTGGTGGCAATAATTTCAAAGGATTTCAACAACCTAGTCATGTATGATCTTGATCCTTTCCTGAACCGCACTGACAACCTACACTCAGAATGTTTTTTTCTCATGAGTCTCTTCCACTTTGATCTCAGAGTTTTAAAAATTTTCCAAGTTGATGTTAAACTGCACTCTTTATAATTCTTTTATGTCTGTCTTTGCATGTCTTCTAGCCAGTTTAGCACCAGTGAATTAATATGGAACTATTATTATCTTCTACATATAGGTCACACTCAAATGCTTCCCTTAGTGTCGCTTTACCTTAGGCCCTGGGATTTTGGTCCTCATCTGCAGGTAGGCATACACTCTGGAGCTACAGAGCTGCACTGACCGCAAGCAGATACCTGGAAAATTATAAACAAGTCCAATAGATGCTAAGAGATGTGAATATTAATGCAGAAAGGAAAGTTACAGCATTTAACTTCCTCCAATGCTTGCTGCATTCATTAGAGGGGTGACAAGGAGGCTCCCCACACACCCCTGCTACTGTCTAAGAGTTAATATAGCATAACAGCACTGTGGATGCTTTCCTTTGTTTCTCTGATTGCTTGGCAGAAATACAGGAGAGGCACTTGGCAATCTATGTAATTTCTGCCATTAGAAATTCCATATTCCATATCTGCCATTCCATATGGATCCATCTTCCAACTTTCTCTGCAATTTGCTCTGACATTTACCAGACGAACAAAAGAAATGTGTACAAAATATATCCAAAGGTTTGAATGCCTTGAGAAAGTTTAAAATTCATAAGCATACCAATACCATTTTAGATTTTTTTGAGGAAAAAAAGTTAGAGTGAACTTCCACCAGTGGAAGGCTGGCAGATATAAGGGAACTAAAAACACAATTTCAAATATAATGTCAAAAACTGAGATACAACATCTAAAATTAAAGGCTTTAATTTTTTTTTTTTTTTAAGAATAATACTTCAGCAACTATAAGGTGGGTTTTCTGTTTGTTTGATTGTTTATTGGTTTTGTGGGAATACACATTAAATTAATGAAATTTATATGAAACTGGGGAAAAATTCGTACAGTTAGAGGAAAATACAGCATCTTTCAAGCTATAAAACAGTGCAAATACAGAATTATCCAGTAGTTACTCTTTATTCATTTGATTATTTGAATTGTAAAATTTATTAGGTTGCTTACTTACTATGCCCGTGTAACTACAGTTTAAATTTATAAGGCTACTTTGCTTAACCATGCATATACTAAAAGGTATAGGTAGTTTCCATTCTCATGCACGTATGTAATTGTGACTATTCAGTTTATCAAGCAAGAAGTGAATCAACAGTGTCACTAGGTTTGTTTAGGCTGACATATTCTTCCATTGTTACTTTCAAAGTCCAATGGTTTCTGAGCTAAGAGGGCAAGAACTTCGACATTCTGGGCAGTGAAGCAAAAATTGCTTTTTGTCATTAAAACCAAACCATCCTGAAAAATAATGATTTGCTTTTAATGGATTTTTTCCTTTATACAGGTGTTCACATGCATCAAGCTACCTTTAATTTGGGTGGTTTAGGATTTTGCAGAAGCAGAGCAAATATATACAGCGGTTAACAAAGTGTACAGCATCGATATGTTTACTGATTCTCCACTAGAGTTTATACAAAGGGAAGGAATTGTCAATTTCACTTTGATCATACTAAACTTGTTATACTTTTCCTTTCTCTGTAGTGGCATCCTAACTGCATCATTTATTCTGCAATTTCAAAGTTGTGACTTGTATTTTGTAGTCTTCACTGTTAGGATTTCAGTACAGCTGTAAATATTTTCTGAATTTGAGCAGTAATAGTCTTTTCTGTTCAAAAAATGGTATTGCAATTCTCCCTCAGAACTGTTGAAATATTTATAAAATGATAGAAAACCATCCATCAAAGAACCTTAATCTAGCTGTTCACTTGCTTTCGGAATATTAAGGTCAGCCATCACTACTGATACTTGTTCAGGAACCCAGAGCCAGAGCAAGAGAGAAAAAACAGATTACATATTTTAGTAACAAGATTCACTGCTTCTTTTCTGTAACTGCAGACATTGAATTTATTTGTGCAAATATGACAGAAGCATAGAAATTAGAGATGCATAACAGCTCTGTCCCATCACCACTTTTGATCTTCATGGTATGTTTTGATGGTTAATAACTTGCTGTGTTACCAGTTCTTCGTGGCGCCAGCCTTGACATGGAGTTCAGAGTCCCAACAGCCAGCAAGACAGAAACAAGAATGTGTGTGAGTGGGATGCCCAAATTGTCTGAGTGGGCGATTCCAAAACTGATCTTGGTAAATAGGAATACAACGGTAAGTCCAACCAAACAGCAATTGGGGAATTAAGAGACCTGTGGGGGGAAAAAAAAGTTAATCTAAGCAGATATACAACTGAGAAACAATGATAGGTAAAGACGGGAGCAGGGCAACAGTGGCACTGGTGTCACTCTTTCAGATGTGGCTCCATGACACAAGGGGCTCTGCCTGTGCCCCCAGCCACAGCCACCATCTCACTCACAGACACCAACGGGGCACTTGGTGAACTGCACCGGAGGGGTTTAGGTATCTCCCCTCTGAGATTATGGGGGCAGCCGGTGCACTCATATCTCCCCGAGAAGGGGGCACAAGCAGGATGTTCCACAGGCCTGGGGGCCTGCATCAGCCAGAGCTTCTGAAGAAGTACATGTGCATGTATTACGGTGTTGGGGATCTAAAGAGGGATTAAGGTTTATCAGGATTACATAATGTATTTAGAAAGCACTTTGACGCATGTTAGCATTTACAATATTGTGGTTTATGTGTCCTATTGCTAATATTGATCCTGAATATACAGTCTGCTGATTCTCAATTAATTACACCTCATTAATAAATCAGTAAAACCACTTGAATCCTGATAAACTACATGACCTGAACAGGTTTTCCATCATGCAGGGACTTGATTTACTAATGAATGTCTAAACTGTGATTAAGCAGCTTGGAAACATGAAAGCTTATCTAGCTGCACCCACCACTTTTCTTGCCAGTCTGACAGTTCCTATCTGATTTTAATTGAACTCACATGAAGTGAAAAGTATTCTGCTGGCAGTTCTGCTCCTCTCATCTGAGCAGTCTAGGATAAGTTAGAGGACTGAAAAGACCACATTTTTTCAGCTGTTTTTTGGGGGAGTGATTTTGGGGTTTTTGTTTGGTTTTTTGTTTGTTTGTTTGTTGTTTGCTTCTTTGGTTTGGTTTTTTGTTTTTGTTTCATTTTGTTTTCTGGGTTTTTTTCACTTGCATTTCAGTGCACTTTTATTTCTTTTTAATTTTGCAGAGCTTTTGGGTTTCTTTTGTTTCTCTTTTTGTTTTTTACAGTGGGTCCTTCAGAAGAAACTCTTAGCTCATGGTCTCTTCTTTGCCTCTGCATTGTACTCTTCTCTCATTGATTTCCTGATTGTAAAGAACATGATAAATTATGTTTGGTACAGAGACACAGTCTTCTACAAGTTAAGGATGTTTTGCCTTTCAGTTTGTGGCCTATCACAGAATAAAAATATCTCTGATTGGTTTTGTCATACGTCCCGCATATCTAATCACGTTCATTGGCTTGCAAGTTCAAGCATGTTAATCACCCTTGGCTGTTTCCACTCAAGACTCAAAAGTAACTGAAAATAACAGAGAAATCACTCCACTGTATTTTGAGGTCTACAAAAACTGGTGCATACCTTAACTTGACAAGTCTTTTTTAAGCCAGAGGCAGATCACGATCAACAATCATAATTTACGGAATGATTCAACGCCAGACCAAAAGTTGTTCAGTGAATTGTGAAACAGGTCTAAGAAAACACTTCTCTTTTCTGAGAGCTTCAGCTCAGTCTTTTGATAAATTCCTTAAATAAAATTTGAGGTTGAGGTTTCTACTGACTGAAAATACATTTAATAGGCTAAATAACTTGCAAACCTCCATAAGTGAACACATTTAATTTGCACTAAATGTGTAGTTGGAATATTTATTTTGTCCTCTACCTACAGCACTACCAAACTGATCAGAAAATATACTCTGGAAGGTCAGGCCTGAAATTTAAATACTAGGTCTGGTATTTAAAATTACCTCATTCTTTCTGCACAGTTTGCAACCTTATTAGTTGTAGATTTTGTAAATATATGTTTACTGGTATAATGTCCTATGAACATTATCCTGTAAACTAGTATCTTTTCTCATTCTTCTTCAGTTTCTATTCCTGTCTTTCCTCCCTCTGTTATTCATTTTTTAAAAAAAATTTAACCCTTTCATGTTAAAGAAATAAGTAGCATCTTTCTTTATGTCTAATTTTTTGTATCATCTTAAATGTAATTCTTGTCACAGAATCACAGAATCACAGAATAATTAGGGTTGGAAGGGACCTCTGGAGATCATCTAGTCCAATCCTCTGCCAAGGCAGGGTCACCTAGAGCAGATTATACAGGAATGCGTCTGGGTGGTTTCTTATTCCTATCTTGATGTTTATATACAACAATTTCTGTCAACCCACACAGACTAGTTCAAGTGCATATTATGTGATATTTTTCAGAATTAATTATTTCATAATTTTCAGTGCATTGACTATTTGGCATGAAAAATTTCTTTTGATATATTTTTAAATTGAAGTTGCAGAAGAAGTTACTGCCTCAGAGATGGTTAATATGCTATCCTTATTTTGAATGGCAAACTGCCCAATAGTGGTGGATTGAGATATAATTTAATTATTATATTGGAATAACTTTCATCTATTAATTTTTATAGTGATGACATTAAAATACATCAAAGAGTGTAAAAACTATAGGCAATTTTCCAGATCAGTGTATCAGATACTTAAGTCTTTGGTGTATGAATCCAGATAACTATCCAAGGAGGACTGAGGCCATCTGATACAAGTGCCTGAGGGAACTGCCAAGATTCCTTCCTTAGGATAGACTACTTCTGGGGGAATTTTTTGAGCCTTGTGATTATTCTGACAAAAATTCCAGGCAAGTGACTGAAAGGTCAGTATCAGGTGCTTCAACACCAGGAAAAATTAGATCATTACTTGAGACTCCTGGCATAGTAACTGGAATGTATTTTACTGGAACCTGATTGATTTTCTTTCTTAATGTTGACTCTTAACACAAGGGACACTTATTACTATTGTACTCTATCCTCTACTGCATATTAGTGTTTCTCATTTTTATTAATCCCATTAATCTCAGAATTAGATAGTATCTCATAGCAATTAATTACATATGCTAATTATGTGTTCTGTAAATTAGCTCTCCAGGTTTAAAACTGCTTCATAATTAAATTGATTGGACTACCTTAAAAAAAAAAAAGAATAGTTGCACTTTTTATTTGCAGATATGTATTTTTCTTATCTTTGAGTGTTCTTAATCCTTAAAATACCTCCTTGCACTAAAGTTGCTCTATACGTCTAATCCTTCAGGATCTGATTCAGAACACACAGGAAGAAATAATACTCCTGGGAAGTTTGATATTCTACTGTTTTTTTAACACAAGAGTAACCATACTTATGAATTTTCAGGTGTACTTTCTAACCAGAAGATCAGACTACATTTTTAAGTTCTTATCAAGTGTTGTTGCACTGGTATTCTAATATCACAGAGGTTGGATAGCAATTCTGGAGACCATCTAGTCTAATGTACTGCTCAAAGCAGGGTTAGATAAAGCAGCTTGTTTTGTACCATGTTCAGCTGGTTTCAAACATCTGCATGAACAGAGAATGGGAGAGCTTCTATGGGCAACTGTGCCAGTGTTGAAACAACCTCACAGGAAAAAGAAAACGCTTACATTTAAATGGAATTTCCTTTATTTCAGTTTGTACCCATTGCCTCTTGTCCTGTCAATGGACAACAAGGAAAAGAACCTGAGTCCATTCTTTTCATACCCTCCCTTCAAATTTTATATATATTGATAAGATCACTACTGACCCTTTTTTCCAGGCTAAGCATTCCCACATACCTCAAACTATCCTCTTAGGAGAGATGTTCCAAGCCATTAATAATCTTCTAGACTCCCTCCCATATTTTGTACTTGGGATTCCACAACTGGACACAGTGCTCCAGATGTGCCTCACCAGGGCTGAGCAGATGAGAAGGGTCTGCTGGCAGTGTTCTGCTTAATGAAAGCAGGGATGTTGATGACCTTCTCTTCTGCCAGGGCTCATTGCTGACTTGTGTTCAACTCGGTGTCATTCAGGACCCACAGCTGCTTTCCAGCTGGATGGCTCCCGGCATATACTGGTGCATGGTGTTGTTCCTGTCCAATTGCAGAACTTTGTACTTGGTTCAGCTTCCTGAGGGTTTGGTCAGCCTTCTATCCCAGCTTGTCCCAGGCTGGCAACACAATATGTAGGTCCTTCAAACTCACAGCTTTGCTTTCTTGCTTGCCGATATGCATCCAACACCACCTGGTAGATCTGTCCTTAGATCTTTCCAAGAAGAAAGAAAATGTTACCTCTGATGATGAGATCAGGCTGAGAAAGACAGGGCTGTTCAGCCTGGAGACGAGAAGGTTGCATGGAGATGTCATTAAAACCTTCCAGTATATGAAGGTGGCCTAAACAGAAGCTGGAGAGGGACTCCTCATCAGGAACTGTAGTGATAGGACAGGGAGTAATGGGAACAAACTGAAAAAGGAGAAATTTAGATTAGGTATTAGGAAGAAATTCTTTACTATGAGGCTGGTGAGACACTGAAACAGGTTGCCCAGGGAGCTTGTGGATCCCCAAACGCTAATGTTCATTCTACCCATATTGCTTAACTTCAACGTGAAAAATACTTTTACAAAATAGGCCATTGTTTCTAACAATATACATGAAATCTACTATTGATCATATGGAACATTGGTGCTTTATGTATTGAATATACTTGAAGTAATCTCTGACCTTACTAGGTTCTCAGGGAATAAAGTAGTAATATTGTTATTTGCTATCTGAAGCTCCCTTTCATCATCTGATGGTTTAGTGTAGGGTTAGTGGCGTGATCTTGAAAGAGCTCAGTGTGGGCTTAGATCTGTTCTCTGTTAATTCAGTGGGAGTTTTATTACCGACTTCAATGTAAGCACAACAAAGCCCGCATGTACCCTGCTTTTGAATATCCCACCTAATAGCAAATACATTCGTTCTTATTTTATTTTTGGTTTATATGCCTCTTTATTCTGTGATTCACTAATGCCTTTTCATATTCTCTTGTGCTGTGGGTTTAAGAGTTCTTCCACTTTTATTAAACTACTTGTTCTTTTCATTTGAACTTAAGCTGAACATTTAATTTAGCCACTATTTTGATTACTGCAATATCATTCATTTTGGCATATTTTGAAAGACATTCATGACCAAGAGAAGTTGAAATGCAGTCCTTTCATGAATTGTTTTAAGAAAACTAGGAAGTTTAAAATTTTTATTACCAGCTTATTTAATTTTCAAAAAATAGCCTTCTTAGAAGTATTTTATAAATGGGTCATATATTTTTGTACATATACATCATTGTAACTAAGTCACTAGACTTTTTAAACCAGAATTCTTTCAGAGTAATAAAGAAACATATCTCTTCTAAATATACCTACAAAAGCCTCAAACTGAGTTTGCTGCTTCGGACACCACTAATGTTCTGAAAAATTCCCATACTTAAAACACATTTAAATTTCAAAAGTCTTAGCTACTGCATTATTTTTATTGTTATAGGACTACAGGCACAATTGTAGTTTAAACAATTTGGCAGCTATATGACTGAATGTGTCATTTTGACCAAGTATCTAACAGTCAGAGTGCATGTCTTCACTGAGTTTTTCTAACTTTCTCCAATATCCTTTTCAGTCCTCTCTTGGCTTCCATATGTAACACTGAAGCATTTTCACCAAGTTTTCTCTCCTCTATCCATTTGAATTTTTGAGTTTATGTTACATTAAAAAGTAATCATTGACATTGCTCTACCACCTGCAACATTTCTTTGGTATTGTTTTTAGGTAAAATCTCACTTGCAATGATAAATAAATAAAATCAAAAGCTTTCTTAGCTAGAGAAGGAACATGGATAAATCCTTTTCTTTTTTCCAACTCATCTCTGGAGAACCAGAAAAAAAGATTTTTAGAGCTTGCCAGAAGGACCTACTAGAAAAGCAAGACTCAAACAGAATTTATACTAGTATATTTCAAGGTAAAAGGAATTCCTTGTCAAGTCCTGGTAATAGGTGAGGAAGATGGAAGATTGTGTGGTTAATATTAATGGAGAAAATTCAAATAACCTTGATCCTGAATAAGAAAAGAAAATGTGTTTGAACCTTCCATTGATTAGTTGCATACAACCTTTGTTACTTTATTGTTGGTTTTTTTAACTCATTCAGATTTTTCCACTCTTAAATAACCCTTAGTTTTACTTATTGCTCAACTATTTTTATTGTTTCAAATACACAGAAGTGTTCCACAAAAATGTTTTGTTATATAGCTAAGTATAAGAGGGAAGTATGCTGATTGTGTCCGTAAGCCATTCTACTGAGGCTCCCATAAAGGTCACAGAAACTCGTGCATGGGAAGCCAGACTCCTCAACAGAAAGGTCACACTGCCACTAGGAAAAGAGGAATGTTAGGATCAGCATAGAAGCCACTCCTGTTAAAGGAAGGCAGAACTATCAGACAACAGTGGAATGTCTAATTTTCAGACTATAACAACTCATACAAAATACAGTACGTTTTTCTTTCTTCTCAGCTATTGCAAGGAGTATTCCATCTTATAAAAAGACTAGTTTTGGTCAGTGGTCAGGAAAAAAAGTTACTTTTATAGCAAAGGAAGAGCATAAATATAAAAAAGGACAGTTAGATATTTTAAGTGAACTTGCCTCTCAACTGACTAACACACTACTGTGATTTCCCTACCTGAGTGAACAGCTGTTCCCTTTCACCATGCCCTGTCCCAGGTCAGAGGAAAGCTGAGGAGGCAGCCTATGGCAATCCAAGTTAAAAGTCACTTCTCTCTCCCCAGCCACAGCTACAGGCATTTTGCATTTAACAATTTCTCATTATTTGCAAAATGGATGAAAAACAAAATCCTCGAGCAAGATGTGTCACAGTTTAAATAGTTGGAGTCGGCAAAAAATCATGTTTGCATGAGCCAGTAGCTCCAAAGAAATGTTAAGGGAACATCTTGTGAGATTTTAGAACCAGTTTCCAGTACAGGTCCCCGATTAGTTCACCTCATACTTGCATTGCCAGCAGTTCTGGAGGAGATAGAAACACATAGTAATGGAGGAGAGAGTTGGAGGAGAGCATGCTGAGTTCAAGGCATATGAATTGAGGACACTGTAACTGTTGTGAAATAATGTCTGGAAAAATAGACTGATGGGGAAACAAAACAGAATTTGTCTTACAGATTTTGGGTTTAGCAGAGTCCTTCAAAACTTATGACTCAGTGGAGAGGGGCTGAGACACTGGTCCAGGTTTAATCCCAATTCTGTTCCTTCATCCATCAGCCAATCTTCCAACTTCTCCAACAGTGACAGGAAAGGCTCTCAAGCTCTCTTTTATCTGCATTTCTACCCATTTGTTCAGTTTTTTATAGAGTGCAAAGTACGTAAAAACAAATTATAAAATGTTCCCATTTCTGAGTGCAACATCATAAATACAGAGGTCAGTTTAGGGACCTCTAGGGTTTAGAGGCTAAACCATTTTCCTGGCATTGTGATCTTCATGATCCCTCAAGTCAGAGAGAGTTAATGAAGAACTATGTGTAATTCTCTTATGTAATTCTGTATGAAACTGGTTATGCTCAGAAAATCCCAGCCTTGTTTTGTATTGACTGAGGTGAAAAAGTATTTTATTCCATATATTTGGCTTTGAGGGGACTGTCGATATAGACATTTGAACTAAATTGAGTAAGAAAAATGTGAGAAGTTAGCACTAGGAGACTTGAGTTCTATTTCTTTGTTGTCTGTTTATTCCTTTTCATAGTCTAACTGTACATTTTAGGAATTCTTGATTATGGCTTCTCAAATGAAAGTAATGTATACCTTTTGTTTCTTTGTTATGCATAACAGGAAAGTTTTTAGGACAGTATGGATTACACAGATTCCCTAGTAGGCAGCCACAAAAAAAAAAGCAGAAAAACACCCAAGAATGTACTTTTCTTAATTAATGCTTGAATTAACATGTTTCTATCTATCTGCTCCCTGTAAAAGATAAAGCTACCAAAGCTTCAATTTATCTGTATGTAACTTTTTTCTGACATCGCTCTCAGGCAAAAAAAACACAGAATCACAGAATCACAGAATGGGTCAGGTTGGAAGGGATCACAGTGGGTCACCTGGTCCAACCTCCCTGCTCAAACAGGGTCATCCCAGAGCACATGGCACAGGATTGCATCCAGAAGGTTCTTGAATCTCTCCAGTGAAGGAGGCTCCACAACCTCTCTGGGCAATCAGTACCAGTATGTGGTCACCCACACAGTAAAGATGTTCTTTCTCATATTCAGGTGGAACTTCTTGTGTTCCAGTTTCTGTCATTGGCTCTTGCCCTACTGCTGGCACTTCTTAGAAGAACCTCACTCCATCCTCTTGACTACCTCCCTTTAGATACTGATAGACATTAATGAGGTCCCTCTCAGCTGTCTTTCCTCACAGCTGAATAGGCCAAGTTCCCTCAGCCTTTCCTCATCAGACATATGCTTCAGTCCCCTCATCATCTTTGTAGCCCTCCAGTGGACCTGCTCCAGGAGCTCCATGTCTCTCTTGTACTGAGGAGGCCAGAACTGGACACAGCACTCCAGGTGAGGCCTCACCAGAGCTGAGTAAAGGGGCAGGATCACCTCCCTTAACCTGCTGGAAATGCTCTTGCTAATGGACCCCAAGACACCATTGGTCTTCTTGGCCACAATGACACACTGCTGACTCATGGACAGTTTGTCCACCAGGAGCACCAGATCCTTCTCCACAGAGTTTTTTCAGCAGGTTGGCCTCCAGCCTGTACTGGTGCATGCGGTTATTCTTCCCCATGTGCAGGACCTGCACTTGCCTTTGTTGAATTTCAGTTGGTTTTTTCTGCTTCTCTCCAGCCTGTCAAGGTCCTTCTGAAGGGCCACATGGCCCCCTGTAGTATTGGCTGCTCCTACCAGCTTTCCTTTCCAAAAATCCAATGTGTTCAGCTAATGGCTTCTTCACCAAAATTTTCTTCTACCTGCAGTGTTAATCTCATGGTTAAAATTCAAACGTAAATATACTTTATTTATTTGGCTTGGTGTGCCCCGGCTTTGTGATAATCCATTTTTGATAGCATTCTTTAATACCTATTCCATTTTCATCAACCCATCTTAAATCATTTTTCATAGCAGTCTCATGTAATCTAAGAATGGAGTGTACTTCAGAAGGACCCCTATCTAGTGAGAGTAGAGGGTGGTGGAATGTGATGGGACTGGTAACACAGCCTATCTGTTAATTGTTATGTTATTCTTGTTTTATTTTATACTGACGATTTTCTGAACGTAATGATTGCTTGACTGGCAGATTCTGAACTAAGATTTTTGTTTTCAGATACCAGGGTTACACTTTTCAGATACGTTGATGAGTTTAAAATCTTATTATTCTTATCTCCCCTCTGGCAGTGTTAAGAAGCAAAACATTTCTAGCCGTTGCTGGTATAACTGTTGGGCAAACATCAATGAGCTCAGAAGTAGAAGCTGTTTACAGGTTCAGGATGATGCCATATGGCCTACTCTGATACCTGAACCTGAAAGTTTGCTGTCTCTGTTCATTGCATATCTTCACCAGTATTAATCACTCCTTGCTGTATGATGAGAATGCATCAACAATTGAATCATATTTTTTTCTGATAATAAAACTGCTTTGAGCATTGTCTCTTTTAGCTGCTTGCTCATACAATTGTACTTGAGACAGGCAGATATAACTTTATATTCCTTTCAGCTCTCTTTTTAGTAAGCATAACCAGGCGGACTCCTTCTACTGTGTATTGAGAAAGCTGAAACAAATTTTTCTTCTAAAATACAAAAATAGTTATCTTGATTCAATGAGAGGTTTCATCCAGATACGTGTTATAGCGGCCAGTAGCCCGTATTCAAGCAATGATCCATAACGTAAAGCCAGTAGTAGATGTTTCTCTGAAGGAAGTAAATTTTGTTCCAAGTGTACTCTTTATCTTTTATGTCAAAGCGACCTTTCTTAATACTGAAATAAACGTTACAAATTATTAAGTAATTTACCAACAATTATTTTTTTCTATTTCTCCTTTTTATTCCAATGAATTGGAACAACTTCGTTTTGTTTTATTAAGATGTATTTGTCAGAGGTTTTTATTAAAAAAATATTTCAGACATTTGGCCAAGAAATAAAAGCCATAAATCCCAGTCCATAAAGTATAATGTATGGGATAAGGATTCAGTAGACTCTGGTTTACATGTGTTGTGATTACATCTATACACCTCCTCCATTTAAGTCATCAAAACATTGAGAAATTAAGGACTCAGGTACATCATCTTTGTCTGTGATGTTTCAAGTTATCCTAACTGCTGAATGCAGAATAAAGATAAAAACTAATTGAAAAAAATTAACACCTGGAAACATCACCCTCAGGGAAAAAAAGAGCAAAACCAAAAATTAAAATGAAAAACAGCGCAAGGCTGAAATTCTCTAAAGAAACCTTTTTTTTTCTGTGTCTGTAAAAGCATTTTATGAAACATTGATTCCAAGATGTCAAATAAGTTTATCACTTATTTGCTTGTCTTGACATGTTTTGGTGTTGGCTACTGTAAAGTAAAAAATCATGTCATGTAACTCTCCCGTGAAAATTTACATGGAAACAACATTTATCAAACACAAGAATCACAATCTAAGGAATGTTTTGTCAATGCAAGCTAAAACCTTTCTAAACCTGCTTTTGACTATTGTGCATAGCAGGAAGATAAGATACTCAGATATTGATGTTGGCAGCACTGCAAGTTTTTGTCACAAATTTTTTTTCTAAGACTGTTTTCTCTGTCTCGTAACATGTTGAACCTCTGTCTCTGCATTTCTAAGATTGTGTATTCTCTATGCTGACTGAAAGATGTCTTTCTCACTGGATCTGGACATGACTGTAGGTCAAAACTCCCTGTTGCCTAGAATATGGCATTATTTGGCATGAAAAAGTGCAGCAGAAATTTATCTTCAGTCTTGACTGCTCTCATGATGCCTACTTCAGAATGCATTTATTTTATCTAGGGGTCCTTTTTGTTATTATATCTTGGTATATTCTGCTGGACAATTTAAAGGAAAGGAAGCCTCATTAAAAATTAAAGGAAAATACTTCATCACGAAGGGGTGAAAATGAGGGCAGTAAAAAAAACTACATGAGCACAAGAGCTAACTTAAGTAGAAAGATGTCAGAATCTGTTTCAGAAGGGCATGTGTTCAGGTCTTTCAATCATGTAAGAGTACTTCTCTGCTTCCCTTACTTTTGAAGATGGCAGGATTTTTGAAACAGACAACCCAGAAAAATTATGTAAGATAAACCTAAAGAAAGCAAATGTTCCCATGATACTCTATTTCTGTCTCTACCAAAGTGCCTACTCTCTGGATATGTACATCACACAGGTAAAATATGCAATGAAATTAGGATGATTACTATTTGGGTGCAGAAAATACAAAACATTAAACGGATGAAGAAACAAATCTAATCACTGAGAATGTGGAATGATCATATGAAATGCATTTGCATAAATGTCACCCTGGTTATATTGAGCTAATATTTATATAGTGTAATAGAGAAAAAATATATGTATTGGTGCATTATGAGCTCAGAATATGAATCTGCCATGCTCCCTCCCCAAATGTCTTCTTCCTTACTTATATCAACCCCAGAACACAAGACGCTTGTTTTGTTGGTGGATTAATTTCCTCCTTGCTCATGATGAGCTTCACAAAGGAGTCGAATAAACCACTCAGGTTACACATAGGAAAGATTTAGGACCACATGATTAAGAGTTGAAGCTATAAGGACAGGAAGACACCTAATTATTACAGTAGTCTCAGCTTAAATTATTGTGAAATTCAGACTACACAGGCTTGGGAAATCAGAGTGGGTAAGGAAGGTTACACTGAATGCACAGAACAGTACTTACATCCCAGTTG
Source organism: Lycocorax pyrrhopterus obiensis (assembly GCA_014706295.1). Taxonomy (NCBI): domain Eukaryota; kingdom Metazoa; phylum Chordata; class Aves; order Passeriformes; family Paradisaeidae; genus Lycocorax; species Lycocorax pyrrhopterus. Next base: position 124,811,212 of record JACSVZ010000002.1, read on the forward strand.
TTTGCATTTATGTTAATACATCTAAGTTGATGACATGACTGAGTGCATATGCACTGTCTTCTGGACACAGGATCTGACCTGTAATTGATGCAAAGTAGCATACCTCTGTTGCCTTCAATAAATGCATGTCACATAAGGTCAGCAGCAGCCTTCCTCTCTGTGATTAGCACAAGGAGTCTGACTTGGTAGATTACAATATGGAGTGAACCAAACAATGAAAAAGAGTAGGTTAGGACTGACCCAAACAAAACCAAGTATTAATTAAATGACTAAAACAAAGTTTTACTAAAAAACAGCAGGTCAGCTTTCTGGCTAAAGCATCTGTGATTCTGAATTATGATATAAAAATCAAGTGTTTATAGCTTCATCATCCTAAATTTACTACAGTTTTAATTAGAAGAATCCTTTGGTCTCTTAAGATTAAATCAGGATTTTAAAACTTTGAAGACCTGGGACACTGAAACTTTTCTTTGGTTTTTTTGAACATCTGGGAGATAAATTTACTGATGCCTGACCTAAACTCAAGCCTGACAATTTATTATACAGACATGGCTGTTTTGCATGTTCTATCCTGTTTCTAAAAATAGTAATGGTGAACTACAAACCACTAAACTCTTAGTTTTTTGCCGCTTTGAGAATGCACAAATGTTTGATGTGTTCAGCAGCCTCTTAATTTTTTCAAGCAGTTTATCAAGCAGTCCTTCACTGTTTGTACAATTTACAATCAACAGCCAATACAGATGAAATCTTAAAAACAAGCAGAACTCTCTCATGTTCACTGGTCATGGCTGAACTGTTGACATGGGACTGATTGTGTCCTTCTCTACTCTAGATAACACATCAAATTCTTTTTATTTCAGGCCATAAGGAATTGGATGATAAAAAGTATCAATGAGTCTGTTGTCAAAGAAAACCAGGATTAGTGAGGATGCTGACAAACTCAGGACAGTTTTGTCGCGGACCGCGTGGCTTGTCGGTGCTGGAGCCTGAGGTGCTGCGACCTTCCTAAAAGCGTCTCCTTGGCGAAGCCGCTTGGCAGGACCACCATACAGACACACGTGTGCACACACACACGTACGGATAGCTCCAGAAAATGGATAGACGACAAAGAGCCAGGAAGGGTGTCCATATGGTGTTCCACGGACGGGGTTTATTGCAGCCACGCTCAAGAAAGATTCCAGGGATGAAGACAGAGAACAATGGAGAGTCCAGGTTTAAGGACAGGAGCGGGGCAAGCACCAGAGACCAATGATCTGAGGGCACGGGGGCGGTACACAGGCGGGACCAGGGAATGGGAACCAATAGGGAAAGTCTGGGAGAGTGGCGATGGGGCAAGGGCCAATGGGGGGAACTCGGAGTGGAGAACCTTCTAGGGCATGAGACATATAAGGTAACAAGGGGCAGGGAGGCCAATGGGGCCAACCGGGGAAGCAGAACTGGGGTACGTTAACATAGCAGGGCAAAGCATCCTGGGGGAAGCCTCTTTTGTTCACCCTAACCTGGGCAGGAATCTTTGGTACTAGGTACTGTCTCACCAGGGGACTCTCTTTGTCCCTTGTTCCGTGGGCTCACCAGCCACCACAGTTTGTCTTCTGAAGCAGCACTTCCATGGGTTTGTAACACCCAGAGCTTCTTCAAGATATATAACTTTGTTTCAAAACAAAATATATTTAGGGCTGCATGCAGCAAGAGCTAAATGATGTGGGGAAAGAGAGCACCAAACAGGGAGGAAATTATATTCAGTCAGCTTTTGGCATCTACCTGGCAAGGGGCAGGATGGGGGTTGGGAGAGGGGAAGGGAAAGAGGGAAAGGGATTGGGCAGGACCACAAGGAACCTGGGAAGGTCACATGACTGCTCACTTGTAGCAGAAAAAATTTTGTAAGGCTTGATTCTAAAAACTGACACCATGATTTTAGAGCTCATATTCTCATGTCTTTTTTTTTAATCAGGAACATGTATTTCACAACAGATTGCATTTCAAAATAACTCTCAAGGGAATACAGAACTGATGAGAATTCATTATTTAGCAGACTGACAAGCAGCAAGTTATTTTTAAAATGACTAGCATAAGGACAGGTGAATGAATCCCATATAAACTAATTTATATGAATGATTTAGAAAGAGATTAGATTAAGTGTTAATCATCCGCTGTACTAGTGAATCATTTCATAGTTACTGGTTTTATTCAGTAATAAATAGGTACAGTGAATTGAAAAGTAACATTTCGCATTTTTCCATGAGAGATGTATATCTAGATGCCCATACCTTACCTCTCCATATGGTGTAGATTTTTGAAATAAAAGATCCCTTATAAAAAGGTTATCATAAATAAAAGAATAAAAGAAAAAAGGAACACTTGTCTAATAAGATATGAAGGCACTAGTGAAATTAATAGAGTCAACCTTTGGGAGTTTTTTCCTTAGTTATCTTGCTAAATGGCAGAGTGGAATTGTTTTATTTAAAAATGTTCGTAACTGTCAAACCATAACTCTGTGTTCTGCTTTAAGTAAAACTTCTATGCTTTACGGGCAGGTACTAGTCAAAGAAGATCTGTAGCTGCACAACTTTGCTAATAAAACTTTACAGGTTGTGCTAGTGTGAAAGCAGAAGTAGTGTGCATCCATAAATATGAATGCATTCATACATATCTGCATGTACAAGAAAAGCTACATGCAGACTTTTTGAAAGACGTCAATAAAATCTTATACCAGTCTTCAAAAAAACTATGCCGTAGAAATTTGTCACATAGATTTGGCTTCAGTTCCACATTCTCTCTTTGTATCTACTACAGAGAACTCTTTTCATAGATCAATTATAACAGAGAAGTTGAAGATTTAGTTGCTGAAGACTTCTCAGCAGTTGATGTTCTACGGACAAATGTTTCAGAACTGTGTCGTCACACTAATTAGATGTCACAAGTTAAGGAAACTTCAAAAACTTCAGCATCTGACTAGTTAAGAGCTGGCATTTAACAAACCTGGCTTAGTTTTCAGAGTTCTCAGTCTGAAAGGCATGAGAAGCAGGGTAGTTTACGTCTCTCAGTCCTACTGGTCCTGTAATTTTACCACACACTGTATTTCTTTTACACTGTTTCAGACATTCCTTCTGTCCAAGAGAACTGTAAACATGACTTTAAAGATTAGCTACTGGGGCAATTTCCTACTGCAAAAGGTGGATCCTGAAATAATTTTCACAGCAGTGGGATCCTGATTGTTCTCTATGAATTATTCACTGTTCAAACAGCATGTGGGCAGATACCCTGTTTACTCTTTGGTCTCAGTCTTTTCAGCTATTATCATTAATCACTGTTTCTGCTTCTTGCATAATATACTTTCATATTATTATTTCTTATATTACCTTTTTTTTTGTCAGTTTAAAGAGAAAAAAAAGTGAAAATAGCTATTTTGAAATTCAGTCTTTTAAGTTTATTGTTTAATTCTGCCCTACTGTATTTTATGAGAGTTTCTGCCTCTTCACAATGCTCTTTTTCTTCTAAGTATGTATAGACACTGTTTTCTTACTTCCTTTGCTTTCATTTTCTGGCGTACACTAATACTTCTTTATTGCACATGTTACTTTGTATGTATACACACCTTGGTAACTACCTCTTACCTACTTCTTTCAATCTCCCCTCTCTTCTATTTTCTGTACAATTTCATTCTGAAGTCTAAATCTTTTGCTCAAATTTCTTCTAGTCCTGTGTTGGAGTTTTAAAAACTTTTCCTTATATCATGTTTCAGTGATGATGAAAAGCATGGTTTTATCTTTGATTTACCAATCTTCTGGTAAATCAGTCAGCTCCTTCAGCATTTGAGTGCATCTCATGGGGGCTCATGGACATAAGTATGACAAGTTTGCTTAAATATTCTCTGAACTGATCCTCTTGCAACAGTATGTCTTCCTTGTTCCAGATTTTCTCCCTGGCCTCTGCATCTGTGGAATCCTTCTGAAGGCTAGTCTTACTTCTAAAGACAGAAGTAATGAAGACCTTCAGTATCTCACCTTTTTCAATGTCCTCTGTCAGCAAGGTTCCTGCACCATTCACTCACAAAACCACATTTGCCCTAATCTTTCTTTTGCCACTGATATACTTGCATGCTGATATTGCAGCACTCCAAGCTAGGATTCAAGCCATCCCACCATGTCTCTGTGATCCCAACAAGATCATAGCCCCAGAACTGCCCACAGATATCTAATTCCTCATGTTTATTCCCTACACTGTGTGCACTTGTGTGGAAGGATGGCTGCGGATGAAATTAGAGGAAACTGAGAAGTTATATTCACATCCTATCAGAGTTATAACAGTATGGAAATGTAGGGTAAAGTGCAGCCGCTACTCCCTGGATGAAGTGTGGCTGGCTTGTGCAAAACCTATTCCGTGAGGATTCCTAATGTACACAATCTGTCCTAAGGCATCTGCTAAGAGGGATGGAGTGGCGGGTGGAGGAGAGTGGAAACATGGCCAGGCTCTGTTGAAATCCCTGCAAGGAGGGGAACTCAATGGTACTTTGCAGCTGATAAACTGCATGGCACCAGTCATCCAAAGGACATAGGAGAAGATGTCTTACTGCTGAGCCAACTACTGCGCTGAAATCATTCTTCTCAGATGAACTTGGCTCATTATAGCTTAACTGTAATATTAACTCACACCTCCATCCCAAAGTTACCTGCCTCCAAGGTATGACCACCTCTCACTGGGCATGGGTTTTGTATTTTATTGACTATCTTTAAGAGCAAAACGGGACATATACACCAATCAGTTACAAAGGTATGACAAGAATCACTCAAGCTCCACTTCAACATAAAAAAATAATTTAAAAGTAAGCTGAGACTGGTGAAAAGTTAGGGAGGACGCCATCATAACTGCTGGGATCAGTCGATGGGCTGAACCTGTCTTGTCCCCCAAAGGGATGCCTATGGGGTAAGAACTGTACTCTATGCCCGCTGAATACTTTTATTGGGGATTAGAGCTTGTCTGTGTACTGTTTTGAATGTGTTTTTGCAGTCAGATACTATCACTGGCAATCCTCAAAGTTTAACCTATCATAATTTTATATTAATCAAGAGTGTTATTCTGTAAACTGTTAGTGAGGGTACTTCAGGGGCATTGGAAGTTGCTGTCAGGGGGGAACGTACTCAAATGAAAGTGGAAGACCCAGTTAGGGGTCATAAAGTGGGAATACCTGCTGAGGGGTCTCCCTTATTCTGTTGGTGTACTTCCCTGAATAAGTCAGTGGAACTGCCCTCCAATCAAGTAACTGTTCAGTGAAGGGTCCCCATAAAGAGATGAAGACAGGCTGGTCAGGCACGAGGGTTTCGGCTTTCCTAAGATGCTGGCAGACAAATCAAACACTAAGGATCAAGGAAATCTCCCCACACTAAGGATGGAGGAAATCTCCCCTTTCCATGTGACAACTTGTGTGCAGGCACTTCAGAGAGGACCCCCAGCATCTTTGTTTCCCTGAAATTGTCTGGGTGCTTCTATCATAATATGCCTACTGGCACTTTGTTGCTTACACACCAATGCTTGAGGTGACTCTGCTTAAGCCCTGTTTTGTTGAATTTGTGTTCCTTTTTGTTCACGTCACTCCAGGCTCTTTCCTCATGAGCCCTGTCTACCCCTTCCCCACAGGACTGCTGGTAACTCCCTCCCTCCCCTGTCATTCCTATATCTGCGAAGGGCTTATGTGGCATTACAGATGCTAGGAAAGCTTTGGTAATACACTCTAGGAAGATGTTTAGATGGAAGATGGGCCAGACTACAAGTACTGGAACCTCTAAAGTTATACACCCTCATAACCAGGCTTCTTAGAAGCTTTACATTCCCCTTCATCTCAGTAACCTTTCTCTGGCTAGTCATGCCAGATGCTTTACTGGTATTTTTCCAGAGTCTGACCTAGAATTCATTTGAAATTAATATAAGTTTTGTTATGAAATTCAGTAAACATAAGATTGATCCCCAAATACCTTACTTATTCTTGTTTCTATGCAAGCACTTGCATAGAAATTGATAACAATAGACAACACATTCTGACACTTAAATAACAAATTCTTGATTTTGTTTTACATGCTACTTTTATATCTACAAGGAAAACACTTTAGTCTACCTTATTATGTGCATATATTCACATTTCAACTTCAGTCATCATGCCCATACACTTTTTTTTTTTAATTCTGTGTTTCAGTTTACTACAAAAAAAACAAGACTTTATTAGAAAGTGATTGCCAGACAGACAGTTCTCTCTAAATCAGAGTGACAGGTCATTGTTAGTTTTCCAAATTCAATAAAGTCTTAATCGGCTACATTTCACTTTGCATTTTAAATATATGAAACTTAAAACAGACAAATCAATTTATTGAGGAGGTAGAAGCAAATATTTTTTTAATTATACTGCATTTACTGTTAGGTCTTTTTTTAATTTTGAGTCCAAGTTTATTGGGAAAATAATTTCATAGAGGATCCTGACTCAATTTTCTCAGTGAAGCTTGTTTTAAATACAGGTCACACTTAGAATCATAATTAGAAAAGACCTTAGAGGTTCCAAACCTCTGCCATGTGCATGGACACCTTCCACTAGAGCAGGTTGCTCAAAGCTCCATCCAAATGGCCTTGAACACCTCCAGAGATGGGACAGCCACATCTTCTCTGGGCAACCTGTTCCAGTTTCTCACAACCCTCTGAATAAAGGTGGTGAGAGTAAATATCACCCTTATGCTTAAACGTACACTCTTTCAATTTAAAACCATTCTTCCTTGTCTTATCACTACACGTCCATCTAAAAATTCCCTCTCCAGTTTTCTTTTAGATCTCTTTAAGTACTGAAATTCTTTTTTCAGGCTGAACCTGCCCAGCTCTCTCAGCCTGTCTTAAGAAGGGAGATATGATAGAAGGTTTTACATTACTCTTAAGTGGACTGCAAGAAGCTCACATAAGCAACACATTTATATTCCAGCTATAAACCAGCTGCAAAGGAGAGAATTTTAATCTCTTCTTTGCCAGTGGAGGCTGCTTTTCCAAATAGAAAATTTCAAATGTGACAAAATAGACCTGCCTTGGTTTTCTTAAGGAATTTAGGATTTCACTGTGCATGGAAATTAAATGGAACAGAATGTTCTTGGAAATTAAGTTAAACCTCTCTGTATACCTACCTCTGCTAAAACCAGAGAAGAATAATTAAGATACAGTATTCTTATATAACTATTTCAAACTAAAAGCACTCATGTGGTTGGAAGTGATAGCATTAACTTAACTACCTTACAGACTATATCATCATGCCTTCTACTGCTTCATATTAATGTTTCATATCATCTCCATGCAGACTAGCCCCAAGCTGGCCAGTCTTCTGTTTATATGAAGAAAAACCAGCAAATATGCAATAAAGCCTATTATGTTTAATTTAGTGCTATGGCAAATTTGTCTAAAGAAAAAGAAATCAGTAGTAGAATGATTTTTCAGATGTATTTTAGGACATCAGTTGCAGAACTTTGGCAAACTGAGGTCAATTTCGTATAATGTTAGCACACCAGAGGGACAGAATGCCATTTAGTAAGTCAAGAAAAAAGTAGCTTTTCTGTACACCAATTTAGGTTTTTGCAGTTTAATAATCTTTATGGACTGTTGAAAGTCAGTTCTTTAAATGCACTGGTTTTCAAATATTTCTTGCAGGCAGATCTACTAAGAAAAATATCTTCATAGAATTTTTCAATATATTTATTTCCTGTAAATTTAATATAAATAGAAGATATTTAAAATGCGTGTTCAAGAATCACACTGAAACTTACATGAGTTTTTCTCTCAGAAACCACAGGAATAATTTAGAAGATATAGAATTAAGAAATTGAATGTTTTATTAAAGATTTAAATTTAACAAAAATAAATTCTTGTTGCTAGAAACATACATGCTATTTATTCTGAAAAAAAACCCTGAATAGTGTTAGAGTGTATATAACTTAATTTTAAGAAACTGATACACTCTTACAGAATTTCATAGCTTTATAGAACCCTTCTAATATCCATGAATGACAAACTTCAAACATAGATTAATTGGAATACAGAAACAGAAATGTAATAATTATTAAAATGAATGACAACAATAAAATTATCCGTTATTCTATGTTAAAATTTTTAGATTTTTTTTTCACATAGGAGGTAATTACGTAGGAAATTTTAATTAGCTTATTTATGTTTTCACACTGCTAGAATAAGTTGAACCTTGGTACCTATTTTGTATGCTTTTTGTTATGTCAAAACCCAGCCTTTAAAGATATTTTTTACCACATTTATTAGCCTGTATTTCAAAACAAGCAAATGAACACCATTCCTAAGCCACAACACCTACAGTGCGTTCTGCGGGATGCATACATTTCACAGTACTGCATGTTCTCCTACGCCTTTAACTAAAGCTCTGCTCTGGAAGGGCAACTGAAACTGTGCTTGGAGAAGACAGTGTTTCCACAAGTCAAGATTTCAATCTTCAGACTTTTTTCAAATGGAGAAATAGGAAACAGAACTACTTTGAACAACACACCTTTTTCTAAGTAATTTGTGTACTTGTCCACATACAGCAGGTCTCTTCCTTAATGATCTCTTTCTCAAGAACCATAACTTTGTTTTATCCATGTTCCAAGCCAGACCATTCAATTTTAGTATTCCTAAAGAGGGAGAAATAAATTTCTGTGTAGCTATTTTTTTTGCATGTCAAAGTCCTAGAGAATGAGCAGTATCGCAACTGCAGTTTACATGTTTCACAACATTTTGTTAATCTTGATAACACATTTTTTCATTTTTTTTTACAGTCCATGTTGTCAATGAAGTTGCATGTGAAACCCTGGACCTTAATTTGGCCTTTTTCACCATGGCCTTCTCTTCTCCCTTGTTTGCTAGTTTCAGGTTGTCCATAGGCATGAGAACACCACTGAAGACATCCCATGCCTATTGCCATATCAGCCTCAAAATTGGACTGCAAATTCTACAGTCTCTGTTTCTTGAACTTCTGCAAGTTTTGGTGATTAAAAGCCTGAGTGTTTATATAATAAAAGGCTTTTATCTTTGCCACATTTCAAAACTACTACAGTAAATAACTGGTTTTGAAGAAAACTAAGGAAAATTAACATCCAGTTTGCTTTTCTGTTTTCTGTTTTGTTTTGTTTTTAAAGAGCAACAATTTTTGTAATTTTGTGGACATTTTTTCTTTCAATCTTAGTTAATTGTAGAGACAGTATTTTCTCCATAGACTGATAAAGTTGCAACTGGATCAATTTTTCTCAATGAAATTTGTCTTTATATTTAATTTTCTGTTTCCCTAATTTTTTTTCCTTATTGCTATCCCAATAACCACAGTTACTTTGTACCCTTCAAATACTAAGGGTTGTATTTCTTTCTAGTGGAATTTCTAGTTCCACAACCTTTGACACAATTAAGACGTTCTTCCACTATATTATCATTTGACCAAATTAGACATATTCAGTTCTGGTATTTCCTCACTGAAAATGAAGAAATCTCCTAGTCATATTTGTTTTCTGCTGAAATTCTACCAATGTCTTCACATCTCTCTTGTATTGAAATGCCGAGAGGAGAATGCTGCATTTTCCAAGCCAAGTGACAGAACTTCCACTTGACCAAGTTGCTCAGGGCCCCATCCATCCTGGCCTTTAACACTTCTAGGGATGGCATATCCACAACTTCTTTGGGTAGCCTGTTCCAGTGTCTCACCACTCTCACAGTGAAGACTTTCTTCCTTATATCTAATTTAAATCTACCCTCCTTCAGATTAAAGCCATTCCCCCTTGTCCTATCACTACATGCCCTCAGCAAAAGTCCCTCTCCAGATCTCTGGAAGCCCCCTTCAGGTACTGGAAGGTTACTATAATGTTTCTATCAAACCTCTTCTCCAGGCTGAACAACAACAGCTGTCTCAGCCTGTGTTCATAAAAGAGATACTCCAGCCCTCTGATCAACTTAGTGGCTCACCTCTGGACTTGTTCCAACAGGTCCACATCCTTCTTACGCTGGGAAAGCTGAGCTGGATGCAGCACTCCAGGTGAGGTCTCACAAGAGCAGAGTAGAGAGGGAGAATCGCCTTCCTCAACCTGCTGGTCGTGTTTCTTTTATGAAGCCCGGGATGTGGTTGGCTTTCTGGGCTGCAAGCGCACACTGCTGTATCATGTTGAGCTTGTCCATGAACATCACCAAATCCTCCTCCTCAGGGCTGTTCTCATCCATTCTCTGCCCAGCCTGTACTTGTGCTTGGGATTACTTCAGACCTTAATGATAATATTTGTTTCATAATTTACATTTCATTTTCAAAGAAATGTATCCTTGGTGAGTTTTCAGGGCTGTGTTTGGAATGTCTTGCTTTTGAAATAGCAGTTGGTAAGATTCAGGCAAAGAAAATAAGAGTGGTCTGCGTTGACATTTTGAAGGCATATCCAATCACATGTATGCAGCAGTTCCTTTCTTTCTAGCTGAAAGAAATTAGATGGCTCTTGTAGTTTCAGCTCAATCTATTATGTATTGCTGGACTAGTTCAACTATGCACTGTTTTAACACAGTTTGTAGTAAAACATGTTTCAAAACATGTAAATCATGTAGGGAATTCTGCAAACTAAAACATCCAGGCATCTCCCTCATCATCAGACATCTCAGGGGCTACACCTTACACAGTTAAAGCAGGCATGAAGTGAGAGAAGCAGAGATTCATGTGTGTGCTGGCTTGTAGAAGTAATGAAAATGCTAAAAATGAAAGAGTATTTTACCAAAGACTCATACAAACCAATAAATTTCCAGTCATGTTGACTATTGATGCCTTTTCCTTCTTTGGTCCTGACTAACTGTATGTTGTATCATTTATGTCAGGCAAAATGATTCTGAAAGCTCTGTTGTCCTGATTTACTCCACTGTCATCTCCATTAGCTTTTTTCTTTTCTATGTTATTATAACACTGTGCAAATGCAGAGCATAAAGAGTCTAACCACCAAAGAGCTGATAGTCTAAAATAATTCAGGTGGTAGATTACTACCTGAAGGCACTGTGAACTCAATCTCAAATGCAAGCACAGCTACTAAATGTCAAAAAGACAATATAGCATGAGGTAACATGGTGTTAGCCAAAAAGATCCAGAAGGGGGCCATTTAAGTGCTGATGAAGCATGCATGAAACTCAGGCCTTGAAACCTTATTAGTGAATACAGATGGCCATCACCATCGGGCAACTTTATGGAGATGATAACTCTTCGATATTCATTAGGACATACCAGCTATTCAGTGAATGTTTTTTAAAGTTAAGCAGCCTATTTTTGGTCCCATAAAGACAAAATTGTCGCTTGAATCAAAAGAATTAGAAAAATACAGCAATGTGATAATTAAGAAAGGTGTTTTATGGAACATTACTAAAATCTGGAAATTAATTAGTTGCATGTAAAGACAACTATATTATCTTTCACACAGCACACCATTATTTTTTAATCTTTTTCTAAAATGAATTCCCATTAATGCCCATCTCTTCTTTTGAGATTAGTCAGAATCATACAGATACATTCTTCAGTCATCAATTTTTACAGGGTTTAGTAAAATGGGGTTTTGGGTTTTAGTTACTACCACAATTAATACAACAAAAAGCTAGAAATAAATTACATGTTGTGTGATTTTTATCTTTATTACAGCAATTATATGCCATGATGAGCTTCTGGAGTAGTTCATCTATTCATTGTTTTTACACAAAGTTTATAGCAAAGCTGTAGTTCAAGCCTGAGTCACACAGGATGCTGTTTCCTGATAAAAAAGTTCCACGATCCAGCTAGAATTAACCATAAGAGCTTTCTTCTGCAGTTTTATTTACTGATCAAAAGGTCCTCCAATTCTGCAGGGTAATCATTTATCTAGATGACCTCTATTAACTTCCTTCAGAAAAATCTGGATGAAGAGGATAAAAGCAGTCATCAGATTTATAAGAGCTGAAAGCTCTTTTGTTTGCAAAGGACTGTAAATATAAGAAATGTCTTTTCATAAAAAAAAAAAAATCAGAAGTAAAAATGGTGTTACATTTACTAAGGAAGACATCCAGGCTTAAGTCTTAAAGAATTAATTTCAGTGAAAGTTACCCTTGATAGAAATATATGTTCCTTTTCTTAAAAAGTTCAAAATTTGCATTTAGTTGCTAGTGACCAAATAACAGATTCATATGGATCTATTTATTGTCTTATCTGTCTTGTAATAAAAAACAAAATAAAAACATCCTAATATTCTATTTTACATTAACTGTCTTTTTTCATTTCCAGAGCACTAACCACCTCACCCACTCTAATCTCAATAAAGAAAAGTTATTTATTTATTGAAGGCTTATCAAGTTTGTGCTTCGTTACCTGTTTCTGGGTTCCAGCTGGAACTTGTCAGTCATTACGAGCAGCCTGTTAAGTCTTATGCCTGCAGCAACTTTTAGCCATGATTTCTGAATAAAAAGAGGGGAGTGAGATATCACTGCATTATAAAGGGAACTTAACTCCTGAAATATGGGAGCACAGCATGTTTCAGCGTGCCCCTTAAAAACTGACTCTGTCTCCTTTAGAGAACACTGGGCAAAATGGTTCACCACAAAGTGTATTTTGTGTGTATATGAGCTCACATGCTCTCAGTTTACATTTCAGCTCACTGTTTTCACCATGGAGGGAAAATATTTCAGAAATGTCAATGCATGATTCTTTGTTTCAGCATCTGTGTTTGATATTAGCTGATTATCACTGTATATCTAGAAACAAGTTGGATAATCCTCAAATTTTATCTAGCCTACTGTAAGCATGGATGCTCTTCTATCCTCCTGTTAATCTTAGTGCTTGCTTCAGTAAAACGCAGCAAGCTATAATCTGTTATAAAGCAAAATTATGTTATAAATCGATGATATAAAAGCAAATTACACTTGGCCACTCACAGTATGATCAGATTCTGTGCCAATTTTTTTTGCACTTTTTCATGGGATTTCAAGAAAATATTTCCTTAGGCTCAGAAGTGAAAATGCAATAGTACCATATGACAACATAATAGGCATGGTGTTTTGATGTTGAATTGTAATAGGACATGCAACTTTCATGAGACTTCTTAGCCAGATGGACTAATTTTACCTTCCCTTGGATGAGGATCAAAAGTCTGACTGCTGCTGCCATGGAAAGACAAAAGGAGTAAAATTAGAACAGAAAGACCAGAGAAAGAATTGTGAAGATTCACGAACGATAGGCTTGCTATTATTTTACATTCATGGAAAAGGAAAAGAGGTCAACTATCATTTTCCCAGAGGACCTACTTGTCCTTTTCTCTTATTCTAGATGAAATTAATAAATCCTTTTAATTATGAAGGAATAGGTGACTTTAAATCCTCATCTTGTCTTTGGGAGTCTAGCATTGTAGATTTCTCATATACTCACACCTCTAAGTATCTTCAGGAGTAGGATCACATTCCCATTAAATGTACAGTACATTTATTTCCAAGAAAACAAAAGGTACTGGGGTCAGCATGAGCTGTTGTAGCTTAGGGCAAACTAACTTTTGCCAGCTAAGAGTATATTGTGGAATTGGGCTCATTCTTATCTCCAGTTTGCAGCTCCTTCCTTCACCTGTCTCTTAATTGCCTCTGACATGCCCTGGTGACAATTAACCCAGTCTCTGGCATATAAGAGCTCTCCAAACTGCTACTTCCCCTCTAAAACTGGTACTCTCCTCTTTAATGAGGGGGATCATTGAACCAGTTTTCCGTAGTGCTACATGGAGTTCAATCTTAGATTTTAATTTAGGGCATCATCTGTAAAGTTTGTTTTTAAAAAGGAAATCAATTAAATGAGCCTAGGTGAGCACATAGAAATTAGATCAAAATATAAATATTATGACTTCTTAGCGCTGCTTAAAATATAAGTAATGCACAACCATATAAAATGAAATTAATGAAACCAGGACTTATACAGAAATTATATTCTGAGCTTTTGTTTCACTTCTAGTCTTGTTGCATAATCCAGTTAGTTCAGTAATTATCTCTCCTTCATCAGGACATACTTATTAAAGCCCATATGAAAGCCCATATCTGTGTGTTCGTTTAGCAGTGCCACTTCTTTTTTTGACAAATCACATGAATTTTACAAATACAACATGAAACTCTTGGTATCAGGAGCTTACTAAGCCCTTTACCTGTGCATCAGCTGTTACAGCTGCACCATAGGAGAAAATCTTACAGGTACAGGAACCACAGTTCTGGTGTCCCCAAACCCACGTTATTGCACTCAGAGCAATAGTCTTTAGTGTAAGGACTGCACAGGAAGCAGAAAGCTGGAGTTGGCAATGGGAGGTAGTAAGACTTGATGTCAAGACATCTATGCCCATTGAAAAATACTTCAGGGTATAATACTGCTCTTCAGAGAAAACAGACATCTGAGAATGTAGCAAGTTAATAATCAACTGCTTGTCCACCCTCTCTCAGACTGAGTTCTTTTTGTGAGACACTTAAAGCAGCAGTGAAGAATATCTAGGATTCTTTTGTTTAGATTCTCCTTGAAAGACAAGACAGGAAGATCAGGGGAGATATTATTAATCTTGCTTGTGGGTGTTTATGTGGGCTGTTTAACTAGTTTACTGTATAATGTTTATATAATAAATGAAACAATGAAATCCAATATGGGAATTCATCCAAAGGGTGAATTGGTATATGATGAATCCTGTTTTAATGATAAATGAATAATTTTAATTGTACACGATGCTTTTACTCTCTGTATTATCTCTAATATCTATACAGATGAAAACGACCAGCCAAGTAAATCTTATCATTGCTATGAAGTACATTTTAGTCCCATTTAGACACACCCTGAACACAAATTAATAATAGACCTTTTAACATGAAAGTGCCATTCAGCTTGGACTGGAAAATTAAAGTTACTCTACAAAAGTTGTTTCCATTTGCATTTTTTTGAAAAAAATTCTAATCCATAAAACCTAAGGAGCTTTATTTTTGCTTTTTTTCCCCTGTGGATCTTCTACTTGTCTAAATACTATCATAATTTTGGGATAAATGAGTTTTAGGAGAAATTAATGGGAAAATATAAGGTGGAAAAATCATGCAATAAAAATCTGGGATCTTCTATAAACTGGTTACAGATTTCTTGCAATATGATGTAGCAAGTAGGATGCACTTGCTTACATTTTCCCATCAAGTGTGTAGTGGATCCTAGGAGAAATGGTAGGTGTGCTCAAATCTGCTTCAGAAAGAAGGAGCAATCAGGAAGTTCTATGCTGTATCGATGCCAAAATATGCACAAAAACCATGCCAATTGTTAAGATTTATCTTTTGGGGGTTTATTCTTCAAGAATTAACATTCATGGCTTTCCTAAGAAATTGCTTTTCTATGTCTCCTTCCTTTTACTGTGTTAAACTGTTGCAAGAAGCTGGGAAGAAAAATGAATGCCTGGAAAAAAAATCAGACTGATGATTTTTAGTTTAGTTGTGTATGGTGTTGACGTCATTCAAAGATTCAGTAAAGCTGAGCTGACCTTTGCCTGGATGAAGACAGCTGTCACATTTCTTGCCATGTTTGTGCCATTCTAAAGCTGTCCATGACTCATTCAACCTTTGATATATGCAAGAACTACAAATATATGTCATCTTGGCTGGCATAATAGGAAAGATTTTATGTTAGGTAGACCAATATATAAAGATCAACTGCTGAAGTCATTTTAAGACACAGTTTCATTTCATGTCTTTTCAATTTCATTTGAAAATCATAGAAAATAAACAACTGATTATAAACTTCCAATCTGCTTCTGTGACAAGAGTGGATGGAATGAGGCACAATAGATTATGTAGAATTAGGAGATAAAATCTTTTTCCCATTGTTGGCATCAGAATTGTTAATGAGAGAACATCCAGTCTTGATATTTACATTAAATAACAGGTATTGACATCTTAGGGTCTGTGAAAAAAAGTAGACAGAATATTTCAGGGATTGAAGACCATACCTACCATACCATAATAAGCTTAAAAGAGCCCAACCTACTTACTGAATCCTGAACAATGACACATAAATTGACTACCCTGAGTAAGGACAGTTGAGGAAGTAAACTGATGGGGTTTATTTTTTCTTTTTTGTCTAGCATAGAAAATACGTTTTATAAAACTAGTGTCTAGGGAAAACAATAAAAAAATATTCTACTAGAAATAAACCAGAATTTTACAACCATATTTTCTATTTTAGTATTGAGAGGGAAGAATGACAATAATTAACACTTGCAAAAACAGAGTACTGGGAAGCAGAGGATCCCCTGTACTGCGAGATGTTCCATTCAGACTGAGAAACAGACTGAGCGAGGAATTTTTATTCTACAAAAGTTATTAGACTCTGCAGGTATAACTGCGTGAAACTGGATGACCTATTATCTACAGGAGGTGAAATCAAATCTATTAGTTCCTCTTTACATCTGAGTTTTAGGGGACGGATATTCTTTGGGGGCTCATTTTAAAGTAGATAATATTGAAGATTTAGTTATGAAGTTATTTTTACTAGGTAAATATATTTTCCCAGAGCTCATCAAGCTATCTTTTATTCTGGATTGTTGACATACAGTGCAAGTCAATCCTAGAGAAAAGAAGCTCTGATCTGTGCTGCCCTCAAGACATAAAAATATGTCACATGAGGCAATGGAGAAGCATCAGTGATTTGTACTACATTCTAAAGTGACATTAGTTCACAGGGATAGTAGTTCTTGATTTTGCATTTAAGAATGCACAAAAAAAGATCAAACTATACAGCTCCATATTTTGTTCTTTAATAAAAACTTTATTTTACATACAGCTTGCTCTTCTATTAATAGTAAGAAGGAAAAAAAAAATGAGTTTTTGAAAACTGGTGAGATGCAGTTCCAGATCTGGAAGTGAATTTTGCAACTTGAGACAAATCTCTAGTATTTATTGTCAAAATGATTTATGAAATGAAAACTCCTTTCAAATTTGAAACGCATGACAAACACTAAAATATCTGGTTACATACAGATATGCAAGTTAATGTATTTCTTCCTCTGATCGTATATTATTCTCAGAGGAAAAAAATATAGTGATTCCATTTCAAGATTATTTGCTTCAAGCAGAATTGTTTTAGTCATGGGATCAATACTTTTATAGTGTGCAGCTGCTCAGAATGGATCTCCAATTTGAAAGCTAAACAATCAATTAATTGAAGAATTAATGAGTATTTCCTATGCACTTGTTAAATGATGGCTAGAGTATAAGCAGTAGAAACCCTGCCATGAGATGTTAAAATTTGCCTCCAGTAATTTTCCACTTAAGATGTCCTGTATGTACTAAAAATATACATTACCAGGGCCTTGAATACATATAGAAGCTGTGTCATGGTGCTGCCTATTATCAACTGAGCAATGTGATTAAGTCACTAAGAAAATAACATTTTTAGGAGCATGTTTTGATATAAGTGAGCAACCCTACTAAAGTCATCAAGAAAAGGAAGATCAAATAAAGAAGTTTATTTACGTAAAAATTGTACATTTGAGCTTATTTTACCTTTCTCATACCTTTTTTTTTCTGTTGGAAATAATGCTTTATACAAGATCTTTACTAATGTTTCCAGAGGTGCAGCTTCATATGATGCTGAATTGCATTTGCTCATGCTATTAGTCATGGAGCCCTGAAAACAAAATATCCATTACTCTGGACCAAATTCAGGTCCAACAATTATGACATTGTGCCTCCAACAGAACTCAGTGTCAAATGCTTACTAGGATTGTGGAATAATAAAATATAAAAATAATAAATACAAAAGTCTGAGTGTTTTAGTTTTTTATTTGTTTATTTTGTGAATACTGAACAGAGCAATGACAAAGCTGTAGTCAAATAAGACTACCAAATAAAAAGTGAAGCATTATTCTTGGTTTTATATGACTTTAATATGAAACTCTACATTTCATAGAAAGAGCACACAAGTTTAAAAAGACACAGTGCTGACTAAGAAATGAAAAATTGAACTTGAAACAAATCATGAATATTCTCTTTTTCAACCTTCAGTATACTGGGAAATGGATGGTACCTACTTTGCTTTCTACAGGATATAAAACCAGCCTATAAACATTATTTCATATTGAAAATAACTATTCATAAATTTACTTTGCTTAATCCAGGGATCTCAAGTGGCAGCAGTGAAGATGATGGTCTTGCTTAAGTCAAGTACATGAACATTTAACTTTATGCTATGCAAATATTAATCCATAGTACATTTAAATCTGCATTGGTTTCTTCTTGTACCTAGAGTTCAGATTGTAACTGGCAGGGGATCTAGAACTTTACTATATTTAACATTCTTCCAATCAAAGAATCTAAAACTAAATTTGGGAAGTGATTAATTTGTCATCTGTTTAAACTAGTGTCTTGGATATTCTAAATATAGATTCAAGACTTCAACCATGAGTGCACTTCTACATTTTCACTACATTATAAATTATCAAGAATCGTATGATGTTTATTCTTTTTCATCATAACTTCAGCTTTTAGGAACAGCTTCTCTTCCTGTTTTAACTGAACCCCATTTGGGATAATTCTGTGTTTACATAGCAAATGCTGAAATGTAGACCCTCAGAATCCAACCCAAATGTAGTGAGAACAGAGCCTCCTCAGTCTGATCATCAGATTTCTTGCTGGCTGGGTTTATAACAGCTGTATAATGCTCGACACCACGGCAGCAATCACAAAATGGGTATGGACTCTGATGAAAATCTGACTTTCAAGAATAGAATTTGTTTATTTTTGTCATTGTTTAAAGGTGTTGCTAATGTAGATGAAATATAAATACTCATTGTAAATTGTTTTTTCTTTTACCAGCTTGTTCACTTTCAACTAGCCCGTAGAGTCAAATGCAAGAGGCATTTCACCATTGCTTGTGTGCACTTTTTCATAACATATGGATGTTATGTGCTCCTTCAGCATTTTCTCTGAACTATAACTTGACTCAGAAAGGTATAACAAAGGATGAAGCTATTCAAAAGCTTAATTATAGTATTTCAGACTGAAAAAAAAGATAAACTTTTAATAATCACCTTCTGATAAAGATTTTTCTAGAAGGCTGAAAAATCAGAACTGGAAAATACAAAGTCCAGTGATTCTTTACTATCAGTCTACAGTATTTTTTTTTCACCAGTGGTTATTCAGTTTAAAGCACAAGATAAAACACCAATAACACTACACCACACATTGAACAATTTTTCACCTCTGATGTCCCTTTAATACCAAGTGATCACCAGAATTTCAAAACTTGATCTGAAATTTATTTTTTCAGTAAAAGGTTAGATTGTATGTGTTGTAACGGTACTACAGGCAACCTGAAAAAAAAACTTTTGAAAAGTATCTTTAATTTGTTTTTATAATATTCAAAATACTTGAAACATGGAAAATACTTCTGCAAAAATAAGATGTATTCATTAATTGTTTTGTTTCATGAAAAAGGAAAAATATTACGAGTGGTCCTAAGTCCAATATGGCTCTATACTTCCCTAAGTGAGTGTGTTGGCTGTTAAGGTCACATTTTCTTCCCCTTACTGCTCTACAAGGATAGTCGCATGCACTCTTCCCATGCTTTTCTCTAAGTGGCTGAGGCCCTTACTTGTTTAGAAAATGGGATTAAACACAGGTTTTCCTACTGTGGATAAATAGCCTGGTCAGCAGGTTGCTTACATTGAAAGCAAATGAACCAACCACTCAAGCCAGGACTTTTGTTTTGCTTTTGTTTCTCTTCATTTCTGGGTGTCTGTGACTTCCAGACATGCTGAAGACAAATTACACATCCCCACCAGACTGTCTCTTGTGAGAACTCAGACACCTCTGTTATATGTCAGTATTTAGAGGTGATTCCACCTATGTTCAGACGTTTAATTTTTAATATCTAGGGTACGACCAGGTATCAAATGGATTTCAGCATAATTAATATCTCTCAGGTACCAGCAGGTTTTCATCTTGCTTAAGATATAAAGAATTTAGCTTAATGATGCTTTGGCATGGGCTTTCTTTCATCTTTATTTATAATAGGATGAAGGTTCATCTAAAAGCACTTATTTTACTTTCCACATATAGCCATATCAAGCTGTAGCATTAAGGGGGGTTTATATATGAAAGCATTGAAAGAGGAAAAGGTTCTGAATAATTTATAAAGGTGAGCTACAAATAAGAGACTAAAGTACCAGAATAATAAAATAAGCACATAGGGACTAAATTGCTCAAGAGCTAGTAATGAAATATGCAGCCCTTCACCTATGATGTCTACCATCTATCTTACCTAGTTAATACATTTTTGTAATCTCTCTGAAATATACTATCCAAATTCATTATAAGTTATTTCTGTAAAAGGCTATTAAAAATCCCTTTTACTTGTTGTGCTGGTTTAACAAAACTTGGTTTATGGGAGCAGGAGAATTCGAAACTTCTGTGTCTAGCACAGAGCCAGTCGCTGACAGCTCTGATGATGGGCAAGTTACTAGTCCAATTAGACAAGCTGGTAACGCCTCTGTGATGACAGATTTAAGACAGGAGAAAGCGCGAGAAGTTCTCTTTTTCTTGCCCTCCTCTGAGGGGTGGTGAGGGAAGGGGGCCTCTGGACGCCTTCCCAGAGAGGGCTGCTGGGCCCTTCCCGGTGAGGTGGCCGGGGCCGCGCCTCTGGTGGGGAGGGCCACCCCAGTGCCACAAGCAGCCACGCGGCCAAAACCATGCAGCCGGGCCCTCTCCTGAGACCGGGACTGAGGGACCGCGCTCCTCCTGAGGCCAGCACGGCCCGCTTGGAACCAGGCAGAAACACCTCACAGCCGGCAGCGAGACACATGGCGAGTATTTCCCCAATGCAGAGCCCGGACAAGATCAACCTCTCAGCTGCAACTTACAGACACCAATTTTCTTCCAAGTCAGAGAAAAGGGAAAAGTGAGGTCATGTGAGGAAGGCCAACATGGCGGCACTGAGGTTGATGGGGGAAGGGAGAGGGAGGAGGCGCTCCAAGTGCCAGAGCTGAGATTCTCCTGCAAGCCGTGGTGAGGACTGTAATACAACAAACTGTTTCCCAGTAATTCATGAGGTGCATGGAGGGGTGCAGAGACCCACGCGCAGCCCGTGAAAAGGAGTGCTCACACTGGAGCGCGTAGATGCTGAGAGGCTGTGATCTAATAAAGAACTTGAACAGACAGAGATGACCTGTGCTTTTAGAGATTGGAGAAGAGAGCTTTTGCTTCCAAATTAGAGCAGCTCATCCTTAAACGACTGAACCCCATGAGCTACTATGATCCACGCTAGGCAGCTGTGGCAAGACTGCAGGACCCATGGGAGGGATTTCACATCTGCAGCAGGTCTGGGCGAGCTGTTGCTTGTGAAGGTTGACACCACGCTAGAAAAGTTCACAGAGAACTATCTCCCGTAGGAAGGACCCCACGGCACAGCAGAAGAAACTCTTTTCCTAAATCATAAAGAAAGACTCTTAAGAAGTGAAATACTGACCAAAACCCCATATTTGTTTCCTTGCACAGTTGGTAGAAGGA
Organism: Lycocorax pyrrhopterus obiensis; assembly: GCA_014706295.1. Taxonomy (NCBI): domain Eukaryota; kingdom Metazoa; phylum Chordata; class Aves; order Passeriformes; family Paradisaeidae; genus Lycocorax; species Lycocorax pyrrhopterus. Next base: position 124,832,755 of record JACSVZ010000002.1, read on the forward strand.
GGGAGGGACTGGGAAAGAAAGGTGTTCTGAAGGTTTGCTTTGGTTCTCATGACCCTTTTTACTTTTAATTCTGTTAATAATAAATCTTCTTTATACTGTTTAAGTTTGGAACCTGTTTTGCCTTAAAGTGTTTTTCCCCTGATCCTTATCTCACTCATGAAAATGAAGTTTTAATTCACCCTCCTCTGCTCAGCTGTAGTAGAGGAAAATAAGTGAGTAGTTTTTCATGGTGCCTGGTGCTTAACCAGTGTCAAACCGTGACACTTGCTAAAAAAAAAAAAATCAGTTTCCTATTCAGAAAGCATAAATTGTCAGAATACTTGTTAACAGCTTTTTTTTCATGTCTTCAGTTCACTTTAGAACTGAGAGCCTAAGATTCTCCTATAAACAGAAAATGTCTATAATCCACCAGGGTATAATGAAGCGAATGATTATTTCTGAAACACCTACCCTGCCTGTCAGCCCCTAAGCACTTCAACAAAGCACTCTGAGTCATTCTTATAAAGAGGTGGTGTGACAGAAGAAATGAGCCACAGGTTGGAGATCCTCGGGCAAACGCAGCCCAGTGCATATGGTACATCATTACCAGTCTGATTTTAATGAAGTTTTAGAGCCTTAAATTTCACATCACAGTTGGTGCTCATATGCATTTTATTGTTATTGCCTTTCATTTGCCAAGTAAAGATAATTGATGATCTTTACTTAGAGAATTTGTAGATTTTGGAGCTGTCTATTTTTAAGAGGGGTTTCTACTATTTTTTCTTCAGGTATATGTGCATGCTTCCCTTTATGCTGATTTTATTGGGTCTAATGATTTTTGTCAATGTTTTTAAAATAGAATCAGAAGAAGATAAAGTTCTTTATGCAACTAAGCAAAATTTTATTAACGTCTTCACTGACATGAATGAACTTCTGCGTATCAAAAGGTTACACTAGCCTTGAGAGAGAATGGAAGAACAGGGTTCTTACTGAGTATGCCTTCTACAAAATTGTGCAGAGTGTAATCTGTCAGGCTATCACTTGGCAAAAAGATTGCATTAAAAGAAATGGAGAAGCTCTTGATTTATATTTCATGCTCTGTACAAAGAAAATAATTGAAAATATTGACAAATAAAGAAATGAACAAGAGAGAAAAAGAAGTTGAACAGAAACAAATGGAAAAGAACCTAAAAATTTGAAAGAAATGGGAAAACCAGTTAAAGAAAAGGAAAAAATAAGAAGGTAAAGTTTCAACCATTCACAATCTCTTCTAGAGAAAGATATATTAAAATGACCACTTGTACTGCATCACGTCCATCTTTTGCTTGCTCTGTTTTTATGAGTGATCTTCCATGCCTGATTCAGAAGCTTCTTGGGTTCTTAGCACTTCTAAGACTCAGGTTCACAGTCATTGCTGGTCTAGAGTTCTTTGCTAAAGTAAGTTTTTAGTTTGTTACCATTACACTTACAGTGACAGTATTTGTGAGAATATAGCTAACAGCTAAAAGTTCTGAATTAATATAAACATTTTGCCAGCTCTGAAACTTCTATATCCTAGGTCAACCAATTCCAGGTTCTATGGTCCACGAAATAAATATGTATATTGTGAGAAATACACATTTTAAAATCCCCTTTAAATACTAAAAAGCCTGAGCACAGAGTGATATCCAAATATCCAAAATATGCCAAAAAGCACTCTGCAGCTTTTTGGCATATTTTGAATATTCTGAATTGCATTTCAGAACTGTCTTTTTTTATATTAGTAACAGATTAAAGAAAATAAAAACTGTTTACTTCTTAAGGCGTTATCCACATTTAACTGACTGTATTTTAAGATCAGACATAGAGGGCTTGATTCTGAATGACAGGGTTCTGAAGGGATATAAAGAAGATTTCAGCAGAGAAAGCTTAGTCACCCAGCTAACCCTTGAGAGTTTGTCTGTAGTAATGACCTTCCCTTTGTTGTTACTGGTATTCCACTTCTCTTTGGCCCTGTTCCTCAGACTCCAACAGTAGCATGTCATAATATGAGTGTCACAGCCATTTTCCACTTCCCCTGTCTCCCACAGTATTCAACAAGTACTTGTCTGGTTCTCCTACATAGCTTTGAAGCTCTTCCTCAGTCCTGTTCTGGTATTATGAAATAAAACTCTTCAGAGATTTTAATCATCCTGTTCTTGTAGGGTACTGTCTGGGCAAATATTTCCTGAAGGTCTTGTAAAACCTCTGGCTTGAAAAACTGTATCCTGACAGTTCTAGCATTTCAGAGCTGAACCACACACACAATATTCATTTAACTTTTGCAATAAAGTATACAATTCCTGTACAGGAGAAAACATTCTTACTTACATTGCCATAAAATAATCAAGATAATCTTATTATTTATATATAATTTTTTTTATTTGAAGTGAAAGTTCAGAATGCCTCTGGCATTAGGGCACTTTAGTATGCAGTCCAAAAAATACATATCCGTTAATTTTATCTCAACTGTGGAACTCAGTGCAGGATTAGGATAATCTAAAATAGAAACCTTTTTCTGTGTTTCTTTTCTTCTCATCTCTTTGGTAAACTAGCTAAAAGGTTACATTTATTTTGGCTGAATTCTGCACTGAAAAGAAGATTTAATCAAGCATTGCATTGCTTAATGTTGCTCTAGGAAGGGTAACTATATTGATTCAACTTTGGAGTAGTCAAGACTGTAGATCAACTGAAACATAAAAAAAAACTGTGTCCCTTTCAAAAGAGGGGAAAATGGGGGTTTATCTTAGTTACAGGCGTTTTTATTGTTTCTATTGATGATCACACAGGAAAGAAGATATTGAAACTGAAGTTGCTTGCCCAGACTAGCCCAATGTTCACATTTTAACATTAAGTCTGAGATGATTTATGCTGGCATAGAAATATAGTGGAGGAATTGGACCAAAATATCATAAAAGAGTTGGAATATATCTATATTAGCCTCAGACCACACTGAATTAAAAGAAAGCAGCTTACATTATGATGATGAAGCACCCTTGTTAGAGAAATATGTGATAAAGGCCTTCACAGAAAGATTTTTGCGAAGGTTGTGTCTGAAAGAGTTGCATAATCTGTTGAAATGATGCAGTGAGTAAAATTCTGCACCTTGGTGAGGTTAAGGACTATGGCTGCTAATATGTACGTTCTCAGGAGACTATACATTAGAAGGACTATAGGAGAGGACACATTGAGAGTAATGTATCACAATGGCCAGGGACACCAGCTAGTTTCCTACCAGACATCAGCAGTATTAACACAACTGTGTACTGAGCAAAAAGCAGTAAAAATTCTTTAGACTAGAGAGAAGAGACTGTTAGCCACCTTTCAGGCAGAGTAGCAGCTGTTAGTACTTTAGCTTGGAAAAATGGTATATATCTTGTCCATTAATAATAAATTAATGTGTATTTAACAAAGCAAGGCTAGAAGGGAGTGAAAACAGGCAATACAGCATGAAGAGGAAAAGGAAGAAGGAACAGAGTCTATTTGCTTTCTTCAGCTATATCATGGATGAAGAAGGCAGGACTCAATTTCTTCAGAGGTGCACGTTGAAAGGACAGTGGGCACAAGTTTGAGCAAATGATATTCCAATTAGATTAAATTAACAAATTCTCTATAATGAAAATCACCAAATTATGGAACAGGTCACTCAGAGAGTATATGGTTGCTCCATCTTGGCATGCACTTGTGTTACAACGCGCCCATGCAGTGGTGGGTGTAAAGTGACAGGAAAACTGCACGACAGAAAAAGACTTGAGAGTGCTGGTCAACAAATGACTGAACATGACCCAGCATGTACTCAGGTGGCCAAGAAGGCCAGTGGCTTGCATCAGAAATAGTGTGGTCAGCAGAAATTAAATAGTAATTTTCCTCATGTACACAGCACAGGTGAGGTCTCATGTTGAGTTCAAAGAAGGGAAACAAAGCTGGTGAAGAGTCTGGAGCACAAGTCAAATGAGGAATGGCTGAGGGAGCTGGGGTTGTTTAGCCTGGAGAAAAGGAGGCTCTCTATACAACTGCCTGAAAGAAGGTTGTAGCCAAGTGGGGGTTGATCTCTTTTCTCCCAGGTAACAAGTGATAGGACAATAGGTAACAGCCTCACGTTACATCAGGGAGGTTTAGATTCGATATTAGGAACAATTTCTTCACTGCAAGGGTGGTCAAACATTGGTTAGGCTGCCCAGGGAAGTGGTTGAGTCACCATCCCTGGAGGTCTGTAAAAAATGTGTGGATACGGCACTTAGGGACATAGTTTAGTAGTGTACTTGATAGTGTTAAGATAACAGTTGGACTCGATGATCTTAAAGGTCTTTTTCAACCTAAACAATTCCATGATTCTATCATTCTAGGTTCAGAGAGTTTCCAGACAGAGTCTCGAGCCACCTGAAATAACTCTTATGTTAGTCAGTAATGCTACCACTTTCATCAGGATGTCGAGCCAGCTATCTCCAGAGGAGACTCAATCTACAGATATCTTATTTATACAAACATTGAGGCTTCCATGTTAAGAACTAAAACAGTCTTTCCAAAAACATTAGTGTGTCAGTTAGCTAAATGCACTCTGCAGGGAGACACTCATCAAACTCCAAATTTGGATTAGGCAGCTCAGAGGTGTAAACACATGGTAACAGAACAAGACCACTAGACTTGTACTCTGGGTGAAATTTTTAACCCTGATTCCCAGAGAGAAGACTCATGCAGTGACCCACTTACCAATTATCCCTGTGTCTCTGGCTGTGACTTACTACAAGGATGACTCATGGACCTGCAGAGAAAATATTTACCGAACAGTCTGTCAGCAGAGGATGAGGTAGGCAGAAAGGAAAGAACCATATTAAATAGAGATCAGCATAATTGAATTCCATTTGCTTAGTGATCCTTCACCTCTCTGCTATATGCAGAGACTTTTCTTTAAATATATTAACCATAGAAAAGCTGAAAGAAATTTGTCAGTCTTTAAAATGATCTTTAAATAGAATAAACACAGAAGGACAATACTTCAAATTAATTCAAATAGAAGGCAAAGTAAATCCCAGGCAGATAGTCACCCAAGGTTGTGCCTATGGATAGCAGCTAATGGGTAGGTAGCCAGAGGCTATCTGCAGGTCTACAGAGCAAAATAAGCTGACGATTCCTCACAACATTTTTGTGGTGGAATATGTGCTTCATAGACTAGCTCTTCAGCTATAGCCCTCTGTTGTGGTTTCAGCATGTAAGACTTGGAGTTCACCAACTGCAGCAAGCAATTTATATCCTACCTTTCAAGGTAAGTTCCTCCCAAGTCCTGAAATGAACCTGGCGGGGGGGGGGGGTCAGAATTTCTGTTGCTGTGTGGTTACAGAGAGTATCCTTTTATCCTTCAAATAACTACATTACATCAAACAATCTAATTACAAGAGAAGAGTCTGGGGCAATTTTTTCAGGCTCCACCTGTGGCAGTGGTTTCAGTAAAAAGAAGACATTTTTCAGTATGGAAACCCACAGGTAAAGTAGTGGCACCGACAGAATTGCTAAGGATGTGGGAAGATCGCTCTTGACCTCCTACTCTGGGGCAGTAGGTTAGCCCTGTATTGCTAGTGGAGGTGTAGAGTTTCACATAAAATTTACATTAGGTAGTCCTGAAAGTGTCTGTGTAATTGTGGCAAACTGCAGCACTGAAAGAAAATATTTGCTTGCATCCTGGAAGTGATATTAACGACATTAATTTGATTCTGTTTCCAGGTTAATTTTCCTGTGTCTCTACCATTATGTAGGGCATGACACTAGCATTGTTGTATTGTTTCCAATTTCTCAGCTAAATGTTGCTGAACTGTTTCAGGAATCTTTCAACAGTTTGCATCTGGGACCTTATGTCTAAGAAAGCCAATACAACCTATTGTTTATTTGACAGGTTCGGTCCTGTGTAGGGCTTAGTTTCTTAACTATCTTAACCTGTCCACACTGTAAAAAACTGCCATAGTGCCTTCTTTAGTGGGTTAACTTTTTCTTGCAAACTTTCTGCATGGATAATGAAACTTGGAGGTAATCCAAATGGAAAGTTGCCATGCCTGGACCCAGAGTGCAGGGTGTTAGTAGAAGGTAAAAACTGTACAAAACTCTGTATTTTTTATTTTTATAGTACTTGCTTCACTATTCTGAAATATGAGACTAATACATCAGGAACTGATACTAAACTGTACCTTAATTAATACAGCCACAGAAGTTACAAAAACATACATTAAAAGATTGTGTACAAAACTGGAGATTTTCAGTTCAGTGGAAGATTTCGGGATTTATTTAATGTCCAGGCTCTCCTTGATGACAGTGAATCATACCTCTCTTTCCATGATTAGGTGTCCAAATTTGAAATTAGCTTTTCTAGCTCACTAGGAGAGCTTGAAATACTAGTAAATCAGGATTGATGTGGTGAGGGGGGGCAATTCTGACACTGGCGCACATTAACGGTTACCTACTGGTATAAACTCTGAAACTGTACAATAACAAGCCACATGTGATTTCCAGACAAACATCACAAGGGCAAGCTTATGGCTGAGATCACCAGAATTTTGCTGTGCACATAAATACGATACATTAGACAATAGTCTTTGATAATGAATAATGACAGCTCTTTATTGATGTTTTTTCATTATGTCCTACTTGCAGTACAGAGTATTTTCTCCTGCTCAATTGAACATTTGGTCCCTGGTTTGTGTCAGCTTTTCCCATGATCCCTATATAGACTACCAATATGTATAATTTTTTTATGTCCCTGTGAAATCTTTGTTGGATCCCCAATGGAGATCTTAGGAAAGTCACCTGAAACTGGGATGAGCAAAGCACCAGTGGAAAAATCCACCTGTATAGATACACAGTTCAGTGTTAAATTGCACAATTAAATATTAAGATTCACAGTTATATTAAGATGCACGGTTCGAAATTAATTTAAGAGTCTGCAATATTAGACTTTGGAATTTATTTTTTGAAAACTCCCTCAAACTGAGGAAAAATCATTTTATTACAGCTTCCAGTTCCTGCTACATGTAACTCCTTTTCCTGTCTCAAAGCATAGAACAGCAAAAGAACCACACATGCAGCAATTATCCTCTGAGATTTTATATCACATTCTTATTGAAAACACTATAGAAAATAAGGCAGGAAACATATCTTTGAAAGCATTGTTTCTAAAAATCACAAAATTACTGTCAAACATATTTCAGTAAGCAGTAAATGAACCCTGCTTGCACCATAAATCATTAATGTTTAATCACCAGCCAATGCCTCACTAAGCTCACTGGCATGGAAACTCTAAGATACTCAAAGGATAGTTCTAGCAAATCTGGCATGCATGGTTGGCTTGTGTGCTTAATTACTGTTTATGCATTGGCAGTATCCAAGCAGTTGTATGTAATAAATAGAACACTGTCACACTGTCCAGATGGTTTTAGATTCAGGGCCTAGGGAGTATGTTTGAAGATTACAGGCCTGATTTACTAACAATTCACACCAGCTCAATTGCTGAAAATCATACTAATAGCATACGTTTCAGCAATTTAATCAATGCAAAAATAAATATACTATTAATGATTATTTTAAAAATCACTTTATATTCTATTTAGCCACTCTTCAAAAGAGATACAATAATTTTATTTTGGTTTGAGACATTCAGTTGCTTTATTTCTTCAGTGTCTGGTAGGTTTGAGAGAAATGGTTTCTTTTACACAGAACAAAGGAATGCCCAACAGAGATAATCCAAGCTATCTTTGAAAATTGTACTTTAGGCATTACAATCAGTATAGGTGCCTTAGTGTGGTGATCTGCCTTAATAAATTTACACTGTCAAGAATTAGAGGCAGACTTACATGTCATCAAATTAAAAATGAAATCGTAATTCAGTCCTTACCTACATATAAATGAGAAACCAAATTATGATCTCACTTCCAAGCTGTCAAAAAAAAAAAAAATCAGTAAATAAGTTTATGAAGAACTACTGTCTTTTTCATCCCAAAACTCAATTTGACCCAGATTAGTGAAATTTCTTTAACTAGATTTCCTTCAGGGAATAAGAGAGAGGAGAAAGAAGGAGATAAATTAGGAGGAAAGAAAATGGATTTAGAGAGAAGATATACTTTTACTTAATAAATAAATGTTTAGAAGTCCTTCCATAAACCAAGAATATGGGCAACTTGAAATCAAGTTTTAATCTCTCTGAGACTATATGAAGTCATCTCTTACTTTTCACAAGAATGTCCTATTTTTAAGATTATATAGGACAGTCAGTCAGGATGGAAATGAGAACAGAGGTGGACTTTATCCCCTCCACATAAACTGGAAATGACGTGATTTCTTTGCTGGGTATGAAAAAAAAGAGTATGCTAACAGCAGGTAATTGAACACAGAGAGATGAAACCAGAAAGACTGATAAAAAGGGTAAGAGTAATATTTTTCCCCTGCTTATGAGGGTAAAACCCACTGCTGTCAATCTGATAAATTATCTTGGTAAGTGGATTATATTTTAAAGTTTGGTTTTGATTCAAAAGAAAGCACTCTAGAAACGAAATCATAGACTATATTTGGTAATTATCAGTCATATTTCATTGTGTTTCAAATTATCTATGATGAAGATACTGTTCTGTAGCTTCCTTTTCACCATACAGAAGCACCCAAGCAAACTACTTGAAGTATCGCTGTATTATATCCAAAACAGGATTTATGGTTTACAGACAACAATTCTAGGGTGCAGTTCAGTTCATGTTAAAAGAGATGTCTGAAATAAATGGGTGAATAACTGCATCTCCACTGCCTGCAAAAGGGCTCTAGCAAAGTAGTTCAGCTGGGGAGAGTTACAGGCTTATCAGCTACATAAGCATATCCCAAAGAAATAATTGTCCCACTAACCTGGTGTGCTGATTTTAACACCAGCAGGGAAATTAAGCTCCAAATAAGCTACTCCCTTTCCTCTGTCCCTTTCATTAAGGAAGGGACAATATATAGGAGATTATGAGTTGAAATAGCGATTTACTAAAAGCACAATAACAACATCAACCTGGTGAGCAAAGGTCCTGAGGTTTAACATTCCCTTCCCCAGCCCAAAACCAACGGAAAACAGAGACAAACCAACCCCAGAAGCTAGTTCATCCAGATGGGGGTTGTGTAGTCACTGCCCAAGCTCGGGTCCCACTGCTTCCTCTGCTGCCTCCACTGCCCCCTGTGTTGTGCATAGGAGGTGGGGAGCGGGTGGAAAGAAAAGGTCTCTGCCGGGGTGACAACCCTGCACTGCCCGGCCTCCATGGCTCAGCCCGTGCCACGGAGCTGTCCGCTTCAGTAACATAAGTACTCACGCTCCAGAGGAAAAATGGAGGGGCAGCCAGCGGGCAGCAGAAGGGACCAAGTTTGATGGGGTGTTAAGAGGACAGTCCACTTTGCTTTGGCAAGTGAGGAAAGATGGTGCACTTTCCCTCCTGCTCCTCAGCTTTTCCTGCCAAAACCAAGCCCTCAGCGACAACATGGGTGGTATGGAATAAACAGTGTGGTTGCACATCTAAAATCACATGACTAAAAAAAACTTCACCACCTTTCTCTGCTACCAGGATACCTAGGAGCCACCTCTTATTTTTATTTATATTAATGCTTTACCAGTAGTGTTCTGCTACTGACTGTGGGGGAACTGGATTTCAAAATGAAGTAATACCTACATCATTTTAGAACCTTGATATAGAAACTGTATTCAGAAGTCTCCTAACACATTAGACTTAGTGGGTTTTTTCAAGTCATCATGGAAAATGAAATAATATATATTACTTGTATTCAGTGCTTCATCTTGATTAGATATAATTAGGTAGTTAAATGTCGGAGTTTCCTAGATGGTCATAGAAGCTCATATCTCTTTTTCTAGACTGTATAGGACATACCTACCTAAGTATGTACCACTCTTAATTTGTATGGTATGACAGTGCAGAGTTCATTCCCCGAGTGTTTCAGACATTTAGTCATTCTGCATTGTTCTAAATTATTAGTTTACATCATTTAAGGTCAGAGCAAGAGTGAGAAAGAACTCTAACTGGAAGCCTTCAATCATTATTATTTATTTAAATAATAACACTTTCTTTAAGAGTGTTTTTGAGATACTGTCTGTAGTCAGGGGATTTATCATGGGTATTATCAAGACTTTATTTTAGATGGAGTGGAAAATGAACTCTAAGGATTCAAAATTCAGAAGATATCTTTCACATTTTTAGAACATTAAAATGGAAAACAAGAATCAAATTTAAGAGCAGCCTCTCTGTAATGTCAGTAATTGAGATATTTCCAAAATCTGATGAGCACAGCATTTTGCCAGGCTGATAATACATTAAACATTCACCTTTTTTTTTTTTAATACTGAAATTTCTTAAGCAAATTTTGGATCAGGAGCTGAGCCAGCATGTTGGTGCCCTTACTATATGTGCCATATTCTTCACTTATAGCCTGAGATGTATTGCTGTAAAAAAACTAAGTCATGTCTGTCACAAAACCCCCATAAATATGGTGAGCTTCCTCTTGTTTTTATTCACAAATTGTCAGAATTTTTAATAATGACTTCTCTTACTTGGTGCAGAAAGACTAGAAATTCCCCATGTTGATCACACAGACCATTACTTATTTTAAAAGAAACAGGTTAGATTATCTAATTGTAACTGTCAGTACAGAGTTTGGAGTCCCTTTTTTGGGAGATACACAATTCAAGTGGCTACACTTCAGGAAATCTCTTGCATCCAGTGTTCAGTCAGTGAATGCATTCATCTGGTAATGTGATTTGTGGTCCTAATTCTTGAATATGTTACCTTTAAAGACCTCCCTTTTCTTCATGTTGTTTAAAGTTCAGAAATTGTTTGTCTATTCTTACTGTGATTTTCACTGTTTAGTGACTCAGTTAGGAGACAGAATTTTACCTAGTCTTTCTCGTTTAGGGAGAGTATAATTATGTGGATTTGATAATTTGTTTATTAAAAATTTTAATGATCTGTCTACAAGATTTATTTAATGTAATCTGCTTTGAAAAATCTGTGGACAAGTTTCATGCCAAATAAGTGTGATCATTTTCTGGGATTTGAAACCTAATATGACACACGTTGGCATAATATATGTTGGCATAGCATGATTGTTCTTCTAGACAATGTAGTATTTACTTTCTCCAGGTCCATGTTCATCTTAATTTATGGGAAAGGAGAAGGCTCTGCTTTCATTTAAAAAATAGTAGAGCAGCACCCCCAAAACTGAAGTGACTCATCCAGATTTAAAAAATAAAAACAACAAAATTTGCCTGTTGACGTATTTTAATAAGTTCAATTCTACAACAGGTTTATCAAGTCAGTAATTTTTCATGAGTGCTGCAGTAATTCCAATGACATATTCTTGTGCTTATCCTCTTTACCTTTGTACTTTTATTTGCATAACTGTTGCATCCTGATGATCAATCAAGATAATCAGGTATCAACATTTTGCTATTTTCTTTTTCCGGGAAAATACACCTTAACTTGATTAATTTGCTTCCATTTGGGGTAAAAAAATCTCTGTTGGTACATTTTAAAATCCTGAAGCTAGCACTTTTGAGGATTCTTGCTTAAGTGAAGCTATTCCACTGTATTTTGGTCTCAGACTCATAGGTTTTCCTTTACGAATCCTACACAAATTTATACTGGCCCAATCATCAGAAACAAGAACTTTCCAACTCTCTCATTTTCCATTTGCTCTGAATAATGAAAGCTCAGCTGACAGATCTGGTAAAAGAAAGAGAGGGGAAAAGAACATGGGAGGCAAAATGGAAGCAGGCAGGGTAATGGGGAAGAATGCAAAAAGAATTGTGAGGTACTGACTCTACGTGAAGAATGGGATTGAAAGGTGGGGACTTGATGACTGCCTGGCAAAAGGAGTTAGGAAATAGCATAAATATGAATAAATAGTCAGTGATTTGGTTGCATAGAATCATCATGGACTTGAAAAAAAGGGTCCAAATTAAAGGAGAATAGGCAACTTAAGTTCCAAATATAAAGTTATGTGAAATGAGGTCTTCATGCACGATGGAACTGAACTGAAGCACAGCCAAGTTAACATCAGCTCATATATTGCAGTCCTGAAAGCAGAGGCATAAGACCACTCTGACTATGAAATATACTTTTTTCCTTTCTGTGTTGGAAATGACTTGGTCTTCATTGCCCCTGGCAGTTCTTTACTTCCCTATGTTTAATGTGCAAGTGGGACTAAAGACAAAGATATTATTTTTTAAGAAATTGCAAATTTATTAAAAACATTCTTATTAAATATATCACATGAAAGGGAAGAATAGTGAGGTAGGTAGCAGAGGAAAAGGATACAAGTCGTAAATTTAATTGTCTGCAGCAGTTCAACTAGATTCCAGTTTAGCTGAAAAGGGATTTTCTCCCTTGGCTGAATTTTCAAAGTGCAACCATGTGTACATATTCTTAAACTACAGTACTTTTCCTTTTCTCAGGCACAAGCCAATGAAAAGCAGTACTTAAAGATGCTATGAAATGTATTTACTTAAAGGATCTGTCTAGAAGTTGTCATCTCTTTACATTCTTATCTTACATTTTGATAAGCTGTATCACAAGTCCAATATATTCTCGTTTCCTTGTGACACTGTGCTTTTGTATCCAAGTGGGACTGGTGAGATAGCTGCGTAAAGGTCATCAGGAGGACATAATGGGAAAATATCTTTGTGGCTCGTCTTCTGGATATATAGAAGTTTTATTTTGTTGAAAAATAAAGATTTAAAATTGTAATACAATGAAAAAGTATCATCTTTTTATGGTTAATAGTAGTATAGTAATATGTTCAAGAACACAAGTAGGTCATATGCTATTTTTCAACTAGCAGCATTAATAAGTAATGACCTGTTGTGGTGCCTTGGCCCACCTCAGGACAGCCCACTGCCCGTCAGCTTATGTCCATCCAATGGGCAGATGAGTCTGAGTCTGAGGGGCTGTCCGTGGGCGAGGCCGCAGTCTAAAGCTACTCCCCCATTCTGGAAAGTTCCCCGTTATTCGATTGTTTATTGGTCTGGGTTGGTTGTTCCCTCCTCTGTGCTCACCAGATGGGTTTGTTGTTATCGGGTTCCTCCCCCTACACTGTTACCCATTGGCCCATTTTGTTCACTCCTCCCCTTTTCCCTTTGATACTTAAAGCGCTCGCCAGACCCTGTTCGGGGCCATTTTCGTCCCTGACCCCTTTGGGAATAAACTCCTGGAATTCACACGAAAAGGTCCTCTCCTGCCTCCTTTGTTCCCGGGAGCTTGGGATTGCTACACCTGCTCTCCTCGAGGTGTGCCTGCTGTACCTGGAGCCGGTGCAGCCCGCCTATCGGTCGCCGAGAACTGGACACACTTTCGTAGTCGTGTCTGTAGGAAGGTCACTGAAGCTTCCAAAACAGGAGAAACACTCCTAAGACTGACCCCAAGTGACAATGACCTACAGATACTGACATTTGTAAGATAAAAAAGGACATTCTTGAACCACAAACTGAAGCTGTGCATTTATCTCCTTTCACTCTTTTCTTCAAATGAAGTTATACAGTGATATCCTCCAAAAGGCTGTCTATTGCAAAGGCTATCAATGCTGCAATAACAAAGTTAATAGGATAATTCCAAGTCGTCATTCTGAAATACTGATTAAAGCAATTGTTAAATTGAAATGGTTATGCCTGTTTATAGGGCATAAATTTGAAGACAATTCTACATAAACACATTAAGAACTGTACTTCAGTGGCATTATAGCCTTCCAAAGATCTGCAAACTGGTAACTAGTAACTGATAGATAAATTTAACATTACTCAGACTCACAGAAACAAATTAAGGTGAAATAAAAATATAAAATCTCATCTCCTCTAAGCCTCTGAAATTTTAGCATATGTACTGCTTTTGAACAACTAGAACTTATTCATAAACTTTGTGCAGAAACATAATTTTACAGTCCTGGGGTAAGAAAGGCACGATAAGCAAGTAAGTGAGATGTGGAAATGACCTGTTTTATCAAACTAGTGAAATAAAATACTAGTATGAAATCAAAACTAGCATGAATGGAAAAGAGGTATTAGGGCTTGAATTCCTGACTCTCAAGAGAGGATATGACATACCAGACACTTTGATTTCCTATACTTAAAATTTATGCAGCTAAATCAATGAGACAGGCCTAGACTGAACATAGGAACTGCAGCAGTGGTTGTGTATGTTTAAATCTCTTTTATTACATAGCTTACACTCTTAACAAGTGTAATTTTTTTCATTGCAGAACATGATGTTTTCTTCTCTCAAATCACTCTATCAGATAAATGGAAATTCACTGATGGACAGATGATAATTCATAGTCTCCTTCTTTAGATGTTGAATACTGATGCTACTAGGTTGCTTCTCCTTTCCTACCATAGCCTGTAGATGCAGAAAATAATTCTCATATCACAGGCTGTGGCTGTCACAATTAAACTAGTATGGGAGAAAAAGCTTTAGGACTTCCTTTCTTTTTGAAAAATAAACATCAAGCTGTGATTGCCTGAGTCACAATTTGGTTACTATTATGTTATTTGGAATGCTTGGCAAAATGTGCAGTGCCTTACTTAGAGCTCACCATGTACGTTATTTGCCCTTGAGTTAAATTGCTGTTATGCATTGGGCCCGCATCACTCATGGCTTTCAAATCTGATTATAGCAGAATATTTTAATTTTAAACTTTATGGGAATATAATGAGAAAATGGTGCAGAAGGAGTGCAAGCATGGCTGCCTACATTGGCAACAGGCAAACATACTGTGCATTGTGCATAAGCTTCAGTTTTAAAGGTGTCCTCCAGGATTACATCAAGCCTTGTGCCCATGAAACTGTCTTTTGCTAGTGTGAAGAATAGAAAAAAAGGTTCAAATCTGATTATTCAGTATAAAGTACAAGTTCCCAAAACTGTTTATGCCCACAAACACCACAATTAAATATGACCTGAAAATATTGCAAGCAGAAATTTTGTATTTTTTCCACAAATCATCAATAAATTATAAGAATAATTCAGGCCAATGCTAAAACAATGTGTCATGCGTTATCGCTATCAAATAATTTCCCCATTTCTAAGCATTTTTTAAATCTATTTGGTGTTTTTTTAAACTTAATTTAGGAAATATTTCATTTTTTAATAGTGTTTCTATTTTCAGTGAAAATACTGTACAAACTTCCATTAAATACACTTAACAACCACATCCATAATTTCATTTTAAAAATATATTGAGTTTATTATTCACCTGTTGGCCATAAAAATATAGTTTAGAGACAATTCAGTTATGTTCCTTTAATTCTGCTCTTACTGCATCCTGTTCCACTTTTTGCATTGTTTGGTTGCTGGTAACAGTCATAAAGTTAATTACATCTTCCAGATCTGTATTTTTCATCAAGTAGTGGTACAGGGGGGTTTTGTTGTTGTTGCACTGAGCTGTAGAAAACTTACTAGCTAGCCACTTGATGATAATAAATAGTACTCATGGTTTGAGAGAGCTCATCAGGCTTACTGGCAGCTATTTCAATAGTTTTCATTTCTGGTAATCCTGACTTTTATGTTATAAATATTTAGCAGTTGCTCTACCATGAACTTCTTGGTTACCCCTGTATCTTCTCTTCTTTCCCAGAGTTTATTTTGACTTCTTAAGACTGCTCTGAATCATTGTAAACTTTTGGCTATATTTGTGCTAACAGCTATAAAATTGTTAGAACTTCTCACCTCTGTATCCACGTCCTTAGTAAAGGAAATAGATCCCGACCATAGACTGGTTTTCATGAACACCTTTAACTTATACTCCCAGCTATTCTCTCATATGTTATTTTTGTTAGGTTTTTAATGACCATTTTGTCTCTTATCAGATGGCTTTAAAAAGAAAGTTACGTCTTCTGCAAAAGCAGAATGATGTGTTTTATGAGGGATAGGTGGTGTCTAATAAAATGTGTTCACTTTCTGTGTTTCAGTAACATTCTTCCCACCCAACTTTGTAGATGATGAGTTTCAGCATCAGGAAACTGACCCTTGTAGAGTAGAAAGACATTTATTACAGTCTACAACTATGCTATATTTCTCACTTAACATAAACTAGTATCCAAGCAAACCATCATTTTTTGTGTGGCAATCAATAATACTTACTATTTTCAGTTGATATTTTTACATTTTCTTGTTTTATTTTTTAGAAAATCTATATATAGTTCAAAAAAAATAGAGGCTTAAAATTGAGCTATCAGGGCTAAAATATAAAATACCTTATTCTGTATGCAATATGGACAGAAACTTAAAAAGCTTCTCATCCTCTTCTGTCTTCTAAACTGATGATCTGTAACACATCTTTCATTAGCATCTTCTCTAAAGTATCAACCAGAACAGTCATCTATGATGATATCACAGGTCCTGTTCTCGTGAAGAGTAAATCATTCTAAAATGTTTTATGATTAAAGGTTTTTGTTGGGGTGCTTTGGGCCACTTGGGGTCTGCCCACTGCCCATCATGGCATGCCTACCCAATGGGCTGACGAGTCAGAGAGCGAAGGGCAGTCCGTGGGGGAGGCCCAGGTCTGAGCCCATACCCCTTTCTCTAGAAGGTTCTGTTAAGTTTGATTGTTCATTGGTTTGTTCTGTAAATTCCCTCCTCTGTAACTTAGCCATTGGTTCTGTGTCTGCGGGATCCTCCCCCGGGCTTATCCTCTATTGGTTGTTTGTTCTGTAACATCCCGGTTAGAAAAAGCATCTGTAACCTTGGACCAACGGCCATTCCTCCCCTTTGCTTTTGGAGAAAATAAACTCCTGGAAGGTTTCACAGAGTGGTCCTCTCCATTGCCTCTTTAGCCTCTGGGATACCTGAGGGACTCAGACCTCTGGGTCCCCTCGCATTGGGTGTGCCTGCTGCCACAGAGCCAGTGCTGCCCGACCACGCGGCCGCCGAGACTCGACACTTTACCAGTGCGTGTCTGCGGGAAGGTCACTGTCGCCTCTCCAGAGCGGGAGGAGTGCCTCCTGAGGCTGACCCCTCTCCCAGGGCAGTGACAGGTTTTATTCTTTTTTTCACTCCAAATAAGAATTCTAGGACAAAAGTAATCTTCTGCTGTATTGTTAATACATAATTTTGAAAAAGTTTCAGTTTTCTGTGTGAAAGAGACATTTGAGTCTTAGACAAAATAATTTATGGATTGAGATGTGTGAGAGTCTTGAATATACCCTTTCTAAAAAGCAGGCTTACGTATATTTTCTACATATAAAAACTTAGATATTTTGAAGAGTTGGAAAAAATCTCTATATTCATGCATGTAAAAAATATAGGTTTAAAACTGCAAATGATTTTACAAGATAGAATTGTCATCCCGGCAGAGGCATTTTAAAGATGTCACCGCAATTACATTTTGGACCATCCTTTTTTAGGAGTTGTATCTTTTAATTTGTTGCTTGTTGTTTAAAACTGCTTGTGCTGTTGTACAGAAATAAAAAGAGTGAATTATTTTGTAACTGTTCTAATTCTGCAATGCCAACATTATCCACCTGGAAGATAATGTGTGTAGAAAAAGTTTGGTGCATGGGCTATTACTCTGCTTGGGAAAAATGGCTAACGACTTTCATCTGAGGGTATTTCATTTCTTCCCAAGTTGGCTACTAATTCAGACTAGTGGCCAATATAATGAGTTGAAAACAAGTTAATGCAATTAAATGGCATCCACCCCGTGTATTCCTTTGTTCTACATAAAATAAGAAGTCAAGATTAGCTAAAACTAATCTACCATGTGATTTAATCTGTAGAAATTTCATTGTAAATATATTATATAGATAACACAATTTGTGTACATCTTCAGACTAAAACTATTTTCAAACATCTTCATTAATTCCAAGGAAGTGTAATGTAAATGTAATGCAAGGTTAGATGTGGTTAGTGACAAATAGATCAGACCTGTTGCTGCTACATCATACATTTCATGCCAAAACTGAAGAGGCATTGGCTCCTAAATGGAGGGGTGCAAAATCACTCCATACAAACAGACTCTTAATTCTGAACCAGTTATACAATTAGAAATACTGCTCTCTAACTGGGAGTTTTAATTCCAATAATACAGCCAAATTGTCTCCAGTGACACTTGGGTCATAGTTAAGATATGTTGTGCATAAGCTTTGAGGTTGAAATGCAAAGTAGCAAAAATGTATTTTCAAACAGGCATATCATTATAGATATAAAAAAACTGCCTCTGAAAATAAGAAAGAATGAAAAACTGATGTTTAGAGAAACCTAAAATGACATATCAGATTCTATATTATCTGCCTTTTCTAGATATTTTGGATCTCAACATATTTAATGTTACCAACTTTCAGATCTTTGCAGTGTTTGATACGGAATTTTCTCCATTTCTAAAAGAAAAAAAAAATTGCAGTGTTTTTGTAATGATCCACTACAGAAATGCAGGTATTCAAGGATAAAAGTGTGTATAATTAGTAAGCCATTTATGTCCATCCGTGCTCTACATTGTACTCTATCAACACTGCTTTAAATCTATCATTAAAACTGTTTAATTTGAAAGCAGAATCCTAGTATTTAAGAGTATGCCTCAATATCTCTAAGAACAAGAAGGAATCTAGAATAGGTGACAAATATTTATCTGAGATAAATAAAAGAAATCAAAATTAATAGTTGCTGCCTAACCCAGGTATATGAGACACCTTATGGTCTCTTCTGAAAAGTCAACATTGAATCATTATTTAATATAATATTTTCATATCTCCATTAAGATAAAAATTGTTAATATGTTGAAGGATATCTGAGTCTTGGAAATGATTGGACAGTATGAGCTGAAGAAACAAAAATATGCATATTGAAATGTACAGGGAGTGTGAAAGTCTTAGAGAACTCCTTCTAGAATGTGATAGAGTTTTAGTAAATGGGGTTATTTAAATTACTACTCTGTATTACCTAAAGGAGCAACAGGTTTCATAAATGCAAAACAAAAGTTTATGTAAATATTTACTTGTATTTATGTAAATATTTTTTTTTTGCATTTGGAAATTTACAATGTCATCCAGGCACATATGAGTTGAACAACCAAGTTTCGAAATTTAGGTGATTTGTTTGCCACAGGTAAATCAGAATATAAATCAAACAACAAAAATATTATCCCTAGTCTTTAACCTCTTGTTGGAGAAAGAAAAAAATTTCCTGCAACATTTCACTCTTCTTGTCAGTGTGGTTGGCTGAAGTATTCTCTGTGTCTACCCTTTCTTACATACCACAGCATCCCACAGGTGCTTCTGTAGCAAAGACAGACTTAGAAATGCATAGTGTGGAAATGCTCAGCAGTCTCTGGAACGGCTCTGAGCTGCAGGATTGTGAGCAGCAGCAGCACAGAGCAGTAGGCAAAGCATATGCCTTCAGACAGGCTTCCCAGAATAGCAACAACAAGCCCAAAGAAGTTCAGTCCCAGGAGAGCAGAGCAGGAAAACAGAACAGGATGACAATCTGCCTATGCATTTAAATAAAATATTGAAGTCGTTTAAGACTGCATCACATGGTAGGTAGCATATAAAAGTCTAAATGGACATGCATTAGTAGTGGAGGTACAGCCACGAGGATCCCATTTCAGTCCAGCATTTTACAGTTTTGGGGAAATCATATTAGAATTCTCACATAGGACTCTCTCTAGTTATAAGTAACGTAAGAAATGCAATATTCTGTCCTTATCCCAAACATCACAAAAAAGGAAGAAAACCCAAATACCATGCCCTATTTTATTTATCTGCTTTGTTTTGTCTTATTTATTTCTGAATGCGTGTGCAGACCACTATGCTAGACTGGAAATTTAAATAATATTATGAAAGAAAATAATATGTTCCAGAATTCCAAAGATTCTTGAGATGTTAGATAACCACAAAATTCTCATGCTCGTCTAAAAACGGAGTACATTCCCCTTTACTATGATACAGAAGTTGTCAAGCCATTTGCGTGTTCAGAAGCCTTTTCCCAGCAACTTATCTCCTCCTGTAGCATTTGACAGAATGATTCCTCAGAATATGAGCTGATAATATTGTTTCCCAGAACTACAGTTTTTAAGAAATACCTGCTGAATGATATTCAACTCCAATAACTTACCAACTTTTAGTCTGTAGGTGTTATAGGCTTCGTTTCCTTTGGCAAATACTTCACTTATGTTCTGCAGAGTCTCATGCAAGCATAGCTGAACCATTTTTTGATTTTTAAAAGCTGGAAAATTTAAATAAAACATCACTCTTTTAAATTCAGTGCAAATTCTCAGTAAGAAAACCAAACCAAAAATATGAAAAATGTAAAGAATTTGAAGTATGGTTCAAGGTGATAATTTTTCAATGTGTCTATTTTCAAATTATTATACCATTACAGAAACTCACTTATTTTTTTCTCTTTCCAATTTTTCATGTTATGAGTAAACCTAAATTTTTACTTTAAAAATGCTGGAATCCACTTTTTGAGTTCTTTAAAATTTTTTTATGCTTTATAATGTATGTTTAAAAACAGTTGCAAGATAAACTTTTTCACTATTTCTTTACTTTTTTTAAACCAACATCTTCTGTCCAAAAGTAAAAACATTGTCTTCCAAGCAGATGAAATACTTAAGACTTTAGTTATAGTTTTATGCACTTAATTTTAAGATAAAAGGTTGAAAAAAATGTGTTCCAAAGGTCGTCTTTCTCTTTTCTTGTGTTTTGGGTTTTCTGGAGGCTTGGTGAAAGTTTTTTTCTCCAAATAAGATAGAAAGTGAGGTCAAGCTACTAAACTTAGAGATAATATAATACTCTTAGACAACAAGTATGGGCTTCTGTACCTGACAAGTATTAAACATACATAACAGGAAACTAGAAGCCCAAGTAAGAAGGACTTCACTGATTAACAACTTGATATGTATTGTCATATCGTCTTGGGTTTTTTGCTTTTTTCTTTGTAACTACTTATTTATTAGTTTCAGTGCAGTAGCATTTGAAGGGATCAAAATGAATTATGGAAGAAATAATACTGCATGAATTAAATCCAGAAATCCTATTCTGTTTTATGCAGATGGAACTCCTACAATGGCATGAGTTTTGTACAGTATCTGCACTTCGTCAGCAGTAGATTTGCCAATCTGTTGATAATAGCTTTTAGTCAGTATGGAGTTGTTATTGTTCTAGAAGTATGTATTACTCATTAGGAATCTTTGAACTGTTAAACTGATTTTTATCTCATCACTTAATTTCACAATTCTTTGAACATGTTCCATTATTTATTTTTTATCAGCATGGAAAGTATTTCTTACACAAAATAAAATGTTCTTATTAATATCTATTAATTTCCTTGAAGGATCGTGATTGCTCACAGACTTCTGTTCCTTTGATTTTCTCGTTGCACGATTTAATATAAGCCTCTTTTCTTACTATTAAAATTTATCAGTGAAGTTGGAATCATAAGGATATATTCTATGTGACAGCAGGAGGTGTTTTCTACTTCTCTTCAGGACTTAAGTTCACTTATTGCATTGCTTAATATTTACAAGGTAGTACCAGCTCTGAGTAATCATTACAAATCAATTGATAACATTGCACAGTAGGTTTTTGAAGGGTGGAAGTGAACTCCTTCAAAGAAGGGTGACAAATCAATAAAAGCCTATGGTTGTTTCATGAATTTTTTTAGAAGGTTCTCACTTCAAATAGCTAGAATATCAATTTTTGACTACAATGACAAATTAATATAATGTAAATTTATGGGCTCTTCAGTGTCAGATAACAAAGAAAAATAGTGTTGTTGGACATCCACAAAGACAATATCACAAGCATAAAACACATTTACTGTAGCTATACTGAGTGTATTTTGTAATCATCATCAGTTTCAGATTGAAACAGAAATGAGTTACATCATCTGTGATTCAAGAACTGAACCATGGATCATGAGGTGGGCAAGAAAGACAGGTTTTTTCCACACAAGAGGAAAAAAACATTGAAAAACACAATGACATAATTTTTCTATGACAGTAGATAGCAATTTTAGAACTACGCACTTTAGCCAGTCCAGTTAACTTATGGTTGTGGTCACATAGTGAGGGGAACAGTAACAGATAAGCTAAGGACTAGTATCTAAGTCTTGACCTCCCAGCAAAATCCTGTGCCCATTTCTCAGACTAACAGGAATTCCCTTGATAATATAAGACTATCCCATTCTGAGCCAGTCAGCATAGACTCCTTCTGTAATTAAGAAAAATCTGACTGAAGAATCACTAAAGCCTTACGCACTATTGATAAAATTTTTGAATGACCTTCAAAATAAGTCTGAAAAATTATGCCTATTTCCACTTTGGCACTTAAGAATAACTTCAGCATGCACATCTCAAAAGTTAGATGAATCTATCTACCTTATTGTCTGGGCTTTCCTCCAAACTCTACCAATAGTCTCTTAGGGAGCACAGTACTAAGCCACAGATATTAACAAAAAAATTTCACTGACTTTGGAGACATTGTGAACTTGCCACAGCTTCTAATCTTAAACCAACCTGAATTTGAACAGCAAAGTTATGTACTCTTTTTTTACCTATCCCTGTTTAAGTATTAACGACTGTCTTTAGAGGAGGAATGGTGTCCAGGTAGGGCTGATAAAAATTTTAGTGCCTGAGAACTTGGGAGCAAGTCTGACCATTAAGAAAATCATTAGATAAACTGTAAAGAACAACATTTGCCTTCATAATTTAGATAAAATATATTAACTTTCAGTGACTAATCAATATAGTCAAAATTTGTTTGATTAGCATCAGATTGCTGTAAATATTAAGTGCAAATACTTCCATATTTACAGCCAATACGAATTGCTATTCATGTTATAAACACCAGACCCTATGTCTGGTTTCCATTTGTTTACTATTAATATCCGTCAACTGAAGTCACATGAAGTCATTACTGCCATTTAACTGAAAGTTTCAAATGTTGTCTGAGACTTGATATAAACAATGAAGAATTAAAACATAGATCATTGTTGAATCTGAAGCACTTCTAAATTAAAATATTGTAATACTGTTGTATTTATACACATCAACAATTTTACTGTTGTCTAGTTATCCATACAAAGAGATATATGTGTTAGGTACAGAAATAAGAGGTGGAGTTTTAGTGCTGTTTCTTCTACACCATTCACCTCATTGTGAGCTTGAAGGGAACAGTTTTTGGCAGGGAAAACCGAGGCGCTAGAAGCAGAACTTTTTTTCTTGCCCCAGTTGTGGAAGGGAGTGGTTTTGTCCCCTCTAAAAACCATGGGTAGAAGTGGAGCAGCTCTCTTTTCTTGCCTGGCTCTCGGGAGAGGTATCCGCTACCTGGAACACCTTGGGGAGACACAGCCTGCCGCCACTGCCACCACCACTGCCACCACCACTGCCACAGCAGAGAGAAAACCTCCCTGGGACCCCGCCGCAGCTGCGGTCCAGCCCAGGAGTTTGGCAACTGCCATTTTTGTTTCTTCAGTTGTTCTGAGGTGGGGGCAGTGACATCACGCCTTTGTTGGTTAAACCGTTCCCTCTTTTGTACAATCTTTTACACCTATAATTGTGTTTATTGCAAGTTCTTCAGTAAACTGTGATTCAATGTATAACCTCTCAGTATTTTTACCTCTGCTGTCAAGAATGGGGAGGTTTAAGGGGACTTGGTCTCTCTGCTGAGTCTTTAAAAACCAGCACAACACACTACCATGAAAATCTCAGTTTCTCCTATTCCAGACAATTAGAATTTTAATTAACACAAAAAAATTGCTTAACTTTGCTAATTATGTGATTAATTTAGTCATGGGCAAACTTCCTGCTTTGCAGAAAAGAGATGGCTTATACATTTAATTGTTGAGTAGTGTCTCTCCTTAACTTGCTCAATTAGGAAGTCTTGAATCTTCAGATATTTTGCAGAAAATATGGATTAGTGTTCCATTGTCTCAGGAAGAGCTTATTGTTATTAGGAGATGTTGGGGGTTTTAGGAGTTCTCCTGTTTTTCTTTTTCTCTTAAAGAATTTTTCCCATACATGTTGCCAGGGGGACGAATTGCTAGGTGCTTAAGAAGAACAAAAGAGCTGGCCACAGAGGGCAGGGCGTCCAACTAGCTACTTGTTTTTCACCTGGGGGGTGGGGGAGCAGGGTTTGCTGGTGCCCTCAGTGTGGAGAAGGAGTTGGTCAGAGCTGGAGGTTTCTGTTTTTCAGCTGTTTTCCTTCTACCTGAGAAACCCGGATTCCGCAGCCCACCTTTCCCTGCCCTCCTGGGAGCCGAGCTGCAGCCGCCCTGCCCTCCGCTGCCACTTGGACCTTCCGCTGCACTGTAACCCTACACACCCTTGGCCAGCTGAGACCTCCCGGAGCTCCCACTGCGGCTCCGGAGTTTGATACATCCTGTCTGCCACCCGGGATCTGTGCTCGTCTCTGCTGCTCCAGCCTGCTGCTCCCGAGGGTCCGGCCGGACACCAGGACCAGCTGCCCAGAGGGTTTGTTGAAGCTTTTCATCCATCCCTTTCCCGGGACCCCGAGCCGCCCCTGCCGGCTGTGACTGGAACTGCACCGAAGGGGGAAGTGCCTGATAGCCGAGAGAGGCTGGCACTGGGTTTGTGGTTCTGTTTGCTGTTACTGCCAGAGTTATTGTTGTTTGTTTGCCTTGTCATACATATATATACTAGTAAAGAACTGTTATTCCTACCCCTCATATCTTTGCCTGAAAGCCCCTTAATTTCAAAATTATAATAATTCGGAGGGAAGGGGGTTGCATTTTCCATTTCAGGGGAGGCTCCTGCCTTCCTTGACAGACACCTGTCTTTCAAACCAGGACAGGAGATTTCTCTTTTTTTTCCTCTGAATTTCAAAAGATTTGTTCAAATACATTAATGTGTCAATTATAACACACTTCAGAAGGGCAATAGAAAAAATGTCATATAAAAGAAAGAAATATTTTGTAAAATAAAGTACAGATCTTTCACTGACACATTAAAAAATAGTTCACAGTTTTAGTTATGGACTTTTTGAAAGAAGGAGCACTTTGTGAAATCTTGGTGTCATGGTGTCCTTTATGATAGACCTGGAAAGAGAGAGTTGACTATGAACCTCAAAGCCCTGCATGCTTTTTTCTACTCACATTGTAAAAAATTGGATGTTTTTGTTTCATGCTGAACCACAAATCAAGGGGTGAGCAGGTGAGTGACCCCAAACAGCAAAACAGCACAACACACCAAATTAAATTTTATGTCAGACTGAAAGTTGCCCTTTCCTAGTAAATGTAGGCATGTTGTGTCTTCTTTAGTTTGGATTGCAATCAAGTAGTGAGTTATTTTGTTGTATTATTTTAATTTGTATTATTATTTTTTAATTGACTCAGCTGGTTTCTACCATGGCTTCTGAGTAGTTAGAGTTCTCTGAATCTGTGTATTTCTGGTAAATTCAGTATTTTTCTTAAACAGATCTGCCATCTCTGATATTATTAGTCCTATCTTACACGTGGAGAAACCTGAGATACCTAGAGAAGTGGCTTGCCCTGAATGAGTCAGCATTTCCCAGCAGACCGGGGAAACCAGGAAAATCTCCTGGGGTGTTGTTAGGAGCTGTACCAGTGCTCTCCTGTACATTGCCTTTCTACTACGGCAGATCAGAGCAATGTGGCTTACCAATACTAAGCAGCTAAATAAATTAAATCCATTCAGATATTCTGAGGTAATCTCCCTGACAGAAATCTTGAAAACATCCCCAAGTTAAAATAAAAAGGTTAGCTTTGGTTCTTAGATTTTGATTCGTGTATTAGTAACCCTCAGGTTTCGTATTTAAAATAAGGAAAAAATGACTTCCACATAATCTAGAAACTAGTTTTGGGGGAAATAAGGCTTGTTTTGCTTCCAGTCCTTTGCAAGGGCCTTATTTCCTTAGTCTTGTTTCATTTGATTAGATTGTTCGCTTTTGATTTGTAGATAATATGCAAAAGCTTTTATCTCAAGATTAAGGCTTTAGACTTGCCCTATAGTTAACAAGTAATCATGTATTATAAAACCAACAATTTAATTTTTACTCCTACAACAAAAGATAACGAAATAAGAAAATGAATATAACTTTCCCCATCCTACAAAGATAATTTCTTCTCACATACTTTCCAAAGACATAGAGGAAAAAAAGTTAATTTACAACAGGTTTGTCTTCCAAGTTAAGGAGTATGTTCAGAACAAATTGCGGGACTTCATGCATACTGCTAAATTTTATTGAATTAAGATCTGTTCAAAGACTTCTTATGATGACATTATCAATTTTGAAAGACATTCAGGGTCCTATATTAAAAATTACTCTATGCTGGTCCAGATATGAGCAAAGCCAGAAATGCTATGGGCTAAACTAAAAAAGTGTCTTCCAGGCCTTATAAAAAGATGAAACACATAAGAGGAATAAAGCATTAAAAGGATAGACGTAAGTCTGGCAAAGGAGGCA
Source organism: Lycocorax pyrrhopterus obiensis (assembly GCA_014706295.1). Lineage (NCBI taxonomy): Eukaryota > Metazoa > Chordata > Aves > Passeriformes > Paradisaeidae > Lycocorax > Lycocorax pyrrhopterus. The sequence continues at coordinate 124,859,186 of JACSVZ010000002.1, forward strand.
AGAAAAGACCTAGAGACTTCACCAGCGAAGCACTCCAATGTGCACACACAGCTTTGTATGAAGGGAGGAGGAAGTAAGAATAAATTTACAGGTAAAAATGCCAGAGTAAATTCAACTACTCAAGGAATTCTTGGGATGTTGTCAGGTAGTTTCTGTAGCCAAAATAGCAACTACCAAACCTCTCCCTGTGAGTAGTTTTGTGAAATGCAGGTTGAAGTAAACTGCGAACTTCCATGGTACTTATTGGCACCCCAGTCAACACCAGTTTCATTTGAAATGTAACATTTTGAGGCAATTCTTGCCAAAAATCCCAGGTGCCATCTGGTATCCGAAGACTATTACAAGGGGGACTAGATGACACTATTAGAATGCTAAGTAAATTCAAAACAAACACCACGATGTGGTTCTATGTGCAAAAGGTAACTGAGATATGAAACATTTTATGAAAGGATGTTAAAAGTTACATAAGCTCAAGTCAAGGCCTGACTTTATCATATATGAGGGCTAATAAACAGAGAAAAAGTGTATTTAATTCTGGTAGTTCTTGAAATGAGAGTGCTTGGAGGTTAGAAGGGTGCTATCAGAGAAAGTATCATGTATTCTTGTTCAGGTCTTATGTTCTAACACTCTCACCTTTACACTTGCTTTTGACAACTTTCAGAAATAATACAGCTCTAGATTGGCCTTTGATCTGTTGCAGCATGGCCACTCTACCTTTTTTATACTTAAAGTCTAGTGTAGGAATTAAGGGTAACAAGAAACTTTCAGAATAACAAACTGCAGCTGAAAAGAAGAAAAAAATAGTCTTTCACTTCAGATGAGTGAAATGGGAAAATCATGTCATCAAAGACTTTGTGAAGTTGTATTTTCAACCTGAAAATACTGGAATAAATGTTTAGTGCTTTGATGTTCTAGGTTTACTTTTTATCAAAGCTAATTCAGAATTCTGTACTGAACTTGTTATTGTCTTCATCATTTTTTTGCCCCCAAAACCATACAGACTGGTATAAAAAAGTTTTGGTTTGGGGAGTTTTCTTCAGAATATTATTTTTGAATTTGTCAATATCACCATGCAACTCACCTACAAAAAGGTAGCAAAGGCTCCCATGGAAAGTCACAGAAAGAAATGTATTTTGGTCTACACTTTGTCTGAAGTGTTTTCATCATACTGATGAAACTAGTAATTCAGTAATGTAGGTTTGAAGAAAATACGTTAAATATTATATATATGTATATGTATATCTATATATATACATATATACAAGTTACCTCCTAACTGTGAAGATCTCAGCCAGAATGAGCTTTGTACTTTAGTGTTCTAGCAGAAATTGATTTTAAGAATAATTATCTTCATTTCCCAGTTTGATCACAAACAGTGAACTAAACTGAAATTTCCTCTTCTTTCCTCCAGAAAGATTTCTTAACATGATGATGTCTATTGCTGATGTCTTTAAAAGACCCTGATCAAGTCTTCTGAAATGTCTTGATTCAAGAATTTCTTACTTTTTCATTCATTACGAAATGCTCCCTGTATACAAGGAAATACATTTCCAGTGGGGAAGCCTGAATGTGCCTGTCAGAATATCCAGAGAGATGAAATTAATTATAGCAGAAAAGTATTCTGCCATTGGAGTCCTGCTGAATGTAGGCAAGAGATTTCTGAGAACAACTTTCCCTAAACTAAGAATTTTTAATTTAATTTTAATTTAAGGCCTCCAATTAAATTTTGTTTTGCAAGACAGGAGCTTTTTGTAGTATTCCAGCATCTCCCTATGTTCCCCTCACTATCTGCAATAAACAAACCACAAATCCTACAATAGGAACTCTACTACATAAGGATGCTTTTCCAGTCACGCTCTTAATTCCCTTTCCAGAGTTCAAATTGGAAACCACCAAAAAAAAAAAAATTATAAGGAATGTGAGGAAGGAATGTACATGGAGAGATTATTCCAGCTTTATACACAGAGGAGGATTTCACCAAATATAATTAAATCTGTCAGAACTTTAGACAAATACAACTGGTAATCTTTGCATTTGTAAAACAAGATACTTAACAAGTGTACAAAACCCAGCTGACATACCTGGAAAGAACAATTGTTTTCTTTGTTCTTCGTGAGTGAGTTGGGGGGATTTCTTCTAAGCCTCTTTGCCTCATTAGGCATGTTGAAATTAATTTTCAGCTTTTTTTCTCTCACATTTCCTGATTATATATCAACACCTGTTTAACGTGGACTTTTTATGTCAAATTAATTTCAGTGTTTATTTTGCATTTGCTGTTTGTATAAAATGCATCCTTACACTAAAAATTCAACTTTGCTCTATAATTTTTTTGCAGTTGCTCCCACTGACTTGATTTTTTAATCAAACTAATTTAAGAGCTACTGTAAAGTTTGCTTGGAAAAAAAAAGAGGTCAAGATATGTTCCATTTCTTAATTTCATTTAAATTCCTTATTTTCCTATAGTCTGCATTTTATTAATGGAATTGAATAACTAAAAAAGAATAACATTGTGCTGACCTGTAGCTGCTCTGAAGAAGTTGCTGTTCAGAGGTCACTGAGTACCCACTTCTACAATGCGGAAGGTGAAACTGTAGCCAGTAGCTGAGATGACTTTTTTTTGGGAATCAATGCCATAAACGTTCCCACACATCTTTTTTCCAAGGCCAAATGAAGAACTAGAGGGATTCATAAGAATTTTTATTGTCAGCAGTTCTGGATGTTTTTGTTTGAATCTTTCAAGACGCTGATACCCAATAGTACAATATCATAAAATATCTTCATATTGTATCAGTATTTCTCTGAATGGTGAGGGCTTGGTGAAGCTGTGTGAGCTATGACTGAGCATGCAAACCTTTTTATCTTTCTTCAGTGCTAGTTTGTCTCTCAGTAGAACTTTCAACCCCTGGTCAAAATTGAAGCACAAAACCAGAATTATTTTCTATTCCCCACACCGCCCACTGAACCTTCTCCTCCATTCGTACTATACAGAGGAATTAGGCCATCAGTGTTTCAACTGTGTCTGACTGTGTGGTGGGCAGAGGTGTGGCTGACAAAATTGTGTTGACATGGGGCACTGAGCAGTGAGTTGCCGAAGGTGTGGGTTGTGAGAGGACTTGTGCTGCAGAGCTGAAGAAAGTGGAGGTGGGGGAGGCGGAAGACAGAAACCTCCCAAAACCTAGCAGACCAGGACAGCATCTATAGCAAGGGTAAAGTCACCTGATGTCTTTATCTAATCCTCTATGGCTTCAAACAGCCCCAGGACACACAGAAATTCAGAAGTAAAGAGAACTTACACAATAATTCAGTAGCTGAATAATGTTATTCCCTGAGAGACAGTCTCTTGAGTCTGGGTGTATGAATCACGTAACTTAAACTCTTTGATTTGCCTGCATCTTTCACAGTTTTAATCCACTAGCTATTTTCATGGCTTCACATACTACAGTGGTAGGAACTTTATAAATGAAAAGTATTCATGATGAAATAAAATGAGACTCTGACTCTGAAACAAGAACAAAAGTGATAGGAGTTCCTTAGAAAAACTGTATTAGGTCATTCTTCCTTTCTCAATAATTCAAACCAGTTTCACCTTCTCCCTTCAAAATGAGTGTTCATCACAAATCTTTTTGCCTGGTTGCATTACTGCTGAGACCTCTGTTATGGTCGGGATTCAACATGGAGTAAAATACAAAAGTGTGGGATTAAATCTTTATTTGGTACCCATCATGAGAATGAGCTTTATTTCTGCTGTATTTTCTTAACTACCTTTTAAAGTCTTATTTTCTCTCCCACTTTTAACTGTCGGAATCTATTCACATTAAAAGTCAAAGTGGGAATATGTCAAGATCTGTCAGGAATAAGGCAATCAAGTCTCTTTCAGAAAAGCATGAATACTTCCACTCCTCTACGGGGATTTGGCAGGGACTGGCTACCTGGAAAGTAAGAAGTATGGACTTTTTCCCAACAGAATGAGTGGGTGTAAAAGGGAAAAAGTTATCCAAGTACTACTCCATAAGTTATTCCTGTCCAAAAGAATTTCCATGTTAATTACCTTTTTTATGATAGGTCTCTCCTTTCTAGATGTATCATTGACTTTATGGAAACACTGTCTAATTCATGTCATTAAGAACCATGTTAATTTGGGTTTTTTAAAAGAATCTGCTATCATCATCATCATCATCATCATCATCATCATCATCATCATCATCCTCTCATCTATAGTTTTCTTTTGAAAATTCAGAACTCATTCCTCTCACACATGTTCTTTGCAGTCTCTTCTAAGCCACAGCATTTGAAAAATACTGGTTTTCTGAATCACTTTATGTTAAGAACAGTTTCATGCAGAAATTATATGTAATAAATAGTGCTTTTTAATGACAACTATTTAAAGATACTTTGTTCTGGAAAAATACTTAAGAGGGCTATATTAAATCCTGTCTTGCCTTCAGCAATGTGAGCACTTGCGTTTTAACTTCCGGCTCAAAAAAAGACTCCACTTCTAAAGAATCCTCTCCAACTTCTTTTTCCAATGTTCCAGCAACTTGTTCTGTTTTGATCTATTCTCTTTTACTTCTCCAGTGTTTGAGTATTGATGAACTAGACAATCTATCACAGTAGTTACAAAGAACCTAAATCCAACTCCAACAGCTAAAGACAAAAACCTTAATTGTTTTTGATCACCATCTGTGCAATCTTATAGACATTAACATAGCATTAAAGTTGCCATTAACTTACATTAACAAACAAGAGGTACCATGATAAGAAGATAATGAGGTGATGCAATGAATCTTCCTCATTCAAGTTAGATTTACTCTATTGTGAATCAGACCTTTAGTAGAAGATTGAAATGAGTTATTAGAGAAATAACACCGCATGAACTAAATCCTGAAATCCTATTCAAGCATATAACAATGTATATAGGAAGTTTAATATATGAGATTTTAAAATACATTGGTGTAGCTTTAATGAGACACATCAGCCCCACATATAAAAAAGAAGGAATGGAAAACAAAGGAAATGTTTTCCACACAATGGAAACCTCATGGTTCATCTCCTTCTCTCCTAATAATTTCCTGTCTTGAATACAAAAATGATGCTATAAATGACAAGATGTAAGAATTAGTTGTGTGTTAGAAACTAATAATTTGTGAAAGTGAACTCAGTTATAGTATACAGTAAATAATTTTCATAGATTTAAAAGTTCAGTATAGCACTAGAAAACAAGGCTTTTAGTGAAACCACCCAGATACTGCTTTGATTTACACAAGACCAAATACAATTTAAATTATCATGGAAAGATGTTTCTCTACTATTTATCAAAATGCAGTATAGAAAAATATTCAAGATCATGTTTTGTAGAAAGATTTTATTGTCATGAGACCGCACCTGGGGTATTGTGTCCAGCTCTGGAGTCCCCAGCACAGGAAAGACATGGATCTGCCAGAGCGGGTCCAGAGGTGGGCCATGGGGATGATTAGAGGGATGGAGCACCTCTCATATGAGGAAAGACTGAGAGAGTTGGGATTGAAGATTTTGGAGAAGAGAAGGCTCCAGGAAGACTATATTGTGGCCTCTCAGTATGTGAAGAGAGCCTACAAGAAAGCTGGAAATTACTTTTTAAAAGGGCATGTGGTGACAGGACAAGGGGGAAGTAGTTCACACTGAAAGAGAGTAGGTTTAGATTAGATATTAGGACAAAATTTGTTACTGTGAAGGTAGTAAGGCCCTTGAACCGGTTGTCAAGAGAAGTTGTGGATACCCCATCCTTGGAAGTGTCCAAGGCCGGTTGGATAGAGGCTTTGAGCAGCCTGGTCTAGTGGAAGGTGCCTGTGTCCATGGCCAGAGACTTGGAAGTACATGGTCTTCAAGATCCCTTCTAACCCAAACTGTTCTATGATTCTATGATAAAACCAAAGACAAAAGTTTATACACATGGTGTTTTATGAATCAGTCACTGTATCATACAGACAGCTAAAATAAGGGGAACTAAAAAGCTGGTATAAGGAAACAAGTGACTGTATAGAATAAACAAAATAAATCTTTATTTCTTGGATTTAAGACCTGATCAATGGTTGTAAAATTTCATTAAAGTAAATGTACGGAAAAAACAATTCAAACTATTTATTCATATGGTCTAGTATTTTTACAAAATTATATTTTTTAAAACATTCAATTTCAGATGTTTGAGTACATATGTCATTCATCACTGATTCAACAAAATTCAGGCAGCAAATTTCCAGCAATCTGAAACCATCCCACAAGAAGCAGAGGTTTAATGATACTTTCAAACATCCAGCTTTATTTTCACACTACAGGCTGCCTGAAAAAAGCATCTGTAAAGACCTGATAAACACATTTAGAGAAACTATCCAATTTTGACATTCCATCTTAAAAAGTATGACAGTCAAAGAGCACAAGCTGTTGCTTCTTTTCCAAAAAGAAGAACAAATATGTGTGTATTAAAAGTCCTAATAAAATTTAAAGAATAAAGGAATTCAGAAAAGCCCATGTTTCATTAAAACTTTCAGAAACTCAAATGTACATAAATAATCTTGAACTCATTTGTTTTCCTCCACAGTGCTCAGTTTCTCAGGGACCGTTCACTATAGTCGGGAATTTAAGCATTGATCTATACATATCTAAGCTGTCTTTGATCATGCCTTCTTGTCACAAACTTATTCTGCACACAGAGACTAGGCAGTTGCCTCATGAATAACATCATTCAAAAGTTTTATATACCACTCTAATGCATTTAACTGACTTACCAGTTCTTATCATCAGGAAAATATACCCATTCAGTCAGTAACCATACTCTGTATATGTTATTGTGCATTTATAAAAACGACTAACATTATTAAAAGCTGTGCTCAAATGAAGTCTGAAATTTTTGGTTTTGACCACTGTGCTTTCAAATAATTACATAACTTGGCTTTTATGAAGCATAAATCCTGACCCTAGAGCTCTGAGTTTCAGCAATGATCTCAAAGATTAAGTTCCAAGCTTTGACAGCACCTTTGGTTGAGTCAGGTGTGACACCTTCCCCTCTTCCATTCTGTAGAAGCTGTCATTATGTTGGCTCAGCTGAACGATTTCACGTAAAAGCAAGCCTGGAACATTAGCACATACAGAGAAGGCTCCCAAAGGCAGACAGCACCCCCATCACTGATCAAAAGTAAAGAAAAAAAAATTGCTGTAGTTCTATACAAAATTGATGGACTACATAGGTCTACAAGAAAACAACCGACCAACCAACCAACCGACCAACCAACCAAAAAAGCCCTAGCAAGATTTCAGAAAGAATTGCAAGTCTGGTTGAAAACTCTATTCCCTTTATACACCCTTGCAGTCGTACAAGGTTTCCCTGGGTGTCCTTTCCCTTTAATAAGACCAGCATTCCAAGGACATCTGTCCTTAAAGACGCTGACTACCCCACACATGCAGTTTTACCTTTTCTTGCTAAAACAAAGTGTCATGGTGGGGTTTCTCAGGCATCTAAGAGTTCATAACCTTTTATTTCCTCTGCTTTTCAAGGAAGGGGAATACACAGAAGAGTGCTGCTTGTTTGTCACATCCTCTTTCTGGAGGGAAGACACGGGATTTGTCCTGGCTTCTCTCAAACTCCGTTTGTCTCCAGCGTACTTTAACACAATTTCCCATAAAGAGAAACTAGTGCACTGTCAGTGCAGAAAATGCTTTAAGGCATAATATTGATAGTCTCTGTATGTATTTAGTGTCTTTGAGTTCTGTGAATAGTTTATTTATGCACAATCTTAACTAGAGGCTATATTTTCTATAATCCTTGAAAGTCCCTAGACAGTGTTCATGACAAAGCAAGGAACATTAGGGTATTTTGTATTATTGTATTATTACCTGTTTCAGAGGATCCATTTACAGATAAAGAGTGTATAGTAGAAGTACTTTCAATATTTCAAAATTAGAAAACACTGTGTTCCTGTCCATGAGAAAAATCACCATATTATCTATAGATCTCATATGTAGATATTGAAGAGTGCTATTTACAAACACAAAAGCTACTAGTCCCAAGGTCCCTTGATTATCCTCAAGGAAGTAAATGTTTTCCTGGGCTGTATATCCACTGTTTTCTGTTAGTATATATTACCACATGTGATTCCACTCCACTCAGGAAAACCCCAAATAGGAAAGTATTTCCATTGTGACAAATCTGTGCTAGTCTAAGTAGAAGACACTGGAGATGTCTTGCATACATTTGCTGCAACCAAATTGTATGTCTCTTACAGGAGAGATTAAGTCTCATTTGAGTAAGGAAATTTGGTGAAAACAGAGAGGACTTTGTGGAAACAGAGAAGAACCTGAACATCAGCTCCATGCTCTGTTCTTCATCCTGTTCTAGTGGTCTAGTAATCTTCCAGTCCCTCTAACACTTGTTACAATGCATTAAGAGGTTACAGAAATGTGTTGCATGCTTCTTTGTGCAATCAAGATTTGCACAGGACTAATTACAGAAGACAAAGAATTACACAATAACAAAAAGAAGTTACTGAATTTGTTCACACACAGAGGACATGTGCTGCAAACACATGCACTGTAAAATTCTGTTTCTCTGTAATGATGTATCCATCTATGCATAAATAGCTAAAATTACTTGTGAAGTCAACCGATGTCTGAGCCAGAACCCAATCCTTGCTGAAAAGACAGCTAAAGAGTGTTCCTTTCTCCATGCACGCTTATTTTGTATTCAGCCACTGATTCAGAGGGGATTCTATGAGACTGAAGAAAGCTTTTTACTCTCATTTATGCAGGCTCAGACTCTGGGAATTAGAGATACTCCTGAGACATACTTTATGATTGTTCCTTGTCTTTGGAAAAGGGGAGACAATAGAGAGCTTTAGTCTTTGAACAGATTACAAAAGCAAATCTAAATATTTTAAGGGATTCAGCTGCCATGGTAAGGAGTTACCAATTCATGAATCAAATAAAATGAAACTCCTTTTACTCTTCCATTTGCCAATTCAATGACATAGCTACACAAAACAGACATTACTGAGGTAACTTGTGTTCCTTACTCCTATCCTGTAGCCAATTGTCCTGTCTCCTGACTAAGTCTGTTAAGCACTATGCACGCTCTGAGACCTTATAAAATCTCAGCAGACACAGATGAATACCTCACAACCCATGATTTTCTACTTTAGCTTTCCAAAAATGCCAACAGGCAATCTCTGGGAAATTATCAAGAGGGATATTACTACTGTAAGGCACACTCAATTTTTATTATCAGGTAAATATCCTGCACATCCCTGCTTATCTTAAAACTTTCAACTAGTTTCTGTGACTACCAACTCTTTTTACATTTCTGCAATTTTGAATTCAAAAATTTCTTTCCATACTCTCTTTACTAGAAATGCCTATGGCCTGACCTAAAATATTCCTCTTCTCCTACCTCGAGCAATATCAAATCCAACACTATTTTTTTTACACTTTTTACTTCCTCAAGTTCTTCTTCCATATATGCATTCATGACTTCCTGTTGGCTTTAATTCTCTATCCTTTTTCCTCCAATTCTTACAGATTTCACCTATATCTCCTGCAGCTTCTCCCTAACCTCTATTACCTGGCATATTTCCTCTCTCTCTCTCAAAAATGCTCAAAAAGGTGTAGAAAAAAATGCACCTATACTTATCTTCTAAACCGCTCTGCAGGTTATTTGCTGGCTTATTATCCAAATTCAAACGTCCTCTTCAGCCTCTCCAAATTTCATTAGAATTTCTTGAGTCTATATCTTCCATTATGGTTTGAGATCTTTTTTTTTTTAAACAATGTGAACTTAAATATGTTGATCTGGTTACACAGTGAAAAGTCTGCCATCTACAAGATGATTACTTGTCACCACTAAACCTTTCCAGCTGATACCATCACTTCAGATTTCCCAGCATAATACCATGCATAAATCACATTTAGTGATCCTTACCTGCATAAACACTTGTGGATTTAAAAAAAAAAAAAATTGGATCATTTTGACAAAACCAGGTCAACTGCATATCCAGCTGTGTCTCTGAAGATGAGGAACCTCTAGCAGGAGAAAGATGGGGATGCAGAGATAAATATTCACGAGAATAGGGCGGGTTACCCTGTCTAGGCTGCAGTCAGAGTGGAATGCCTGCTGGTAGCCTAATTGTTTAACTCCCAGTCTCACACTCAAAGAAACAAAAGTGAATTAAAAAGGGACAAATAAGCTAAATGTATCACAATAAAGCCTTTGCTCATTTCTTTATCCATCTAGTCCATTACTCTTTCCTACTGAAACTTCAAACTCTTTATAAAGCAGAGATCCTTTCTTACATATTGGTGAAGCTACAGGAGTGTTTTCAGCTTTAAAAGGCTAATGACAATCCACATTGTAAGAATTCCTCACAGAGTTTGCAGCAGTGGGGAGCCAAAAGGGATCTCCACTGAGTTGGAAACCTTTCCTGTAAATTTTTAATAATATAAGCAATGCTTACTCACAAAAGCATTCATTTCAAATCAATACTCTACTTGTAAAAAGATCACTTAAATGAATGCTTGCAATATAGAGACTCCTGTTATTTTTAAGAATGGTGGTTTCCTGCAGACTTAAATTATTTGAATGGTATGTTATGCTTCTCTGTGTGTATTATGTGCATGTACATTATAAAAAGGAAATAGACATGTAAAAAATGTATGTGCTGCTTATATCAAAAGTTAAACTGCTTTTCAGATTAATTTAGGTTTTTTTTATAATTTAAATATTTTAAATCAGATATCAATCACAGAATATGCTTCTTACATGCAGATGTTTACATTTAGACAGAGGGTGAAAATATTACTTTGTTGTGATAAATGAACATCACATTTACTGGGCAGGGATTTATTTATTACCACAAATTGTATGTATTCTAATTATGATTCTACAAACCATCAACAATTAGTATTTCCAGCAGATTGCTTACATTATCAACATTATTTACTTTAGCAGACCAGTTCATTTTTTCATTATTTCCTCCTTCTCTCCTCCCTCTCATTCTCAATCATAAAAATGGTCACCAGAACCCACTGGTTTCTCCTGGGTTTATATTATTCTTTCTAAGCTGTAATGCAACTCTCTATCAGCATCACTATAAACTGAGAATACATACTTCCTTTTTGAACGGTTAAGTAAGATAGGCTGTAGATGAGGGGAATATATGAATAGAAATGCATTTTATTCCAACTTGCAGTCATGTTGTGGAATACAGAAGAGAAAAAATGTTAGGCAAGTTTGAGAAAGTTTAGAAGAAAGTATTACTGGGCTACTTATTTACTTTTACCTTCCCTTGATATAGCTAATATCACCTTATTACCATTTTCTTGATGCTGATTCAAAGCTCATCCTGGTATTGCTACGTTATTTTTCCTACCAATTGCACTGCAAGTTGCTTTCTAGGTGTTGGCTAAGAGTTAGCATTCCTGTAAATACCTATAATTCTATCTTGAGAAATTGATAATTGTACCTCTTTAAAACCTTTAAAAAGAGGACTATCAATAATTCTTTTCTACAGAGTCGCCTTGATGCTTGTAGTTGTATTTCTCACGTGTATCTTTCAGAAATGAAGAAAAAGTTCTCCTAGTGACAAAATCCAAAGTTCTCTGATAGCCATTCTTCTGTACTTGAGCAAGTCTGCTACTGAGAAAAAATGTTCCATGTTGAGAGTTGTAAAAGTCACAGAAGGAGGTTTTTTTTCTGAAATGAAGTACTAGTGAAAAATGGTATCTCCTCTAGAAACAACCTGTGATGTTTCTCCCTTTGTAATCCTGTTCTGTTTTGTGGTCTAAAAGAAATGAAAGTTATCTAAAATTTTTCCATTAAAGTTGCAAGGCATTTCCCAATTAGATTAGGAAAATATGGCCTGCAAAGTTTACTAGCAGCAGCAGTCACTTAAATAGTTGACTCTCTTATTTTGTTATTACTTCTTTGGTGTGATTAAGCATTTTACTTAGCATATTTCTGGAGTTTGCTTTAAGCTTATACAGTTCAAAATGTTTTCATTTGCTCTGCGTAAATGGAGAAATGGTTTAGCCAGTGGAAAAAAAAAGAAACAGATACTAAAGCTACTGGGTTGGTGGGGAAAAGTGAAATTTTAAGGCAAGTGTGAGCTACCCTAGTATGGGTTTTTTTAACAGTTGTGTTATAGCTTGCATAAGAATTTTGTTGTCTGGCATGGAAACACTGCATATGTCAGAGTAAGCATACTTGAATACAATTAGCAATGAAGAGCTTGTTTCTTTCACTGTTGTTACAATAGCAAAGTTACCCGTTGCAGAGTGAGCACAAACTTGTCCCTCTTTCAGAGAAAGGTGTATTTTAACAGAAAAGCAGAAGGTTTCATGATACCTAAATTATCGATGTCCTTGAACAGCATGGGCTTGACTGTCAGAAGGGTTGGGAACTTATAAGAAAATTTTGTGATCACTTGGAATTTCTAAAGATCAGACTATACCAGGTTCTTACATAAATGGTGTTTTCATGGACAATTTGTGATTTGTTTTCTATTTTTTTTTTAATTTTAACTGGAACACACACTGAAAATTTGCAGACTTCATTCTTTTGAGGGAGATGGTGTTTGGGCAATAGTTGGCAAGCAGAATATAGATTGATTTGAGTACCAGAGGTCTTTGTAGCAATTACCTATCTAAAGGAGCGAGCAGATTTGAAGAGTCTTGAGTTTTCCCAAGCTTTATTCATGCTCTGACTGCTGCTTTAATCTCAAAGAAAAGAATAGGATTTATTTGGATGGCTTTGTACATCTTGTCTCCATTTGCTTGTAACATACTCAATTCACATCCAACACAATAAATGAGAGTTATTGGCAACTGCCAAAAAAAAGATTTAAAAAAATTTAAAATTTGCAAACACACACTTCAAAGACATTTAGCTTTAGAATTGTAAATGGTTCTAGTTATATAATTTCTGTTAAGAGCAATTGCATTTTTATGTTTCATGATGACTGTATTTCAGGCTGGATTGTGCCTTTGGGCATTATCCTGTAATGGAAGTAATTTGTGATGTAAACCAGAAGGAGGATCATTCCCAAGAACAGTTTTCCAGGCTTTCTCCCTGTTGGCTAGAGGGAAGGGAGTGTGCTGCCTGAGTCATTTACAAGATGCAAGGTGCTCAGAGAGCTGCACCAGTGCAGAGATTTAGCTGTTTGAAAGAACCAGACACAAAACCCCAACAATCTTAGTGCAGCTGCACTGGGAAAGGTGGAAAAAGGGAAGTCTGTCTAGATGGTGTCACAAGGTGATTTACCTCAAAGGAGAGCAATGGGGTGCTGTCCTATAATATAACGCTTGACGAGTAGGAGATGAAGAAAATATATTGTGATTGTGAAAAAGAGATTGTGTAAGGACAAAAATAAGAGAAGATAAAGTAATAAATGCTATTCAGAATGCCAATATATCTTTTTTCAAAATGACTGGCCTCAAGTTGCTTGATGTAATTATAGAGTAAGTCTTCTCTTGTCTAGAATTTCTCTGCATTTATGAAGGGCAGATGGGATGGCAGAGGTTAGTCAGACATGCTCTATTACAAATTGTCTTTCCATTAAAAAAAAAAAAGTTAAAATATATATAATTTTATTTTGAAGGAGTTTTTACCTGTATTTTGCCTAGAGCCTGACTCTGAATGCTTAACACTCTTACATAATGTTTCCAATCCTCTCCAGGACAACGCATGAATAAAACAACATATACAAAAATCTCTAGCCTCCAGCCATACTGCTATGGACTGCAATCATGTCAGATCTCATTAACTAGCTAAAACTAGCTCTTGTTCATAACTAGAATGAATGGTCAAAAAAAGAAACAGGATATGTGATGCAGGTGTACCTATATGCACATATGGATATATGTGCATTTCCTGCATGCAAAAAATTGTTTATGAACAGTTGAATGCCTACCACAATTTGTTTTCTTCAGGAAAATCCTGGATTAAAACGGTGTATGCAACCTTATTTCACCTCTTAGTGAGCAACCATTATGATAAAGTCCAGCTGTATTGCCATATATTTATTTCTTCATCTATCCTTGCCTTATGCAACACACACAAATGGTACTCAGAAAGCAAAACAATGCCCTGTGGTAAAGAAGGACATTGTGTGTAGCTCATGTCTCATTGACATCTCTGAAAACTGAACCAGCTGAAGGCAACAAGAGCAAGGACTGTTGTTAAGTTTAAGGAGAGGAGCACTTGGGTGGTAAACTGAGTTCTGACTCACATAAAGGCACATTATGGTTGCTGAATCACTTAAACTAAACTTTAAAATATTAATATGTTTGTTCATTTTATGTGCCCAGTTTGAGCACACAGGATCTGTTTCACAGAAGACAAAGCTCCTCTCTCTCATTGCTTCTACCAAAGACAGGTTTTCGGTTTAGATTAATTTTTAAAAATGTCTCCTACTCCATTTCTCAAATTGCCAGAAATTCATTATTTTCTTTTTTTTTTCTCTCAACCTTTCAATCTTCTATATCATATAATCTTTTCTTCTTGAGTCATTACTTGTTCAGGCAAGGGCACATTTTCCAGTGCTGAGTCTGATTAACCCTATAAATGTGCTCTCAGCTTTCAGTGCCATCATGTTCAACCAGAAGTGCCAGCCGTCAGCCATTATTTTAATTCTGGCTGATACAACACAATTAAAACAAACAAATAATACCCACACATTAAAAAAAAAAACCAAAACCAAAAACAAAACCACACAAACCCCCTGAAAGTATGTTTTGAATTCTCTTTCAATGGAAAGGCTGAAAGATTGTCATATAGACAATGAATGAACAAGAACAGATGGTGCAGACCAGCGAATTTGGTCATAAACTGCCTTATCTCGCACAGTTCCCAGACTTACTTATTGCAAAACTCACAAAATCAAGACATGCTTATTACAAGTCCTACTCTTTAATCAACCCTTTCAGGAAAATAACACATTAAAAGAGCAAATGGCAAAAAATCTGAAATTAGGAAAGATGTTTGGGATACATGAGAATCTCACTGATTTTTAATGTAGATGTCTCTTTTCATTTATGTATATAAAATAGCGTGTGAAAATAGTAGCTTAAGGACACAAAGCTTGTTGTTTGCTGTGTCCTCAAATCAGGATTGTTTCAAAAAGCACAGTATACACAGGCTGAAAGATTGAACTTTACACAGGACAAAGCATTCAGTAGTTAAAAACTCCTCCTTCTCAAAAAGCTCTCTCATCTAACAAAAGCAGGTAAAAAGGGGTCCTTGAAAGTGTTTCCTGTTTTTCATTCCATTTCCCTACATAGTGGGTGTATCATTCAGGTACTTTATCTGCTCTCCTTTAAACAGAGCTGCCTTGCTATTATTCCTTCTGTCATTTATTACTGAACTTTTTAACCTGCATTCTGCTCAGACACTTGGAAATTTCAGATTAAAAGGTGGTAGAAGAAGAATTGAGTTAGCTTCACTGTATAGATAAATACAGTGACTTAAAAGCGCCATAAGAAAAGTAGAAGAAGAAAAAGTGTAGAATTTTGTTAAAATTAACAAAACATCTGTAGAAAAAAAGCAAGAAACACAATGACAGCATGAGAGAAATACAGATGAATGAAACTTCTTTTTAAAATAGTTATCTCATATTCATCACATGAACTGGAGTGTACTTTAAAAATGTGGAGTAATTCAACTTGGTATTATCTAAGGTATAGCAATTGAATCAAAATAAAGCCAATACATAAATGGATTTAAATTATGATAGTTAAGTCTATAGTAATTTGAAAGTTTGAGAATTGCAGTTTTCTTTCTTTAGCAGTTTAACAATGTAATAGCTTGGCTAACTTCAAGTAATTCTTTCTTTTAGCAGTTATTGCCAGTCAACTAATTTTCCCTTTACTCTTTTCATGGTAGACATAAACAACATGTACAAACAAACAAACAAACACATCCATCACAACCTTATAAACCTACAATTATACTGGATGGTCTCAAAGGGATTACAGACAAATTAGCCATTAAATCAGGGTCAGGCAGCTGTATCTTCAAAAAAAGGACCACTAATTATTTTATCTTTTTTTTATTATTATTATTATCATTACTGTTGCTATTTTTTGCATCTGGTATTGTTTTAGCTGACTTCTGCCAGTGCAATAGGAGATACCAATAACTGTTTGCACCTGTTTGCAAATTGAGCTCAGGCTTTCAGGCTGCTGAGTCATAGTGATGGATCTGTGCAAAGTCAGTACCTTAGTGCTGGACTCCAAGTGTTTGCTTACTACCTGCAAAGAGAAGTTTCTTTATTTTAGGAAAGTGTAACTGCACTGAAAGTGATATTAAAAAACCAACTGTGTGTTTCTCCAATGCCAGCTTCAGTAAAAAGGGAAGAAAATTGTCTAAGCAACATATATATACAGCAGCAGCACCGTGCTGAAAGCCCAGAAGTTTAATGCAATCAAGAAAAACAGATTATAGGCAATGAGGTAATCTCAGAATATATTTATTTCTGCTCTTTTGGGGAGTTGGAAGGGGGGAAGGGAATGGTACTGCAAAGGTACAGGAAAGGGATATGAAATATTGGGATTGCATGCCATGACTAAAGACTAGCAAGCCCAGCATAAGTCACACAACGCTGGCTGTGTAGTACAATATTTTGGTAACCTTTGGAAGCAAGTCTTTGCTGGTAGCTAAGCAGAAGTGTAGAATTGTTGGTTCACATACCTTCAGCCCAGAATTCTTTGTTACTTTTAAGGATAACTCTTAATCGTGTTGCAGTGGAGCTCAGTCTCTGTTCTACAGAAGAAAAAGTGGAAAGCCTAAAAAATGCCAGCAGACATCTTATTTGCATGCATTGGATTGCTCTCAAAATTATCTAAGTGATCCTACTTTTCCTTCTTTTGAACTGCATTCTTTTACTGTATACTTGTTGAACACTGTTTATAACCAAGCTACAATGAGTGTGATGTGCTGAACTTTCCCTCATTTTGGTCTAGCATTGAGTGTTCCACTGCTTTTGGAGGAAGCTTCCAGCAGGATTGGCCAGAAAGTTGACACCGATGAAGAAACTCTTCCTGGAATTCTGTGAAAACAGCATCATTTCAGCTCTTTCTTGCTTGTAACTTATTCCAAACATGTATTCCTGCCAAACCTCTTGCACCTCTTACCCCCTAATGCTTACTTCACCTTAATGGATTGCAAGGAGAAAAGTGACAGAAGCATACTTTGGTGATTCTTTAGGTAAAGCTAAGGTTAAGTTCTTATGAACCAGCTAATTTTTACAATATTTACAATGCTAACTATAGGAGGAAGTCATTTTTTTACATTTTCTGATCCCCTGAGCACTGTTCTAGACCTGGTCTGGAAGCTGCCCCTAAGCCTTGCACCTTTCAGTATTTACATCCAAATTTGCCAAGTGTATTGTAATGACTTTTTAATTCTCTTACAGAATAACCAATCAATACATACACATTGAAAAGAAGAACATGCATATTTGCAAGTTTACCGTATTCCTTGTTCTTGGAATCTACTGAACAAATAATACATAAAATATATTGTCTAAAATGTACATATTCTGGTCCTTATGTAAGTGTCAACAAATAATTTACAAGTCAGAACTATTGTACAACTTTGGATTATTAAAACACCATCCTTTAACTTTTGTTGTTGTTATTTTAGAAAGACATATTTGCTCAAAAGTATGTAAACAGGAATGGAAACTGAAAAGTAACAACAAAATAGGATTGTTATTTAGGCCTTGATTCTGCAAACTTGTTTTGATGTTAAATATCATGAAAAAAACCCCTTAGTCGTTCAACTGTATTTATGCATGCAGTACCTAGAGCTACACAAAATTGAAGAGCACCATCCAAGGAAATACACCTCCCCCACCTGAAATCTCAAGACATGATAGTTTGTGATACTATCATGACAATATGATTGAGTTTACTGTCATGTGTACGTGCAACATGGTACAGTTAAGTTGGTTAATTTTCACACTAAAAGATCCAATTTCTTGTAAATTTTTGTATCTTTAAGGACTTCCTTTAGTTTGCTTTTTTGTTTGTTTTAAACCTTCTCAGATGTACAGCTCTACTCCTGAGAGCCAAACATAGCAGGGGGAGAAAATTATGATATGCCAAAACAAGCCCAGTGCCAAAATAAAAAGCGAGCAAGAAACCACAGCTGGTTATATATATTTTTAAACTTTGGCCAGTGTTCTTTTTATACTTCATAAAATAAGTTGAGAGCAAAGAAGAAAGGGAGCATTTCTTTTCATTTTCTGGAAACACTGGGGAAGAGATACAGGACAGGAAAGAAAGAAAGAAAGAAAGAAAGAAATGGTCAGGGCAAGGGAAAAATCTTTGTGTGAGGATGTGAAGAAGGCAGGCTGGTGCCCTCACCAGTCTTTTATGTAGCAGGGCATCCTCTGACTGGTCAGAGTAATTTTTGTAGAGTAATAACCTGACTGTATCTCCTGCCTTCTGACCTGGATGAAAAGAGACGGACTCTAAAAAAAAAAAAAAAAAAAAAGGTGCATGAAGAAGAAGGGGGGAGAAGGGAGCAGGGTAGTATTGGAAAATACTGGCTGGACTGCTCCATCACAGTGCCTGGTTTACAGATGCACACTTCTATTCCTCTGTTAATTTACCTCTTGTGGCTCTTCCTTCTAGTGCTGAAGCAGTAAATAAGTAAGTTTGTGGGTGATTGTTAGCTGTGAACGTTTTGGGGGCCAGTGAAGTGAGGACACAGCCGAGGTGGCGGGTTGTGGCCTGGCAATGCTGAGCAGGTTTTGCTTCAGCTGGAGCCGGAGCAAAGCTGCTCTCAGCCCCAGCCGCCGCTTCCTGCGACTGCTGTGTTTGTTAATAAGGAGACAAACGAGGAGAGCTAAAAAGGGAAAAGCAAGCGTCTTGAGGGAACTCTCATCAACAGTAGCACACAGTCTGCTCCAGTGTATTTCTTGTATGTTAAAGGAAGAGAGAGCTGCCATCCGGCCAGCCACGGAGCTGCTTCAGGGCCGCACCTGAGTGCGGAGGGGCTCGACCCCAAACACTTCCAGCACTGCGGGCAGCTGCGGGCTGTGGTGCCGTGGGAGGCTGCACACCCGGGGTCATCCCGGCCGGAGCCCACTGCCCTGCGCCACGCTGCCCGCTCCTGCAGGCTGCTCTCGGGAGCGGACCCAGCGATGAGTGACCCCCTCCGAAAACGCAATTCCCACCTGGGCCAGTAACTTTGTGATGGGAAGCATCAGCCCTGCCGCTGGAAGGACGGGAGGAGGGAGAGCCGTGTAACTGGGCAGAGGCCCGGAAACAGAAGCAGTAACGGATGGGACCGGTGGTACCTGTCCTCTCCCCGCTACACACGTGAACCGCTCTCCGGAGGAAGCCGGAGCAGCGCTGCTCAGACATGACTGGGCGCACAGTGACTGCAACCCCGGCGCTCGGCACGGAAGCACCCCGAGCTGCGCACACACCGGAGCAGGAGTGGCACAGGGGAACCCCCTGCCCCCCCCCCGTTGCACCGGCAGCAGCGGTGCCCTGAAACTGGCGTGACAAGAGGGGATGCCCCTGCCTGCCTTGTCTGCCTGCCGGGGTACTCCGCGCACCCACGCTGAGCCGGAGCTGCGGGAGGGGCACCCCCGCACTCACTGGGGAGATCAGGGCTGGCATCCCGTGCAGACGGCGAGCAGGGCGGCGGGCTACCCCTGCCGTGCGCGCACACGCGGTACCCCCGCGCACAGTCCCCCCATCCCCCGCCGGATCGGCGGGAGGGGTAACGGGGGCGCACACGCCTCGGAGCCCGGCGCTGCACCGGGGCCGCCACCGGGGGCACCGCACCCCTCACCCAAGCAAACCCCGGCGCCCCTGCGCTCCGCTCGGCCCGCCGCCAGCCCCGCTCCCGGGGGCGAGAGGCACCGCAGCGGTGGGGCCGGCGGCGCCGCGGCCGGAGGGCAACAGGCGGGCGGGCGGGCGGTGTCAGGCGATAACTTCGCGCAGCGCCGGCGAGCAAGTTGCGCTGTCGCGCAGGACGCGCCCGCCTCCGCACCCCGCCCGCGCGGCCGGCTGCGTGCCCGCATTCGGCGGCAGTGAGTGAGCGGAGGGGAGCGTGTGTGAGCGCGGGGGCGAGCGGCACCTGCCGAGGCCAGCGGCGGCCGCCGCGGCGCGGTGCGGAGCGCTGGGCGGCGGCGAAGCCGGGCGGCTGCGGCGGGCGTGGAGCGGAGCGGAGCGGGCTGGGCTCGGGCTGGGTCCGCGCCCGGCGCCGCCGCTGCGCCCTCCCGGCTGCGAGTCCGCCCGGCTCCGGATCACGTGGCGGTTGCCGGAGGCAGAGACTAGAGAGGAGAGAAAAAAAAAGCGCCTCATTCCTTCTTCCACCGCCATACTGTATTTTATAGTAACTCTCATTTTTATTCCTCCCTTTTACTCCCGCTCGGTGAGTACCTTTCCGCTGACATTCTTGTCCTCCTTTTTTTGTCCTGTTTTTTTTTCTTCCTTTTGTTTTTTTTTTGTTTTCTTTTTTTTCTTCTTTTTTTTTTCTTCCTCTTTGATTATTGTTTAAATGGATTTGATCTTTTGCTGATGACAAGTTTTTTTCCTAGCATGCGATGGTTACTAAACTGTGAGCAAAAGGTGCTGCTGGGGCCGGGAGTCTCTGGGAATGAAAAATGATAATATTAATAACACAGACTTGCCAGTCCAGCAACAACTGATATACATTTAGTAGCTATATATATCTATATATGCAACTGGTTTTGTTGTGGCACGGAAAAGCAATGTGAAATATGATGCTTATTTTTTAAAGATAAGAGAAAAGGCATGTTTCTAACTCTTTTTGCAGAGGATTTTTTTCTGGTGTTGTTTTATTTTTATTTTTGGGTGTTTTTTTAAGGGCTTTTTTTTTCCATAAAGAGATGGGAATTGCAAATGCATTTTACAGCAGTGTTTACACAGAGTTTATAATCTTGCAATACTGGTGGAAGCCACAGAGCAAGATGTTAATTTTATTATTTTTGTTACTGTTTCTTTTTTTTTTTTCTTTTTTTTTCCTTTTTTAACAGTGCTACCAACAGGGTTTTTTGTTTTTTCTCTTCTTCAGTTTTTGATGCCTGTTTATAATGTGAAACTTTTCTTGCAGCATGTTGCAGTTATCGTTTTTAAATACTTTTTTTTCCTCTCTAAAGATAACAAAGCAAAACAGAAAGCCAAAGAGGTGATCCTTACTTTTGCACATTTTGCACCTTCACTTTTTATTCTTTTGCCAGCAGTGTTTTATGATGGTTATTGTTATCATGATGATGATGATAATAGATATATACATATATACAAATAAATACATTTTCAAATGATGGCAGTGGAAGGTTTTCCTGGAGAATGAAGTGCGGTTTGGTTTCCTTGTCAACGGAAGATGAAGTGAACAACTGAACATCTCCCCAGTGCAGGTACTTCATCTCCTTGTAGGCGTTTCCACACTGTGTAAATTACATTGTGAGATTTTTTTTTTTTTTAAAGAAATCTCCTTCCACCCCTTTCTAAAGGTGTCTGTGCAATACACATGAGGACTGGACTAAATATCTCTGCCTTCTGATTGCTTGGATATGTGCAAAATATTGCACTAATTGAGCCTAGGTCGGTTAAAGCTGAAGAGAGGTGTTTTATATGCTGTGCTGTATAGAGGGGAAAGCAGCTGGGGAAAAAAAAAAAATCCGGACACCCCTCCTCTCCTCCTTGCATTTAAAAAAAAACCCAAACAAACAAAACAATCAAAAGTAAAGCCCAAGCCGAAATTGGATAGAACCGTGAGATCCTCATTACCAGTACAGATGCTCACAGGACTTTAGACAAAAACAATAGCTTCGGCCCTGTGTTCTGGTGACTCGTGTGTTTGTGTGTGTCTGTTTAAATTTATCCATTAGAAAATAGCTGTGAAACAGCAAAGGAGGCTCCCTCGGAGAGCTGGCTCTCTGCCACATGAGGCATATTTTGTAGCCCTAAGGGCAGAAAACCCTTATATCCAACTTCTGCTCCTCATATTAAAAAGGCGTAAACAAGGCAGCAGGTTGCCTCTTATGACTCTAATTCATTGGGATGGAGATTAATCAGAAGCTGATACTTGCTTGAAGGTGTTTTGTTTTGTTTTGATGATTAATAGTGCCACTGGTTGACAGGGAATGGGAAACTGTTACTTTCCGTGATGGTTACTGAGAGTTCAGGATTGGAGGAGAAACTGTTACTTTTCAATGAAAGCACTTAAATGCTTAACAGAGGCTGCCCCTGATGTACAGACAGGATATTGGTTCTGTAAAATACAATTTGGAAAGATTTTTCCAGATGACAGGATGGGTTGGTTTTGGGTTTGGTTTTTTGTTGTTGTTCTTGGTTTTTTTTTTTTTTTCCTCCAGAAAGAAATATCGTGTAATATTATGCTAAAGTTCAAGTGCTGAATGTTCTGTGGTGTTCTCTATTGTTTACTTTATTGTGATGGGATTGCTTACTGTATTTTATATAAAGAGCATTTATGGATCGATAGCTGACTATAAAGATGTGCCGTGTACTCAGATGTGGAAACTAAAGTAGGTTACAGGGGGTGTGTTTGTTTTGTCACTGTCATGTAAGCAAATATAATTCATAGAATTACAGATGCATTTGGAAATTTGAGGCTTCTAATGCTTATGTTTAAATTCTTGCAATGTAACAGCTTTCTTTAAAGTAGAAAGTATAAGAAGTGTATAAATCATGCAATTAGTCATGTTGAAAAAGAAATAAATTCATTTGTTTTTATAGAAACATAACTATTATGTATTTACGCAGGGTTTTTCCAGTTTAACTGTAATAAAAATATTTCTCACGTATTTATGCATGACTTCTGCTCTGACATGTTAAAATACTTTTGGCAGCATAACAGGGTCAATAATTCATGTGTCTAAAAACCAGTCAAGATATTTGCATGATAGATTATGATGACTTTTCTAAAATAGTTACAATCTGTTGGGTCATTACTCCACATTTTAAGAAGACTCAGCTTGCTCATTTTTTCATGATTTAATTTGAAAGCAAACCATTAAAAACAAGAGAGATTGAAACTTTATTCTCCACCCTTCTATTTATTTCCATCCCTCCTTATATTTAAATGAAGGTTTTTCTTTTAATTATGTGCAACTCCCAGTAAGCAAAATATTTTGGTACTGCTAAAGCACTGAAATAAAGTAACTAGATTAGCAGTTTCCAGAATGATCCTTTTGTCCTTTGTTTTAATATTGCAGGTGTGTTGTGTGAGTAATTTTGGGCAGATAGTTGCTGACTGAAGAGCTAATCCTGCTCACCTAGCCTCATCTTGAGTCTGAGAAAGTGCATTCCTAAAACTTTCTATTTAGCACCCAGATTTCATCCACAAAGCACCTGTTGTCTGAGTAGTATGGTAATTAATATACATACATTTCATTTGCAGCAGTCTGAAGTTGTAGGAGTTCATATATATCAAACAGCCTTGGGACTTTAAAATAGGAATAAAGGAGCCAATTTTGAAAGAGGATCCTTCTACCTCTGTGTGGTACGTGGGCAGAGCAGGATTTGGGTTGGTGGAATTGGTTCCAGCTTGGTGCTTCTAGAGTTATGCTCTGACTAATGTTGAAAGTGTGTTTTAGAAAGCCATAGTTAGTGTCAAAGACAACTGTTCTTTTGTACTTTTGAGATTAATAAAAATTTTGCCTACAAATTGCAGCTTTGTTTCTCCAAGTGATGATATCATTATATTCCTTATGTAGTATGAGATATAGTCATACTGCCCTAGCTCCCAAAAGTGATGAGTGTCCAGACTGAAATGACGTCTTCTGTTTTTCTGTATATCTGTTTTGGTATTCAGGACAGCATAGGAATTTAAGATACCTTTATAAAGGGTTGTAAACCGAAATCTTTGGAAAGCATTTTTTCTTTTCTTCCTCCATAACTAACTATTATTATCAATATTTACTTGCAAATGAAAAAGAGCAGGTGAACAGATGTGAAGACGTGTATAGTGTTCAGTGTGCTGACTCATGAATACATGGTTTTAGCTGCTCTAGTGGCCTGAACTGGCAAAAGAAGTATATCTTCTTACATTTTTTCAACATGGGAGATAGAACTAAAGTGGCCTGTGGAGTCATGAAGTCTGTTTGCTGTGATACTAGGCTGGTCTTACTTTGTTCAGATTCAAAAAGCTATGGTTTAA
Organism: Lycocorax pyrrhopterus obiensis; assembly: GCA_014706295.1. NCBI lineage: Eukaryota > Metazoa > Chordata > Aves > Passeriformes > Paradisaeidae > Lycocorax > Lycocorax pyrrhopterus. Next base: position 124,883,367 of record JACSVZ010000002.1, read on the forward strand.
ATTTAGCTGGGGTATCTTTCTCACTGCACCTCTTGAAGGCAGGGCAGAGCTTCTCTTTTCATGGTTTTACAAACACAATTTCTGTCCTAAATTTATTTTCAGACAGTTTATTCTCCTTTATTTTTTGTGCCACTGCTGACCTTAAACAGTAAGGCTTCTTATCCATGTCTCTTCTCTTCAGAGGATAGTATATTTTTAGAGAGCAATTGCAGCTCCTTTTCCCTCATGATATCTGGGCTTAACTGGGAGAGGTTCCCAACAGTGTGGCTGGCACTGGGAGGGGATGTTGAGACTGGCTCTGACCAAAATCATGCTGCAGCAGAAACAGGGAAGCTGCATTCGAATCCTGTTCTGCCCAAAGTGATCTGTTCTGCTTTCAGCTGAAAATATGGCAGTCTGGTTTCTGGCTCTCACATCAGCCCAAACATTTCCACCTGAAACCACACACGCAGACATGACTTCTTCTGGTGAAATGAGGTTTGTGCAATGTGGACCTTCCCTTCACTCTGCCTAACCAACCTGAATTTCTTGGGTTATAGTGCAACAGGAAAGGACTCTTGGGAATTTCTTCTGCAGCAGTCTGATTTTTAAACTCCCAAGTTTTCTACATGTTGTCTTAGTATTTTGTATTCATACCAGTGAAGGGAATGTGAACAGGTTTGAGGCAATGCTGCATCACGGACTATCTTCTATCAGGAATAAATGTGGAAGATGTCTGTAGCGTTCTTTAAATTTTTTACCTTATTAGAGTCTTCGCAGTTGCTTATATCTTAGCTCTCTAGTCTTCTGAAGCATTGTTCTATTACCAGTTTCTCTTTTATAGCGTAATTTTTCCTGTTTTCTTCCTTCCCTGCATTTTGGGTTTTAAAAGATAAAAAGATAAAAAGCTTAATAGTGTAGGATTATAAAGACTGATAGGTCTGCCCTCAGATGAATGTTTTAACTTTCCTTGGTCTTAGAGGATGTGGTGCTCTGTCAAATGCTGAAGCCAAATTCTGTACATTTTAAGTACTTACAGAATACCTGAACAGAAGGCTAAAGCTGAGTATTTCCTGATAAAAAATTACGTAATCTGTGACACTGTCTACATAGTTATCCAGTTTGTAGCTCCCTTAAACTCAGATCCAGACTGACAGAAGAAAACAAAATGCTGCTTTTAAGTGATATGAAGATTGAAATGCAATATTTTGACCTTTGTTAAGGTGCCAATCTTATTTTATGATCTTTAAACTATTACAGGGGTAAAATGGCTTGAAGATTTTTGTTTTGCACATACACACATTAGAATAATTTGTACCTTTTTTTGTCCTGTTTTTTTTCTATTTCAAAATGACACTCTAACCTCTATAATGTACTTAATCATTCAAAAGCATTTCTACTGCAGCTTTGGAAGTATTTTCTGAGAAAGTTTATTTTCATACAATGAAGTGTGGTTTTTCATCTCAATGAATCATCTGCCAACAATTTAAAAAAATAATCAAGTAGACCTTCAAATTACTAAGTAAATCTCAGGTTGCTTAGTGTGAATAAAATTAACATGTTTTTATCATTGTGATATTCTGGAATAAAAATATAGATACATAGATGAATAGACAGAATCAGAGAGAGAGAGATTTTTAAAGATGCTTTTAGTGTGATAGAAAATTAAAAAAATCTTACGTTAATTATCCTTCAGGGCTTAACCAACACTTCTGTTTAATAACTATGTGTTTAACTTTCTCGGTTTTAGATTTATACAGACCCATATTGTCTGCTGCCACTTGACAAAAGCTATAGAGTTAATAAATTGCCTCTCTGGTACATCGCTGTGTGTCTCCTGGATCCTTGTGTCCTGGCTGGCCTGCCAGGGTGTCGGGGCTGAACCATTCTGCAGTCGCATTTCAGTTTCAGGAACAGAGTTATTTTTTTTTCTCTCATGTAGTTCCTTCATGGTTATGGTAGTAAGGATAATAATTTCTACTCTGACTTGACTGGTAGAAGTTTGAAGAAGCAGAGGTGAATTTCATATGAGTGATGGCCAGCAGTGGGTATGAATGTGGTAGACTATCAGTGACACTCCCCACGTTCTTTATTTTCTCTTTGCACATTCACAAGTCTTTCTCCTAAAACACCCAAAGGTCTAATTGAACTTAGTTTACATCAGTGGTCCTTCCCAGGTGGCCTTGTCCTGATGTCAGTGATTATTGCCTCTACTGATGTGCAGTCTCTGAGCAACCAAGTCAACATGGAGCTCTGGAAACAGCTGGTGCCTTCTATGGTTAAATTTATGGTCCTCTGAGAACAGCTTGTAGTCCCTTGGACAAGCAATAGCTTATAAAAGGCAGTACAGGCCATTATTATTATTATTATTATTTAAAGAACAAGAGACCATAAAGGGTACAATGATAACTCTTGGACCTCAGTGATTATTGAATGACCTGGTGAAAGTCAGGTCCCCGTCTTCCCACTGTGCCCCATATCAACAGCCTTTATTTCAGCCTGTTCAGTCCCATTGGTTGCCTTCTTCAAGATCCTCCCTTGAGTCAGTCATGTGCTTTGTGTTGTTCAGGGTCAGCAAAAGGGGGATATCTGGCACAAATCAAGTGTTAACGAGATTCTTAATCTGACTGAAACAAGGCTAAATTTGTTCTTTAGAAAAGCATCACATTAGCACAGTTCATTCAGTAAAAAGGTGTCTCTGTTTCTGCTCAGAGTTTTGCGTAGAAGCTGAACAGTACCTATTGTCAAAGAGATATGACACATCTTGTTAAATTAGGGTAACTTTAAGATTTGTAGGAGGCACTGCACATGTATACCTTGCATGCAGTATTTTTAGACTGACTGAAGAATTGGAGTTTCTGTCTCAAAGAATTCTATTTGCATGGTGTTGACAACGCTAGCTTTTCTTTCTGTTTTGTTGTGTTATAATGGAGTGCAAAAGCACTAAAATATTTGCACTATCCTAGACATGTTCTTTATTAGAACAATACAAATGAAAGTAACAAAGATACCCTTGTGAATTTTTACACACCAGGCCTGCTCTCAAGGCTTACTGCATGCTAACAGCTCTTCTTGTGGGTACAGGGAGTTAGAGTAATAACTCACTGATTTTTACAATGAAACACTGTTCTTTTAGTAATTGCAACAGCATACTTCTGAGCTTGATCTGTAATGAAGTGTTACTGTTTAGAAAAGAAAAATCATTCTGCCTAGTTAAAATATTTTATCAAAAGATCCTTCATACAATAAATACTAGGATAGAAGTAATATAAGATTTAAAAATGTGCTGTGCAAACTGGCATGCAGTTTCTATGAAACAGGCCCCCGAAGGTATAATTAAAACAAAACAAAACTTCCTCTTTGGGTGCCCTTGAAAGGGATTATCTCTACTGTTTTCTAAGTAAGACACACACACACACACAATCAGTGCTACCCATTTCTCATTTAGTATTTGCTACTAATTTTACAGGATAAAACCCTACAATGGAGGTATTGCATGGTAGGTCAGTTTTCTAATGTGCTCTCTACTTCGTAAGTTCACATCCACTCTGTTTTCTTTTTCCCAAAATGCAGAAGAAGGCTGCAATTAAGTTTTCCTCCTGCCTATACAACTTCCAGTTAAATGGGAGTTCTGTAAATGATACAGTTACAAGATTGGCTCTGGAGAGGTTACCATCTTCTACTTGGGCATTTGTAAGTTGTAGACAATTAATGTACATTATGAATAATGAAAAGAGAAACTGCATTTATGCCACTTTTGCTTTACGGGGGTAATTTATCAGGACATTGATGCTTATTTTATTATTTTATGAGAAAAGCATACAGGGTTACCATTCATCAGCAGGTGCCCTGCTCCAGTAGGTGATGTAGAAATAGAAAGGTGCAGAATTAGGCCCTGGTGCTATTAAAATCAGTGATACATATGCCGGTCAGAATTTCATGTCAAAACACTTTTTTTTCCTGTAGATTTTTGATAAAGTGGTTCACATAAAAGGCTCCATTCATCTCACTTAACCTTGCTGTTTAAAAAATAGGTTTTTAGAACTAAACTAGTCATCATTTTAGCCATCTAAAAGTTAGTCATTGAAGTCTAACACAGTTGCTCAAGGCTTCGTAGTCAATGGAGATAAATATTCTCTTCCACCAGAGAATTACAGATTACATCCCAACAGAGGCATCTATGGACAGCTGAGATGAACAACCTTCCTAAAATGCCTCTCTCTCTACACTGATGAGAGAGAACCTAGATGGCCCATTTAAAATAGATTCCTAACTTCTTTTATGGATGAAGTTAAAGGAGATGAATCGCATGCTCCCCAACCCTCCACTTCTTGAGATCCTAATTTCACAATGAAATATTTGGTTGAAAAAATATTTTTTGGCCACTTCTGATAGAAATTAATGAAGCTATTCAAGGTCCTTTCGTTCGTGCGAATGTGTGGAACTACTACAATCCAGTGGATGCATGGGACTGGTGGGTTCCTCACCTTCCCAAGGCATCTTCTGAACCTCAGGAACTAGACATCCTTGGTTCTACATATATGACCTTTTGTGTCAAATTTAATTACACAAACAAGGATCAATCTTTAATTATGGATGTTACTCCTCATCACAATTTATATAAAAATCAAACCTTATGGTGCAATTATACTTCTTTAGTCCATTCTGTATATGATATTCCCTTTCAGTTACCACGTGGAGTATTTTTCATTTGTGGAGATAGAATTTGGCCTGCTATCCCAGCACACATCACTGGTGGACCATGTAACGTGGGAAAACTTACTTTGCTAACACCCAGTGCAAAACTGCTTGCTTTTATGAGACATAGAAGTAAAAGGTTTATTCATCAATATCAGCCAGATTGTAATGATAATTTTGTGCCCTGGGGTCCTGTGAAAAGGCTCTCAGCAGCTCTTCTTTTACCACAACTTGCTTCAGGAGTAGCACTGAAACAATTTGATCACTAGGGTGTTGGCTGAGTAAGGAATTCAACGCTACTTCCCTTGCATTAAGTGATCTGTTAACTGATACCAAAGATGTCAGGCATGCAACTCTGCAAAACAGAGCTGCAATTAATTTCCTTTACTAGCCACATGGGCTAGTAAAGTTCGCAGTCTTCTGCAGATAGAATGCAAGACGGCAGGCAGAGGTTGCGATCTCTGGACAATCGGGCTTTAAGTTTTTATTTCAATTTATTTTCAACTTCTCCAGCAATTCTTTTCACAGAAGTGCAAATGTGTTTCTAAATATTTTGAAACAATTCTGGACTATGACAAAATTCCCAGGGGTGTCTGATGGGGCCAAGATTTCACAGCTTTTTTCTACTGCTTTACCCAGTTTTCTGTCTTTTCATAATGTGATCCAACAAAAAATGATTCTTCAATGAGTTCTCCTCACAGAGTCCTATTCTAAAATCCAGGGACTTAAGCTATTGGGTACAATCATGGATCTGATTTGAAAACCTTTGAAAATTATTGAAACATAAGGATTATGTGGGTGGCAATGGAATCAGCTAATTGTACTGCATATATGAATTAATGTACTCTATATATATATATATATATATATATATGTGTATGTGTGTAGTTGCAGCGGTTAAAAAGTCATTAGTAGATCTACAGCAGAAGACCTGAATTTAAAAGTTCTAGATGTCTCTGAAGTGGCATTTTAAAACTAAAGAAGGCTTTTTAGTTTGTGAGCTGAGGTCATCGAGGCAATGTAGGGAAATATTGAGCTATTGATAGCATGCTGCTAATATCCTCATGTAAGTGCTTGTTTTTAAATACTCCAGTAAAACCTGTATTTTTGAATACCAGGTAGATTTTAGTTTTCCTTGTCTCAGGTAATTTTTTAGAGAAGATTGGAATTTTATAAGACTGTTAATGTCTGTAAAATCAGCTCTTCTATAAAGTTTACTTCAGTGCCTTGCTTTAGATCTTTCCCAAGTCGTTGTGTGTAGCAGGGTGCCAAGCAATGGCCGATTTGTGACACTACACAGTATGTTGTGATATCATCCTCTTTTTCCACAAATTATGAATTCTGCTATTTCATTCAATAGATGTTTGGGCTTTCTGTAAGATTTGCTACAGATACTGAATGATATGAAAATAGTGTACGTTTCCACCATGGGTTTTGTCTTATTCTTGGCCCGGCACTACCTAGGTGCTGTGCAGACATCATTAAACTGCTCACATAGGCCATGTTTTTCACTGACAGCATAGTGTGAAACCGAACTAAAGCTGAATCCAAATTAGAAATGAACCATTTGCTATTATAGGAGTAAGCACAAAACTCAGAGTAGCGAGAGTTAATTGCCCAAATACCACAGTATTACTACCATGATAAAGTAAGCTGCAGCTGTAAGCTCTAGCAGCTATAATATAATGGTTTGTACAGACTCAGAAATCTTATGGACTTGTCAGAATTGAGAAGGGAAGTTAAAAAGTTGGAGTTCTCAGCACTTTGAAATAACTGCTTCAAATAAATGCAGTAATAGTCTCTGGGGACTATAAACTGTTAGCTGCAGCTACCGTGTCACGTTACACACTTCGCCACCTCTTGGTCTTTGTTCTTCACGTTCTATTTATATTTTGAACTTAGGGTTTTGTGCTGTCCCTCAAAAATGCATTATCTGAGCAGTGTACACATAAAGCAGGTTTACAAGGATAAAACCCTTTGCTGACTTCACGAAGTTTTTGTCTCTTTTCCCTCTTTCATTTATGCACCATGACATTTCCTTTTTCACTCCTGTGTCTCCACTCAGAGTTAGGAGCACAGCGTTGTTACGGGAATTTAAAGGTCTCATGACCATAGAATGTCAGAACACAGATGGGCCCAACTGAATTTCTCAGTTAGAGTAGGGCATATAAGACAAACACAAATTCAGTGTCTCTGGTCTCTCTCTGCCCTCTGCTCTGGGTGAGTAGGTAGTCTGGGGATCTTGACTGAGGATTGCACATTTGGGGACAGGCTTGTGAAAGGCAAGATTACAAGAAAAATAATTACAATTCAGTTTAAGGAAATAAACTATTTCAGGGATGCCACATTTATTTATTTTTTATTTGATGTACAAGTTAATGTCATATATAGTGTGACATTTCATCTCAGAAGTTTTAAAATGGGTTCAGAAATTCATGATACTTGGTCACAAATATTAATGAATGTTGTAAATATCCATCATAATCAGAATAGGCTACTTTACACTCTCACATCTTTTAAGATCAAAGTCAACCCAGCTATAGGGACCTGTGTCACACTGATCTGCATTGACAGAGGAAAGTATATTTTAAAATGTTGGGTGTGTTCATTTGAATTTCTGGATCCTTTTTATCTTTTATTTGTAATTTTTTTTTTTATTTCAGACTTGTTGGACCTTCCCTCCTGCTCTGGACCTTTCCCCTGGCGTCGGCACAGCTCAGAAGGATGAACGAAAGGAAGCAATAGGAGAGGGATGGAAGAGGGGAGAGGAGTAGAAAGAGGAGGAGGGGCAGAAATAAAAATGGAGAAAAAATCCCCAGCGGTTCAGCTAAGGCTCCAGACGATGGGGATGTTTTCAATCCCCACTCTTCCCTGCCTTCCCCTCTAGCTCAGGCAGCTCTCCCTCCCTACTTTAGCTTTCATCACCACTACAGAGTTTTCATGAATTTAATTTTTTTTTACATTAAAGAATGAAAACGCAACAAATAAAGTGTTGCAAACAAAAAAAATACCCATCTTCTCACAAAATATAACACGACACAATTCATGTAAACGGTTCTTGAAGTAGGATTATTTTCCTCCTAGTAGTCTTGCATCTTCAACTATGAAAGTATGAAATGGTTTCATAGTTCATGAGGGAGACAAAGCTTAGGTTTCTTCTTGCTTTTATACCCAACTTGCACCCTTTAAATCCGTTTGCACATGACTCTGTGTTTCAGTTTTATTCATCTGGATCCAAAAGCAGACTTCCTACTGGTCTTTATTTACTTATTTTCTACCTCCCTTTCCTTCAAAACTTTTCTTCCAGGGGTCCTTCTTACTCCCTATCCTCTTAGAGAGAGTATAAATTAAAAACAGATTCCTATTCTTTAATTTAGTTTGAATTTTGAAGTGTATTATTCAGCTTTGTAGTGCAAATACTCCCACCTGAGTAAAGAACGCAGACTGGTGTTTTGTTGTGCAGTGTGACCATCAGACAGAAAAGATACAGGGACCCCATGACTCAGTGCTGGTCTGGCTCTTGGCTTGGTCCCGGTTTTATGTCTTTCTTCCCAGCTGGAAGGTAGGCCGCTGTGGATGTGGAGGACTAAAGGGACACTTTGGCTAAGCCTCTTTTCAGTCCTTACAGGTACTTGCTTCCTCTCAGCTGCTCCCACCAGGAATCCCTTACACCTGACAAGGTGGCTTTGGGAGTGTTAATAGAAAGAGTAGATCCAGTAGCTGGTCTTCCTAAGAAACTATTTCCTAAATCTAGAGCTTAAATTGGTCCTCTGGCTCCCCTGTACCAATCTGCCTGATACAAAAAAGCCAAAGGTTAGATACTGTGTTGATAAAAAACAAGACCCAGTTGTAAATTTGAAGACTTAATTCTTGAAATAGAAAATCCTAAGAATTCCCAATTGCTTTTTAAATGCTATAATCAATTATAGAAATTGAGTGAAGAAAGGTGTTAGATTTCAAAATATTTTGGATGGAATAGTATTTATTACAGATGCTAGTGGAACAGGTCCAGAGCAGAACAATTGGGTCCAAAAGGCTGAAATAAATTTTATATCCTAAAAAGACTTTCAGAAAAAATTCTAAATACTATAGATCAAATACAAACATGCTATTTAATAAATGAATAAATAAAAATTACATAATCCTGCAAGAAAACTGTTACTTCTTTCAGGGATTTTATGCTTAAGGATATGTTAAATTTTATTAACATTTAAGAGAACTTAATTTTACATTTTCTTAAAAGATGCACTACGAATTGATGCAACTGACTATTGCCTCATTACTTGACAGGAATCTTTAAATTTTATTGCTACTGAAGTCTGCCGGATGCATTGCTTTTACGTGTTTAGAATTTGATTATTTGTGCTCAATTTACTTGAGTCACACCCTTGAATAGCAGTTGTCTGATGTCAACAGGGTACTCCGACCCTCTGAACTTGGTACTTCGGGCCTCTGGGCAGTCTCTATGACAAGTGGGAGCCCTTTGGAACTACTTGGTGAGATTCCCAGATCCCCTAGAAGACTGTACTGAGAGCTGTGACTGTCCCACGGGACAAACAGGAGTTCCTACATGCACCAGGACATGCTTGGCAGAGACCATGTCCATCTCCCTGCTAGAACCAGGGAACTGCTTTCAGCACATTTGTTTCCTGGGATTTTTTAAAGTGAGAGGGTTTGTAGAAGACATTCCTGGGCCTTCAGAAAGTCATAGTGTGAGGTGCAGCCTATTTTTTTAAAGGCAGTTATCACTGGTGCAGGCAGCCTGCATACCTCTTGGAGGTTCAGGTCATGTTTTTTAACCTTAAGTGTTATTTGAGGCCAGTTTAGGGAAGCCTACCTTAACTTTAGGTAACTTCACTGACAGTACAAGAGAAGTCATGCAATTTGAAACTTGTCCTCAACTGCTGTTGAAATGTGATGTAACGTATCCCGTGCTTCAGAATTTAGAGCCATTTGCAAAAGGGAGAAATCTGACTTTCTTGCTCCTTTGAGTAGACATTTTGAAAACACTGATATTGGTGAGCTCAATAAGACTGCCCACAAAAGCAAGTTAAAGGAGCTGTGCAAACAAATCCGAAGCAAATATTTTGCAGAACACAGGTGAAGTGGTGATATTTTTCTCACTGACTCAAATCTTTTGCCTATTGTCAGTCCTACCATTCTATCATCTCTGCCACAAATATTAGATATTTTAACTTTGTAGTTTGCTTTGCAACACTTACCTTCTTCAGAGTGCAACAAAATAATTTCATATTGCAATTACCATTTAACTTCGAAATATACTACTGTGTAAGCCATAATCATCAATTTCTTTTATGACCAGCTCTTTACTGTTATACTTTACAGCCTTTCAGTGCATCAGTAAAGTATCTTTATAGAAGTAGAGTAATAGAGTTGGTGCCTTTGATTCTAGGAACTTCCTAATGAAAACATCGAAAGCTTGGATCCTTTCCTGAAACGATAGTGCTACTTACATATGTTTATAAACTGTCTCTTTCAAATTAAATACTTTGTGACCTCTGGAAAGTGATAGAAAATGTATCTCATGGTATTGGTTGCTTCATGTAACATGTGTATTTTGAAATAAATTGCTTTAGTCTCCTGACATTAGACTTCACTGAAATTCAAAGAGAGATTTCCAAGTTGTCATACTTGCCTCTCAACTGCTGCTCACACAGAGCAACAAGAAGTTCTCTTAACTTTTGAAAGCTGAGAAAATTGTGAAAATTTTGAAAGTTGAGAGAATTTTGGCAATCTCTAGTAAATACAGAGTTAAAGGCCTGAGTTCAGTACCTTTGTGAAAGTTTTATTGTGTGTGGAATGTAGATTACTGTATATGATGGCTTAGACAGTCATCTATGTATCTATAGTAAAGAGTATATATGTTGGTGTACTAGTTTGAACGCAAACCAGTGAGAGACTCCAAGTCAAAACTACAATTTGATAGGAAAATTAAAATAAATGCAGTAGTGCAGAAACACTGACAGATTCAGAGCACAGCCTGACACCCTGTCGGTCAGGGTGGTGGTAGCAATCTGATTAAGTGGTGCCTGCAGTCCTGTTGAGGTGATAGATGTGGTTCTGTTGAAGCAGTGATCCTGTAGAAGGGTCTGGTCTTCCTCTGAAGGTCCAGTGGTAGCTCTTGACTTCTGGGAATCCAGTAAGTAAGGACCAGGTGTGGTGTTCCAAACCTCAGATTATATCCAGGTAGGAATGCCTGGTTCCTCACCCTGGGCGGAGCATCTCACAATGGGATGATGTAATTTTATGAGTCATGCAGTGAGGCTGGATGGCCCATTAGCAGGAGCTATCGCTCTGGAGGGAGTTATCAGGGATGTGTCATGGAAGAGATAAAGAACACTGCCCCACCTGGTTTCAACAGCTTATGAAGATAGTGATAGAATACATACTTTTGGTTACATTTCACATTGTAACCTAAGACAGTTGGCAATCTCTATTTGTCCTAGAAAACTGAACTGTGGTGAAAACAAGGCTGAATGAAGGTTGCCATCATCATCAAGAAGGTATTTCACGTATGAAAGATACTGTAAGTAAATATACCAAGGACAAGGCATACCAAGTACTCTTTGTACATATAATGTGTAGCTTTCTACGTGTGGCTTGTAGCAACTTAGACAAACTGGGAGTCAGGTATTTCTCTCACTAGCAGTTGTGCAACGCTTTGAACATTAGTCCACTCGGATTGTGACATGAGAGAGTTTTTTATCTGAGGACTTAATTTCTTAAAGATGAGATATTGTGCAAAATATTTTCTTGTGAAATTATCTTTCTTAGTCTCATGTATTTTGAGTAGTATAGCACATACCATATGTAGAAGGTACTCCTATGTAGCTATATCCATGGATACTCCTGGTCTTGTAGTTAGGCCTATAATAACTTTGTTTTTGAATTCATTGGAAGAAAGATCAGCCTTCTGTTTTCAATACGGTAGGGATAGAGAAGGATTTGTTTCTTAAATGCGGAACAGGATATTAATGCAACAGAGTGGACACTCTGGTACCTGTTGAATTGGGGGTTTAATGACATTAGAAAAATTGGATTTAATATAAAAAGTTCAATGCTATTTTTCCTATGAAATGAGTTGGTATATAGTTTTTCCAGCACACTAAAAGTGAAAAAGCACTGATATAGTGGCTCAAAAGCAAAACAGCTCATTCTGATTCTGCTGATAGTAAAGAATAAGAAAAATTTATTTCCAGAAGAAGATTGTTTGTAGTAGAATACATAGAATACTAGAATAATAATGCAAGAATAAATTTGACTGGTTATAGTTAATTTATAATTTATTTTATAGTTTATCAATATTAGTAAGTCAATGCAGGAAATGATGCCTTGTAGAATTAGACAGATATCAGGACAGATCACATTGTCATGCAATATCTATTAATGATCATATCAACTAGCAACAATTGTATACTCTGTAGAAAAACAAAATCTTAGTATATTCTGTAGGAAATATGCTTAAAGCAGATACTCATTTTTTTAAAATGAAAATAAAAAATTGCAATATACTTGTAAGAAGGTGAAGTAGGAATACATTATTAGATCAATATTGCAGCTCATATCAAACTCCTAAAATAATTTCAAATGATAGGAGCTTATAAATTCCTAAATTCTGGCATTTCCTAACTTTGTATTCCTTGACTTTGCTGACTTATCTTTTTCCAATATGGTGTTTTTTGAATGTGTATGTGTACAGTATATATTTATTGAGGGAGATTACATGTCTAGACATATATATTTGAAGTTTCATTATGAAATATGTAACAATGGTAACATAAAAATACAGCTATTAATGAAAATTGTTTTTGGAGCATTGCCTTGTAACTTCTTATTGAAGCTATAGATTTGAACCATGTTTTCTATTTGCACCAATGCATGAGGAAGTATAAGAGTAAGATTTTAAAGTAGAAGCATGCTTTAATGAACAAAACACACCACTCAAGCTTGGTCATATCTGTATCCCAGCAGAAGCTTGGGAAGGAAGTCCTCTGGTTTTTGTGACCTTCAGCTTCCCGTGTACGTACATGTATTTCATTTAGAACAGTAACTTTTCTATAAGGACTTCTTATATTAGTCAAATTTCATCCAAGATTTTTAAAACCTTACAAATACTTATCGTTTAAGTAATGATAATATAGGAACATTTTATTGGTTTGTGTTGCCAAAGTGCAGAGGACTCCAGCTATGGAAGTGCGATTAACAGCTTATTAAAGCCATAGCAGATGAGCTCCAACCTCAAACCCACATGATTTATATGCAGATTTCAACCCACCATGAGTGTTCAAGATTCTGCAGTAGGGTATGTATTCATTAGTAACAATTATTTTATTTCAAAACAATACACACGATGTAAATATTTAAATTCTTTTCAATGCGAACTCATCTAAAGTATTTGCACGCGTTACCCAATGAACTCATTCAGTCAGATCCTATCACCAGCAGTATATTGAAAATATAATCAGTGAAAAGATCCCTATGAATTTAAAGTATTCTTTCTTACTATTAACAATTTTTTGTCTCATTCTAAATATGTGGTATATAAGACTTCTGTTATACTTGAGATATGGTATCATTGTCCTTGTATTCTTTTTGTAAGACCCCTTTATCTTGGAGAGTTTTTTTATGTATCTATCTTCTTCAACACCTTTTAACAAATCTCAGCCTAAAAAGAAGGAGTAAAAAAAAGGGAAAAAAAAGAGGAAAAAGGGTCTTTATTAATAGAAAAATAAGAGCATATTTCAGAGCAGGTGGGGTAGAAAGAGACATCAAAGCCAAGTTAACAAATAGTGAACTTATCATAGTGAAGTCTTCAGGAAACTCCTACAGTCATTTTGTAGGTAAAAATTTAAAGAGACATGCAGATAATTTTGATTTTTAAACAAGCTGACTTTCTTTAAAGTAATTTTGTTCCAGGAGTTAAAGAGAATCTATGAGAAGCTGCTGAATTCCTTCCTTCATATACTAGATTTTATATCTATATGTCTATATATATACCCATGATATCCTATATATATGATGTCCTATATATTACATGACTGTATCTTTTATGATATATGGTGCCAGAGAAGATATAAATTTCTGCTTAAAACAGAGAAAGTAATTTTGTTTTTTAACAAACTCCATGTATTCGACGACAATTGAATCACTGAAAATGAAGATAGTTGTTTTCAGAAGCCAAAGTAAAAAAAAAATAATTTTCTTTCAGAGAAACCAAATGTTAGTTGATATAAATGGATGGAAAAATATTGCTTGAGCTAGTGTTGCTTAAGTACATAGTTTCATTTGCATATTTAGTCTCAACCTAGCAGATACAAAGCTTTCAAGGTCTGTGGTGGGATAGGGAGTGATATGGATTTTGGCTTTGGTTAAGATCTTTCTTGGTTGTGCAGGTAAGGACCTGTCAACCTCCAAAATGCACTTATTTTCAAGGTCTCTAATTGTAAGTTTATACTTTATATGATCACAAAATTAAATTACGTCAAATCCTACAATTCACTTGTTTGGGTCAGAATAATAGATATTTTGTGGACAAAAAATTACTGTGGAGTTGAAATTCAAATGTTTCATCTTGGGGGAAAATACCCTTTTTACTTTATTCTGCAATATTATATTGAAAAATGCTATAGTACCAGATTTCTTGAAAATCAGTATTGATGTTTTCTTTGGTCAGATTCTCATCCAATTACTAAAGTCAAACTTAACTAGCTAGTAGTATATTTTGAGAGTCTCAGTTCAACTGGCTGCTATAGGAGGTTATCTACAATTGCCATTTTATGGCGTCCATAATTATATGACAAGCATAGCCAAAATTTTATCACGTTTAGAGTGCGGTTTAGAAAAACCCCTTGTTACAACATAAATTAAGCCAGAATTCTGTAAATTTCTTTTCCGTAAACACTTGGAGGAATCTTGCCATCATCTAAATTTTTATTAATTTACCCACTTGTGCTTTGCCAAATCCCAACACAAGGCATTTCCCCATCTTACTATTAAAACTGCTTATAAATTAGAGTATTTTGGATTGTGGTGATATTGTGCATCTAGTGGAATAAAAAGGATCCTAATCCAAACCAGTAATTTTCAAAAACATTGCCAAAAAAATTCATTTGAATATTTGGGGTTACATTTGTTCTTTTTCATTTTAGATAATAATCTTAATGGAATTTTAAAATTTTTATTTTCCTATTTATTTAGAAAAATTAATAATGAGAAGTTTCCTTGTACACAACAGAAGGCAGACAATGGAAGAGAACTTTGTCATTCAGTTTGTAGGCTCCGCTTAGGCAACATTTTCCCCAAAGTCTTTTTCTCAGCCTCTTTTTTTTTCTTTTGAGGGCACATCTACGGTGTCGACGCATGCAATCCCTCTGCCTCCCCCAGCTTCCATGTCTCTAAGATCTTGTAGAGTTTATATGATTGTCAGAAGACTATGGGTATGCTTAATTACGTCAAACTCAGTGCTGGGCTAGTGTGGTCTCAAATCCAGAGCTGAAAGTTCTCTTTCCTGTTCAGTCCTCTGCAAAATCTTCTGTCTAAATAAGTGCTCCCTAAACCCCTTTCAGATGATCAGTCTTTTGGGCTGTGGGCACAATTTCTTCAGTGGGAAGTTTCAGCATAAAGAAAGAATATCCTGTTGCATTGAACTGGAATGAAGGGTGTTTGCTAGAAAACAGGAGACTGGTCCAGCAATGCCTGTATCTCTTACTGAACACATATTAATTAATTCATCTGGCAGGAGCTTTCCTTTTAGTGTCTTTCCCATGATCATTAGGGATGAATGTGATACTGATTTCACTTTGCAAATAAGCACTAGCATTACTTACTTTCATATTTGTTTTAAAGCATAAAAATAAAAAAACCCCGAACACTGAAGTGCAGATAAGGGTTATCATATTTCTTTCAGAGAAAGCCGAGGATATGAAAATAATTTTCCTATTGATATAAATTGCACATTCATTATGGCTTATTTCTTCTACATACATGCAATACAGTTAACCTTCTTCGAGTTAAATGCAATAATCTGGTTAATTTTACTCATGGACTTCAACCTTTGAATGCTGATGAGAGTATAGTCACATCTTATGGAACACACTGAGGAGTCTTCCCTCCTGCAAATATGTAGAAGAATGGTGTAAGAAAGAAAAAACCCTTGTGGAAACTGCAAAGGTACTGGAGAGTGAAAGGAGCATAGTATCTAATGGCAGGATGTGTATTACTAACAGAAACAACTGGTGCCTTGACCTTCACTAAAATTCCCTTATACTGTCCTTCTTTTCTCTCTTTAATGCAAACCTCCTTCTATCAGTTGTGTGTGTCCATCTACATAGCTACTAACATATCTGAGAAATTTTCACTGATCCTTTATGATTGTATAAAGACCTTTAAGATCTTCAAGTCCAACTCTAAGCCCAACACTACTGTGTTCACCACTAAACCGTATCACCAAGTGCCTCACCCACGAGTTTTTTGAACACTTTAAATAAAATACAAATAATTCCATAAGCAAATAATAAAAGGCAAGACATCTACCAAAGGCTAATATTTATTTGAAGTTAAGGTAAAATTTAAAAAAACCCTGTGGCCTGGACATTTCTGGACATAGTGACCAATATTTGCAGCTGATATAAATTGGTAGGATGTCTTCACTAAATCAAAGGAGAATTGTTTATCTAGTTGTACCCTCATAACTTTTTCAGAGCAGATGTGATGGGATTTACACACTTCCAGTGGTAAACTGATAAAATAGGATGGTTAGTTCTATGCTGGGAAGGTCATTTCAGTCTTATTTCAGAACAACTAATGGAGTTTTGAAAATGTTGAAGTAATGCATGTGTGAGCTGTATGCAGATGGTGGGAGAAAATGCTACGCACATGAAACCCAACCACAGAAATTATGAACTTGAAACTATCTTTTCCGTGAAAGCTATTTAGCTCTAGAGCCTCTCCTTTGCATTTTGAGTGGATTTAGAAGAATGCATTATTCATAGCGAAACAACAGTTAGAAAGTCAGTTGTTTCTGACGGAAGGTGGTGGACATAAGCTTGAATATTTTTTAGCATTTCATGTTACTACTGCAGAAAAATCTGTCTTGTGCCTTGAATACTGTATTGACTATAATCAATCGGACATTTTAAATAGACTAAGGTATGCCCTACTTAGCAAAAACTACATTGACAGAGTGTATTGATGAATCCTAGAAAGTTTGGCATTAATTAGGCCTGCTGAGGTTTTAAATATAAAGGATAAATGCAGTATCATTCAATACCCCAATTTTTTGACTGATTATTAGAAATAAAATGGAGCATTTTTTTATGTTAAGTCTTGAGAAGGATTAAATAACAGAAGGGTTTAAATGATACAGTCGTCAGATGTTGAGCTGTCAAAACACCATTTTTCTGACTGTTTTGCTTTGGATCAAGAATTGTGATTTGTTCTGGAAAGTACATTTTGGAGACATCATGTCTGAGAGGGGTTAAAGGATCATGCCACGCGAGACACAATTTTAATTCTAGGATTAGTTCTTTTGAGAAAAAAATGGAGTCTTTCTCTGTTGATAAAGAGAAAAATATCCATAGGTTAAAAAGCCATTATTGTAACACTTCTTTTTCTTTTTTGTGTTTTATAACCAATATTATTTTTTCCATCGGTATGTGTAATGAGCCATAGCTAATATAGGTACTGAAGTTAATATCTCTGAAACTCAGCTTTTCAGTATGGGAGAAAGGGGGCAGGAGGAGGACTGACATATATTTCCAGATTTTACCCCTTGTACATTTATATTTACGATACCTGAGCCTCAGCTATCATCTCATGGATGGAGTATAAGATGAGAAAGTAGGCAGATACTGTTTTGCTTTTGACCTTGTGGTGTGGGTATACCCCATAGTGTTTCTGCCTCTTTATTCTAGTTATTCTATTTATTTGGCTAGTTGGAACTACAGGCACTCTTGTTGATGTAGGGTATCACAATGAAACTGCAATTAAAAAAGAGTAGCTGTACAGCAAGAAATGTTAATAAGACAGGTTCTTTATATCTTGTTAGGGAATGCCTACACTGCTGGCAGCTCTTTCAAGACTGATAAATACGGATCTTTGAGACGATACTGTAATATCTCTGAAAACAGTTATACAAAGGAAAAAATTTGAATTTGAATAACTACAGTGCAGAAGCTTTGTGAATGTGTGGATAAGAAAATATAATGGCTAAACATTTTCATGCCAAGTTTTATTCAGCTTCATTTGAATGCATTTCTGAGGCCTGAGGAAGTTGCACTTAGTGAAGGACCTAAGAGCTTGGAGAGTGGAATCAGACGGATCTGTCAACTTGCTTTATACTCTTGTAATTCCTCAGATTAGCAGCTGTTTTGATTTGTGCTAATGGCTCCTAAAAATTTTTTTTTAGGCAGGAATTCTCAAAGTACAGGGCATTCTGATGTAATTGTTCAGTGTTCTGGCATGTACCATTGGGTGGGGGATTAAGATAGCTGCTGGTAGCTGCCGTTAATTCTCCCATATTGATGGGCTCCTTAAATGTCTTAAAAGGCAGCTTTTCCTGAACTCTCTTCAATGCTAGAAAAAGGCATGTTTGTTGCCAGAATGTGGCTGTTAGTCAGTCTTTGAATATCTTTGAGCTCTTAATATCAGAGTGTTACACTGAAAGAATCTGCCTCTGTGTGGTGATTCAGAAATAGATGGTGTACAGTCAGGCCACTGAATTATAATGTTAGTATGGGGTTAATAAAACCTATGGGTGACAGAAATGTGGTATAGACATTTGTTCTGTTGTTCTCTTAAATTTTTATGAAAAGGTTCACAAGAGGTCCTTGTCATGTGCTTCCAATGACTACTCCTTAGTTGCCTCACCAACGAAGGGACACTTAGCAGAGGATCCAAGATTTGGATTCACTGATTTTGTCATGAGATTTTCTGCAAACAGTGCCTTTAAAGCTGATTTGCTGGAGTTTTCAATCAATCTAAAGCTTGGATGCAAACTCCATTCTGTATTTACTAAATAACCTTAGTTTTCACTGGGGACAGAGCTGAGTTTGCAGCTCAGTCTACATCTATCGGCTCTCTTGGTTGTTGTAATACTTTTGAGCTGTGCCTTTCTCTGCCTTGATTTTTTTTTCCATGCCTGAAATGGGAGTAAGCCTCCAGTAAAGCCCTCCATCACCAAAATTCTTGCTTGTGATTCATGCAGTGTTACCCATTATTCTAAGATTTAAAAGCAAATGTTTTAACATCTGTGCTTTCAACCACTGCCACAAAGTTGTCTATAGATATGTTGAAAAGGTAGCCTCCAATACTAGTAAACCTACTATCTGTTCTGGATATTGTGCTCAGCCAAAGGTCGCTCAAACTGGTAGGAAGAGAAAATAAAAGGCTGGAACCTGTGAAATAACTGACTTCTCCACTCCGTGTTTCATTTTTGGCAAAGCAATGTATTGTAGGTAGCAATATTGCCTACTTTTGCATTGGTGAACACATGTTCTGAAAGAGGGGAAAGAAGCTTTTTCTTCTGGAATAACACATTAACCAGTTGAGACTTGGGGCATCTGAGTGGTTTAAATAAATAGGTAGTGGTCTCTGTAAGGAGAGACCACTGTAATCAGTGTAATCACTGTAGTTACCTCTGTAATCATTCTCTTATGTACAGGTAAGAGCTTTTTGTTGTTAGAATGTGACAAAAGAGAGACTTTGAAATGAATCAAAGGTAGGTTCTGCTCATGCTCGGCCTGTGTCTGAAGTTGCCTCAGATCAGCCGAAAGGGAGACTGCTCTCCCTGTGTAAGGATGGTTGGATTGGTCTAGATAGGAAAAAACACCATGACAAGCAACCAAAATTTTCCTATGTACATATTTATCCAAAAATGCTAAACAATAAGCTTCATTTTGTCACTGGAAATATTTTGTTATGGGATGATGGCTCATCATTGATCTTTGCTCTCTGCCAATGGAACAGGTCTCTTGGGAGGCAAATATAATCAATATCTTTCTTATCTGTTTGACAAGCCAAAAAGCATCTAGAAACAGACCAGCTTTTGTTTCAATGATTTAAAGCACATTTTCTAACTTCTTATTTGAAGAATCTGTTTGTAAATCTAGTCTAGAAAAATGCTGTTTTTATAAGCTTCAGGAACATGTTTCATTTGGAATGAATGAATTATTGCTTGCCAGCAGACAGCTGTAAATACATAAAATGTTCAAGCTTTTTGAGGCATGGCTCAAATGCCAGCACAAAATCAATGACAAAAATCAATGTCTTATATGTGCAATGCTTTACTAAATCATTTAAAATAATTATTTCAAGAGCCAGATCCAGAGCAAATTTTCAGAAATAGCTCAGCTTCTATAGAGTTCTATTGATTTACTCCCGTGCTAGATCTGGCCCACTGTGGAAACTAAATTTAATATAACTGTATCTTTTAATGTATTTATTTATTAGTACTGAACATCATTGCATTTTACACGGCCACAAAAGTGAATTATGTTCGTGGCAAATTCTTTACATACACAGAATCTGTAGTTGTCTCTGACATGGAGCAAAATTACACTTGACATTTATAAGCTCAGGATTGAGTTTTCCATTTCATTTTGTGTAATTTATAAAAGAAGTTCATTGCTTAACTTTCACTGCTGATTATAACTAGTAATTTGCATGAATGATTAGGATACGTTTTGTGAATTAGGAATTCTTAATAAAATTTACAGAAAGTATGAGCTTTCAGAAATTTTCTTTCTCTGTTGATTTAAGTTGTTTAGATTTATTAAACTCCTATAAACCACTTAGTATCATGCTTTAAATATTTTGTAAGGATATATTAGGAAAGTACAGAACTAATAGTAGACACCACTACATCTCTTTGCTATTGAAATATTGCCAATAAATAGTGTAGACTGTTTAGAAACAGTTTCTTAAACTTAATTTGGTGTGTCTTGTGGTTACCGATCCATACAATTGCAGTACTGGGATTGTTAGGTGGTGCAGATGCTGTCCATTGCAGTGCTGGCTGTGGAATGAACCGCAGAGTGAATTTTCTAGTATAGGTGAACAGTTGGACTTTCAAAAATGATAACTATGATGCTATTGACTTGCTGCTGATAGTGCTCATTGTCTCTAAACAAATCAGGAAATAACTCAAGTGGAAGTTAAAATATGTTACCTTATAAAACCAATCATGTTAGTAGTATTGTTTTAGTATTATTGTACTCTCTCAGTTCCTGACATCATACATTTGAAAACATTTACTTAATGCTTTATCAAGGTAATTCCTCTCATTTAATATGTCAGCCCAATCCTCATGAAAAATACTCATTTAGCTAAGTAGTGATTTTCAGCCAACTAAAAAAATTCAGACTATCGTGTAAGCCTTTTTTCCTTTTTGCAGGGCTGTATGTTTCTAAGGTAAGTAACCTGACTTTTGCCATCTCTTTAATTGTTATACTGTTTCCTGTGGTTAATAACTAATACTTCCTTTAATTTGCTTTCTATCTGTGACACCTCATTTTTTATACGTTGCTATAGCCTGTATTTAATAACTAGGTCTATTATTGCACAGAATATATTAATTAGGTCATACAGTAGTTAATACCATTGGGTGAGAAAGCTGAAGCAAGGTAATTTATCCTGCATAAAAAGGAGTCATGAATCATGGCCGGCTGCTGTTTGTGCACAAGTAGTTAATGTAGATTTCCGTATTTAAAATATGAAGTTGTCCTATGGTGGTTTTTGTCATACTTTTGAGAAAAAAAATTGTTAGTACTATAAGGAAAATTGTGTCTATTCTGCCATTTTCAAAGTTCATTGATTACATAATGAGACTAATTCCAGGACCAGACATCACATGTTAAGGCATAGTCTTTTTGAGGTCTCTTCTGATTTACTTTCATAATTCTGTAATTAAATTGAGGTAATGAATAATACAATGCATTTTCAGGTTTGTGAAATATTAGAGGCAGCACCTTTAAAATTCAGCACTATATGACTAGTTTATATTTTATCTGTTATATATTTGTTCACACTGTTTATTTTTCCTTTCTGTCCTTTTGGAATTGCACACTTTTACAAAAGATTGGAAATATGGAATGTTACCAATGTTAGTTGTTTCACTTCATAACAGCAACAATACCAACCAATATCTCATTCAGGAATTTAAGACAACATTAATTAAATTCTGACATCAAGAAGATGAGTATTTCTCAGCAAGGAAAAATTAATTTGTGATTAATAAGTGCTGAAACTCTGTTATCCAGAAGTTTAGCATTCATGGCAATGTCTAATTCTGTTATGCTTTTTAACAGCATTACAGTGTTATAAAATAAATAAATAAATATAATGGACAGGCATTTTGTTGTTATTTATATTTAAAACTTGGAGTAGAATTATATAGTTTTGTTCCATTTGAAGTAATGGAACTTCATTCATTGATGTTATACTTGGATTCATTGTAGGGGAAATAGTTTCTTTATGATCATCTAATGAATATTGTACAGTGACTGGAAAATACCCTTAAAAATTAAGAATATATAGGGACCTCTTTGGAAACTGAGAAAGAAATGTAATACTCGTCATAAGAAAACATTTGCTTCATACCTGGCATTCATTCACAACAGCTGTGTGTGACATTATTTGTGTAGAAGGGTGTATGGTTATCTTCACACTCCTTGAAGAGGTTCTCTGTGCCAAAGGGCTGCTCAAAAATTCTTTTTGCTGCCAGTACCCAAGGAGTTATTACCACATTCGGAAACTGCCAGGAAAGCTGGGTCCTGTCCTATTTCCCCTGGCCATTCTTTGTACTACTTGTGAGAAAGGGAAATTGGGTCCCCCACTGCACCGGCTGAGCATCACTGCGGGTTCTCTCCGTGCTGTGCTCATCACCCCTGCATCCTGCTTTCTGCTGTTGGCATGCTGTGAAGCAACTGCAGTGCTCCGAAGTCTGTCTGTTGGATGTAGGTGAACATTTATTCACAGCTGTAAAATAAGCCTTGTAGAGACAAGTGTTAGACATGAGAGAGAGAGAGTAAAATCCTCATTCTGGGTTAGTTAAAGGAAAGCTGTTTGTTAACATCTGAGAGCCCGTGGTTTTGTCTTGGCTATGTTGCAATGATCATCCTGCCTGAAGCTGCTTCTTTTCTAGACAGACTTATACCAGTATCAGTAAATGTAGCAAGAGATGCATTGGCCAAATTTATTTTTCTTATGCCAAACCAAAGTAAAAAAGAATGGCCGTAATTCTTACAAAGCAGAATTTTGGGAATGGCTTCATGTCTCAAGATGAATTGCTACAGCTGTCTCAAAACATGTGACTTTGTAAAGAAGGAACATTTTTTCACGTGAGCTGTACTAAGCTAATTGCCATTCTCTTTACAGCAATAAAAATTTGCATTGTCTTGTTCACATCTGTGTTTTCTGAAGCACAGCATTCTCATGGTCTTCTAAGAACTCATACAATAATATAGCATTGCATTTCAGTAGTCGAGAAAGCCAAGTCTCAAGCCTTAGTAGAGTGAAATTCCCTTTACATAGAGATTTGACTGATGCATGGAATAACCTGTATTTGATGGAACTGCTCTTCAAGAGGGAGTGGGACAGAGTGCACAGTGGGTGTTTGGGTGTTTTGGCCATAAAGTCAGCTTGATGAAGGCAAGGTAAGGTGGCAGATTGAATGGCACAACCAAACTCATTATTACTACTGCTTTTCTGGGTCACAATACAAGTCCAGTAAAGACAACAAATGCTTTAACTGAATAAGAGATTACAGTAGTCCTGCCATAATCCCTTTTTTAGGAGGCAAGGGGATGTGGTTTTCTTTCTCCCCAGCAGGTAAGAAACCCATGTCTGCTAAGGCTGGGCGCAAAAGGGTGAACGTCATCTCTGAGAAAGCAGGCAGGAGTCAAGCACATTCACCAAATATGCTCAAATTAGAGCTGTCATTCGTCTTTGACTGAACAGATGGAAATAGTGAATGAAGACCATAGCCTTCAAATGTCATTGGGAAAAAAAATCAGCTAGAAACAGAAAGCCAGTCTAGGAAAAGAAGCAGCATGATAGCCCTAGGCCTCATGTTTGTTTAAAATTGGAGGACTGATCAGACAACTATTTCAGGTGGATCTTGTACATGTGTATGTGACTGATGAAAAGTAATTTTCACAGTAAAGGTATTTTATGACTAAGAAAAAATTGCCAGTATTTTTTCGTAAGTGACTAAGCTGCGGTCTGGGAAAAGAATCCATGACAGCAGTAGAATATTCCTGTACATAGTATTTCATTTTATTTGAATTAAAATGATGAATTAAAGTAACTGACATGATAATTTCTTTCATTGTTTTGGATTTTTTGGCACAATTTCTTCCTGTGAGGCTGCACACAAGGTTTGAATTGAGTTCACAAGTTATTAGGTACCTCAGGTTTTCTCTATACAAACTTTGAAACATTTAAACCCATATTTTCATCTTAATATTTTCATTGCAATCAAATCAAGGTAGTACCCAGACATGCAGATTGTCCAAATTAATGCATCTTTTTCAATATTAAAATTGCTATGGAAGATAATATGTACGTTAAGTACAAGGCTGGGAAAAAAACATGGGGCATAGTGAAAAGAGTCATAAAGAGGACAAGGAATTCGCAAATGAACAAATGAACATGACAGGTGTGTCAAATTGGGAAGTATTGCGCTGCAGGGAGTTTACACCTGAAGCTTTTGTGGAAATGGCCCTGAGACACTTTTTTGTATAATAATTTCCCTATTGATATTGGTAAATATTGTGAGTGTGCTTGTGAAATTTGCTCATATAGGCAGAACGACATCAATAATACAGAGAAGAAGTGGGACATCATATAGGAGATGGTGAATAATGGGTGTGGTAATTGAAAGGCAGTTAAATACTAGGTGAGGGTCGCTTATTAACATCAGTTTTCTACTATAAGGTCTCTTCCATTCCTGTATATTTTTGCTTTTATTTATTTTGGATAGTCTATATTTTGTTTTGCCAGTGGTTAATTTTTAACTATTTTTCACATCACATCCGTTAGACAAATTGTTTTTTAACACAACTGGAAAATGGTGAAATTATTTTTTTCACTAAAAATAACTTCAAAAGAGAATTACCTTAAACATGTAAAAAGTATTACTCACTGAATTGTAAACCCCCAAAAGCAAAAAATTTATAATGAAAGCTGAGAAATATTTCAACTTTTATAACACCAGCAACCAGCCTAAAAGGAGTTGAATCTTCTAAAATAGATGCTGTCTTGTGATGGAAGGTAGATTGGCCTGCGAACCTGAATAAACTTTGTCTCTAATTAGTATGCAAATCTCACCTGCTTCAGGGCCCTTCCTCTTTCAAAAACTATGATCTATTTAGTTCTTCTGTGTTTTCTGGTGAATAATCTCACCCAGGAGGGCTCTTTTTCATTCCAATTTTCTTCATACCTGTAATTTTCAAAGTATGCTCTTCTCTTTCAGGTCAATATTTTCTTCAAAGCAACAAGATGAGAAATGTTAGCATTTCAGAAATTAAAAGAAAAGCGTTGAAACAAATGCAGACATTTAATAATAAAAATAATTTTGCTTAATCCTATAGGGTAAAATTCTCTTTTCCAATGCATGCTTTTATATATATCTAAAATCCATACAAAAACTACAAAGAGGACTATAGATGTTGAATATAAATTTCATTCATCTGGTGTTTGACTTGATTAGCAGAGTATTTAATACCAGAATGTTAAATAAAATATAAAAATGCCTTTTAAATTCAATCTTAGACTATTAAAAATAGCGATGGCTTTCAACAGAAGTAGGATCCCACTTAGTCAACGTCACTGAAACCATGTCAGCATGTTATGAACAATAGAACATTTCCAAATATCTGTAAACTTCTGAGACTCAAACCCAATTCCTCTCTGCTTCCCTTCCATTTTTGTTGATACAATTCCCTGTGTCAGCATGGAACACAAAAAAAGCATCTAAACAGCTGGACCTGGCTTGGGATTTGGATCTTTTGAGGGCTATATTCATATAATCTACCTTCAGACAACTCCTTTCAGGACTTTTCCTTCTAAATAAGCAGCCCTCTTTCTGCTCTCTAGATAGGAAAGTTAGTTTTCTAGGCTTTAATGGTCAAAATCTTCATAACCTGACTCCCTTCCACTATGCAAATAAGTCCCTGGGGCCAAATGCCTGTGCACATACACCCCCATCTGCACACAGGCGCATGATCAGGACCTGTAATGGCAATTCCTGCATGTTTAGAGGGCTCTCCAAGCGCAATGAATAACAAGACTGTATTTTGCACCTTATACTGTATATATTTAATGGTGTAAGCTCTCTTCCATGAATTGCATGAAGTGATTTAGCTATTCTTGTTCTATATGTGTAATTCCTCTTTGGTCGCCGTTAAATAATGAAAAAGGAATTAAATACACCTGTATTTTATTTTCTAGCTATGTGCAGAGGGCATCCTTGGACAAGTCACATAGATGTAGACCCTGAAAAGTTTTCAAAGGCTCCAATTGATTCCAAAGGCATCTTTAAAGGTTTGGGCTTCAACCTTTCTAGCCTTTGATTTCCTTAGCTCTAAGATGAAAATGTTGCTATGCATATGTCTCTGCAGCCCTTTGGAGAGTTTTGGATGAAAGGTCCTGTAAAACTGTAAACCATGTTTTTATTATTTTCTTATTGGCCACTAAAGGGAATTTTGCATGGAATATATAAGCATTTTGAACTACAAGGGTTTGCAAAGTCTACCAGAATCAAGAAATTTGCCCTACATATTTATGTAACTATTACAAAATAAAAGCACCAAACATAAATAATTCATGGAAGTATTTAAACTTCTTCCCTACAATTTTCTTAGTATTTGATCTGATTGGATGGGCAGCACTATTGAAGATCTTCTGTGAACCTTCTCATTCTCCCAGGAATGGTGCTTTTCAGTAAAAGGTAACTGTAGGAAATTGTTTTAGCATTAGGGAGTCACCTGATTCAGTTCAGCACTCAGAGGTGGGACCAGCAATCTTATTTGCTAAAGACAATTCACAGAAGTACATTACAGGTGCCAAACTATGAAATTGTTTGAAACAGAGAAGAGTAATAGGCCAAAGAGAAGCTATAAGCCCAAATAATCAAGAAGGAGAAAGTTCTGCGCCACCATTTCCAGAATGATCACTATGATTTTGATTTGGGGTGTAAGAATGCACAGAAATTGGTGGAAGCTTTGTTTTTAGCAACATATGAGTATGAAGGAATCAGTCTGTGCTCTTCAGTGGCAGCCAGTTAGATGGCAGGTCCTTGGCAGCTGTAATACACTGGCCTGGAGGAATGGGACTGGGGGAGCACATCCAGAGCAGTGTGTGCTACCCTGGGGGCTCCTGCTGCTTCTGGTTGCACGAGTCCCTGCTGTGGAAGAGATTTATTTCTCCTATCTCACTATCTTGCTTGCAGGTTAGCTCTGTGTAGCCTGTTTACAGGGCCATTTTCCTGCTGTGCTCACCAGAAGACAAAGTCAAATTTGAATCAGAAAGTTCTAGTTCATCAAGTCTTATTTTAAATCCTTGAGTCTCTGCCCTCATTTCAAAGCCTTTCTCAGGCATGTTCTATAGCTCTTCAGAGAAAATAAGGCTTTCTCAAGTTTGTGTTTCAGTTAAGCTAAGATAAAGATTCTTGTCCAACAAATGCTAAAACCAGCATGAATCCTACTCAGCACAGAAACAGTGCACAACCCAGGCTGAGTATTGGGACTGGAAAAAGTCATGCTGCAAGCAAACATATTCACATGTACTGACAGACTTCAACTGAGCTGTCTAAAAATGTTTTGCAAACTTATTTTATCACTGGCGGTGAAACTCAAACATTTCATATGTGACAGTGTCAATTTTAGTAGATATGTTGAAATTTATGTGAGGTTTATGGACTTAATATACCGTCTAGAAGGAGAAATCCCTCTTTCAGTAAAATAGAGAAGAGGCCTCTGCTATGCTGAAAGAGGTGGAAACTCCAAGTGGCCCACCAGATTCAACTCTTGGTGTCAAAATATCTTAAGCCTCCAGATTGACAAGGTGCTATTTTAAAAATATTCATTTTAGAATAGGATTTTATTAATTTTAAAAATTAATTTCTGGAAAAAACCCCTAGATTTTGTAAATAAAGTAATAGAGCAGAGATTTGTTAAAAAAGAAAACTGAGGGTTTTTTTCACAGTTCAGATTAATTTAGGATCCAGCTAATAAGAAACCACCCCAAATCTCAACATATTTGTAGCATTTTGAGCAGCTTGGTACTTTTCATTATATTGTTTCCTGGTTTAGTCCTATGTTCCTGTTTGTCAAATTATTTGCATTATGGTAGTCTTTCATACAAAAAAAGGCTTATAATATCAGGTTAGGGCAATGTGGATTTAAGGGAATCTAAAGGAAAACCAACAGGAACATTTCTACTGAAGGTCTAGGAATAATTTACACTAATGCAGTAAAACTTTCAATGTGTAATTCAGAACTAAAAAAAGGCTGGAGTAAACTTACTTCTCAATTTAATGATGAGAGAGCAATATTCAAGAGAATGCAACAAATTACCTTTTCAGTTCATTATTACAAGTATATCTAAGGACTTAACATTATTGGTTGTAACTCTGACTCAGTGGGTTAGGGGGAGTATATTACCTTCGAAACCTTGCTAACAGAAGTGAGATTCTTTGTACTTTGCTTCTTCCATTCCAGACTTCTTTTTTTCTTATTCCTCTCCAAAGGGTTAAGCTCAGAAGGACCACACATCCTGGCACATTTCTGTTTCTTTCCCTTTCTGTCTCACATAGATGATTGAGAGAGAGCTGCTCTTGAGTCGGGTTTCTCCGGCAGACATGAGACCAGAGCAGCTGTTAGTAACCAGACAGTAATGCATATACTTTTTTATTATTATTCCTTTATTTTAAATATATTTTTTATCCTGAAACAGGTCTCTTTGTTTTCAGATGACAAATAATATCTTCTATCTAGCAAGCTGAGCCCTCATCATCTTTAAAGATGCACTGTGGGTAGGGTGAGTTTAATCCACTCTTCATACATATTTAATTTTAATCTTCATTAATTTTCTATAGATAGGGAAGAAAAAGTGAAAACCCGTTTTAAAACAGAAATTTCTGAATTTGCCAGTCATTTTTGTGGAAGAATAAAATGAAAAGAAGAAATAAAATGCTTACAGGGAATGTTCATTAGAATTACTTATATACAGGAAGAAATCAAAGCTAAGGATGATATTTGATTCAAAGGGAATGAGACAAAGTAGCAGGTTTTGGCACTTAAAAAGAATTTTCAATTTGCTTAATAAAAACCAGGATAAACTGGTTGTTGCCAAAGAAGGTTTAAACAACTCCTTTGAAAAAGGCATTGAAAAATTGTCACTTGGACAAAGTTTCAAAGTACAACATCCTTTCTGCTGCAACACACACCTGTACCCCATTCGTTCCTACCAAAGCCAGGAGACCTGAAAATCACATGAATCTCATTTCTGTCAGCTAAAGGTATTATATGAAGATACAGGAGGAGTTTTATCTGAAGGATGCCACAGTTTCTGCTCTAAAGAAAACATTTGCCGAAAGCCTTGCATGCCCTATAATTTTCCAGTTTCTGTTTGGGAAATGTTGATGTGAATATAAAAATTTAAACTTTCTCAAACAAATTCTCTTTAAAAAATCTACTTATATTTTCATAAATAATGTCCTGGTCTAATTTGTTTGAAGTGTTTTCCCTGTGTAGTCCCTGTTTTAGATGAACAATCAGAAGACCTGGCGCATATTTTTAGCTTCATTCTTTTTCATTCTAGCCGAGTTCATCTCTATGACACAAAACTGTTGAACAAAGAAGCATCATTTTCAAAAATTCACAAGGGAAGAAAATGTTGTTTTCCTTGCATGGGCTTCTTTTTTGGTTTTGTTTTTTTTTGATTTTTTTGATGTTCTGGTTTGCTGTACAGCTGTAATCTCTCCTGCTTTGTAGGGTGTGTGTAATAAATGGGGTTTGAAATTCCTTAAACACTTTAGCTTCGCTTCAGCTATTAATCTCAGCAGCCATTTATTGGTTTGTATGCTGCAAAGCAATGGAGATTATCCTTTAATTAATTCCATTGAGGGGTTCAGCTGCCATCATCAACCACAATATGGTTTCATAAATTAATCTTGTTGGGTAAGTATAATGCAATCTATTATAACATTTATATTAAAATGCAAGTAATAATACTAGAAATCCTGTGCAAGGAAAGGATATATATATGTGTATATCTCCCAAATGCAGTAATTAGTATTATATTAGTATAATAATATTATAGTGATTAGCATATTACATTTTCATAATTCCAAACCATTTTAAATGTATTTCAGAATCCATCAGAAAATAAAAAGATAATGTTTTCTTAATTCCTACATAGGTAGCTGTCTTCAAAATGATGAAGTGATGTCTTACATCTAGATATATTTAAAAAATATCATGGATCTTTAGAGCTCTGCTTGAGATCTAACTTTCCCACCAATTTGTTTGTACTATTGTTGCTTAATCAGTTATAAAAATGCACATCTGTACATGTGAACTTTTTGATATTATGAGTACATGAGGGAAAGCATGAAATACTGCCTGAAGTATTGCATAATGTTTTGATCTCAGGAAGCTGAAAATGCTTGGCATGGGCACCTGTTCTGTAACAGGACTGATTATGCTAGAAGACCTGTTAAGCGGGGTGTTTTCTCTAGCACAACACTAAGCTGAGTTTAGCTGTTGCTTTGGTTCAAACTAATCTGTGTGCTGATAGTGTTGGTGTCAGCACAACATGCTTGACTCCCAGGACAATGCTGGGAAATTTACTTTCTTTGGTGCTGTTAAGTGTTAAGATTTCAGTCATACTTAAACTTTAATGGAGGTAGCAGAAATAAGTCAGGAAGTCGGATGGCTCTTTTACACTCACACAGGCTAAAGTTGGGAGCTGGGCAGATCTCAAATTTCAGATCAGTTCAGGCTGGCAGAATAAGGTATCATTATCAGTGCTGCTCTTTTCCTAAGAACTGCTTTCAGCAGGATTTCTTGCAGATTGGCGACTTTATCTGTGCTAAGAAATTAACCAGAGTGTGTGTTCTGTCTAGAAGTCTTCATCTAGCATTATTATTTAAGTTAATTAATTAAGTAGAATCCTCCAGACAATCTGCAGAAATAGCTTTATTAATCCCCTGAGCACTGTAAAATACTGTGTAACCTCTTTGTGGAGCCGATGCAAATCCTAATATTTCACTGATCTGGGCAAAGAAATCCAAAATTTTAAATGGAAAAGTTTTCTTTACTAATTATAACTTTTTGGTTATACAAATCAGAGATGATGAGCTATTTTTCATCTTAATAGATAGACATTTCTGTGATTAACTAATTAGTAATTCATGGTATGATTCCAATATATAAGTTTACTTCTGGCATTGTAGGTCCAGTGTATCAATCAACTTGTTCAAGGACAGAAGCAGAGGTCTGTGTTTGCTGAAATTTTATTAAATGTGCTGCTTTGAGAATTTGTAGTGGATAACAATAGAAATTGCAACTGCTCAGTGTCCCATAGGAGCTCACTTAACACTGTATGGCCTAGAGGCTTAAATCATCAGTCAGGGTTGGCATTAAAGCAGACTCACACCAGCTACCCAGACTCTCCTTTGCACTCTGTGTGTCACTGCTGTGGTTATGTTGTGAACAGTGGTGCACCATGGCAGCAAAGTCCTGTTCTAGTGAAAGCAGCCCTGGGTATGTGCCTAAATAGCCAGCAGCAGAGACAGGCTGCTGCCAGGACACGCTGCTCAGATGCAAACCAGCCAGCGAGAGCTGCCACTCAAGTAGGCTCAGGAACTGATACTACAGCAGTCATCACCCAGGCTGAATGTGCTCACTTAGCAGGAGATCCAGGGCATGAGGTTGTTCCCAAGAGCAGCTCCATGGTTCCACTCCTTCACAGAATCAATTATGTTGGAAAAGACCTCTGAGATCATCAAGTCCAACCTGTGATCTAACACCACAATGTCAACAAGACCATGGCACCCAGTGCCACATCCAGTCTTTCCTCAAACACCTCCTTGGACAGCCCATTCCCATGTCTAATCACCCTTTCTGTGAAAAAATTCCTCTTAATGTTCAACCTAAGCCTCTGCTGGTGCAGCTTAAGACGGTGTCCTCTTGTCCTGTCACTAGTTGCCTTCCTCTGGTGGTTGGCATGATTTACTCCAGAAAAACAT
Source organism: Lycocorax pyrrhopterus obiensis (assembly GCA_014706295.1). Classification (NCBI taxonomy): domain Eukaryota; kingdom Metazoa; phylum Chordata; class Aves; order Passeriformes; family Paradisaeidae; genus Lycocorax; species Lycocorax pyrrhopterus. The sequence continues at coordinate 124,915,315 of JACSVZ010000002.1, forward strand.
CATGTGCAGTGGAAACATTTCCATCAGGACATGTTTAATGCTTGCAGACGAAATGGCCATCTTAATTTTTTTAGCAGACAAATACAGTTTGTAATCCGTGGGTTTCAAAGCGGGATTTATTTTTGGGTTTTGTTTTTTCTGTTTTGTTTTGGGGTTTTTTTAATTGTTTTTTGCCAGTGTCATTGCTCCTCTTAGATCTCTCAGTTCATGAAAAGCAGCGAGGTTCTGCAAGACGTATTATAGAAAAATGGTAATAACTACTTTAGAAATCGAAACTTGCTCTCAAAGCATTGACTTTGTGATCATATTTCCATAATTTCTGTTTTACTCTCTGCAATAGCAGTTATAATTTTTTGACTCAGATTGCTCATATATTTTCAGTTAACATAATATGGAGATATGCTGAACTGAAAAAACACTGGATCTACTGATAAATTTGATTTGTATTGAACCCTTAATGCTAATATGTGGAGCAGGGCAGAAGTGTTCGCAGATTATTGTAATGACTCACAATAGCTGTGGAGTCATAATAATATATATGTGTAAGTAGTTTACCATCTGCACTGACTATTAGTATTAATTCATCTGATGACTGGATGAGAAGCAAACCCAGTTCATTGAGTATGTGAAATTAGAAACATGGTTCAAAGCCTCCACAGTCAAATTGTCCAGGAAGAGACACGATACACCCAATTTATTAATGCTGGGTTTGTCACTTTCTTTAATTATTTAATAGAAAAACTTAGACAGTTTAATTATAGCATACAGTTAGACTTTAGTGAAACTGTGTATTAGGGATTCTAGCCAATAAAAAAATAATAACTTCTTGTCTTATTTTTATTTGTAGAAATTTGTACATCTGAACACAAGAATAGTCTTTTAATACAAAAGCTATTGCCTTAGAGGTTCATATCCTTGCCTGTGATGGACTCTATAGTAGCTTGTTATCATTCTCATGTTATAATATTGAATGACTAATCAAATGAAAAATCTGATTGCTACCTGTAAGTCCCCATATAACGTTCTATAATATAGAATTCTGTATAACAACATTTTATTTAAATCTTTAAAACAAGGTACAAGTCACAGCTTAATTCCCCATATAACGTTCTATAATATAAGATTCTGTATAACAACATTTTATTTAAATCTTTAAAACAAGGTACAAGTCACAGCTTAATTTTTAATTTAGGAACTTAAAAGGAAAAGATTTCAGAGTATAGAAGCAGCTAGCTTTAAGCCCAGAAGAAAATTCAGAAATATGTTTTTTATATTTTGCTATCCAAGAGTTGTTTTTAAAATAAATCTTGAATGGGGATGAAGTAAGTTATTGTAAGCAGTCCCCTTTCTTCAGAAGGCAATTAGTGGTAAGTTTTGAGATCAGTCCTGTTACTATTTCCATTTGTAGAGTTTGACACAGGAAAAAGAGCTCTGAGTCTGAGTAGTCTGAGTAGGGCACCTACAGCCCTGCAGTTGCAAGGTGGGGGTGAGAGAACAGCCTGACCAGCCCTGGAAGCATGATATGCTTAACATCTAGAATATCTTACCTTTGTAAAGCAGTGGGAATGGTCTTTGTGCTGGATCAGGTGGTGAAGTCCTGGTGCAGGGCAAAATTCAGGAGAGATGTTCATTCACTGCATTTTTCCTGGCCTAAAAGCCAATACACAAAATGCAATCAATAAAAGGGCTGATTAATTATGCCTGACAGGAGCACCATAAGGAAGGCCTGAGTGCAGCACAGTTGTAGGCAGGACTGATTGCCAGCATTACATCTGGGGACGAATGAGGAAATGGGGACTAATGAGACCTCCACTGATGCCTCCTCCTGCCACCTCCATTGCACTGTCCAGCCTCAGTGGAAATAGAATGTTAATTAGACAACTGAGGAGCTGATTGTGATCAAGGATATTGGAGCATTTTATCACACATTTACTACAGCATACACTACATTTCTCACCATCATGGAAGATCAAGAGATATGAGAGCATGATGGACAGATGAAGTAATCGAAAAGCAAGGTGTTGTATCCACATGGACAAATTGTACTGTAAACATAAAATTAAAGCATCCAGATTTCCTAGATAATGGGGCTAACTATGGAATTTTTTTTGTTTTCAAAAAGGTTTATGTTTTCAAACAGCGTAATTATTGAAGTTCTGTTGAAATCAGTGTAATTATGTTGATTTACACAAGCACAAAATCAGACCTAAATAGAAAAACAGGAAAAGAAAAGCACTTCCTCCCCTCTCCTCCAACATTTAATCTTCTTTGAAATGTAAAAGGGTACTCATGCAAAATAAAAGCAGATTTAGAAATAATGAGAATATCTGAAAAAATAGATGGCTCCATGGATTTCTAGTAATGATTTCTCCTGATTATTGCACTGTCTTAGATAAAATAGAAGAAAATTTCTACCTCCACAGAAAAGATTCAGTAACTCTCTAGATGTTTAATTTTTAGCAGATAGTAAGAAATCTGAAACAACTACAATCGAGAGCTCTGTGAAATATGTGTCTCATGGCATGATGTTCTGTTTTGTGAACTACACCATTTATCTTTATTTCTTTGTAGGTGATGCTCTCTGTGAATACTTCTGGTTTGGGCTATGATAAGAGTAAAAGCAGATGCAGGAAGTCTGTATGATATAAATAATGATTCTACTTGACAAAATACTTTTGACATTTTAAGAGGGTTACTGTTGAGCAATTTGCTCTGGTTTGTTGCTCTCCCATGAAAGAGCTAATTTAGTCCAGTTAAAAGCCAGCTTTCTCATTGGCTCTGAAAAAAATTAGTACTTCGTATGCAGTCCATATCCACAGCTTCCCTGGGAGCTGGCATTATTAACCAAACTCTAGTCCACTCCTTTTCAGGCATGGAAAAGTGCTGGTGGCATATTTTCTAGTACCTATGTCTCCTCCTATAGAAGCACACTCTAAATCCACTTGCAGAGAATTAATAAGCCACTGACAAAACAATCTGCATGTCAAATACTAACAATAATACTGTTGATTACATTTTTGCATGCTGTTGGGTTTATCTGCTATATTTTTGAAAGTCACTACAGGAAAAAAAAAAAGAAACAAAACCCATGCCAGCAGATCTATGGAAGGTATCCTGGTATAGGCTGGGGTAGAGTTAATATTTTTCTTAGTAGCTGGTACAGTGTTATGTTTTGGATTTAAGGTGAGAATAATGTTGATAACACACTGATGTTTTGGTTGTTGCTGAGTGGTAGTTACACTAGGTCGAGGACTTTCCAGTGTCTCATGCACTGTCCGTGAGGAGGAGTACCCAAAGTTGGAAGGGGGCAAAACCAAGACGGCTGACCCAAGCTGGCCAAAGGAATATTTCATACCACAAAATATCAGGCTCAGTATATAAACCGTGGGTTGGGTGGAAGGAGATTATTCTCTGCTTGGAGACTCGGCATCAGCCAGCAGGTGGTGAGCATTTGTATTGTTCAACAGTTGTTTTTCTTGGGTTTTATCTCACGCCCTCTCCTTTTAATTACCATTATTGTTGTTATTATTATTATTATTATTATTATTAATTTATTTATCTTGTTTTACTTTGTTCCAATTATTAAGTATTCTTATCTTAACCCATGAGTTTTACTTCTTTTTTGATTCTCCTCCCCATCCCACTAGGGATGGGGGAAGTGAGCGAGCAGCTACATGGTACTCAGTTGCCAGCTGAGCTTAAACCGTCACAGAAGGGAAAAAAAGAAGTTTAGGTATCAACTATTTCAACTAAGCTGCTAGAGGGAAACTTAGCAGTTTCATTACCATTTTCTGGACCCGCTCCAGCACCTCAATGTCTTTTTGTAGTGAGGGGTCTGGAACTGGACAAAATACTCAAAGTGTGGCCTCACCCGTGCCCAGTACAGGGGGACAATCACTGCCCTGGTCTTGCTGGCCACACCGTTGCTGATACAGGCCAGGATGCCATTGGCCTTCTTGGCTATGTGGGCACACCCTGGCTCGTGTCCATCTGCTGTTGACCAGAACCAGGTCCTTTTCCTCCAGGCAGCTTTCTGGAAAGTCTTCCCTAAGCCTGTAGTACTGCATGAAGTCATTGTGTTCCAAGTGCAGACCTGGAACTTTGGCTTATTGAACCTCATGTGATTGATTGGCCTCGGCTCGTTGATCCAGACCATCCAGATCCCTCTGCTGAACTTTATGATCCTCCAGCAGTGCAACATGCAACACTTCCACTCAATCTGCAAGCTGACTGAGGGTGACCTCAGTCTCCTCATCCAGGAGGGATGAGGAGATTTTAATATCAATAAAGATATTAATATCAATAAAGATATTAATATCAATAAAGATGAGCCTTGGGAGCACCGCTTGTGACTGGCTGCCAGCCAGTCACCACCACTCCCCGGGACCGTCCGTCCAGCCAGATTTTTACCCAGGAAAGGGTGCACCTGTCCAAGCCATGAGCAGCTATGGCCCTTCCTTAAAGAGGAAAAATCAAGAGACGGGCCTGGTGTCTCTACCATATGCAGGAATATGGAAAATACAGCATAGACAATTTAGCACAGCACAGTTCAGGCCTGCAAGAGAGATTTTAACTGACAGAAATTATATTTATATAACTATATAAATGTTGTATTATAACAATCAACCCCCCAATTATTGTGTTTTATCTTTTATCCTCATCTCTTCTTAAAATAGACCTTTTCTTTTAACAATTAATTTATTATTTTGGTTTAGTTTGGTTTGGTTCTTCAGAAAACAACGATTCCATCCTCTGTCGTTATATCTATAAGACTTAGTCTACTTTCCATCCTTCATTCTTATACTCAGATTATCAGGTTGCATTGCTGCTTTGCCAATAAACTGCGTTCAGTCTCTCAGAGCATCCAGTCTCACTAGCTACTAAGGTCACAAGGATTATACAATGAAAAGACTGTTAGCTGAGGTGATTATTTTGAGAGATTTTGCGTCATTGACTGTTGTTAAGACAGCCTAAAGCCTACCCATTAAAATGGATTTTTTACCTCTTTATTAGTGCAACTTAGTGCCATATCTTTAATACGTTGTGGGTGAGAAAATAGAGTGGGCTGAGATATCTCCATGTGTCTTAACCATTTCAGTTGTGCTACTGAAAAAAAAGGATATTCTTGTGGGTGTTGGGACAAATGGCTGTACAAACAAATGAAAAATAATTTATTTGGATTTTCTTCCCTTGCTTTTTTACAAATCTCATTTCCCTGGACTGTGTTGCATCTCTGGCTAGTGCTGGATATTTTATTGTCATTTACGATGCTAATTTACAAAAATGGAAATTGTTCCATGTCCAAAGCCATCTTTTTGTAATAAATACATATCTAATACATAAATACATATACATAAATATAAATATACATAAATATATAATACATAAATACAAATATATTTGAATAGAGCTTTGTTTCATTTTCTTCAACCAGAAAATTTTCCTTAAAATATAATTTGACTACAAGTTTATTGGGCTTTTATTTTCCTTGAAGTATTTTCAACTAATGTGTTATTTAAACTCTGACATATGCTAAGAATACTTAAGTTTCCAGTTTATTTACAATATGTCTGTGGGTTACAAATGTCTCCCAACACATCTGCTGTTTGGGAAACAGCACACAGAGGATAGATTTGGCCTAATCTGCAGTCAGCTCTTGACTGTTGGATGAGTGTCTCAGAAGAGTAAGCTATCTAGGGTGCCTGTGATACAGATGCATGTCACTTAGTATCTAGCAGTGCCATCAAATTAAGTAAGTTTCATTTAAGGTTTCAGCTATTAAGATTTCAGTTAAAGGATACTTGATTTTAATCAAGTAGTTGGTCATATGTCATGAGGAAATACCTCATTTTTCTTTTTTCCTTTTTTTAATATTTTGTTAAGCATGGTAGAGAAAAAATCCAGAATGTTAAAAAAGACTGCATTTGGCAATGTTAGTGAACATAATGAAATATACTATAAGTCACAAGTTTCAGTGGACTACACAGGAGACTATGACATTCCAACTAAAAATGCACAAGGAAAATGATAGGTAAGGCAGAACATCTTTAAGTGAGCTCATTTGCCTTTGCTCTTGAGAATTTTCAGTACTGTCTTTGTTTCAGCTGAATGGGGCTTTATTATTTTAATTAGCTTAATGTCTTTGGCAGAGAACTACTTTTGGAACAATACAGGAATATGATGGGGATAAAATATAAGGAAATATCTCCTCAGCATCACTGAATTAGCCCATCTGTAGAAATAATTGCTGATGTTAGGTATGCTTGACAGAAAGCTTGCAGCAGCACTGCTATGTTAGTTATCAGCCTAGATCTATAGTCAGTGCGTCTCTAGCATGATAAATAATTCCTTTTGAAAGAGAAAAGCCTGGATTTTTTTTAGAAAATCACTTTAAGCAATGGAAGTATCAAGCAGGATAATTGCAAGAAAGATTTAAAATGAGCATAAAACGACTGTGGCAAGTTGCTTTCATTTTACCGGTAATGCCTTACTTAAAAATGGAGAATAACTTTATTCTTTGTAATGCACTCAAAGAACTTTTTCTCTAATATATTACATGTATTACCTCTAATTATTAGTCTTATCTAGATAGAGATTCTCTGCTGTGTCTTCCTGAAAAGCTCGTGTAGAGCCGTTTTGCACTTCAAATAGATCTAGTATTTCCTATAGTGCAGGAGTCAAGGGTCTATCATGTGATGGAGCAGACTCTCTAAAGCAGTCTCCCCTGTGTTTCAACCAGAGTAATGCCTCTTCTTTGGCCTATATGCAGACTTACAAAGAAAACACTGTAATTTCTCCTGGAAAAGTGAGCAGACCCCATGGCAAGGCAGAGGGGCAGAAGCTTTGTTTAATTTGGGGCTCATGGCTGGTGCTGGGCTGATGTTGCTCATAGCCTAAAGCTTTCTGCTGGGATGCAGATGGAAGTAAATGACTGATGTGATCTTCCATAAGGCTTGCATTGGTCTTCTTGATGGGAAGGAGGAAGAAAAGTAGAAGATATATTGCACTGTTAGGAAACATTTTTAAATTTTTAAATGCACACTGACCTGCAGTTTTGTGGTTTTCACTCTTGAGATACTGGATAATTCAATTCCAAGCATCATGACTTTTTGAGCAGTGGAAGAAAATTTTCTAAAAACATGTTTTGGAAAATGATTGCTCTCATTTATCCTCCTTTTCACTTTCCAGCATTTAATTTGATTTGTAACCTTTGTTTAAAGAACAATAAAGATGAGAGACTTTATGTATTGAAAAACCCATAAATTAGTGGTGAAAATCATTCTAGGAAAAAGAAGCTATACAGTGAGCTATTATACTGATTTTCAGTAAGATTCACCCTGTGAAATCTTCTCATTTACACAAACAGCCTTGGTAAGAGTGTAAAGAAAAAACATTTTATGCTGTGCCATGTTATGCACCTAATAAAAAACCCCTATAAATATTTGGAAGTTTATTGCAAGGTTGTATAATTAACCTTTTTTTGCTTTTAGTCTTCCTTCACACTCCTTATGTTTCTGTGAATTACTAAGTTTGTGCCAACAGTGGGGATGGTAGTTACACTGTATTTGAAATCAGAAAAAAAAGTTTGATAAAATGTAGATGGTGTTCTCAATACAAGTCAATTTTAGTGCTGTTCCAGCCAAATGTTACTTTTTTTTTTTTAGTAGAATCAGGTTTAAGATATGAAAGTATTGCTGTACATAAACATGTGCTATTTTTCAACCATCATTGAAGTCTCAATTACTACATTAGGTATTTTACCATTCTAATTTTAAAATCCTTAAATATTGTTAACTTTTCTTGGTGGGGTATTTCCTATGTAGGAACCAGAGCATTGTCCCAAAGATCATCTTTCTTTTTCTATGCTGTTCATTTACATTTCTGGGCGTCTGATTTTAGTTTTACTTCTGTTTGTCTCCACTGATTTCATTGAGATCACTATTTCTTCTACAGGGAGAGTATAAAAAGTTTTAAATATGGTAAATAACAGTAGAATCAGACTAAATTAAAGCCTATATTTTAATATTTGTACAAATGAAGGTACTATTCTTTTCCTTGTCATTATCATGCTCCATACACTGTGGAGTTCCTCAATACTTTCTAAAATTCAGCATTATAAACGTGGCTTGATTTCTGATTATACCAACTCCTCCTTGCCTTTTTCTCTTCCATGATAGATTCAACTTGGGCCAACCTGTAAGAGGTTTATGATACTCATGAAAATGCAGCAGCATTACCTCCTTATACTAGAATTTATGTGCAAGAATTAAAAGAAACATTTGGAGGGCTATTTGAAATAGATATAAATATATCTGCCTTGATTAAAGAGAAATAATTTAATTAAACAGAAACTGTTAAATAAACAGCATGTTGTATTAGGTGGCAGAGTTCTGATGCCAATGAGTGAGGTTGCCAGAAGCTTTCAATCATAAGTATCTGTTTTCAGTTGCTGATAGCACTGCCAAATATAAACCATTGTGGCTCTAACACTCTCGGCTGAATATATCCCTCAGATATGTTGTTAAAATTTTGATTAAAATAGTCTTCCTCAAGAAAGCTTAAGAATACGAATTCTATTCTCCCCACCATTCCCCCACCCCCTGCCTCCCCCTCTTCCCCCTGCATTGCATCCTTCTGCCATGTAGGAGGGATGAAGGGGAGAAAGGAGAGAAAGGAAATGGCTGGACAGGACAGGAGCAAGAGGAACTGTGATAAAGAAAAGCATTGAGGGGAAGAAAATAGACATGAAATAAATATTCCCAAAGAAGACACAAGAGCTTGAATAGCAGCAGGGGGGAATAGTGGCAGTTATTTTAGGGGCATGAATATGGGCTTGTGTGGCATAAGAGAGAGGAGCAAAGATACAGGTAGGAAAAAGCAGACAGGAGTCAGCAGAGGGAACATTGGGAGAGGAGCTACACAGAAGGTCAGGCTAAAGGAAAGACTGACAGGGACCTTGGTGCAGAATGTTTAAAAACCACAGATTTTTTTTTTCCCTTAAGATATCAAAATTGATTACATTATTCATGGGTATCTACTTTCCCTTATTTATAAAAGAGAAATTTAAGTATGTCTTCATTCCCTGAAGTACAGGACCAGCTGGAGGCTAACAGTGTTACCAGTGTTGTCACTGGTTTAGCACGAATATCCTTGCTGAGTGCACAAAGGGGGCGTCTTCTTTCAGCAGTGCTATATTGTTAACTGTTTTTTGTAAAGCCGCATTATTGCACTGCCTCTGAACTGTGCCAAAAGAACCCTAAGGCCGCAACTAAAGGACACAGAAATTATGTAACACCTGAAAATTAAGGTTACTCAGGCACCCTGAATTATCACTCCAGGCATGTATTTATTTTGATCCAGTCCTTCACCCTACCACAACCACCACCACCACATGCTGTTTTCTATCCCTCATCTCCATTCACCCCTGGCTCTTTATACGGCAAAAGGTCTTCTCCTCTGCCCCGTCACATCCTTTGTTGGGACTGGAAACTCAGGTCTGCTTTGTGGTGGTGGGGTTTAAAGACTTCCAACTGGTTTTCAGTAACTGGTTTCACAGTGAGCCTTTTTCTTGCTTGCATCTGAAGATCTGTGTGTGAAAATACAATTATATGCCTACCTTGTTGCTTAATGGGTTTTGATAAATGTCATTGATCAAGTACAGCATTATGCTTTGTTTTCTGCCTCAGATTTATTTTTTTTTAAATATTACTTTATAAGGCACTGGCAGAGAAATTTAGTGATAAACAATTCTGTATCTCTATTACTGTGCAACTAAGATACTACAAAGAAAGATTATATTCAACTGTATATGTATAGTGTAAATAGAACACTATCCAGATTATGAGCATTTCACTGACTTCATAAAAGACATTAAAATTACCAAAGCACTGAAAACACATTATACTAACATGTTTTGAGCTCTGTTGTTAGAGATCCGAGCCATCCTCAACAATGGAAGATTGTTCATTATTTAACTGCACCTGCTGGTCCATTTCTGTTGGGAAGGAGATGGGGAAGAGCCATGTAGTGGAAAGCATAATGTGTGTGATGCTATGAGAAATCTCCCCCAGACAGCTGTGTTTCTGCCCAGGAAATTTTTGTGAAGATCATGCCGAGACCTTGTGTGTTAGGTTACTTTTAGCTGAATCAGTCTTAAGCCCTTTTCTAGAAGGCATCAACACGCAGGCACTGGAATATGTCCCTGAGTGCTCCATTGCACTTTGGTGGAAAAGTTATTTTGCAAAAATGTCTAGTCCCAGTAAGTTAAACCATTGCAGTCTTAGCAGGGATTGTAATGCTGTCCATTCCCACCTGTGGCAAGTAATTAATTGAAAATAATTTGCTGTATGGTGATAAAACCATCATTGTGCAATGAAACCCTTTGTAGAAATCAGTGTCCTTGCCAAAAGTCAAGTAAATCAACATTTTTAGCAAAATCAGCATATATATTATAGTCATCCACATTAACAAATTAAGGTTATGTGAGTTAATAGTAAAGTAACCTGTCGCTGTTTTTCCTACGGACGAGTAGAGAAACAACACGAAGTCCAGGCTCAGGGATAAGTGGATGAATGATTTAATGAATTATCAGAAGACTTTTGTATGTTAGTTTGCAAAGTGTATTAAGTGGCATAAGGCAATTAGTTTTTGCCATCCACCCCCTAAGGGGATTGGTCAAGTTCTAAGACACCCATCTCTGAATGGTTTTCTAGTTCGAACCATAACAATTCTACCAAAACAATCTGCACCTGCAAGAAGTTTACAAAACGGTAACATTGTTTTGTCTTGCTTGCATGGGAAAGACAGAACTCTCACAAAATGCTGCAGAAAGCCGGAAAATCTCTCTGCTAAAGCTTTTCGGTGTCCACAGTAACCCTTCTGATAGCTTGTTATATAGTAAAGTTGTTGTGGCTGTGACAATGAAAGAATACAAAAGTGACAACACTTCTTCCTACAACCATCTTTAAATAGTTGCATTCTGTCTTCTTGACATCAACTTGTGTCATTCCTAGTTTTAATATGCATGCAAAAATAACATATTTTTCCTACCTCACTAGCACAACCATCTAAAACTCTGAAAATGAATGTGACACTGGTATTATTTTTGAAGAGGTAAATTAAGATGAAGGACAAATATGTGTGAATTTAATACATCTCATATGCCTGAGCATGTGCTAAAATAACATGAAGTCATGTTAAATACCTTCAGGCTGGAGCCAGATCAGAATTAATTCCCATTTATTGTATTAGTAACTGAGTGTTTTAATGTTTTATAGAAGGGGAGAATTTTTGAGTAGTAGTAGCTTCCAAATTCTTTCTGTTGCAATGTTTAACTCATTTGAATTTGCTTTTTTATCGTGCGAGATGCATGTTCTGTAAAGAATAAGGATAAGGAATGCCTGCAGAAATACCTGGAGAGAGACAAGAGAGTTCATTGAAATCTTGAATAGCTCAGAAATACTATAAATTTATTATTTACATTTTATTTTTTTAAATCTTTGGTATCAATGTGATTGCAAGGGCAGGTGAGTTGCAGATATCTTTCCCCCATAGAGCTGATCACACAGGACAAGTGCCTGGTGTTGACTCACCTCCAAAAGCGTGCTACAGATCTCTCCACAGCGAAATCTGTAGTGACCTTCTCCAAATAGGTGCTGCATTTGGAGTCTTCCTGCACCCACTGGATGGTAAGACAGGTTTATTTCTCCATAAGAGGATGAAGCTCAGGTCACACCTGCCCAAAGACAGCAGGCTTCTGGGCATACTAATAAATTTAATCTTGTTTGGCCCATTATAAAGGCACATCATGAGACTTTAATACTGAAGGTGTAGAACTAGGGAATACTCTGAAGCTTATCCTGAGGTTGTTAATGCACAATGACTGATCTAAATGGTGTTTATACTGAAAGAGTTCACAGGCCTTTGGCCCCAAAACCTTCCTATTGTTTGTGATCCTTAACAGATGTATTCTTCATGTTCACACAAAAGAAAGCATCTCACCCTGCAAGAGAAAGAAAAACCTTTTTTGCCAGGTGAGATCCATTTAACAAAATAATAGATAAAGAATTTGCAAAGCTGCTGGTGAGGTGAAGAGTGACACATTGAAGTGATAAAGAAATGACAAAATGAACAGGAAAAACTAGCCAGTGTTAAAGAAGGTCCCCCCAGGTTATTTCTCTGGAAGAAGAAAACTATCAGTTCTGAAAGCCTCATGAATCATAGAACTTAATATATGTTCTATAGTGTATTTTTGGATGGAAGTATCATGCCGTCTTTCATGAAGTGGTCTGTAATTCATGAAGGCATTGTGTCATGATGTCAGATGCTGTTTTCCTGTGGCTCTTAGACAGACACATAGGTAGTGTATCTGAAAACAACCCACCCTCTCTAGCTCAACAACAAATTGTTTGTACTGCCTTACAACTCCTTTTCTGCTGTCTATCAGGACTAAGAAGTAAAATCACAATGGATCATGTAGGAAGGGAGAAAGAATGAGGTCAGAAATGGGCAGGAATAATCAGGAGGAACAGAATTATAATTAACATAATTGTCATCACTTGGACAATTATATGTCTCAAAACTATATTTCTCAAAGTAATTGGATATTTTTTGTCCAATAATTTATATTCAATTTGTAAGAATTTTGCATAAAATGAGAAAATTATATTGGATGAGTGAAACCTGATTATTTTGAAATAAATATTCAAGAGATACAGCTACCACTCTAGGAAAAATCAGCTACAGTGGGATTTTTCTACAGATTTAGCAACAAAGTTGGTGATAAAAAATAAGTTCTATCTCTGATTTCCCTAAATTTCTCTCAAAAAAATAATATAAAAATTGCTGCATGTAAAGAATGCTTCGTGTAATAGTAACATCCTCTCTTTTACAGAGCTGAGAGTGAGTGAAATGTCCTTTTTAGCAAGCCAGGAAGAAACATTTGATATTTTGGGCCTTGAACTCTTCAAATTCATGTATACCCACTAGCAGAGATGTTGCTTGCATACGACAGTCATAAATGGGTGACTCATTTTGTTCTTAGCAAATTTCAATACTTTTTTACTTTCTATAGTTGATGTTTCTGCTTGAGAACGGGATAATAAATTTTAATAATATTTTACTGGTTTGCTGGTTTTATTTGGCAGGAAATGTGGTAAAGGGGGTGACAAAGCAGAATTATTTCAGTACAATAAGTCTGACATTACAGAGCAGCTTGATTTCATTATACAGGGCACCTCTGACTTTGAAATTTAATGAATTCCTCTCCATCTAATGCATTCCGTCCAATCTTAAACTGATAACAGCACAACGCAATTTTCCTTCCCTTGGTGATGTGGAAATAAGCATATACAATCATCCAGACACTCAGTGATTGTGTACCCAAACCAAGTTTTCTGAAGCCTACTATGGATTCCTGTAACGGAGCAGTGGTCTCTCTGAGCCTTGCCAACTTTCTGAGACATAAACCAGAGTTCTGGCAAAGTGAACTGCGACTGAATAATGAGTGCCCCAAGCTTAGTTTTTGACCTGTTCCATAGCCCCAGTTTAAACTATTTTAAAAGGACCCCACACCTTTAGGGAAGACCTTTGGATGTGTCTTGTTTATAATGAGTTCTGACTACACTTCTTCCTGGTATTAATGCCAAATTTCATTGCACATTTGAACTACAGAATTAACTGGCAAATGTCATAACTGCTTGAAATATTTCTTCGTAGCAGAGATTTCTCCCAATGGGATTTTCATAAGTAGTCGAAGTCAATTAAATGCTTGGTATAAAAATAACAAAAAATCTTTAAAAACAGTGTAAAGGTGTAAACTCACCTTCCACAGCTAGTAGATAATGCCAATCAGTGGCAATTTCTTCCTCTGAGCCTCTGTGAGGGAGAAAATTAGCATCACTAAGCTGAATACCTTGCCTAGATTTTTTCACATTTTGAGCTTTCTGTCAGCAGTCTGGATTTTTAATTTAAAAAAAACTTAATAAATGCTGAAAGTTTTTATAAAAGACCCAAGGATGACCCTTGTTCTGTGCTAAAAGTTCCTGGAGCTTCCTGCTATAGGAGTAATTTTAAATGTCCAGACCTACAGAGAGATTAAGTAGCCTCTCTTCTGTTCCAGCATCTCATTTTTTCATCACATGAATATGCATGCAGATAGAAGCAAAATTAACTGTGTCATTAAAACAATTAATTGAGACTACATACCAAAAAAAGAAAGTAACTCCATAGTGGTTACAGGGAAAAATAGGTCACTTTGGCCAGCAGGTTCAGTTTTCATTTCTGACCTAATTACAAAATACTTTGCTGAGAATAACTGTTACTTGCAGATTAGCAATCCAGTATCATATGTCTTTCAATTAATTATTTATGAAGTATATTTCTATTCTAGGTCATACAACATAGGATAAATCTCAGCTTCAGTGATGTGTTAATGAGCAATGCCAGAACATGTATTGATTCATTACTTTCATTTAATGACTTGGAAATGTTTAATAATCCTAAAGTATTAGGAATGCTCCACCAACCCTCCATACTCAAATGTCTAATATGCTTTAAGGAAAGGAGCTTGAAACTAGGGATCAATATTTTTATAAGATTTAAAAAAAGCTGAGTAACGTTTCAAGGTTAAATATAACTGACTAGATTATACAATGGAAGATGTTCTTTTTAATTTTATATTTACTTAACAAGAAATTACATACACTGTGTGGGTTACAACAAAAACATTATAGGATTAAAACTGGCAGGTGTACAGTGGTGCTATTGTACAGATACTTTTGCATTTGTTGAATGTCTTGAGGGAATATCTTCTAACAGGAAAATGCTGACATTAAAAATAAAATAATTTGATATTTACGGTAGCTTTATTTTTACTCCCACTGTATAATTTTAGTGAGGGTGCTTAGTTATTAACATGCTAATAATATTTTTCCCATATGCCCTTAGATATGCATTGTCTCCTCTTAAAATTATTCTATAATAATTTATATTATGTTGGCATAAAGCACTAATACCTAATAGAATTGTCTATTGACTTCTTAGAGCGATGAACAATGACAGAATTTTATATTTCTAATAAAGATGAAGGAACAGTTTTAATGTGAGTGTGTTTTTCATCATCTTCTTAATTTCCCTATTGAAGTGAATGGAAAAAACCCCTCATTTTATAAAAGTGGATTGGTGGTACAAATTTTCAAGTGATTATTTTCTAGAAGACCAGCAAAAATGTAGCAAACAAAACATCATAAATTAAAGTACTCATATGATGGAATTTCTTGGACATATTTAATGGACCAAAAATAAATTTGTGACAATTTTACAACTTTTTCTGTCGACTGCCTAAAAAGTTTATCTTCTAATGGGTCTTTTGATCATTGTTCTAGTTACTGTTAGAATTTTTTTTTCTTTTAATTTTTGCTTGTGCCAAAATTTGCAAGTACAATTTTGGCCTTGCTGGAATTTTTTACAAACTTTCTTGGGTTTATGTGTTCTGTAGGACCTGAGGGGTTGTATGGATTTTATTCTTAATCTAAATAAGTAATGAATCAGGCTAATCTCTAAATCTATTTGTGAAACCTAGAAGAAAATGTAGAAGGTGAGGAAATAAAAGCTAGATGGAATCACCTACCCCTGTCAGTCAGTTTTCCCTCAAGAGTGGGGCTGTCACAGGAATCAAGCCCTAAAATAGTATTTCATACTGCCACATTACTTTTACCAGAAATATTTTAAAAGGCATGCACCACAAGCAAGAATAATTTCACCAGTCACAGTGCACCTAAATCTCACGTATCTCCAAATAAACAGTTTGAGTTAACGCTGAACAAAAAGTCTCTAACAGGAAGAAAAGGTAACATGTCCAGCTGTAAGTGCAGCAAAAGTCACTGCAGGCCAAGTATTAACACCAGGACTGCAATTTGCACAGGAAAATTTGATTTAAAATGGTGAAACCTTTGCAATCAGTTAAGAAGTATTTATTTCTTTAGTACTGATAATCTTGCTAAAAGTTAATCAAGATGTTGCTCCTAGATCTAGTAAATCTTCTTTCCTGAAACTTAGGTTTTAAAAGATGATTGTATTTGTCATTTTCTTATAATCAGCATCATATATATATATCTATCTCCATTTGTATATACAATTTAAAATTAATCTATTTATAACAAAATTTGATCTTGATTGTTACATTTGTGGCTAAACCTCCATTAATTTAGTTTTGGGGTTTTTTTTACAAAACCAGAATAAAATCAAGATGTTCAGTATCTCTATTTTCATAGCTTCCAGCAGAAAAACCCCTCAGAACTCACATTTTTTTTCTCATAATTATAATGTATTTGTTTGGTGAAATTTTTCTGTTTTTTCATTGGTGTGCATTTTTCTAGTAAATAAGATAAAATATTTTTCATTTACACTTGTTCATTTGAAACTGAAGGACGAATAGAGGGAACAAATACAGGAAAGTTTGGGGAGTATTATGGGCAAAACCCCCAAACAAACCATGAAAATGGAACCAATTTGCACCATTTGGTCTCTATTTCTAGAGACTGAGAAAAGAGTTCAGTAAATCGCTTAATCCAAACTGTTTTTCAGAGCTTGGCTCAGGCTGCTCAGGGCTGTTCCAAGCTGCGGCTTGGAAAGCTCGGAGGATGGAGCCGGTAGAGCATCCGAGCCCTGGCCTGCTGTGAGAAAGCCTTACCAGCTTCCGTCTTCGCTGTGAGAGAGGAGCATCTGGAAGACAGGAAAGACAACTTTGTTTCAGAACCAAGATGTGTTGAAGGAGCCCTGAGTGCCATCTCAATTCAGTTCCTCACACATCATAGGGACAGATCCTGAAGGTGTTTTGGAGTGAAAATGCAGGACCCAAGGGAAGCAATTTTGTCTCAGAAGAAAAGGTTGACTTAAGCATTATACTACCACCTATAGTAGTGGCAAATAGCTGTTTTCAAGGGCAGTGTCTCCTCGTTTTCTCTAATAGAAACAATATAATTAATATGTAAAAGAATTATGTTCTGGACATTAAGACTAGACCTACAAGACTTAATATTTTAGATTGAAAAGCTAATCAAGACGAAATTTATGACCTGGTGACCACTTCATCACTGACTTATAAAGCACTTTCCTTTGTACCTGCAATGTATATACCAAAATTCCATAGAATATTTGTGGTGGATTGATTTACAAAAATATCTGAAGTGATCAACTTTATGAAGCAAAGAGAAAACTTACCAGGTTTGTTATCAATTAAAAGGACAAGCTCAGTTATGAAATCTTAATTCATTCTGTGAGTAGGCAAACTCTTTAGGTTTTGCCCTTTCAGCATTATTTTAGCCATGCTGCTTTACTTCTTGTGCAATTATAAACCACATTTCGTCAATAACATATAGATTCAGGTCATTAAGTTTTAATTAATAGCACAGACTTATTTGCAATGGTTGAATACCATCAAAGTGACTTCTTATATCTACTGAACATGTAACAGACTCTCTAAATATTATTTTTGTGTAAAGAAATTTAGCACATTTGGGCAATGCAATTTCACCATTATGTCATCTTTACAATATTATTTTAAAAATATGAGTGGTCACCAATTAGAAGGTATCTGTTTATTGATAATTTTCATAGAAGTGGTGATGATACGCAACAGTACAACTTAAATATAACACAGCAATGAAGACCATTTACTTCAACAAAATCTAATTAATAAATATAACTATGCAATAAAGGATCAAAGTAAGAATGCTTACCTGAAAGACAACAAATAGTTCCTGTGAATTTGCATAGAGTTACACTAAATTATACTATATTCACAGACCTATGAATCTGTGAGAAAGTTTGATTCCAAGCCTACAAAAATATTTTTATATTCTGCAAGAGTTTTGTGCACAAAGCTATATTCAGGTACTGGACTTTGAACACACTTTACTGGTCAATAGGATTGGTTTTGTCCTTAATTTTCAAGAGCACTCTAGTAGCTTTTTAGAATTTAGACACATAAATAAATACATTCAGAATTCAGCTGAAAAATTACACAAGCACAGCCTATACTTTTATATTAGTGCAGATTTTCGGTCTTTGTGACTTAAATTTCTCTGTGTGAGATAAAAATGTTAGTTAAGAAGAAATCCATGTCACTTCTAGTGTGTCGCTATACTCTTCTACATTTTGTTGGTAATGGCTATTGTATAAAATGTTCTCTCTCACTTAGAACAATAGTGCAAGCTGCTTACTGCCCTGCGTATTAACAGAGAGGTAATATTATAATTTTACAGCTAGCTAAAAACCCAGTAAAAGTCACCTTTATTTTGTCACTCTTTTCCTTCTCTGGTGTGATCTTGTGTTGAGAATTAAGTAGTCTGTTAAATTTATTAGAAATCTGTTTATAAGGAAACAAGCCTTTATAAAATACTTGACTTAGTTTGTAGCAATTAATATTTTTTAGCTTTATGTTTATGTAAGTTCAGTATTTCAGTAAATTGATTTATTTAATAGTTCAGTTCTGGAGTTTAAGGTAGAGAAAGGAAAACATCTGTCATGGAAATGAATATAGTTTTGTTGAAATCATTTATGAAAATTCAGGCGCATAGAGGGAGTGTACTTGTCCTTTTGTAATTACGTTCCCAGCATCGCAGCATGCTATAGCTGCCATCCTAATCTGAGCTCTCATTAGGGTTATGCTTGAAAAATATTGGATTCAATGAATAGGAATTCAAAACTTGAAGCTCTTTAAGTTTTCTTGAGCTTTGAAATGCACTCTGCAGGAAAAAGAAAACACCACCTTTTCTAGAAATAAGTTTCTTGGCATTTAAATGATACCGTAAAATATAAAAGGAACAATACCTGAAATAACTTTCTAAGGTTTAGGATACTTAAGGTTCTGTTCTTATATTTTAGAAACAGTAGTTGTGTCATTTTTTATTATTGGTTGTTTATGGTTCCATTTCCTCAGGCTCCTGGCTCTGTTGCCATAACTTTTGGAAGTACTTTGCTAAGAGGCTTAGCATAAGGTATGAGGCATTGTTATCCAAGAATAAGTCATAGCTTTGGCTTGTTCTTGGAGGAAATGAATGGTGGTAAAATAAAGGAAAGGACATGAACTGGATCCTGATGGCCAATGTTTTCTTGATGTCTAAGGCTGGGTCTAAGCATGTGAGAACAGCTCAGGGCCCCTGTGGGGCTCGGCTCTGTACGGGCACCCTGTGGCGCACCCGTGTGTCAAAAGAAAACTGCACGTTGGGCTACATGCACTGAGCCATTTCACAGCCTGTCAGCTCTGGGAGCAGAACATTTGCAATTCAGCCAAGTGCTGAAGGTCCACAGCTTACCAAGCAGGCATGGACTAAGTGATTGAGGTGAGGTCTGTTGCACAAAACTTTAATGTGCTGAGTAAATGTTCCCTAGGCAGTGTTTGGGAAGAGTTAAACAGGTCTGAATTCAGCCAAAGAGGTCATTAAGAGCAGCAGACTCTAGCCAGTATAGGACACCGGATGTTAATGATGGAGAGCTGCAGGTTTCACAGTTTCCCCTGGTTAGGTGTCTCAAAGAAAGGCATGAGAAAAATCATCCAAGAGAAATTCTCCTTGTTTTGTGGGGCTTCCCACTGGGACAGATGCCAAGAGAGAAGAAAATGTCTTACGATTCATTTCTCTCCTAGGCCTCATTCAGAATTTTCAGTAGGCACTCTCTGAATTCAGAAACTGCAGCTGAGAAAAAGTACAGCTATTGCATCTTGTTAAATAACTTTTGACACAAAGTAATGAACTACAGTTACAGAATAGAATAAAATAGAATTAAATGATATAGCATAGCATAGCATAGCTCAAGTTGGAAGGACATCAAAAGATCATCTGACCCAAACTTTCACAGGAAAGGTGGCCTAGATATTGGCCCAGTACTGGCAGCGGATTCATACTTACCTCATCCTATCTAAGGACACTGGCCATATGTGCTTGGGAAAAATAATTATTATGCCCATATTGCTATTGCTGTTTTTTTTATCGTTGAGGAATTTCATTCCTCTGTATTTTAAAACACACAATTTGCTTTTGATGGAGTTTCTGGGGATCAGGGGAAGTGTGCTTTTTGGCTACAGGTGTGTGGGGTACTAGGTATGTGGGGTGAAGGCTGTAGGCATTTCTGGTCATTTTCATGTTGAAACTAGATCTAATTCCAGTTCTTGTGTAATTGAGAAGCAGCACTCGAGGTTTGATGACTGCTCTGAATACAGATCCCTATATTCAGTCACACCCATATTTAGATTACAGGTCTTCAAGGACTTAATTTTTAAAAGTACTTAGACAAAAGTGAGACCAATAGCTAAATGCTTAAACTATCTGATTATATTTCATTTGTAATTCCCACATGTTCAATCCATGTCAGTTGCCCCTTACGTGCTGGTATGTATCTGATTTCATCTGTGGGTGCTTGGATAACTATAATCTGACTGTATATATCCTTTCTTTTTCTTTGGTATTTTACCTCACTCTAAAAAATTGTGCTGATGTGGGGTGTCAAGAAACTTTGAAGACCCAGGCTGCACATAAGAGCTGCTTTCAAAACCCTACCACAGCTGGAAGTTCAGTTTCATTTTGAATTGAGAAATTCTAGCTTTCTTTATAATCATGCTAGGCATTTGTTGTCGGTATTATTTTGTGGTATTGTCCCACAAGTGCATTACATGTTAGCCTGGTATTCTGTGACTTGAAAGTATGCGTGCTGCGGTAGCCCTCTCCCTAAGCATGGGAGATTCTAAGCATGAGATACTACTCTACAGATGCAAAAAAAAAGAAAGAAAAATACCTGCTGATCTTTCAAGTAATATGATAATATGCTACAGATAGAGAAGGCAAGATTAACACTTAGAAAGAAATTCAACAGTATTTTAAATTAATAGAAATACAATCTCCAGACTTTAATATTTAATGCATAACAACATTCTCCACTGGTAATACAGCAGTGATAATGCACTGTAATAACAAATATATAATTTTTCCCCCTACTGATAAACCTTTACAAGAAAGGTTGCAATCTCTCTCTGCCTCTTATTTGCTCTTGCTTTTGTAGCATGTCATGTAGTAAGTATAAACTCTATTTAGAGACATAATTTGCCATAAAATTTTTCACAATGTAAAAGGTTACTTATTCACGGAAAGTCAAGCATTAAGGCAGAAAATGCCTGTTTGAATGAGATTTTTTTTGTTCTTTTTTGTGTAGTGTCATATTCTCTGCAGTACAGGAGGAAGTAAATGGTGTTAGAAGCAGTAAAGCTCATTTCTTATTATTGCTGTAATACTGACCTTGGCATTTCGTGAAAGAGCCCCCCATTTAAAATAAAAAAGGAAAAAGAAGAAAGTGAGTATACAGTTCAGATTAGAAAACAAAAGCTTAAGAGATACTTAGGGACTAGGAAAGAGGACTCTTAATTTCCTGTGTTTTTCTGTCCTCTAAATGGAGTTTTGAAGTATAATATTGTACAAGCCACTGGGAATTTCAGACACAGAGAAGTCTCTACCTTGTTTCAGGCAGCAGAAATAAATGTTGGTAGTATTACAGCAAAAATGTTAAAACCACAAGCTCTCATATTAAACTCTCAAACCATTATGTGACATATCAATATGTAAGAAAACAAGAAAAATAGAAAATAATTTTTTAAAACCCCCACACTTATAATACCCTAAATACAACATTGCACAGCAAAATATGCCCAACACTGAACCACACTCATCTTCCAAGGAAGTACATTGTGTTTTCCTATTACTTGTAACTCTTTGAAAGGACTGGAGGTAGTCCCATGTGGTCAGTTGTGCTGATGTCATGGGTTTATCTCAAATGACTCAGAGGACTTACGTCAACAAGAAAAAAAAACAAGACAGTGTAAGAGTGCAGAAGGGTATAGTATCTCCCTCTGTCCCCAGGTATAATTGCAGAGTTGAAAACACCAAAGGGAAACAAATGTCTAAGTCTGATGGTCATCAGAAGGTTAATGCTTTTTTATATGCACATTTTCAGGCTGAGGACAAGAACCTTATTTCACCACTGCTCTAGCTGAGAAAATTATTAGCAACTATATATTTCATATGTTTTATGTCAGCCTTCAGCACCTCACCAGCTTATTAAAGTAGAGAAATGTTTCAGGGAAGAAAGCTGCAGGAAAACAGCATACTGAGAGCAATTCAAGGAGTAGAAATTTAGTCTAAATAAGGGCGAGTTTCACCACACAGATTAAAATACTCAAGTTATAATGTCTGCATATAGGATTTAATGTATTTCCCTGAACATAGGTATCTTGCTGCCAGCAAGTTTGGAGCTATGAGGGAGCTGCGTCTTTCTGGAACTGGACTAGTATACAAGAGAGATGCTCGAGGATGTCTCTGATGGTACTCGATACCTATGTTTGACCAAATTAGTCTCCTAGAAGGTGTCAACATAAAAAGCATGTGTCTAAACCATCATTATACCTAATGGTGGTCAGCCATTGACAAAATGTACGTCTGCTGGAAGTTGATGTGAGTACTCGTGTAAGCTTTGCTGTCTGTGTTTAGTGGGTACTGAGAAACATAGGATATAAACAAGAACCTATATGTATGTAGGCACCTAATTTAAGTGTCTTCATTCATAAGCTGAATCCTACCCTTTATCTGTGGAGATTTATATAAAGTACTGCTTGTATCAGAATGTGGAATTCAAGATTTCAATGACACAGATAAAAAAGGACTTAAGATAGTCCTGAATTAACAAATCTCCATATCTAAAAAAGCTATCCATCAACTTAATAGAGGCCTAGTGACGTGATTTTATTATTTTAATTGAATATAAAACAGATAATGTTTGTGGACTTCATTTGGATTAAAAAACTCAAACAGCAAATAATTATTCAAGTTCAACATGACATTTCAAATATAAGTGTGAGCTCAAATCTAATGTTAAGTGACCTCTGATTTTTATGTGAGGAAAATATGTGTGCAGCAGTTTTTATTTACAATGATAGATTTTTATGAATGACCCATTTAAACAAAAGCTTCTTGCAAGCTAAAAAAATTAAGAGAATGTAATGATTTTTATAAAAAATTTTGTCAGGAAATTTCTGGTGTTTAGGAAATTTATGAGAGACCCCAAACAACTGATTGGGAAGTTTAATTTCACATGAAATACAGAAGAATGAAGTGAATGTTTCAGAGCTACTCATTTCAGACTCTCATTTTCCATTCCAGATACCTTGCAAACAGTCACAGTTCTGGGGCATCTCACCCAGATCAGTGCTTCAACCCTCAGGTTAAAGGTTGAAATGACTAAGTCTTAGGTCCCAACTGTGCCACATATTTTTGCTCTAGTCAGTACGAAGGATAAAGCATGATCCAGTGTGAATACATCTGTACAAGAAAAAAAAAAAAAACAACTGAATAGCACCAAAATCGCTTTTTTTTTAATTGAAAGTCAAAATAAAATTGAAAAAAAATGCAGTCAGTAAGAGCAATTTGCCATTGTAACATAATTTTGCATTAATAAAATATCTTCATTACCGATATACTTTTCTCCCCATGGAAGCTGCTATACTTCATGAAACAACTTTAATTTTCCCTGGGTGGAAGGGAGAGGGACTGACATTAGCCACAAAGCAAACGGAGTAGCAGCTTTCAGTTTCACAAATCAATATTTATGCTTGTGGCTACCATAAAATGCTGGGGTGAAAACAGACAAGTTTGGGTTTCCCACTGTGCAACAGGAGAGTGCCTGTTCTGAGGTGCTTCCTTGGCTCATCCTATTTCCCAGTTCCCAGGCTTTGTTGCTGGAAAACTAGAACTGAAACAGGCATTCCACTGAAATGGGAGCAGATGTTTGAAGTGACAGGGTGGCAAAAAATTTCTGGACTCTCCCTGTTTCCACTGCTCTGCCAAACCTCTAAATCATACCCAAAGGGCAACATTTGCAGGCAGCAGAGCTGCTTTGTTCCCCAGACTGAATCATTGCTCATTAGCCTTATCTTTAGTAACAATTATCATTTCTCATGCTGTGCAGGCCCAGTGAATCTTAGGTAAGGTGGCTTCAGGCTGTGTACAGGACTTACGCACACAGCCTGTGGTAGATTTATTAAGTACAAGAGGATGAATCTCAAGGGCAACACATAGAAACCTGAGCAAGTCTCTTTTACTGATTCCTTTTTAATGCTATCATTTTAATGGACCATTTTTCATAACGAGTCATAAATATCCGAAAGATTATTTAATTAAAAAATAAGAATTAGATAATATATGGGATTTTGGTGACCACTTAGGCAATCTGGAGCAGTCATATTGTCTCATGTCAGTTATAAAGTTCATGAATTTGCAGGACAACATGGACATGGAGAAGCAGGGTGAGGCATTTTCACCTATGGATGTACTGGGGCTACCAGCTGTTATACAGCTGCTTTCGCTTTGTATACTACAGTGCCTCTTGGTACTGCTATAAAAATGACCAAGGTTTTCCACTTGATAATTTATTCTGATTAGCTATTTTGCTTTGAAATAAATTTTGTTATTGAATTTAACAGGCTGTTTTTTATTACTACCATTAACAACAAATCCCGTTCCTTCCTTCTCTTGTTCTTAATATTTTTTTCTTAAAAACCTACTCCAGAGCAAAAGAATTTAAACTCCAAATAAATTTTAAAAAGTTTAAATTTAGAAATACAAAATAGAAAGTTCAAGAAAATATTTGTAAAAAAGATAAGCCATCACTGTCTGATAAATTCCCTGACTGGAATAGTGACACCATGTTGGCCAACATTTGTAGATTATGCAGTAACTTTTCTTTCCAATATGTTGCAGCTGGTCAGGTGGCACCAGTTTCCTGCCTAGCATTGTTGACATTGATTTTCATAGGTCACAAATATACAAATTTAAAAAAATCTTCAAAATCCTTTAAAATAGACTCATTTAGATGGCAGAATAAATACTGATACTGAATCTGTGATAGTTTATTATATTTTAGTGTTGAAATTTTATGTTGCCTGGAAAAGAAATAGAAGAAACCTGTGTGACAAAATATGACTGGCAGTTATATGTTGAGAATGAAAAAATAATTCTACATATATGAATTCTTTCTATTCTGGGAAATATGTAAACTTGTGATAGAGAATATATTCAATCCAATTTAAAATAAAGGATGGATTGATACAAAGATTAATAAGAAGGGTAGAAATTTAATTGCTAGCTTTTCATTCCACACAGAGTTGGTCCTAAATATATGGATAAAGAAAATCTGAGTTTTTGAACAAGTGATGGATTTTAATTTTTTTTTTAAATGATCCCGATTGTCATTTTTTGGAAATTCGGTTCCTGAAATAGGAGTTCTCTTCTACAAACAAAGAGAGCCATATTTCACCACGGAGAGTTACCGCCAGGTTATTTGAAGCACTGGGAATTGTTTGTATTTCTGTTATGAAAATGGTTCTGAAACTATCACCTTAAAAAGGTGTAGAGACTAACTTATTAATAACCACCTTCAACAGCTGGTCAAAGTGGATGAGAAGGTTGCATTAGAGCAGGAGAAATCCCCAAGAAAAATTTAAGCCAACTCTGACTTTTTACTCCTAGAATCTCCTCAGGATAGTAACAGAACTGTGTGAATTGCAGGCAACCCACTGGCCCTGAGGAACAGCGGAGCACAGCAGAAGGGTTTATTCTGCTCCTCATCTTGACATTGCTTTTAGTATGACAGCCAGGCAAAATACATTAACCATTATTTTAATATAGTAATGAGTAAAGAAAATTATGCTTAGATATGCACAGGGGCCCTAACTGGGATACTCAGGTAGCATGAGAATTGTGTTGATAAAAGTCAGAGGTCATAATATTCCTCTGCCTCAGTTTCTCTGTTTTTTACAGTGAAAGACACGATCTTTATTTATTCCTCCTCAAAGCTGTTGCAATGAAGACTTGACTAGTAATCACACATGACTATGAACAGCTAAAGGTTTAAGTAAATATGAATATTTTTCTTGTTATTGTGCTGTCTAATACATTGTTCTCTCATCCACCCCGCCATTAAACATCAAATGCAGTTTGTACAATAAATGTATTATGGCCTTAGTCCATGCTATTATAACTTTAGAAGCCATAATAGTGTGCTTTACTGTCTTGATAAATATACCTGGGTAGCTAAATTCAAACTCTTTTTCTAATTAATGTGTAGAGGTCCATAGTTTCCCTTAAGCTTTCTGGTTGTTTGTCAGCACAGAGCTTTCATGGGGTTAACTCATGGAGTAAAATTTTTCTTTACACTGGCTTGGGAGCAGCGTCAGCTCCCAGGTAAGAGCATTTTCTCCATTAAACCCCTAGACCTCCCTTTATGCTCAAGAATAAGCAGAATCGCCTTTCTACTGGGGCTAATAATTCCTTTTTATCTAGAGGTAAATGAAACTCAAACACTATAAATACCACAGGCAAAACAATGCAATGCTGGCTTATTTGAATGTTTATTACCTCATACAAATGGATAGGTCTGCACAGTTTTTAATTACTTCTGTTATTAAACCTCCTTATAGAAGCAATAACAGTTTTTGAAGAAAGAAACCAATGTTTAGCATTTCATAGCAAAAATAACCTTCATCAATCCCCTGACTTTTCTCAGCTTGCCTTGAGGTTATTTCAAAGAAAAAAGTCAGTGGGCAAAACTTGGAAATCTCAGATGTCTCCCAGTTTTATTCCTAACTCAAGGCTTAAGATACCTAGAAAGATTTCTGGATTCATCTGATCATTTTCTTGCAAGAAAAGAGAAAACGGGGAAAAAAAATGTGAAAAGTATCACAATAAATCGGCAAGACTTTTTCACCTTTTATTTTTAGGTTTCTTTGCTCTGTGGGAGGACAGGGCTTTAAGTTTGCCTCTTCCCTGTGAAAGGGAAAAACTGCATTTGATAGCCGCCAGGGAAGCCCCAAATGGGCTTGGCATGCCATGCTCTTTTGCTATGCTTGCTGAAATTCCTCCTCTGATTCAGAAAAGACCTTCAGTTGTCTTCACACCTTGCTGATAACTATTGAAAGGAAGGGAGATCATGAGGGTGGTGAGCAGAGACAATGACCTTACTAACAAGGTATGTAGTAGGTGCCAGACCTTCACACTAACATGAAGACTTTTATTAGATATATAGTACTGCATTAAGGAGTATCACCAATTTAACCCATAGACCATATTCCAGGGAAACTTTCGTACAGGTCTCTATGTAAGTGTCAGTCACCAGAAATCACGAGTCTCAGATTATGCACTTCATCAGATTAATTTAGGACTTCATATGTAAAGTAGAAGAGCAGTTATATAGATTCTTTACAAATTCATCAGAATTTCATTCTTGCTCACTGATTTCAAAACTGTCTATCCAGACAAAAAATGTTCAATTTTATTTCTGCGCATATTTGTAGGACACAAGTTGGGGTTTCCTGGTGTGCAAGGTAATACTATTGCTACTTAAGTCGTGTATCTGTTGAAATGCAGGTAATAATTAATCAGCAGCTAATATTTGTAAAGAAATGCGATTCCTCCTTTCTTTGACCTAAAGGAATTCTCCCAGTGAATGCTTTAACTTAAGGAGCTTTTAACTGAGAAAAATCCATTAGAGCAGACTGTAGTTAAGTATACGTTTGGCAGCTAAGATGGTGCACATGATGGTTAGGAGAATCTGCAACACAGATCCCTACAGATTTATCCACAAAACTGCTGAAACAATGGAAATTCTGTCATCATGGAGCAATTTGGTCTCTCCTCCAAATGAGAGAATTCCTTACAAAATGTGCATACTGCAACTGTATTAAGTTGATTATATTTTAAGTAATTTAGGTGCTTGCTTAAAGTTGCTTGCTCAAAGTTATCAGTGTCACATGAAAAGTGAGAGAACATTAGTGAGAGAAGAAGGGGACTAAGGCTTCCAAAATAAAATGAACAGCACAGGAAAGGAAACTGCTGTGCCAGGGAGTGGCCCACAGGGAGTTCTCCAGAATCGGCTTTAATTAATGTTCCAGTCCACAACCCTTGTACAAAAGCTGAGATCCGATAGAGATTGTTAATAGCATAATGGCATCCTTTATCATTTTAACTCAAAGGAATACATCATAAATTAAATGAATGACATAGAAGATTGGAGTAATAGAAATGGCCCAAAGTATCAGAGCACAAAAAGGCAAGGCCAGGAATGTATGGTTACTTAATGTAACCTCTAATCATAAAGTAGGTAATAGATTACTGAGCAAGAGAGGGACCTCAGAGCAATCCCAGAAATAATATCAGACACGAATATTTTGCAGCTATGGAAAAGATGAATATATAACCAAAATTTATCAGATATGTTTTGAACAGAGCGAGGGTATAACTACACAGAACAGCAAAGTCTCCTCTTAAAGACAATAGCTTTGCTTAGGAAATGTGATTTCAAATGGGAATAAGGGCAGAGAAGGGCTGCAAAACTGATGATAGGGAGACAGAACCTATGGTACTCGGTGAAAGTAATTGTTTCATTTAGCCAAATAAACTGGAGGCTGTGAAGGGAGAGAAATGCTCTGTATAGTCAGAAGAGTATATTTAAACCCTAGGGAAAGAAAAAAAAAAAAAAGAAAACAAAACAAAACTGTCTGGTTTTGTCTTGGCAGTATAACAAATGCATTTAAAATGGCACAGAACAATTTCTGATGGGAATTTGGATACTGGATCATTAAAGCATTGGGGTTCAGGAAATACTCACAGAAGAGATGGAAGAAAAAAACAAACCTAAGCTGCTTCCACGGAGCTACAGGTGACACCTGCAAGGGATGGCACTTGTTTTTTCTTGTGAGCAGCAGGAAGTTGGGTGTACTTTGGGGGACAGACATTTTCATCTCGATGTGAGAACAAGTAGGTGAGGACTTGATTCACAGATGACAAATGTGTTTATATTAAGTATCACCTGGGCTAGTTTCTTGTATGTTTTAATAGGGATTGAGAAGAAATTTCTGTGGAGATCGATCAGGTTAAGTCTTAAACTTCCTATTTGCTTTCCTCATAGTATCAAAAATGGGATATTTTCATTAAATTTTACAAGCTGGAGATACTGTACTGAAAAAAAATGAAAGATGGTCACAGGCCTATTAGCCAAATATGGCAAGATGATCTTGGCATGGCCACACTAATATTTGAAAATGTCTGGAAATTTCTGGAAGTTTAAGGCAGTCTCAACAAAAGAAAGTAGTCCATTAAGGCTTCAGTGACTACTACAGTAAAATAAGTCTCTAGTGTTATTCCTTCCTACACATTTTTAGCTGGTAAATTTACCTCTCAGTGACAGTTTACTTTCTCAGACATAAACGGCAATGTCAAAAAATGCCATTTAAATTTTTTGAGAGTCCATTAAAACTGCCTTTTAAGTTTCCTTGATTAGCACAGAAAATATGGAACAGCTATTAAACTGCTGTTCCCCTAATAAACATTAATTATAAGACAGCAGGTAATTCATCACTGATAATGAGCTATAGATGACTTTTAATGGTCAGCTAATAGTGTCATGGGCCTTTAATGCTGAAAATAATTAAAATTAATATCAGATTGTATGGTGAATACACATGCTGAAATATGCTTACAGTTCAAAAAGCAGGCACCCAAATATAGAAAGAATATCTTTCCCTGTGACCATGACCCTTTTTAGCTCAGTGCTCTAGGCATGTGCAGGAAGGGAAATATTGGTTTAAGCACTGTTTTAGACAGGGCTTGGGTTTGGATTATAATTTATGGCTATTGTTTTTTCCCTGCATGTGAAAGTCCTATCCAGCATTTTGCAGTTATTCTCTTTTGTTGTTGTTCCTGGCACAAGGAATCTTGAATTATAGCATGGAGAGTGAATCCATAATGGGAAAGAAATCTTTTCCATCACTTTTCCACTTCTGGAACAACCTATAGATTATTACTAAGGCACTCCCATGAAAATAGACATGTGACTTGCAGCCACATACCCATCAACATTTTGCACCTTAATATTGTTCAGAATGAAACAATGTGGTTGTTTTTACTTCCTACCCTGTTGGGTCATGTCAACATCCTGGCATTCCCTTGCCTGCTTACTGGAACCAACCTCTGCCCTTGTACTTGTGGAAAGTTCTCTCTAGCCTGAGAAGTGCTCAGCACAGATTGCTTTGCTTCCTTAGGGCTACATTTTCTCCCAGGACAGGTGTAAGCTTTGTGTTCAAACAGATTTTATCCATACTGACTGGTTCCTTCAATATGTTGTATCCCAAACTGTGTTTGGCATTGCTGGGAAAGTGTAAATTTGCCATATCAGAAAGTGTGTGAATGATCATATAGCACAGGCAAATATGGGCTGGTTCTTGAGCCCATGTCCTGCCTCTCTTCACTTTCTGTTGTAGGTACTCTTTGGTGCCTAACTCACGTCATTGCGGATTCTGGAATCAGCATCTATATATCAAGATTTGCCAGGATGATGTCAAAACATTTTTTTCAAGGAGCCTCTTTCCCATTAGTGGTCAAATCAAGAATTCTAAAGTTACAGCCGTATAGAAAATCAATTTGCTGATTGTTATAAAATTCAAGAGAATGCGGGTAATAAAGTTTTACAAACTTTGGTGGTTTTCTTTTTTTTTGGTATGTAAAAGCGAGCAATGAATATTGTGTTTTATATGTCAAAAGCAAAAGAATCAGTCCATCAAAGTAGGAAGAGATGTGAATTCAATCTCTAAATAATCTTGGTTTTGCAATAATTTTCATGCTTTACACTGTCCTTTTTTTTCTTGTTTTCAGTACCTGTCAATATGCCATGTCTTGCCATGTATTTAATCCTGATCAGTCAAACATTTACACAGGTGAACAGCTTTACATATGCCACCAGACAAAATTAAGCAAACTTGTCTGCCCACATGAGTAGCTGCTTTTATTTGCAAGTATTTCTGAGACCTCATGTGAGATTGTAAGGTCTTGGCATCTGATACCGCAATCGTGGATCTTTGAGTTTTATTCTAAGCTTACACCAGGGTTATTCCATTCACATCACTGGTGAAGCTAATTTTACTTTGCTTTTTGAATTAGCAAAATATTCTTAGTAACTGTAAATGAGCAACTTGAAAAGGTCATAGAAATTAATTGAGGGAGGGGGAGGGAAAGAGAAAAAGAAAATCTGGGAGCAGAGATGCAGGGAAGAAGAAACAGGAGTGAAGAAAAAGAAAAATATGAAGAAAATAAAGAAATAGAAGACACTGGGATAGGAAAGAGCAGAACACAAAAGCAGGAAAGAACAGATGTAGAAAGATGAGATCAAGAGAAACCACCTTTCAAGTTGTCGTGGATTGAATTCCTCTGCTTTGTTTTTGGTTTTTTTTATAACTCAATGGATTGTTTATATCTCACTAGATTAAAAAAAAAATAGGAAAATGAAGTATTTTTAAAAAATTTAATATCGCCATTCAGCTGACAATGTTCACAGTTTCATCTGATGTTCTGAAAGTCAAATTATGAAATTATAATCTTACACTTCAACATGCCTTGACAATGTTTGAGGGTAATACCCTAGCAATAAGAAAAAGAAGAATTTTTGTAAGTCATAATTGTACATAAATGATAGAAAAGCAACCATGACCTTTCTTCAGCAAAAGTACTATTTTCAAGGCTGAATATTTGGCAGTATGACATTTATTATTATTATTGCTATTAATAATTTGTGTAATTATTGTTTTTTAATTAAAAATTATTCCTTACGAGGACATATGGGTAATTTGAAATTTTCAGGAAAATTGATGAGCGTTCATATGAACAAGCTGCCAATTTTTCGATAAGACATAAACCCAGCTTTCCAACTGCTTGTAGTCATTAAAAAGCAGAAGACAGTTTTTAGAAAAGTTGCACTGTGAAGCACCCATTAGGCTGGCCATATTCCAGTGTGGAAAAGTACATTCTGCTTCCTGACAATTGCCTCTTCTATTGCAAACATCAAGGCCTGTTTTTTACCTACTGTCCTAGATATTAGACTTGTGGCTAACCTGGAACATGTTGCTAAATCCATCACATGCTTATCTACCTTGCTGAATTGTCACCCTGATTATTTATTAACTCTGTTAAAGAAGTGTCCCAGTTTTAATCAGCGTGATGGCAATTTAACTTCTGTACAAAATACAAGAAAGTATTACACATAAGATCCAGACCAGAATTTCAAAAGCTAGTCCTTCAGGAAAATGACACTCTAGGTTTCTTGTGTTAATTAGTCCTCTGTCTCAATGCACATTTCTTGTATGCTGTGAAACACATTTAAGCAAAAACAGAGGACACTCTTCCTTTGAACAGTTGGGTAATTGAATAGTTTTAGGCACCTGCAAAACCTCATCAACTTTGAGCTGCAGATATACAAATTACATTTTTTATTTATAAAGGGGAAGGATGAGAATTTTAAAAGCTCAAATTACTTGATTGGCCTTCTGCCAACACTGAAGCTGGAGAAGATTTACAATAATGTTGACAAATACCTTAATTGCAAAGGCAAGTGATTAGAGCATCCTTAACTCTTTTTAAAGACAGTCATGTTGAAACAGAACCTAAGTCTTATCAAGTAATAAGGTGAATGTCAGTGGAAAAGATAATGCATATGTGCAAGACGATACTGTAATCAGCAATCCCAGAGCTCAAGAAGCAGCAGCTACAGTGGCTCATGAAAGCACTGTGGGATCCTGCAGGAGAAATGGGAAAGTACAGCAAGATCATTGCCATTTTAGTAATAGGGCTGCAATTAGGACAGGATTGCTTTTTCCTTTTTTTGCCCTGTAATTACATATAACAGCCTTGATAAGATTAAGTGCTGTGATAAATTCTGCATTTTTGCTTAGCTGAAAATAGGAACTGTACGTGTTTTTAGATAAGCAGATAATTTAAAATCTCATCATCAAGCTCATGTGTCAAGACTTATTCAAAGATTGAAATCAGTCAGATTCTGTTTCATGTTCAGGAATATAATTTTTGCAATGGAAAGAGACATAATGCTTCCATAGCAACACATTAAACACATCAAGTCCATGCCTCGAGAGCTACTGACATTAGTTTAACATGAATCTTCAACTATTTTTATGAAAAAAGGTTGCTTCATATATATATATTTGTGTTTGTGTTTGTGTGTGTGTGTGTGTGTGTATATGTGTGTGTGTAAACGTGCAAGTACGTCTGGTATTTCTTATTGATGATTAAGTGAAACTTTATACACCAGTGCAGCTATAGAAAACCCCACCTCGTCTCACATATTGTACAAAATCTATTAATAGATGGACATTTAATAGCTGTACAAGTGTATCTTAATGAACCTTAGGATGGTATAGCTTTCCTTGTAATTGCTGACAACTATGTTGCTTTACGTTTAAGATCATGCATGCTTATCAGAGATGCCATTGACTTGTACTTGTTCTGTTTATTGATTACTTAATTGGTTTCCAAGATAGCTAATCAGGGACAAATTCAAGTGTTTAAGCATCTCTTGCTGTGTCTTACTTTAAGGACAAAATGGTGGAGCAGCTGTTTTACTTGGAGAAATAAATTAACCCCACTGAACTGAACTAGTTTAAATCATGGTATAGGGTGCAAAGTTGGTATAACAGTACAAAAGTAATTTGGGGAAAGCTATTAATCCTCCAAAAACTGGTGGGAAAGAAGGCTTCATCAGCTTCCCAAATGATAATGCAATGATCATTTTTCCTTTTCCTTCCACACTATTGTTTACTAAATGTGGCCTTTAACAGTCAGGATAAAAAGGTTTTTGCTCACAACAACGATGTCTAGGGATTTCTCTGTCACAGAAATACAATCAAGCAAATGTCAACATTCTCAGTAGCGAACATTGTACATCACTGATGAAACTGGGTATATAATTGACTATGGAGGGTGGTATCTGTCTCAAAAATTTAAACACTAAGCTTAAGCTCACACAGTGTTTTGTTTTGACAAACCTAAAATTATTTGTCTTTAATTTGCTTTTTTAAAGTGGTATTGACTACCTTGAATAAAATTCCAGAAAATATTGAGAAGAAAAACAGTTTCAAAATAAAAAATCATATTTTTTTGCTTAAAAACTTGATATGAAATTTATAGGTTTTCTGAGAGACTGTGTTCCTTAATGAATTGTTCAGCATATTTGATGCAAATTCCCATTATTTGGGCTTATTGAATCTGCTTTATTAAGCAAAGGGCTTGGTGTAAAAACCAATTTTTCTCAGGTTTTAATGAAGTATTTGATGTTAATATTAGAAAGAGCTTTTACCGTTACATAACTTTTTACACAGAATTCATCATAGAATCAAAGAATCGTAGAGTGGTTTGGGTTGGAAGAGGACCTTGAAGATCATCTAGTTCCTACCTCACCGCCATGGGCAGGGACAGCTCCCTCTAGACCAGCTTGCTTAGAGCCTCATCCAATCTGGTCTTGCATTCATGCCTTCCATTGGCCTCTGACAGTTTTACCAGGTGTTCAATATACTTTTTACAATTCTTTTTGAAAGATGATCAGAAAACCACAGGACATTAGCAGGGATCTGTCCAAGCTTAACACGTGTTTTTTATACCTTTTCCCAATATAGAGTGAAGAGTCCAGTACTCAAGAGGATGTCTTTATTATCTGAGAAACTGCTCTGCTGTGATACCCACAGCTGTTTAATATGAGAACAGAGCAACAGTGCTCAAGGCTCCTATTGTATCTTGTAGGCAAGAGAGATGATAAGATTTGCTTGGCAGTCAATCTCACATTTAAACTCAAAGGACACTAAACCAAGACAGAACTTTAATACAAGTCTGTGGAGAGGAAAGTGGGGGAAAATAGGAGAAAAAAAATTCTGAAAACCTTTACGGAAAATAATTTGTCACAAGTGAGACTTTGAAATAAGGAAGATTTTAACTGTTGCCATAAAATCTATATATCACATTTATTCTCAATGAATATAGCAGCCCATGTTTAACTTACAGAGATTTATGATTTCTTTTTTTTCTAATGCAACATGCAAGCTCGTCTATATGTAATTTAGTAATGTATTGCTACTAAAATATTGATTCCTATGTTAATCACTATTCCAAAGAATAACAGACTCGGAAAAAAGGATGTCTGAATCTAGTGCTTGAAAGACGCTCTGCCTTCTAATTACCACTCACCAGTATTTAGCCTAATATTCTGATATCAGTCAGAATATAGTATCAATAGAATTCATGATTTTTAAACTCCTTCAGTTGAGTAATGCCATTTTTTTGTTGAGTCTGACTTTTCCTGAACTATTTTTGCTACTGAAACCAGGAAGGATCCAAATTTAATTCTGACTTTGTGTTTGCATGAAAAAAAATGCAACATTTTTTATACTATTCCTATTAAAATACTTAAGCAGGATGGGTAAATCCTATATATGGGCAATTTTATAATTTAACAAATCTAGGGGTTATTTTATTATTTGAAATCGAATTTCATATGAAGAATTTATTAGACTGAATTCAGCGGCTCTTAGGATAAAAATGTTTGGCCGGATTTTTTTATTTACAACAACAGCAGTGAAGTCAAGGTGTTTCCAGTGAATACCTCTAGTGGCTTGATTTCTTCATCTACTCCTTCTTTAAAATGAACAGGCATAATAATTTCATAAATATTGAACTTCAATCCAAATAAACATAACTGAATGTGGGACATGAAGCAAAAGCAATTCAGTAAATACTACCATTACACTGTTTTTTACATGGTTTATTTTTATTTCAAAAGAATCATTATCCTATAACTAGTAGAAGAGGAAGAAATTAAAATCATATCTTTGAAGAAACTGAAAATGAAGCATGTCCTGAAGAAAAACCAAATGTGTCAATTTTTCAACCCAGTAATCTGCTAAAAAATTTTGTTGATAAAACAGAGAGAACACAGAAACATGACGGCGTTGAAGTCAGACAAACAAAAAGAAATAATGTGAAACTTAAGGATAGCTACTAATAGAATCAGAAAATTGGAACAGTGTAAGATTTTTTCATTAGTATTTATGTGACTTACATAGCCAGGTCTTGTAGTAATTTGAGGACATTTAATACAACAGTCAGTGCAGGCTCATTATAATCCTCTTGCAAACCCTAACTATAGACCAAAAGAGTAAAAATGTCTTGTGGCAATCATTTCTTCTCCCAAGTATACAGTGCTTGCAAAGTCTCATTTATTCTCAACACCAAGAGATTTCACAACACATTAAGAGACTACATATTACCATGAGGCTGTCCAAAAGCCATTGAATCTAAAGGATGAATTTAATGAGTCTACTTGCAGTAAACATCAGGTTTCAGCTTGGAATAAAGCAAACCTAGAGACAAGGGGAGTTTAGAAAAATTCAAACTAGTAACTGGGATGTAGATGAACATTTGATAATTTTATTGCTATGGCTCAACAGCTATTTTCCAGAAAGACATCTAGCCAAAACACTGCTTTCTAAAAATAACCTGCTACACACTTCATTTCTTGATGCAATGATATCGTACACTAAAGAGATGTTCTGAAAAGTTGAAAAATTTAAATGCCAGTCTAAGATGCGCACTGTTATCTAAAGGAACATGCCTGTAGTTCCCTTAACTTCATTGAAGTTCTTCAAAACTACAAGCTTAAAATAGACAAAAAAAATGGCTTACTTAATAAAGATCCAACTTTTAATTACAGCCAGTCTCAAGTCACCTTAACCTGATAATCAACCTTTTTTTTTCCCAGACTTAAAAGAGCTACATTCCAAGTGCATGGATAGACATTTTCGAAGTGCATGACTTTCTGTTCTCCCTAGTGCCACTCAGGAGTCACACAGAGGTGACAATAGCAGGAGTGCTTCAAAAAAGTTCAGGAACAGCCAAGAACAGTTCCTGAATTCTCCAGCAGCACAAGCAGGGTAACTTTGGCTCCCTCCATTTGCCAAGAGCATTTCAAAGATGGTGCTCTATATCCTTGGAAATGTCAGGTTTGGTGGATCTGTGGACAGCCCATGGCTTAGAAAAAGTCTTCTAGTGTTGCATAGCTTAATTTCAAATCTACCCCAGGTTTGCTGTCCCTGATAGTGGGTGCATATATAGATTAGATTGCTCTGCAAGGTGTACTTCATGTACATCTGGTTTTAATAGCAAAACTGGCTTTATGGGTGAGCAGATTTTCTCAGTTTAATAGTTATCAACTCCACAGCTTCTGGGAAATCATAATATCTTTTATTTAAGGTAAAAACAATCCATTAAAAGCAGATGGCTTGAATATTTATTAGACTTGATAAATTTAAGTTCTTCAGTCGATGTGTGAACAACAGTAATTCTAACTCCTGAAATAATTTAATTTTAAATATTCAAATAAATTTCTCTGCTCAGTGGAATTTTTAAAAAGCTAAAAGACAAACATCTATTTGCAATTTTGTCATGCTTTGCAAAGATTCAATACTGAGAAAGAGCAGAATGAAAAAGGAAAATCTGATAATAATGTGATTTCTTTAAAGTCCCAAACATTTTTTTTCCTTTGTTTTTCTACAGTGATGCAAATAACTAGAAATCTACTTTGGTTCTCATCAGGCAGAAATCATTCTCATGCTAAATTTACTGTTTCTTAGTAGAATTTAAAATCCTGATTTTTTTACTGGAGTATATTAGATGTTTTTTCTTTTATAGGCATGCATCAAAAATGCATTTTCTTAGTTAAGAAATGAATCTCAGGGAAAAAAGTAACCCCGAAGTTTATTGAGAACTGTACCCTGTTTTACTTTTAGTTATTGCAGTATATGTGCCTGAAGACATTGTTTTCAAAACTGAATTCCATGAAAGTATTAAGCTGTCCAGCTTGCCATGTCTGAAAACACAAAAGTTTCCAGAGTCCTGAACATAAATGTTGGTTTCTGTATGTTTGGAGTGAGAAAAATGAAAACTGTTCATAGGTTCTGAAAGCTTTTAGCGATCTGCATTTAATGCAATTCCATACATGTCTTGCTAGGTGAGAGGAGAGCACTGAAGTGTCAACATGAAAAGAAAAATCTCATTCCCTTCTTCAGTCTGCTTAACAAGAAATGCAGGGACAGCAGAATTAGCACTTGTGTACAGGTGGTCCTGAGGCTGTTCCAGTCCAACTGGAGGGCTGCTCAGCAGCTGCTGCTCAGAGGATTCTGCAGCACACCGCTGATGCTGCTTAAACAGCATTAACTTTAGCCTAGTTACCATGCACTGAGCTGTGCTAAAAATATGATGCTGCAGAGAAAAACTGATTTTTGGCTGTTAAAGCCCTGTCCTCCTTTATGCTGAGAAAGCTCAGCCGAATACCCATGGAGATGCTTCTGAGGTCTATTAAGAAGGAACAGCATGGAGCTTGCAGTTGCATCAAAGATACTGTATCAGATCAGTGCTACATAATAAATTACCACAGTCTTAAATGGTGAGAAAAAACCAGCGTGAATAAGGGAGGCTGATATAATTAATGTTTCCACTTTAATAGTTATCATTTGGAGAATTTTAGTTTCACAGTAGGTAAGTAGCTTAAAGAAATATTTCAATCGGGTATTGTATTTTAGTGTTGACTTATAGACAGTTGTTTGATAAATCAAGTTACAGCATTGATAATGATACTCAAAAGTATAAATATGCTACATCTGATGTTTTCTACTTGTCAGACAACTATTTTTCTATGTGTTATACTCACTGACTTTTGAAAAGCTGGCTGGTTTCTGTGGAGTCCAACTAACACCCAAGCTTCTCGACAATATGTTGGGGTTTGGGGAGTTTGGGTTTTGGTTTAGGGCTTTTTTGGTTTGGTTTGATTTGGTTTGGGTTGGATTGGTTTGGGTTTTTTGGGGGGTTGCTTTGTTTTGTTCAAGCAGGAACACAGGAACAGTCAGTTTAAAGATCAAAAATGTTCCTTTCTTAGTCTCTGCTTATGAAAATGCACACCTGTCATGCTGCAGGCACTTCTGCCTGAGATTCTTTCAAAGAAATCCTCCCATTCATACTACCTGTATGACGGGGGGCATGCTCCAGTCATGCCAGACTCTTTTGAGAGACAAGACAAGAGCAATGGGCACAAACCGAGAAATGTGAAATTCCATCTGAACAAAAGAAAAAGCTTTTTTACTGTGAAGGTGTTTAAACACTGTCACAGTTTGTCCAGAGAGGTTATAGAGTTTCCTTGGAGATATTCAAAAGCCATCTGGACATGGACCTGGGCAAATTATCTAGCTGACCCTTGTGTACAAGATGATATCAAGAGGTCCTTTCCAACAACAACAATTCTGTGGTTGCAACTCTAACTCCATGTTGTGATAAACAAAAATGAGCTGTGCAGCTTCTAGGAACTGAAATAGTTCAGTGAGTAGTTGCTCAGAATTGCTGCTCCACAACCATTATGCAGCAGATATTTCATCTTGGTTCCATTCTACTCACATCTGAAAATTTGCTCTCCTGTGAAGCCACATCTCTCTGTGGACTTTACAAGCAGCTGAGATACACAGCAGTACTTGTGTTGAAATACAAACATGGGTGCAAAGTGATGGCAAGCAATATTAGTCTGATTTTTACAGTTTTTGAAAGACACCTACAGTGTAAGTGCCAGGGGTCCCCAAGAGGCCAGTTGATCCATGAGGGAGGATGAACTGGGAGCTGACAACAAGCGCGGCATGGGTAGGGCAATGCCCTCCCTCATGGTGCACCTGGGCAGAGTGATGAGAGACAGGATCTATAGATAGTCCCAGACAAGGTGGGGTGACAAGTCAAGCCCAAGGTGAGCCCAAGGAAACCCTCAGGAAGAGAGACAAGACAACTTACAGTGTAGATGCAAGGTCTATCCAGGAAACCCACAAACCAGGACATCAGGAGGCAGGTCTGAGCTCAGGGACACTTACAGCTTAACTCAAGGCAGGTCTTCATTTCCAGGTGTGAGCTTGAACAAAACCCCTGTGCCCATGGGCAGAGGGGTAGATGCTAGCAGTAGATGCTACTTTTATTTACCGTTTGTGTTGTATCAATGATCTGAAATAATTTTCATCAAACCAATTATTTTTTTAATTGTGTTTGATGCTTATAGTCAAAAGTATTTATCAATCATTAGTACAACATGTTTATCCTTTTCATTAGTTTTCTTTCCTCCTTTAAAAGTATGAAGTGATTTTTACTTTTTCTCTTGGTAGCTGGCAGTTCTATTGCATGTACAGAATTTTAAAGAAAAATCCATGTATTTCTTTGCTATTTCTTTCTATTATTATTATTATTATTACTATTTTGAAGCACAAAATAAAGGAGGTAGGAATGAACTGCTTGTCTGTTTAAAAAATCTTTTTTGAACTTCTCAGAATCCCACGCAAAACAAAAAGCCTTGGAAATAAGAGTATATGAAAACAAGCAAAAATCAGATAATGAAGCACACCATAATTTTCTACGCAGCCAGCAAGAGTGTACTTGGAGTGTAAGTCTAAATCCTGCTCAGTAAAAAAGATCTTTCACTGATTTTGTTGTCCCAAACAGTGCACAGGGCCAATTCACACACCAAGTCGAGGTACTTCTACTTTTATTCTACTTTGCACAAAACAGGGAGCTCAGTGATAGCCCAAAAGAGACTGGCTCCCTGATCATCAAAACCTTACACCATTTATACACTATAACAAAAAAGGCATCATCTTACGTTGCTTACAGACTACATAACTTTTTTGTTAATTAGTATTCAACCCCCTATTTGGTGGTTTTATCTCATGCTAATTAGTGTGCATATGCAGTTCTTCCCTTCATTTGAGTCTGGGGTCTGTTTTGAGTAGGTGGTCAATGAGTCCCAAACTCCTGGGTTGCTGGAATTACCTTTGCCCCAGTTTCTGCTCAGTTCTGCTGACCTCACTCCTGGTGGCTCTTGTCCAGACAGCGCATTCATCTTGGGATTGTCTTCACTTTTCCTTGAAACAAAAGATTAGCCAAGCAAACAACATTAATGATGCAATTGCTTAATCATAACTGTCTAGCTAGAGACACTAATGAACAACTAAAAAAAAACTGTAAATTTTGTTTTAAATATTGAGAGGTTCAAATCTGGAGGGACTTAATATCAACTTTAGTAGACATAGGTCATGACCTGGTGCACACAATATAAACAAATAGGGAAGAATGTGTTGTAAAAAGAGACATGTAGATATATTCCAAGTCAAATTAATCCTCAGATGTGAACTAAAATTAGTGGGTTTTATCCTCTTCAGTCTGATTTTTTTATTAGAAATAAATCATTTTTTTCCACTGAACCAGCTTTTCAAGGGCTCTTATTATAGTTGTCACACAGTTTAAATGCACAATGAACATTCATTACAGCAATATTAATCTGGCAGACATTACACTTCAAATAATGGCTGCCTGCCTTACTTCCTGGTTTCTCCTTTTTTAAGCATTAATTACATGTGTCAACAACAATCAGTTTAGAGTAAGATAATTGCAGGTATGGAAAAAGGTTACTCTTTGCAAATACTTACTTGAAAGATAATGTCTTCATAGTATTAGGATTGTATTTACTTCAAGAGCTTCAAGAACTTGCTGGCCACCCCTGAGTTTAACTATTGAAACAAAAAGGACTGTCCATTATAATTTTTTGTGTATATGCTGATCGCAATAACTGAGAGATTTGTTTGGGGATTTTTTCATAGCAAACAAGACATACAGATGTTTTTTGGTGATTTGGAACAAAGTTAGAGATACAGATATTTAGATATTTATAGAGATAAAGATATAGATATTTATTTCACTCCAATATATTAAATGAACTAGTCAATAGTATGCCTTTTTGCAGCTGCATCTAACATTTTTTTGTCAGGCTGCCTCAATTACAATAATTTTGATTAAAATTTCTAGTGCCAATACCATTGCTCATATATTTCATCACGTAAATGCTCAGCATTCTGTTAGCTGTAGATCCTGTGTATTTTCCAGGGTCTGAAAACATGCCCTCATCCACAAATTTGGCATGGCTTATTTTTTTAAATACTTCTTGTTTTAATTTCCCTTACTTAAAAAGTCAAATCAAGTGTGTCTTTGTTATCCAAGACAGATTTATATAAATGTTGTTAAAAACGAGAAGTGTTATTTTGATGAAGCATTTCATTACTTTTATGGCCTCTCCAAATATCTTACACTTTTGCAAATTAGAAATCTTCTTGAGCTATTCCTAGCAGATGTAATGGAGAATAGATCATTATTTTGAAGTGATAATAAAGTTTTACATGCTGGAAGACTGCTTTCCTGTTACCACTTCATCTCCTTCACAGTGGACTTCTCCAGTTTTTCAATTTTTCTTCTCAGATCATGTTTTATAACCTTCTGATAATTTCACATACCTGTGGTTGGTATTAACATCTTAGATCCTCCCAGTTTCTCTTTGGTCTTAGATTTTGCCAAGACTCATCTCCTGAACGCAGCTTCACCAATATCTAGGAGAATGTTTTCTGTTCCTTATAAAATATTTCTTTAAACCTGTCAGAGTATCTTGAAACAGCAGCATGATGCTCTTTTTGTGCCAATGTGTAGTTTGTGGGCCAGTATAACTTCTAGGTAATTTTTTTTGCTGCACTGCTGCATACCTACATTTCTCCAAATACTTAATCATCTGCTCCTTAGAGCTGACTTTTTGTTCTTTTTCAGCTCAGCCAC
Source organism: Lycocorax pyrrhopterus obiensis (assembly GCA_014706295.1). Classification (NCBI taxonomy): domain Eukaryota; kingdom Metazoa; phylum Chordata; class Aves; order Passeriformes; family Paradisaeidae; genus Lycocorax; species Lycocorax pyrrhopterus. The sequence goes on from JACSVZ010000002.1 coordinate 124,957,911, forward strand.
TTGTACAACATGGTAGGTGTCTGGAAAGGAGAGCATGAATAGTTGTAGAGCAAACATAATGGTCTTTAAAAAGAGGAAAACAGGTAATAAACAGGTAAATAAAAATGTTAACTGTTAATTAAAAAAAAATTTAAAACAGAAAATAAAATCTGCTAGACAAAGTTTGCTTCAGAGTATCAGAACTGCCTCATTATATTTAATTAATTAAATAATTATATTTTTTACCAAATTAAGCAATTACTGTTTTAGACATTTGTGATTATATTGTGATAATACATAAAATATTTTTTTCTTGCATGCACTGAGTTCAGGCTATATGCCAGGAATGACCAGAGGGAAAACTTTTTGAATATTTGAACCGTAACATATTCAAAGTAAAAAATGGTAGAATATGAGACCTCTTTCAGAAGCTAAGTGACTACATTATACATCACCAGTACAAGTTTTATATTACACAGAATTTCTAGAGCCTTTTTTTTTTCCTAGACCATTTTACTCAAATATTAGCTATAGCAAGAACAACTTATATTGCTATAAATTACTTTTTTGTCTGCATGTGTCTCCACTCTATCAGTGGTGTATTTGGGGCATCTGGAAAAGACTATTTGGAAAGTTTCTCATATGATAACTTGTTTTGAAATATCTGAAGCTGACAATGAACTGAAGAACAGAGCAAGCTAAAATGGAAAACAAATATTAAGCTCATATGTGCAGGAACCTCATCGTGTAAGCTGCTTAAAGCATATAAATATATGGCAACTCATTATTAAGGCTTTATCTGATTTAAAATTATGGTAGGATTTTTTTAAAAAGAGAAGGACTTTTTATCTACTCATGTAATCTACCAATGCAGTGCATTAATAAAACATCCAGTACTTTCAGGAAAGGTAGATATTTAATTGTTGGCACTTAGCTGCTAATGACAGCTGTAAAGGATATATTCTTAATTTATATATTATGCAGGTACTAATGGTTAAAGTTAGAAGCATAATTAGCATAGTAGGACATGATGATTCATGCTGTTATTGATATTGTTGCAGTCAACTTTATGCTTCCATGCCAAAATTGTCATATTGATTATTATTTTGGCTAATGGTATGCAACCCTTACATCAGATTTCCGTCTAGACAGTAATGACTTTTATAAAATATTTACTAAGAGTCTCCATGACCCAGGATTTTTCTTGAAGCTTAGTTTTTCTTGCTTATTTTCACTTTAAAGACTGACAGCTACTGAAAATGCAGTGTGATTTTCTGATCTGGAGACCTTGAATAATCTTCTCCTGGAGGCTCTATTTTTCTGAATGTTATTTTCAATATGCAGAGTATATTAAGGAATGGAAGAACTTTAGCATATTGTGTTTATTAATCATAGAGAGGGTGCAGGGTAGTGGAGGCTGTAAAGTACATTTCACATAAGCAGAAATCTAGCTGGAAAAAACCCACTTAAACCAGACATCTTGAATATAAAGAATGGTTGGGTTTTTTTTTCTTTTTTTTTCTAGTATATTTATTCCATCAGACCTGAGGAATTAAGAGCTAGATAATCTTTCATGTGAGGAATACCTGTGCAGAGAACACTAAAACCTGTCAAATTCTAATCAGGTTTTGCTTTCAATAAAAAACTGCCTATCCATATAGTTCAATATTATAATGGTGATCCACCACAGTCATCTTTCTGGAAATGGGAGGTCCAGAGGATAAGAACATGCTCTATACTTCTGGGATGATCTAATTCAAGTGTGATGCAAAGGGGTTACATTTAGAAGCACATAGAGGAAAAGAGAGAGAAATGCCCATCCTGACATCTGAGGCAATTGATCGGCATCTAAAATAAGGGAATGTCAAGACTGTGGACAATTTTTCAAAGAATCTTCGTTCTTTAATAACACAGCTATCTGTCTATGTGATGATATTTGGACACAAAAATGCTGTTATGTGGGAATCTAACTTGCACAGGCTGTTGCACCCATATTTGAACTGAGCCCATATCCTTGAATTTCAGAGGAAGGAAGCCCAGATACAATACACAGAAGGAAATCCAATAACAGGAACTCACAGTATGCTCACATCCCATCCAGAAAAAATAAGCACTCAGAACTTAATATGGTTTATGAACCTCATCTGCCCTGACTGCTAGATGTAGATGTTGATTAAGGAACTGGTAAATGGAGCAATAATTCACTCTGGCTAGGAAATAAATTATGGTATGTGGAATACTGTAGATTTTCTTCAACTACTTAGGAAAAAAAAAAGACAAAGCAATCCATTATCAGGAGCAGAGAAAAGAATATTTAAGTGTTTCTTTATTCATTCAAGGTAAACTGTGCCCAGGTAAGGTTTCTTACAAGAATGAAAATAGCAAGAAGGTAATTTTATATGTACATTTGAGCCAAAGAAAACATCTTTCAATCTCACATTGTCTGAGGTATTGCTAGCACAGTGTTTGTAAGCATTTGCTACAATTGAAAATGCCAGCTGAATCAATACCCACCAATGTGCTCAGTAGTTATGAGAATCCATGTGAATGTGACTTGCCTTGCGTATGTTTTTGAGAAGGTCTGTTTGAATTCATGCGCATGCAAACACATGCATTAGAAGGAAGAAGCATATTTGCTACCTATTGCTCATCATTTGTCATTCTTCATTTTTAAAAAGTTCTAATCATCCAGTGAAGGCACCAGCGTTCCTATGTGCCTAAGGAGACCAACAGCAGAATGTACAGTTTTTTCAACAAAAAGCTGAATTGAGTGATGTTCAAACACCTCATAGAATTAAATATTTTATTTACTGAATACTTTCTATGACCACACAGTATATTTTAACAGTTTATTGACAAAAAGAAAGGATATGATTGCAATTTTGGGGAGTTGTTTTCTTTTGGGGTTTGGGGATTTAGTGTTTGTTTTTAATATTTAAATTGGCTTTACAATTTAGACTGCAGCCTTTCTAGCTCAAAAAATTTTTCTCACATTAAAAACGTACGGCCACTGCTAATACTAAAGAAATAATAACAATAATCAAAGTTCAAAGAGGGACAGAGTTAATTGTAGAGTTGTAGAGAAACATCTCATTACAACATTATGTCTAGCTACAGAAAGAGAAGTCCTCATGGTGGAAAATGAATGCTGAGCCACAGGAGAGGGTCTGAAGTCACAAGTCATAGTACTGAGATATTTGTAGACATACACCAGCTTTACACTGCAATCAGGCCTAAAACAAAGAGAAAAAGCTAAACATTTGAATTCTAGTTATAGCCAAGTGGAGACATTTTAAAAATAAGTGAGCTCATTGGTTTTTTTCTTATTTCAAGCACACCTCTATCAAACTGTCTTGCAAAAAACCTGGAGATCTACTGAGCTGATATTTGGTTTAGTTGCTACAGCCTTATTCCTAGTATTTGAAAAAATAACTAGCAAAGGACTGAACTTCTCAGTCCCACCAGAATTGCTTTAAAATAAGAGGATGGTGGGGAATCCTGTTTTATGCATGTCTTGTTTTATGAAATAAAAATAAGCTATAACCTTTCTGCTAGGAATCAGTAACAAAGAAGACTATGTTGAGAATAGCTAGAGGATCCCCAATAAATTTAATCAATAAATGTGTTTCAACCTTTACTTGGAAACCTGGAAAAACTAAGTACCTCTACTGGGCAGTCATGAAAGCTGATGTTTTCTCCTCTTGTGAGCTCTCAGTCTGGAACAAAAATCTTATTGATGGAAAAGGAAAAGAAAATGGATTTTGGAAATAATAGCCAAGGATACTAGCAAATAAAAGAGATTTTTTAACAGCCTGGCAGTTTCTTGGGTAGTAGGTTTTTTCTTTGTATTCCCATTTGTCAGGTAGGGAAAAATAATAGAAGACCTTTTGTGTGAATTGACTGGAAAAAATTAGGTTTTGATTTAGAATTTTTGTTAATTCAGTTTCAGTTTAAATGAAATTGACCCACGCCCCTCCTTTAAAATAAAATTAAAAAAAAAAAAAAAAGTCATGTTAAATTTTACTTTCTAAGGCAGGTTGCCTAATATTATTGAAACATGCATATCCAAAATCAGATGAGTTTACTTTGTCCTTTTTGGATGCAGTGTCATCTCAGCTATACCTCTGGGGCATATATGCCTTTAGATGCATAGATGCAGTAAATCTGAGGACCCTAGGCAAGATCTGTTTCAGAGACACGAGATTACAGACATTTCTTCAGGCTGAAAAAATTCAGGTTCTTCAGCCTCTTATATCGTCTCAAACCATCCTTGTAGCTCTCCACTGGGCTTGTTCCAGTTTGTTTGTTCTAGTTTGCACTAGAGGACTGCAGCTTGGGCACAGTACTCCGGTTGCAGCTTCATAAGCACAGAATAAAGGGGAATAATCAGCTCCATTTACCTTCCCCAAACATCTGTGTAAACGAGGACCTTATCCAGGCTGGTATAAATTTGTTGCTTCCTTCTGCTACTTGGCCTCTGGTGTGCAACTGAAGTCCTTACCAGACCCCTACAAGTCTTCCATGTGTAACAAAAGCACTCATTATACAAATATTAAATAATTAAGTTTTTTTAAACTAATAGTTTTTGCCTTTAGAATGCTTCAGGCTCTCACTTCCTCTGTGACCTGTTCAAGACTAAGCAGCCAAGTTCTCTCTACAACATCACTGAAGATCTAAGCAGGCCCTACACTGCCCCATATTCTCAAATAAGTGTGTGTTTTGTGTCTTCTCCTTATTTGAAATCTATAATCTTGAAATTTTTCTTACAGAAAAGCTAGCAATTAATATATATTGAGATACTATTTATTAATTTTACCCCTGGCAGCAGTACCCAAACAGAACAAACACAATTTTGACCATCCTTCTGGGAAAAACAAATGCTTTAAGATAAAATAGTCAGTACAACTTTTAAAGTGAAGAACCTTTCTGAAGATTATCTGTCTATGTAGCTATTGTACCTGGATACATATCATTTATGTAATTCCCTTTTGCCTATATGATACCAGTCTGGGCTAAGAGTGAGAGGATTTTGATAACTTTTCAGTACATTGCAAGTAAAAGAAATATGACAGAAAAACACGTGTGATAAATTAAATTTGACATGTTTTTTATCTATATAAAATGGATTCTGAACAGCTGGTAATTGCAAATATTTTAGCAGTCATTTTTGATGCAGAATATTGCTTCTGTGCTCAACATTAATGAGATGTGAGTTGTACTTCATCAAATTGACAGTTCTCAGGTTTTTTTGATGAGCACGTGATACATTACTCAGAACAGTACCTAATGGATACATTTACCTGTGAAGAGAAGAAATTCTCAGTTTCATTACCTGCAAGTGACCTACTTTGGGCATACATTACAAAGCTGTGCAAACAAACTTATGAGTACATATAAATACAATAGATAGAAAAAATTTGGGTAAAAAGAAAGGGGAAAAAGTATTCAAAATAATAGCAAAAAAGTGAGCATTTCTATTTAAAGGAACAGGAAATAAAATTCGCATTTTTAAGAGTGGGTAGACATAGAATCTATTAAGGGATTCAGGAACATTTTCCCTTATTGAATGACTAGGATTTCCGCTTCTGTAAGACTTTTTGCTGCTGTATTTATTTTATTGATTCTGTATTGTTGTTATTGAAAAAAGAAGCTGTGATGATACATGAAAGTAGCTGTTGCCTCATTAGAATTTTCAGAGGGAAGTCAGAGGGATTATTCAAATATTTAATGTTATTCACCCACATAAGCAGCATTATTGCCTTTGATTTCATCGTGAAAGGAATACTGCTCATACTCAAGTCTAGGGAGATGATTACAAAGACATCCCCAATTGCCCCAGTCAGATGCATATATGATTTTGAATAGGTCTGCATAAGGTCAGTAGGTGAGCTTTCATGTCCCAGCATTACAGCTCTTGGGGTTTTTTAATGTTTTTTTTAATTGTGAGTAGTGTTCGAATGTGCACACCCTACCATGTAAAATTAATCTTGCCATCCTTACCTGTATCAGGGGACTAAGACTTTGAATTTCTTCTTCTGGTGGTGAACCTGAAAAACAGTAAGGAAAATCCCAATAGAAGAAGTGAGACAGTAGAGTAGGGATTTACAAATTGATTTATCAACACTGCTGGTGGAGACTGAAAAGGTAAACATTTGATGTAATGTCATGCTCTTAATTTCCAAAAGTAAAAGTGTAATAATATGTAGGTATGCATATTCTACCAAGAGAAATTGGGAGTTTTGTATGGTGGATCATGGTCACAGTATAGGAAACTGGTAAACAACCAACTGTTAGGTTTGACACTCTGCAGTGCCAAACTCCAATGGAATGAAATGGAGGTATTTTGAAGAATTTACTTTGGTTTCTTAGAAAAAGGAATTGCTGTACTTCTAATTCCTCTGAACTTCATTACAATGTAATTATTAGAAGAGTAAATGAGAAAAAAGGATTATGTTAGAGGGATTCATTTGCTGAAAACAAAAATTAGGATGTATAAAAATGCAGGGAACTCAGGAAAAACTGGATGTCCTTTAGCACTGGAGTAAAAGAATTTGGATAAAACTCAATAGTGAAACCCCCAAATATTCTATTTTATTTGTTTAATTTTTTTTTCACTTTTTCTACCTTTTATTTTCCTATGTTCTTGGTCACACACCTGTTTTAAAAGATCTGTGTACATTACTTGATCACAGGTCATAAGCTGAATCCAAGTATTTTCTGCCTTCTCCCGTGTTCAGAATGTAACCATACATGAAGGTAGCCTGTTCCCAAGGATTTCACAGTGCAGTCCAGAGGTTAACTTTATCAGCATCCAAATTTACTACAACTATCCAAATATGAAAAAAACCCTTAGTCTCTTAACCTCTATAACTACATTATTTATAATGTAGATAAAGGATAGGTAGTGCTGCAATGTTGACAATTCCAGAAACTCAAGTTTATAGTGTAGGTATTCAAAGCAGTACAAATATACAGCAGAACTATTTCGGGCATTTTAGTCTAAGTGAAATCTGATCCTGTTGTCCACATATCCATTAAGGAATTAAAAAGATCATTAACAGCAGTGCTGGTACATATAAAAATGTATTCATTTCAGAGAGGCATTGGAAGGAGTCTCCTGAAAACTATTGCCATCAAGTTTTGGATTAGTTTCCTCAAACAAGTTATGAAGAGCCTGAACATGTTACAAAACAGATCACTGGCTGCTGGTGACAGCAGAGCATATGGTATTCTATCATCCAGAAAATCCCTTTAGTTTAGATATTCTTCATTAAAGGATGTTTGCACAGAAAAAAAAGAAAGCCATGTGTTACAGAGTATGGGGATAATAATTTATTTGGCATTAATAGACTTAATATTATTGACTGATTTAAGTTCTAGGTATAGACGTTCCCTGTTTTCTAAATTTTGTGTATTCAGTAGTACAGCTCATCAAGCACAGTCCTGGTAAGTCCATAGCATGTATTTATTTTTTATCAATAACCTTTAAAAAAGAAAAAAAGTTACATTGGACAAAACTCCAAATATATCTCTCTCAGAAAAATAATAATAATAAACAAAATTCTTTCTCACTCATACAACTCTTTATTCTTTTTTTCTTTCTGGAAAAATCCAATGCTATGCCATAAAATAGGACTGGGAAGTCTTCCTTGTAATTTCAGGCAATTGCCTTATTTACAGTAGCACCATCATAAGAATCTCTAAGATAAGTGACAGGAAAAAATTCTGGGGCTGAAAGATCATGGGAGAGAATTGAATAGTGTTGAAAGCAGAATAGTACCTTAGTAGCCATCAGGCCTGTGAATCAAACCACAACAATATTATAACGTGATAGCTAGGTGAATATAAGCTCTCAGGATCTCATTTCGGATTTAGGACCCAACACATGGAAAGCATATACGCTTTAAACTTGCTAGGTACCAGTCTAGGTTGCCACAAATCTGCAGTCTTGACACATTCAAAAACCTTCACTGTCATCTAAAACGGGGAAAACCCCTTATTTGCTTAAATTCTCTTGGTCTCAGTTTACTTTCAGTGAAATTTCTCTCCGACTTCTACATTTTCACAAAGGGGTTAAGGACGAAAAGAGGCACTGGAGACCTTTCCTTATTTTTGATGACAACATTGAAAATTATTTTTTAATACCACAACACTGAATTTAATTCCTAAGACTGAGAGCTTTCTTCCAAGGAACAGAGACACAATTCCAAACCTCATTGCATTTTTAAAATACATTTTGATTAATGGGCACAGTTCTACCCCATGAGACCTCATGACTAAAGATTTGACTAAAATCTATGGGGAAGGTTTTAGAAAACCTCTACAGGAGCTGATGAGTGCAGGTAATTATTTTCTAAGTCTAAGATCTCTTCAAGCATTCTACTTCTTGAACCCAGATTCATTTTTTAAGTAAACGGCAATGCTATGAAGATTTTACAGGTTTCTGCTCTAATTATAGGAGAGACAAAAATTATAAATGCAAATTCAATTTCTGTATCAATAACTCTATTTTAAAAACGTTTAAGGAGCAGAAACATTTGATTCTGCTCCTCGGATGCAGTTAAATAAGCAGTAGCAATAATTATTGTTTCTGAGCACTAACTTGGAGGACCTCAGCAGATTATAGAGCATAGTTGCAGACTGAAAGGTGAAATATATGTTTTAATGAATCACAAGAATCTGTTGTAGCATTTCTTCAATTATAATAAAATTCCTGAACCTGTTTTTTTTTTTTAAATAAAATAAAAAATTAACCTTCCACGGTCATGAGTTTTTTAATGGTTATATAATGAATGTTTTGATTGGTCACTTGATGTGAGTTTGTAACATGTATTTTGCTTATGACTCAGCCACAAACTTTAACCATAAACTTTAGACATTAATCCATTCAAACTGAAAACAAAATATTCCAGTAATTTGCAGAACTTTGTGCTACAAATTTTAAGAGAAATAATGTATCATGAGACATCATAAAATTAAGCCTTGTGGCAGTGCTGCACTGTTTGGGAACTTTTTCACTTTAGGAGGTTGGCAGACTCCAGATGAGGCACAGTGGTACTTCTTTGGAACTGTGCTGTAGGAAAACACCTCGTGGTTGCACAAATAACTAACTACTGATTTTAGTACTACTTTCATTTAGCACTTTATGAAGCAAAGATGAAAACCAGGAAAAATGACGTATTGAAATTTCAACTCTGAAAATTTCAAACTTTCTGCTGTTATACTGCTAAAATTTTAGAAATTTAAATCATTTAGCTGAAAATTTTTCTCTCAGTTCAGAATGATTGTCTGATCCCAACCCTGTGTAGTGTTGTGATCCTGATATTTTGGCTGAAATTAGTAAGAACTGTAAAACTCAACATTTTTCCCTACAGGAAAATGGTATACGTAACATATATACTACATTATGATCCTCCGAAAAATGTTAAACAATCCCTGTATCCTCTCTCTTGCTCGATTTCTTATGGTTTTAAACAGAAGAGTTAAAGCAAGATTTACACAGAGAGAAAGAATATTTCAGTCCCAGAACATAGCATTTTGTGAATCCTGTTAGGAAGTCGCGTACACAATCTCAAATTTTGTAAGTGTAGCAATGAAAGATGATTTACAGATTTACAGAATTTTTAAAAGTCATTTTATATGCCTACATTGTACTCCCACAAAGTTTTTCTTCTGGATACATTATTCAGTGAAACTGATGGCAGCATGCTATATAACACCAAAACCTAGTCAGTAATTCTGTATGACTAAACAGATGAAAATAAAAATATACATGATTCTGGATATATTAGCACTCACTTTTCAATAGGGTCATAGAAACAACCATGTAGTAGTGTTTGAGTTACTACTTATGGCCATGTTGTTATTTCACAGATATACTCTCTTAAAATAATATGGCAGTGTTTTTCTTTGTATTATAATTTATATGTAGGTTGAACTAGACATCCTCAAATAGAATTTAATCCAGTCTCTTCTTTTTTTCTCTCTGTGCACTCTACTTTCTGCATCTTTATGTCATAGCCCATTCTTTAAAAATGAAAGTTCACTATGTCATTTTGCCTGCATCTATTAACTTCACTGCAGTCCTGCCTGTTTTATCTCCAAATATGTAGCTCCTCCTCAGGGTTTCCAGACGGATGGACTACTGCTGGTACATCGAACTGCCAGCCAAGAGAGCTCGTTTCTGACAGGCACAAATAAGGGTTGGAAAAGGAATTTTCAGATACAGAAACTAAACAGTATTTTTAAATATGCTGTTTTTTCCCACACATTGCCTTAAAAACTAGGAGTCCATTCTTCTTTATTTTGCTTGGGAGACTCATAAACAGAATACCATAAGAATGAGGTTTATATTTTAAGTAGTCTATTGAAAATGTAGTTATTTCTCTGACTGCTTACAAACTTTTTTTCTCTATAAAATCTGAAACTTATGAAATATTATTTTCCTTGCTTTTGCATTCTTATCATACTAATTGCATCTGCATCATATTCTGCTCATTACCATATTTTATGCATCCTAATTACTCATTGTTAAGGCTACTGGCCTGATTTTGAATGTGAGAGAACAATTATTTTTCTTAAATTTTCAGCTGGGGGAGGGATTGTTCTTTTTGTTTTTTCTCTAACTTCTTCCAGAAATAAATATTTTAAATGTTTCAGACAAAATTTACTGTTTTAACTAATAAACCTTTACTTTGTCTTTCAGAGGATGGGAATAGCATCCTTATAGCTTCTAGACTTTTGCCTTTTAACTGAAAAAGCTATGTTGGTGATGTGCAGTACTCATATTTTTTCTCTTTTCTAAGAAGTTTAAGAAGGCATCACTCTCTTCTTAAGTAGCTTAAGGGATGGAAGTCAAATTAGAGGAGATATGGAGCAGAGTAAACTTTTTTCTTGGCACATAACATCTTTCCTATTTTGAGCACAATCACAGTAGAATGTACGTATTTCAAGGCTTAGTAGTTTGACGCTCAAATCAACAATATTGCTGTTTCTCTAAGAAACATCCCATTGTTTTTGTACCTAGACAGCTGAACAGGGACAAGAATCAATATCTAGAAGGAGCATATGATTGCACATTCTCTTCATGGTGTGGTCTCAGGAGTAAAATGTACTTGCTGATATACTGTTATTGGTTGACCATATGTTCTGGTTCTGTTTGTGTAGAAATAAACATCCTGGATGTGCATTGACATTTGAAAGTTGCATTCCCACTTACATGTAACATGCATTTCAGTCAAGTTATATATTCAGAGCATTTAGCACATTCTCATTCTTAAGATGCAAAAAGAAGATCCAGATTGTAATTTGATTCCCAGCATTGTTTTTGCCTCCTTCTCTATGCATAATTATTTTATAATGATGCGAAAGACTGGCACTGAATCCTAAAATAATGAAAGTCAGTGTAAAATTGCTATTGGAATTTATATGCTTTGCATTAAGTTGCAGAAGACCAAATGCAGCAGAAATGTGGAAACAGGCAAAACTTTCCTTAGAATTAAGTGAACTACGGGATGACTTGCCATGAACCTCTGTCATCATGAGTCATAACACAATCATATAGGGGTCAGGACAATATTAATGTAACTTAATAAACAGGCAGGACTGATGGCTTGGAATGCCAAATAAATGACAACATACCAAAAATGGACATTAAATCACTATTTTGTAGAGTGGAGATAAATCCCTGTAGTAGGAAGGTCTGTCAAAAAGATTGTGACTAGTATACTAAAGATTTGAGAGGAAAGTTTATGGTCAGGATAATGCCAAAGGTTTGCCCTGTAAAAATAAATAAGGAGTTTGAGTTAAGATAGCAGATAAAAACTATTCCAGATTTAATTGTTCTTAAAAAAATCAAGTAATGCTTGGATTGAAGAGATACAATAAGTCCTTTACCCCACTTCATCAGATCAACCCCTCTTGGGAACAGATGCAGGGCATTCACTAAAATTTTTCGTGGACCTATCTGTGTAATATACTTTTGTTAAAATGATTACAAGTAGCTAATGTTAGAGTTTGAGATAAAAGACGAAACTGCCAGATGTTTAAGTTGACTTCTGTCTCAAGGTGTCAATTTCTGATACAGGTGAAATTAGAATTTTTTGCTGTTTTCCATAGTTACATAGAAAGATGGTAGGCAAATAATTCACTTGCAGGTATTACACTAAGGGACAGTTTCCTGCAACTTTACGATTCGACACAGGTAAAAATAATATAAAATAAATTTAAAAAAGAAAAGAAAAGATACTGAGAGAAGGAGCCTAAAGACAGGTCATGGAGTCATTGTTATTGGCAAACTTTTCTGAGACAGTGGATGCTGAACATAAATTCTTCGTGTTAAGTGTTCCACTCACGGAGTTTGCATGAGTCTAGAAAACGAAGTAGAGGATATAAGCAAATGAGGAATGGTGGATACTTGAGGAGAACCTATACTTCCATATCTTGGCTTAAAAGAAAAAGAAGGTGTTATGACTGAACTGCAGCAGGAACATTTGTCAAGAAGTTAGGAACTGAGGAGGTTTGTGGACAGGTGAGGTAGCATGTGAGAACAAATGAGGTGAAGAAGATACTGACAGTAGGAAGAGACTGTGCACATAGAATAGATGAAAACTAAACAAGCCAACAGAGAAATTGCAGTTAACAACATGGGAAGACTTTGGGGTATTTCTGTTAAAACTTTTAGAGAACTAGTTGATTTTTGGCACTGTTTTTAATTTTTATATATGTGTTTTTTCATATTAAACGGTAAATATTTAAGTAATATGATTATTTCAGCTCATGCTGATTGAAAATATAAAAAACAGCCATGACTGAGAGAGCCAGATGGAGTAAAAATTAACAAATGGGAAAATTTACCACTGTAAATAGTAAAAAAAATTCCAAACACACAATGGCAAAAAAACAGATTGTAGAATTTATATTTATAGGTCGGAAAACAGTGAAGAAAATATAACAGAGTACTGCTAAAACTGTTGTGGCTTTTCCATTTTCAGATGTCCAGGTGGATACACATTTACAACCTCTTAATAATAAAAAGCACTATATATATATACATGTAAACTTTAAACACCCTTTCTGATTAGTTATTCGAAATTGAAGGCACTGTATTTTCCAAATACATTCTGGAAGCCTTAGCTTGTATTTCTTCACAGGAAAATTACCACTGGAATTCAAGGAAGTGAAAGCTGAAATATTGAAATCTGTGTATTTGTTCAGGCAGCTTAAGACAAGAGGAAAATTTCCAACCTAAAAGTTTAAAAGACTGATAAATATCAACTAGGAGGAAATAGAGGGAGAATCCTTACAAAAAAGCACTTCTTAATCCTACATCACTTTGCCTGACAATACCTATTTCAGAGCATACATTTTAGCAGTTGAACTAGTGGGGTCGTTTAAGAATGCAACTTATCAATCAAGATATACTCTTTTCCTTACTGCCCAATGTTCCTAAAAATAGCTTCGGTTATATCATCTGCTGAAGCACCGTGCTTCTTCTACTCTCTTGTTATTGGCAATAATGGAAGCAAAATGAGAACAGAAAATCACTGCCATGTCTGCCTTACTGTGCCAGTTTCTCACAGGCTGAAATCTGAGCCTGGCTAAAACTACCTATATGTTCAAAATATATCTAGTGGGGTGCTGAATCAATATTCTTGTGTTTCCAAAGCAGACATTCTTTTCAAATTCATCAGATGAATGTGTTAAACCCTGAATTATCTCAATATACTGCCAGTCCAATTCCACATCCAACATTTTCTGAGTTAGAAAACACCCAGTGATGCCCCAAGGAACAGTAATGTTCTCAGAGTGCAGCTGAGACACACAGGTTGTATCCAACAGATGGTACTGAGCATGTGTTTTAGGCAGAGCTGCATGACATTTACCCTAAAAGTGCTACTTTTTCTTAATATATTTCCTTGGTGTTTTCACTACATTGTCAAGTTTCATTCAAAAGCTGGAGAATGTTCGTTTCAGACGAGAAGTCTGCGAAGGAGCTCTCTTTGGCAGGAGCCACTTTTTCCTCTCTGGTTGTGCATTAACACACTGCAGAAGCACTTCTGAGTGGCGGTTTGGAAATTAGAGCTTCTGATTTCTCAGTAATAGGATATTAGTTGAAAACAAGAAAAAGTTGAAGGAAAAATAGTCTACCAAATTCTGGGCAGGAAATTGCTTTGCTAGCTGCTCGTTAAAAACACTCCTAAGTGTGACATCTTAGCTCAGGCATCTATGAAAGATTTCCCACTGCACAGAATAAGTAAATCATTACTTTCTGAAATCATCAATGCTCTTAAGAAATTTATAAGGTGGTGAAGGCAAAGGACATTCAACATCCAAGCCAGATCTTTGCTGTTTGTGAGCAGCAGGTACCTCTGCAGTGTCAGGTACAAATGAGTTATTTAGCAGTCTTGTCATACCTGCACTTATAGCCCTCTGAGTCTACAGCAGGTATGCTAATATGAATATAGCCTCTCCTGCTTTATGTTGATGCACAGTCTGCTTTGTATACATACTGAGGGGATTCTAGATTCGAATTTTGGGGAAGATTGCCTTTTAAGGGTAGAAATTGTAATATATGTCAGGAAAACTTGAGAGCAGTAGTGAGCAGAGCATGGTCACAGCAATCCTTGACCTTCCAGTAAGTCATCTTGCACAACATTTTCATCGTTGTATGTGTGCTACTTGCCAACATTTCACAAAAACACTTATGTCTGAAACAGCTCCCTAGTGTGGAGATATATCAAGCTCCATTAAAAATGAAGCCAGCTGTAATGTTTATAGGTGTATTAGATTTTTAATTTTTTTTCTTGAATGAAGCTTCATGTGATATATGGGAGAATGTGGTCTTTTATAACAGATATTTCTGAGAGTAGTCATTGTCAGGGAGTTAAAAACAAAGGGTTTGGAGTTTGTAGAACTTTTTTCTTCAAGCTTCAGATTCTTCCACTTATGTTGTTTTGTACTTGTAGGTTTCACTACTAAAATCGAAAAAAAAAAAATCCTCCTCTGGAGAATTGGAAAAGGCAAAGAAGAAATATAAAATACAGAGGCAAAACTAAACCCCAAAATCCTTTCTGAAATTAAAATACCTTGCAAGCAAGGACATTGTCACTGAATCCTGATGAACACATTGTGAGCACAGAAAAAAGCTTACTCTTCTAACTTTGTGCCATTCAAGAATTAGAAAATACTCTGGCCACTTCTCTCCTGTGCTCTCCACAACTTTTGATCAGCACCACAGCCAGGAGTGGTCTGAGTGGGACAGATCTGCCTGGGGTGCAGGAGCTGACCTGCATCCAGCCCCATCTCTGCAGGCTTCCCAGACTGCCACTCTTGTTTTTCCAAGAAAGGAAGACAAGGCATCTCACTAAGGTCTGCAATTTTTTCCTCAGAAGGAAGTTGCAGTTTTCAGACAAAACCTTCAATCAAAAGAGTCTGTAGGAATGAAGAAGTTTTATATAACTTCAAGGGTTTGCTTCTTTCTCTGAGGGAAACTTTTTTCCCTTACTAAGGTAATTCAGGATTAAACAAAGCACAGTCCCAGATGAATCTGATAAGCAATCAGAAGTCCACAAATATTTTATTGCAACCTAGTACTGCCTTTTTCTTTTTTCTTTTTCTTTTTTCTTTTTTTTTCTTTTTCTTTTTCTTTTTCTTTTTCTTTTTCTTTTTCTTTTTCTTTTTCATTTTCTTTTTCTTTTTCTTTTTCTTTTTCTTTTTCTTTTTCTTCTTTTTCTTTTTCTTATTTTCTTTTTCTTTCTTTTTCTTCCTTTTTCTTCCTTTGAGAACTAGGTAATTGTCACCAGGGCTTGGGTTGAAAAAGAGATTTCTTCTATCCTTCCAGTGAGTGTGGAAGAATCGTAGAAAAATTAGGTTTTTAAAGCTGATTTTGTGGATTAACTTTTTGCAGAACCAAGGTGGGAGGACTTGGTTCTACAGCTGAAATACTGATGACCATATCCATTAGAGAATTTTTTTCTCTACAAGCCCTCTTAGCTGAGGTCAGTTCCTTATTCCCATTAGTTGGCTCATTTGTTTTCCCTCCTAACCCAGAGCTCTGTTGTTTGGGTTTTTTTTAAAGATTAATGTAATTATAACAAGAATTTTCTGTGTTTAAATAGTTCTTACACTAATTTGATGTAGTCAATATTTCCTATATTTCCTTTCTCTAAAAAAACCAAACAAGAAAAAAAAAACAGAAAAAAAGGAGGGACTCGGCTATATTAGTATGTCACTATATAGTAGACTCTGTCATTCCTACACACAATTAAAAAAAAAAAATCCCAGGTTGTTTAACCTTGCTTAAATCATGACAGCAAATGAGGTTAATTTAAATGAACTGCATACTGCCATAAATTAGTAAATAAGACAGTCAATTAACCAAATTAAATCTTATTGGAAATTGGCTGCTGCCATCTGGAAATTTTTTATTAGACTTTATAGCTGGCATGACCTTTAGAGTGCAACTGGCAGGATTTTTTATTTCTCTAAGAAATGCTCGACTTAGAAGAATGAAGTATTTGTAAAACATTTTTAGTATTCCTGTACTTGATGGATAATTGTAGTGGGATATAAAATATTCCTGTCAGTGAAGAGGCAGTTGAATAGCTATGGAGTTTCTTACTGCGAAATCTGGGTTACTTGTCTATGTGCTGGAATCCATTTTTCTGTGGTTGTTTTTTTTCCCTTTTATATTAGTGATACAGTCTTCTAATACACTGTGGAATCTATAACAGTAAGATTGGCCTTTATCAGTCAATCTCTAAGATGTTTAATTTTTAAAAATTTGCTATCCTTTAAAATGTCCAGAAAAATCAGAGTCATGAGCAGTGATGTTTTAAGGTATCATTTCTGTGGTACCAAAGCAATTCTCTCTATGGGCAGCTTCAAAGAGTATTGTCTAGTTGTGTGTAATACATGTACATGCTTTCCCTGCAGAAAACCAGCAGGGTGATGCAATCCTGGGGAATAACTTGCTTAGTGCTAGCTTGGAGGTCACTGCACCCTGCTTTGTATGTAGAACTTCAGGGCAGGTAAAGTGTCTGTGGTACCGCTTGACATTGCCCTGGCCTTTAGCTGGTGGGAGCTTTTGTAGCTTTCTGACTTCATACAGGCTGCTTAACCTGCTGCCTGTGCCAGTTTGTAGACATGAATTTATATTGAGGGAAAGTCTCCTTTTCCTGGTAGCCCTGTTTCCACAGGGACTTTAGTGGCAAGCAATAGACTGCCCAGGGAGATTGCCAAGAAACTTTGTGGAGTCTCCATCCCTGGAGATACACAAAAGCCATCTGGACACAAACCTGGCAACTGACTGTAGCTGGCCCTGAATGAGCAGAGAGGGTGGTGTGGACATGACGATCTTAAGAGGTCACTTCTAGCCTCAGAGACTCTGTGATTCTATCCTTAAATAACCCAGGCTCGTGGCCACAGCAACTCTGTATTCGTTGTCTCCAAGTGCCTTCTCTCTCATAACAAATGGTCACGTTCTTCAACTCAATCAGGTGACAGACCCTTGCAAAGAAATAATAAGAAAAATTTGCCAAACTCCCAAGCTGTTGACCTAAGCCCTGGCCTTTTGCCTGACTCTTAGAAGCCCCGGGGATAAAATTATTTGCTTCAAGTCATAAACTGCTTTTGCCTCTGTCAAGAAATGTGCTACATGATGCTTGACTAATGCGCAGTAAAGCTGTCACTGTGCTACCCCCATATGCATGAACAGACGGGCTGAGGTGCCCAGATGCCGCAGAACTGGTCATATGGCTCGGAAGTTCCAGTAACTGGAGGAAGAGTTCTGCTTTTTTCAAGCTGAAGAGAACAACAGAAATGTACAAACACAAGTAGGGTTTTTTTTTTTTTTGGTTTCTGGTTTGTTGGTTTGGTTTTGGTTTTGTTGTGGTTTTTTTTTTCCCCAGACATCTGCTAGAACCAGTTTGGGAAGAGAAGGGAATTGGGGAAAAAGGGCACTATTGTGACACAGGTAACAAATTTTTCTATGCATACATATGTTTCATATACAGGTGCTATCAAAGCTCCAAAGCTCATAATAGTTTCAATACATTTAATGATTTAGCCTTGCATGTTCAACAAATGTGCTTTTTTTTTCTTTTTTTTATTTACAGTGGTATGTTATGCTGCGCTCACTTCCCTAAAATAACTGCCATGCTTTGCGTAGTATAAGATCTCCAGCTTTCCATATTTAGAGAACTTGCTTGTACAAATCATGGTCAGTTTAACAATTATTTTGAATGCATCAAATTACTGGGGAACTAAAAACCTGGGTTGGGTGAAATTTTGATAGTGACTGAGATCCAGAGTGTAAGAGCCTCTAAGCTGTCTTTCCTAACTGGGTCCTGCCAGTTTGGCAGCTGCTGACAACAGGTGGAATTCATGCCACAGACCCTGGAAATGTATCTGCTACCAGAGTTATATCCTGGGGCATTTTTACACGATGCTGAGAGAAATGAACAGCTCCACCGTAAAAAAATTTTATGGCCTCCTGGAGGGCAACAAGTGGCTGAATGATCAGGGAGAGAAAATCTGCTGGAAGGCTTTCATGTTTCACGTGATCTCTTCTCTAAGGAGGCAAGGGTATGCTAGAACAGCTTTGATCCTTAGGTATCTATTTTTCCCTCAATTCCATGTGGTTGTCAGTATATTGAAACAGAAACTTGGTCTGGAGGCACTTACAGTTCTGAGTTGTCCTAACTGTATTACTTCTCAGAGTGGAAAGACTCAGGCTTCTTGCTAAAACTTCAGAGGTCAGATTTGTCTTAGTCCTGTTTAGTTGAGAGGCTCAGTGTCTAGGGAGCCTTCAAGAGTGAAATAATGTGGGAAAAAAGCTGGATATGGTGGTAGAAAAGTTTGTTTGAAATGAGGTAGGGATCCATTTCCTTGCGCGTGTTAGGTAATATGAAAGCATAAATATTGAGTGCCTGCTACACTCATTCAGGTAGACCCTTGGGAGTACTGTTTTTGAGGGATGACTAAAGGCATGCCCTGCCTCAATCACAAGGTGGAGTGGGGTGATGAGATGCTATGGTTAATATGTGCTCTGCTATTTCCACACTTCTGATATTGCTTTCTAAACCAGTTTTCCAATGCGTGTTCTCACAACTTAACTTTGTGTTTATTTTAAAAGGTAGGGAGGTGTTTTATTTCCAGCTGTTTTCACAACAGAATTTTTATTTCACTAACTTCTAGATAATATTTGTTATTTTTGATAAATATCAGAGAAGAGATTTTTGAATTGTGCTACACCACTGGAAATAATAACTGGAAATAACAGTAGTTTATGCCACTTTCTTGCCAGTACCTACTGTAAAAACATGAAAACTAGGTATCAATCTTATGCTCTTGCACACTCTGTAACGGACTAAAATATTAGCTATTCTTTTGCAAAGGGATGCTTCAATACATAAATCACACTATATTAAGGGTAGTGTGAAAGTACACTTGTTGTGATTATAATTAAATACAACATATATCAGAAAAGTGCATCCAAAGCTTATAAATTCTTACTGCAATTACCTCTGCCAGGGGCTTCTAATTTCTCTTGGTCTCAAATTGTAACATTTGTTTGTTTCTAATTGTAACAGTACTTCTGCTTGCTTCAGAATTTTGCCTAATCACCTTATCTGATAGATCTGTGAAACTGAATATATTTGTACATCGACCTCCATGCCTGTGGGAGCATTAGAAAGCAGTAAATATATTTTCTGTGTCTTCAGCTCTACTGGTGCTTTACAGTCCCTATGATGCTGTACCAGAGCTCCAGAATATTAAACTACCTGACAGTCATTAAGTCCTAAAGGCTGGATATGCTAATAGGGTGTATTAAAGATTTGACTTTAGTTGATGTTATATGAGCTTCGTCCTCGTTCTTGTTACTAAATTTGACTAATATTAAGTTTTAATGTGTTTCTCTAAAAATACATGTACCATTAAAGATTTTATAGCAAGGACTAGGAGATTATGGAGATGGATGAAACCTTAATATGTACTGAGCTCACGTAAGTTGTTTACTCCTAAACTAAACTCTTCCTTGCAATTGGAATTGAGCTTCTCAGCTGAGTGGGATTCTCTGTGCTGTTCAGGAACCTTAAAGTAACATCTTCAATAAAAAGTTATTCTTCAGTGAAAAATTGTATGAAGTCATTCAGATTTTTAACCTCCTAAAGTATAACATTTCAACCTTATGAGTATTTCTTGTACTACTGAATAAACACATTCAGAAGTACATTACTGTAATGGACAAACTTTTTTGTCTTCCTCTTTTCTATCTTTTTCTGTCAACATTAATCATAAAGTTGCAGTTTCTGTGTTGCAAATAGTTCAGCTTTAAAAACAAATATAAAATAATTTACTGGCTTGGGCTTTTTTCTTGTCAGAACTGTGGAAACCAAAGTCTGTTTGTTGGAATAGGTATAGAAAGGCTTTCAATGAGATGGGAGCTCTTTGGTTTTCAAAGGAAATTCTGTGACTACTTTATACAGGATGCAGTTCCTGACTCATCTTTTTCTACAGAGCTGTGACTCCTCCCCTTTAGTCAAGGAAGAGATTATAAACCATTTTGCATCCCAATTTAGTTATCAACAAAAGATGACATTGTGTATCTCATGAGGCTTCCAAACACTTTTTTAGTGTCATGCTATAGCAAATAGGATGAAAATCTTCCAAAGGAGGGATAAAAATTGCCATCATCTGTGGTGTGATGGGGAAAATTCATTGGAGACCCAAACAATATTTCCATTAGGAAGCACTTAGTGGATCTTTTGACTCTCTATAAATTAAATTTTGCTTGATTTGACTTCTGAAAAATCAAGAAGAAGAAGAACCTGTCAATGTTGAATGTATCTATCTGGGAAAAGACCTGAAAATGAGAAGTTGAGGTTATCTATGAAAGTGTTTGGGAAGCCAAGCCAATCTTACTGGTAATTATACTCTATAGAAGACCAAAAAAATGATGGCAATTAGTTAATTTTCTCCGGTGTTCACGTGGAACTTTATTCTAGGAAAAGTGGTTAAGTAATTCAGCTTCTTTGTATTACATGATGTTTCAGAACAGCTTGCTCAATATACAGAATTCTTTCGTATAAAGAAAGAATAATTTCTTTCTTATTTAACAATTAGATATATTATATAGAAGGTAAGTTACTGAAGGTAGAAAAAAATCTTTAGACCATTTTAGATACTAAAGAGGACAAATATAATTTGTAATGCTTCTTAATTATCACTTAATAGTGTTTGAGAGACTAATCTAGCCTTTCTTGTAGGTATCAGAATTGCAAATACATAGTTTGAGATAACTGAGGGTTAAAATGAGTGCTATGAGTGGCACTTTAAATATAGGGCAAAATAATCTGTTGTTTAGAGCGTTCTCCAGCATTTAAATTTTTCAAAACCTTTGTATCTTATGCCTGTATTATATTTTCTGTGAGCTCTTCTGTGACTGAAGTTGTACGAAGTGGAACAGGCATGTTTTGATAAGTAACCCTTGTGCCATATCTGTATCTCAGTGCAGTACATAGCAAGTTTTGCTTTCTTCCCATATTGTAATTTGTTTGTCATAAACTTCATGAAATATCAAGAGAGACTATTACAGTTGACAGACACAAGTGCTGCACCACTGACTTAAATGGATTTGTGCCTGCCTACATCCATCATAAGTTTGGTTGTCTTCCAAAATATTTTTTCTGTTGGAAATGGCAATTTCAGCCTGTTCCACTGGTAATGTTGCTAGAATTGATGGTGGCATTATTCAGTGAAATGTAACTGGTCAAATTATGCCAATCATTTCGTTCATTAGATGACCTTGTTTTTGTTAATATTTCAATGCTTCTGTTTTATGAAGAATGCAGAGGGTTTTGGAATTAATTTGAATACAGAAAAAAAAAATCAAACCTTTCTGTTTTAATAGTGTTACCCAATTGTCATTTCTATGTTGATATACATGAACACTGCAGCTTCAAACAACATTTTGCTAGCCAGTCATTTTGGCAATATTGCTTTCCCTGTGCTGCATCAGATGTTAAATTGCTAAATTTCAAAGCCCTTCATAATATCACTCCTCCCTGCTTATCTCCCATTTGGTGTCAAATGCCTCGCTCTTGCTCCCAGGTGACTCCTGATGTCAGCATCCCACAACGGATTTCAGCAAGCCCTCCTTTGTCATGCACTGTCCCTCATGCTTGAGAAGAGATTTCTGTAAATGCCTGTTGGGCTACTTTATGATCGCCCTCAAATCCCTCCTTCCCTCCCGTTTGCTCGGATGCCTGCAGGGATCATGCCGACAGTCAGGCTGGCGATGTGTTATGACTACTGCCAATATGGTCCCACAGTTTCCACGCGCTCCCCTGTCTGCCTCCATCTGTTCTCCCTCCTCTTGCATTCAGGATGTGCTGATGCGCCCATCACTGTTGCAGGGCGAATGGCAGGAGAACTGAAGTCACTTGACATTTGCTAATGAGGACACAGGGAGCCAGGAGCTCAGCATGGGGGACCTCACCGGGTCCTGGGGTGCAGCACAGTTCTAGCCCTGGCTGTAGGAGCAGACACTCCTCCTCAGCTGTGCTTCCTATGTGTGTATGTGGAGATCCGGCCCCATGGCCAGGGTCCCATCCGGAACTTGACCCTCTTCAGATAACTCTCACACTGCTTTAAAAACCTAACTTTTACTGGACAGTCATCTGAAATTTAGCAAGTGGTAGAGAAAACAGAAGGGAATATATTTTTTCTTAATGCTAAATTGCTACTAAATTTCTGCTCAATCAGATAGAGACACACAAAGTGAAGAGGACATGCAACTCCAATATATATCAAATAGAAGTCAGATGTTTTCAAATCCATGCTAGCAATGTCAACTAAAAACTGAAAAAACCAACACCATGTGTTGGTGCTGAAAAACAGTATCTCAGAAAATGATTAAAGATAATTTCACTAAATCAGCAATATTCTGACATAACGAAAGTTGTTGATATTTTAAAAAGTTGTGCACAAATGTAAACAGAACACATATTAAATAGATGACACAGCAGCCAGGTTCTACATCACCAGAGATATTTTAACATGTACTGTTCTGGGCATGATGTCTCGTCTGTGATCATAGCATAATTGCGTCTTCTTTGTGAGCCTCTATTAGTCATGTTTATTGCCTCATAGTTTCAGACTACAAAGTAATCCTGTATGTTCTTGGAAGTCAGGTGTTCAGGTGTTTTTACCTGTGAATAGGAGCCCGAAGCAGCTATTTAATTTCAGTGCAATATGGATTTATTTTAAAGACTTGAGGAGTAGATATATTAGAGCCACAGAGTTTATATGACTCTCCTTAATCACACAAGCATTTAACTTTGGATGGACAGAGTTTACAGAATTTCAGTTTCAGAGGGCTGGATTCAAGGCTTTCTGAAAATTCAGTTGGATTATATTTTGTTCATAAGGTTTTGAAAATATTGTGAAATGTTTCTTTTACTTAGTTTCTAGAAAAGGAAAATTTTTATTTGAAAATTGTGCTTGATCTTCAGAGTAATTTCACCTCATGTCAGACAAGTTGTTTTTATAGAATTTTTTGATTTATAGGGGACAACAAGTAATTTCTAGTTCTGTAGACAGACGCCAACTTTGGGCGTTTCAGGCTGTTCCTGTCCAGATTAAACAAAACTTACAAACAAAACTAACCAAAATTCCCCAAAACACTTCTTTCCCCAAATTTAGTATTTGGATGTAATTAAATATCCTTGGTCTTCTCTGGTGAGGATAAGAATACTTTTTTCCTCTTGCATAATTCTGAGGTCCTCTGATGCTGGTATGATGACTATCTCAAGTAGGAATTAAGTTGCACTCGAATTGTTTCAAATGACAGCTAGGCAAGACAATAGAAAAAATGTTCTCTAGAAAGATTACAAAATATCTAGACAACTGAAGTGTTACATAAATTCAATACATAACCCTTCTTAGCAAGAATTATAAGAGGAATCTATTTTAAGATCATAAGTCTGAAATCTGAATGTTACTGCTACTGGCGTTATTATCAATTAGTAACTTGTGACATATGGTGGCAGCATCATTAGAGATAATAATAGTTAAGACTTACACAATACTTGCAGTTCTGCAGTGCCGACTCAGCTGGGCCAAGAAAATTCACTTAACAGAGTCGAGCATTCTGCCCGGGAAAATAAAGCCCAGTGACAAGTAGGGTTACAGGCCTTTGTCTTAATCTGGCAGTAATATTGCCATTACTGATGTACTGGTTTCCACAGGTGCTTTTTAAAATAAAATTTTAGAAAAATGATGATCGTTGGTACTGCAAAACTTCAAGCTCTTAAAATAAAAGCAAGTTTTGAATGACTTCTCCTATATTTTTCCATGGGACGTGGAGGTTTGTCTTATTAGTTGCAGGGCTTTTGGGGAAAAAGAATGCATTAGGAGGAAGATTAGAACACTAGTAACAAGAGGGAGACCTGAATATGCCAGACTACAGACATAGGTACTTCCCAGGAATTCTTATTAAATATGAGCTATGCCTGGAATTAAAGACATAACTCACTAAAGTCAGTAGTTTAAAATGGAGAAGTCTCTCTAAAACTGAGGTGGTAAAAGAAGCAATATGCGTTGAGCAAATAGAGTGACTTGTAAAAAGGCTCTTTTCAGATGGTCCCTGCTTGCCCATCCCTCAGACCTTGTCTCAGAACAAGTATAACCAAGAGGTTTTTTTTTTCCAAAGGAAAATATATCCTGGTGCTTAGCCGATTTCACTGTCACATTGGGAATACTTACTTAAACTTGTCATCTTATCTCTTCTGCACTTTAACCAGCAAACATAAACTTCAATAGTCCATAATAGTGGCATTTAACACCCATTTTACTACTTAGTCTCTCTCACTTTTTTAATTGTTTTCCCCTAGCAAGTACACAAATAACCTGTGTATAATAGTCAACAAAGACTTTGTTTCTCGGTAGTGCCTAGAAATAACAGTAACAACTCCAGCTATTATTACGTATGACGTGATGATTTTGAAATGAAGTTTTGGGGTACTGGACACAAGTAAATGTGGAAACGTGAAACTAAGAGCAAAGTTTTTAAAATCTATTGGTGTATTTGGTTTTCTTTTAAACAAAAGGGATTTTTGAGAAAAGTAGCCTGTGCTGGTTTGGCTAAAATTTAGCAATATATCCTCTGAGAGAAAACCAGGTTACAACCACCCTTCCCCCCACAGGGTTCGGGGAAAAAAAATTATTTTCCTCGAAGGAAAGTGAATGAGATAAGAACTATTTATTTAACAAACACACGGGAAAAGGATAATAATGCTAAATAATGAAATGAAATCTCTCGCTACAGAGAGAAACCTGGGAAGATTTCAGAGTCCTTCTGTAGGTGTGGTCTCTCTCCTCCTCGGAGCTGGGTCGGCGAGGGCCCACCCCCGGGCCTCAGGGAAAAATTCTCCCGATGTGTTCTGATGCTGTTGAGCAGTCCAGAAGAGAAAAAGGGAAAAACCGAAGTCCCAGGAAACAAAATGCAGCTTTCCGTCTCACGCCGGGAAGAGAGGGAAAGAAAGAAAAACCCGAAACCGCTGGCTGAAGCAAGCAATCAGGGTGCTCCCTCCTGCTCCTGCAGCCAGAGAACGCAGAGGAGTGTAATCTCTGTGTCCTTGGGAAACTGTTTTGAAAAGTTTGTTTGGTTTTTCTTTTCTCCAGCTCAGTTTAAAGGCACAGAAAAGGCACAATATTACTTTTTGGGCATAGAGCATGATAGGGGATACACATGATAGAGTCACCCCAAGACATAGCCGTACATAATCTTCAGAAAAAGAACCAGTACTTGTTTGACATCAGATAGCCCTGTCAACTTTTCTTCCCTTTCCTGTTACTTACCAATAATCTCCAGAAGTGGTTCATGACTAGACATTATATATTCAAACATTAAACACACATTTCCACTTAAATTTTTCTTTTTTCCTCTCAAGCAAATGTTAACTCTTACAAGATTTACTTGATTTTAAGGGTCTCCAATACCCATTTGAGCTAATGTGAGTTTTTCCATTGAGTTCTGTCAAATTTCAGATGGTCTTGCACACTTAATTAATATGAGAAATTACTTATACTTTTTTGATAACTTAGTCATGCTGAGGACATAAGCATATACTGCTAATTTGATTTTCAATAAAATACTTATTGGCATAATATAGATGGTATTACTCTAAGACTGAAAAACATCATCTACAATGTCTGAATGAAAAATCAGGCTGCACATTTCTGAATCTCTATATTCAGTATCGCTCTGGTATATTGCTTTTTCTGAGGAAACACATGCCTAGAAAAACAAGATTTTAAGGTAACCTGAGAAACTTCTCAAGATGATCATAGCAGGAAAAAATTACCCACTTTCAAATGGCCACTGTGGCTTCCTGAAAGCATTCTTGTGAGTGGAAAAGTTTCAGTAACTTAAAACAAGGGGACATGGTCAATTTTGGAAGGGACGCATCTGGGCGGAAATGTTGGGGAGAACTGGCCCGCTGCTGCAGCCCGAGGTGGTTCTGGCCACGTGTAGATCAGGGCAGCTCAAGAGCTTTACAGCCTCCTAGGACCGACAGCTCCACTGAAGCCCCACATCTGAACAGGTCTTCAGTGGATGCAGGATTTGTCATCGTGTGGTGGCTAAAGATTTACCTCTAGAATTCCTGATGAGCCAAAGCCCCACATTGCTAATACTTGTTCTCTTTTGACATTTGTCATTCTCATGAATATTTTTAACTGCTCTGTCTCTTTCTGCTTTTGTTGGACTGATGATGGTAACTTAAATGCTGCTTTAGTCATACAAACAGCTTAAACTTCTTGTTTAAAGTTTGTGCTTATGCACTTCTTGTGCACAAAGAACCCTTTATAGATTATATTAACAGATAATTAAGTAGCCTTACCAAAATTGGTATAATATTTTTTACTGGGACCTCATACCTAGGAACATTTTAGCTTTGGGGTTTCTAACAGTGTGTATTCTGCTGCTTCTGGCCTGTATTGATTTCAATTGGGCAACTATTTGCTGTACAAGATAACTACATATTCAGAACATATTCATTAGTGTGAATAGTAAAGCAATTTGGTAATCATGAAAAAGCTTTCATTTAGGGAAAAAATGCTGTGGTCCTACCTCTAGTCTTGCTGTGGCTTTGCCATTAAGGGTTTAGGAAGGTCTTCAAAACTGTAGCTAAAAATCAGTATCAGTTTGCTAATAACTTGCAATACTTTTCTAGAGAACATTAATATTTTAAAAGTAGAACTTGATTCTAAACCAAATTTTTTTTTAGTGAACAGTAGATTAAAGGAGAGATGAAAAAAACTTGATACACTTGAAGGAAAAATGACTGTTCAGTATGTGTAATACTTGGTCTGACTTCCCACACAACGGCTTTTGCAATGTTATCACTGAAGAGAAGGTGCTTTAGTGTTCAACAGCTGAGGTGTGGACAGTCCTGGTCTGGGTTTGGGCAGTCAAGGAGGGAACACAGGAAGTTCACTTGCCACACGGTTTTCTCCAGAAGACATCATAACAAACCAGTGGCTGACAGAGGGAAGAAATTTTTCCTTCTCCTCCTTTCTCCTTCCTTACTCCAAGTTCCACATCACAAACATGGATCTGTATTAGTATCTGAAAACACAAACTTTCTGGACACACAGCACAAACTATCCTAATCCCACAGTGATTTGGAAGGTCTAATCTTGCTGTACCATGGTAGCTTGAAGAAAGAATCTGTGCCTTTGGGCACTATACTCATCCTTAAATTATTATTTTTGCTTACCCTAAACAAAGTACCTGCCATGTCACACAGATTAACAAATTTTAAACCTCTGGGACCAGAGCACTTACTATAGCTCTGTCTAATTTAAAAGGCTTTAACCCAATCTGGAAAAAAAAAAAAAAAGCAAGCAACAATTAACTGAATGCACATAGAGGCAGCTCATAGAAATAGTCTGTATGAAGCTGACAAAATATTTTTCACTAGTAAAATTTACATGTGTGGTAAATATCTCTGAAATGTGGGGAGATATATTTTTTAAATTATTCATTAAAAAAAACATATATTTGTAAGACTGTTTTTACCCCCAGAAAAAAACCCAAAGGATTATTTTAGGGGTTTTTGCATAACTAGAAAACATAGCAAAAAATGTTCATGTGATGTCTGTGGAAAAAAACTAGTTCCTACAGCTTGTCTTTCATAATGGACTGTTATTGCAGCCATTTTCTTCAAGGGTCTGATCATTGCTGATGAAAAAATCTTAATTATAAAAAGTGTTAATTTTTTTATTGCAATTTTTAAGAGACTTGACATAGATTGGCAGTTTACAAACTTGAAGTGACAGTTTCTGTAACACTTTCAACACCACCATGAATAATTGTCTTCCAATTAGTTATTTCCACAGAAGTGCCTGTGTCATTCATTTGGGAGGAATTCAGTTCTGCATGATGTCATTGAGAAAATGAAATTTGTTTTAATAAAGCTCTGTATTAAATATTAACAGGTAAGGGCTCTTATTTTCTGTCATGTTAAGCTGTTGTCTAAAGGAAATCCCTGGTCCTCTCTCCAGTTCTTACAAATTCTTTTTTTCCTTCCTCAATGATACTTTATTCAATAAATTACAATAAAATTCTAATAGCAGAAGTTCAAACAGAAGGATAGAGAGATTCTGTTCTAACAATTTATCCATAATTTACTGAAGATTTTGTGCCTAGCCCTCTTCTCTGATCCATAAATTAGGAACACAAAATCTGGCAACAGCACAATAAGCTGGTCCTATGATAAATTGAGAATTATGATAACTTGAGTGTTATTTCATGTCCCATTTTACCTTAAAATACTTTCATGTCTCCAAATTCAAGGAAATATAGATATCCTAATTTTCATCGTAACACTCATTTGACTTATTATAATTTTAGATCTCTTCAGATAGCTTTTATGTAATTACAACAGAACATACAAGATTTTCACATTAAGCTTTGAGCCGAACATGTACAAGATGTACCACTCATTTCCAAAGTGGTCTGACCTTATGGCAATCATATAATCCTTGAATCATTTAAGTTGGAAAAAACTGCTGTTATCATCGAGTCCAACAGTTAACCCAACAAGGCCGTGTTCACCACTGAACCATATCCCCAAGTGCCACATCCATGTCCTTTGAATGTTCCCAGGGATGAATCCTTCACTTCCCTGAGCAGCATATTCCAATGTCCAAAATGTGAAAACCCCAATGCCTGAAATCCCAACATCTGTAAAATAGGAATTTCTGATGGGTCCCTTCTCTTCACCTTGCGGGGTGACACAGTAGTGCTGAGTTTCTCTGACTTCCTGCTGTGTTTCCGGCAGCTCCGTGTGAGTGGTGCTGGATGCATGAATGTTGCCCTGCTCTCCGCAGTAAGCACTGTCCAGTGGGTCCATAGGCTCAGAGCTGAACCCTCCCATGTCTGTAGGGTGTTCTGAGTGGAGTTGCCTTTGGAGTTCAGCTGGTTTTTTTCTAACCAGCTCCTAAAGAGGGACACAGGACCATTACGTGACCAAGGATTAATTTGTCATCATCTAAAGTGCTATATTTTATAGGGTGAATTTAAATTCCCAATGTTAAGCAATAATTTAAATCAGAATGCAATATATCTTAAAGAATTCTTTTTTTTTTAATAGTCTTGATTATTTTTCTTTAGCAGCAATAATTTTTTAAAAAAACTGTTTTAAAACACAGTGTTGGAACTGGGTACACCACTGCTTTCAAATGATCGTGAAACAATAATGTGTTGTTGTTGGAAAAAATGCTTTCACCTGAAGAATCTATTCTTTCTTCAAATGCCAGCTATATTCCAACTAAAAGCACATAAGCTGAAGCTTTTATGTGTCGCCACACATATACATATCTGGGACAAACATGCATATGAACACGATACATGTATTCTTTTTATCAGATGTAAATTATTGTCACTTACTCCACTAGAAATGCAAAGTTTTAAGTGTTGCAATTAGCTTGGGGATAAAGCCCAGTACTTAAATCCTGTTGGAGAACACTGATATTTTCCCAGAACACTGTGCTTACTTCTATATCAATGGTCTAGATGTATATAAAACACACTATGTTGTCATTTCCAATGTTTTGGTTAGTTAAAAGCATAATATTTTTGTATGTGTAACTATGGCAGAAGCACTTGACCCATACTGCTTTAGGTGGAATTTCTGAAGGCCTTATTAGTATATAGTTACTTTCATAATGTAAGATCTATTCTAAAAAGATTTCTTTAAAAAACAGTTGGGAATATATTTTAATCAATTCCACCTAGCTATGTTCTTGCTGAATATTAACATGTATCATTCTGCTGCTGAATCAAAGTTGTTCTTAGAGAAAACTATTTCATCTTTTTGAAACACTTGAATGACACAAATCATTATGCTAAGTACATACAGATTCAGCCTGCTGCTGAATACCGGCCTATAGAGAGGATCAAACACTTTACCTGTCTCAAAAATAGGCCAGGTATTTCAGTTTTGATAACTGTAGATTATCAGAGTTCCCTTTCATTTGTTGATGTCTTTTCCTGTGGTGTGCATTACAGAGAGAAAATTGAGATTAATGAAAATAGCTCAGATATTCAGAAAAGGTGAAAAAGCAAGGAAAGGGATGCCAGGTTGTACTTTCTTGAGTAGCAATGTGTTTATGCACGTAAAGCAAATAATATAGCTCAGAACTAAATTGAATCAGAAATATATTGAATAAATACACTGGAGTTATACTGTTTAGTGAAGAACTTCACTGTACAGATATTTTTTAAAAGCTTACACAGAATAGTGTGCTTAGTGCACGGTTTTCTTTCCAAAGAGAAAGACAACAGAACCAAAATAACATTTTGAAGGCAGTTGAGCCACATGAAACAAAGCATTAGTTTCTAAATTTTCCCATTTACATACATATGTATATGTGTGTATATGTGAAAGGACACAATATTGTGAATCTCTTTCTTGAAAATTAAACAGTAGTTATGATGAAAGGGTAAAAATTATGAACATTTTTATTTTACTGTATCTTTCAGTCTCACAACATTATGAAAACTCCTAATTTTGATTCACTCAAATGGCTTTCTGATGTTTAAAAATTCATGGAAATGATTTTAAAAGACTTTTGAGTGGATGCACTTTTCACTAGGTGAATTGATTTTTGTTTTAATTGCTTTTATTTTTTTTCTTAATCTTAACAAAATTAGGCTCAGGATATATGATTAATGTACAATTTATACAATAAACCTGTGTTGGAATTTTTTAAACCCTAGGGTGCTAGGTAATAATTCCTTAATACTTTTCCTATCTCTAATTATTAATTAGGTTTGTTTTTGTGTGTATGTCATTTTTAACCAATAAAAAATATAACAAAATCTAGGTATCAATGTCATAGGCAGCCTTTTCCAATTCCATTCATACTTGGTGACTGGATTCCAGCACTCTGTTCATAAAATTCCTTGTTGATTGCCCCTTATATATTATGTTATACAGATCTAGCTAGGTGGGTCATGTCAAAAATTACACTCATACTGTGTGAATAACATAAATTATCTTCACTTGTAAATACCCTTCTTTTTCCACCGGCTAGTATATAACTTCTTGAATTTAAATCTGTCTTAAGTTATCCAGCACTAAATGTCGGTCTCCTCTGGTAATAATAATGACTTTATTAGGAGAAAATATAAAATACATAGAAACATGTGAGACTATAGTTATCTTCACTTTTTAGTTCCAGTCTCTAATTCCTTAAAGAGGGAGAAAGGTTTGGTGGAATATAACTGTTACAGTAACCACAGTAGGACACCAGTAGTCTGAAGAATTCGAGGGTTTTTGGGTTTTGCTTTAAGGTGATACATAAAAAAGTGAAAAGAAAAATCTTGTGCTGTTTTTTTGTAGTTTTTTGGGGTTTTTTGTTTGGTTGGTTGGTTTTTTGTTTGTTTGTGGGGTTTTTGGTTTGGTTTGGTTTGGTTTGGGGTTTTTTGTAAGTACAGCCTGAATAAGATGGCTGAAAAGCAACTGGGATCTATATGACCAAAATGGAGTGAGGCCAGCATCATGTGGGTTGGATACCAATACGGCTCAGACAGTAAAGAACTGTGAAAAAGAATGTGTAGCTTATTTTGTGCTTTCGGTAGTGACCCTCAAAAGTTGTAGGGGGTTTTATTCTCATGCTTTTAGCCTTTTTTGCTGTGATATGTCTCATCACATTGCAAAATTCTCCATAGTCTACTTCCCCACTCTTTATCCTGTCACTCCATTCCTTCTCATATTCCCAGCTAGAAGGAGGAAAGCTTTGTTTGGGCAAGTCTGCATAGGGAAGAGTGTTCTGTCAGCAACTTGGAAAGACACACATACTTGTGTATAGGTATATAAATAT
Source organism: Lycocorax pyrrhopterus obiensis (assembly GCA_014706295.1). NCBI lineage: Eukaryota > Metazoa > Chordata > Aves > Passeriformes > Paradisaeidae > Lycocorax > Lycocorax pyrrhopterus. Next base: position 124,990,287 of record JACSVZ010000002.1, read on the forward strand.
ATATATAGATATTATTTTAAATTTTTTTTTAATATTTATCTTTTCTGTAGCAGTTGTCTGATGGATATGCAGAAGGTAGAAGGATAGGGGTGAAAGTCAGAAAGAAGAATTTATAAGGGTTGAGATTTATGGTTTAAGGGACTGACCAGGACCTAGAGTAACTAAGAATGCTACTGAACCATAACCTCATTCATTATTTTGATTTTAGGGATAAACTGACTAATTACTGTCTGGAAGCTGTTTTTAAGATCCATTATAAAAATAAACTTTTAAAACTTTTCATATTAGCTGTTAATTGGTAGCTTTTAAAAAATACAGCAGTGCTTTCAGTGAACATGACTTTCTGGGAAAACTAGTCCAACTGAAGTTCAGTTGACCTAACAGTGATACAGTTATATGCTTATCTCAAGCTGCAAAAAGCACAGAATGGGACACACGGAGAACTTTGTAATCAATCAGTCTATTTTGCTGGACCTCAGTTTTTACGACCTGGCAGTCACAAACAGTTAAGGGGATTTTTAAGTTATGCAAGAGGGAAATTCTTACAAACCCATATTTTAAATCAAGGATCGTCTATAGGCACTGAGTTTCACAGTTGAAGGAATATCTTCTTATAAGCTTCCTAAGGCTTGTAAATGATTTTTTGTATGCAATTTTTCCTGCCACATCAGACATGAGGCATGTTTCAGTGCTGTGCATCTCTTCATTATGAATGGAGAAGAAATATTGGAAAAAATATGAAGAAATATTGGAAAAAAATTCTAATACTATTGAAATTGATGGGAAATATCCCACTGATTCAGAAGGTAAAGATTTTAATTTCTTTAGTTGATACTGAAAAAGAAAGAAGCCAGTAAAACAAATTTTTTGACATTTTCATCTTTGGAACTCCAAGCAGTATATTAACGTGCCTTTTTTGACAAGTTTCTTACTCTCTTTTAAAATAAGTCTCCTAAGGTCAAGCTATGCCCTTTTAGAGTATGGGATCTGCCTAAAAGAACACAAAATTCATGGCTGCAGCACTGGCAAAACAAAAAGTAGCTGGGACTTTCGTCTTAAGACAAATACCCTTTACCTTCATCCTGCACATCAGTCAGCCTCTATGCTCAGGTGAACAGGGATTCAATTATTTCCCGGCATACTGTAAATAACCCAAATCACAACTGTAATTTCTAGCCATCCACTGGCTTCTCTTTTCCTCTAATGTTGGTTTTACAGTTTTCAACAACTGTTCTCTCATTCTTCTCCTGAAAGTGAAATCTTGCTCTGCAAATATTATTTGCAACCCCAGCTTTCCTCTCCAGAAAAGCAGATAGGGTCTAACGGCAAGAAATGGCTTTTCATTGATTGTCTCTGAGCTTCCTTATGGCAGAAAGGGGAGAGTGTGTTATCCTCATAACTTGCTGGTGTTCTTGCTGGAGGCATAGAAAGGTCTGCAATACATTTAGGCAACCAGTGTGAGAACAGCTACATTCAAACAATCAAAAATAAAACCTATGAGAAGAGGAAGAGGAATAGGAAGTAAAAGTAAAAACAAAACAAAACCAATTCTGAAGCACTCTTCAAGTAATTCTGAAGCTAGGAAAACTGATGGTATATAATACCCAAGAAAATGTTCCCTCTTCCAAATGAAATGTCACGGATTAGATTTTAATAAATGCTGATATTTACTAGGCAAAATTTCTGACTAGCATTATAAAATTCATACTACATGGATGGCCTCATTTGATAATGTGTGCTTGCAAATTCACTGTGTTTGAAAAGAGAAAGCAAGCTCTGAAGCCATTTGGCATGCAAAAACAGCCTTACAAAATATGTACATCTTTTGTAGACAAGAGGGATAGATGATATTTACTTAAACTAACAGAGGTTTTTTTTTTAAACTATTAAACTTAGGAGTTTATTTGTATAATATGTAATAAAATAATAAATATCACTTAATATTTAATATTAAAACTGTGTAAATAGTTTAAACTTTAAGATTAAGAAAGAAGTCTCTGGTAGTGATTTAAAGAATTCAGTAGAAGTTATTGAATCAACAGTATTGGCAGTTCTAGATACAACCTGTTTAATTCATAATTTGAAATATGATATAAAAGACTGAAAAGAACAATAAAAAAGCAAACACAAGATGGCAAAAATAGAAATGGCTATACAAGTCTTCTTTACACAACCGTAACACTAATTGTGATTATAATACTCATCTTTTAATCGGGAAACATAATGTATTCTGCAGAAAGATGAATGGAAATTTTTATATTTCTTGCCCGCCCAGCATTTCATCCTAAAGCCCCCACACCCACTGAACACTATTTGCTCCAAAAATGATGGCTACTCTTCACCAGGTAGAAAACTCCTAAATTTCTGTGTCACTAAAGTTGATTGAACAGACTATCAAGGACTTAGGAGTACCTTTTAAAAAAATTAGAGTACACTTGGAACTTAAAAGGAAAAAAATCATTACAAGGGATAAAAAAATAATCTTTAAAGGTTTTATAGTCAATGGACTGAAAACCAGATGGGATTTTTTTTTTGTTCTGATCCAAAGTATAACCAGGCAGCAGGATCAATGAAACATAGTCTTTCCAAATACTTGAATTCTTTCTTTTAAGCCTGTTATGTTAGATTCTAGTTTTCAATAGCATTGAATAATGAATAAAACAAAAGTGATCCGATTTTTCTTTACACAAATTGCCTATAAAGCTGTTGTGGAAGACACGTATTAGATAAACTTTGAAACAGTAGGAATGTTCAAAACATCTTCTGAAAACATTATTTGCATGATCATAAAGGTCTTCTATTTCACAATTTATCATATCTAAAGCTCTTGATTTGCCAAATCCCAAACATCATGCATGTTGATGAACAAGTAGAATGCATTAATGAGGCAGATCACCCTGAAAATGGTATAATTGGTAACACCTGTAAGCTCAGAATTTCAGTGATACTGAATTTAAGAGTTATTGCATGAATCATACATAATTTATTTAAGTCCTTAGTGAATAATAAAATCTAAGAAGGTAAAATTTACATACAGATTTGTATTAGAAGAATTACCAGTTCACAGAACCATAAAATTTGTGTTTGCATCACAATATCAGTGTTTTCCCAGAGAATCAGCATTTTCCCAATACATGATTGGAAATATAGTTCTGAATCTTCTGAAATGACAGCTAATAAGACTTAACTTTTGTATATGTATATGGGTTTAAATCTTCTAAAACATTAAATATGCAGCAATTGTAATATTTAAGCATTATGTTTTCCTGTGGATCAATAAAAGATGAAATAATTTTTAGAAACCCTAGAAATAAAGTTTAGTAAAACCATTATTCAACTTGAATGCAGAGGTATAATATCACTGTCACTACTGGAATTTGTTTCACAATGACAGCCCTGAGACCAAGAGAGTGGGAATTCAGGGCTTGTTCTATTTTAAATCCTTAGAGATTTGCAGGATATCAGAGCAAATAAATTAACATCTCTTGCTTTGAATTACTTACTGATATGTATAGATAAAATATTTCTGGCCTGAAGGGTTTTACAGCACATGAGTCATTCATGTGAAGCTTTGGGGGGGAGAAGTAATGTTTCAGAAGGAGAAAGTACTTCGTGTAGAAACACTTTCATAAAGGGATTATACTCTTATCCGCTTGAAAGCGGCCTTTGTTTCTAAGGTAATTTCATTTGGTATTCTAATCCTTTCAGGTGGTGATGTTTGCTTTGCCTTATTGAACCTAGAATAGGATTTTTGCATGCTTTCTTGATTTTTCTAGCCATTAAAACAGTCTGTGCCAGTAACTTGGCATAAAACTAGTGTTATCCTGCCATACTGTTCCTTGCATATTCTTGTGAAGCTCAGCAGATGCCTTCTGTAGTTTGCTTAAAGTGTGGCTGCAGTTGCAAAAGTGTCACCATGTGGAAGAGCAGTTTGAGAACAAGTTGCCATAAACAAAGGGTGTAAAGTTGGTAAAGCTATCTCCTTGGCTCATTCACATCAATTCCAGGCAAAACAGGCTGATAAACTAGATAACTACAAAAGCGTAATTGTTATTTTTGCTACTGATGTGAAAGGTATGCAATAATTCAGTGGAAGAGTGGATTTTGTACCAATTGCATAGATTATCTGAGGCTATTAGTTTTTTTATTATGGTTACTTAATTGAAATTTTCTAAAGTTATTTCTCGTCCATTTTGTTCATTTGTTTAATAACATAGACTGGAGATGCAGAAGCCAAATCTCGAAATACATTTCAGTGATCATTTATAACGTTACCAGTGAAGGTGAGCTGTGACCACCAAGTAATCTTTAATGCTGTTAATGTGCAGCACAAGCAATATGATAAGAAAATCAGTAAACTGTGAAAGTTAACAATCAGAAAGATTATTTACCTTTCATGAGGAAAGGCTCCTACTTTGATAAAACATGGCTAAGAAAAGTTTTGAAACTTTCTTTAGCATGAGTTACTTTGAAAGCAAAACTGCAAGATAAACACAGATGGTGGTAGGATTTTTCTTTTTTTTTTTATGCTGCAGTTTCGCAGAAGAAAAAGAGCTTTGAATGGAGGGTGGATGGCACCATTTTTCAGCTTTTGTTCACCTAGGCTTGTTCTGGTTGTTCTCTGAAGATGTTTTAGGTAGTTTAGCAGAGTTTTGAACACAGTCTTTTTTGATAACTTGGGGCACTTGGCCCTTAAAGCACAGCTACTTGGTGAGTTATGCTTGTCCCTCTGCCCACACATGGCAGGAGTCTCCCTTTGCAAGAGTTCAGTCCAGTGGGAGACTTTCCATATCACAAATTGGACAGGAAGGAGTACAAAGTAGCAGTAAGCAGATCATTCTCTGAACTGACCTATAAAGGGTACATTACTGAGCGTGTCCTAGTAGAATGCAAGGTAGATTCACAAATGCATCTCTTTGTCAACCTGATATGTCTCTGATATGAGATAGAAATTGCCAACACAGGCTGGATAATTTGAGTGAATGTAGTTTCATTTAAAAGGAGAAAAAGTGTGTGTTTGAGGAGAAGAGGTGAGCATGTCAAATTAGAATTGCCAGAAGTTAGACAGTGTTTCTTTTACCTCCCTTTCCTCCATAGAAAGTCCAAGGATGAGGTCATTCATCCTCTGTACTCTTCATGTTATTCAGACCATTTTCTGCATTGGGTTTGGTTGCTGCTAGGAATCCCTTTATTTCATGAGTTAATCATGGAGGGTGGAGATGGTGACTCCTTCAGGATAGTAGACTAAACAAACTTGAGAAGCAGTCCTTCCTCAGCTGCTCAACTTATTTCCACCTCACAGAATTACATTTAGTTCTCCATTTCATAGACTTCAAAGCACAGACCAGATTCTCAAATGAAGCTTCTTGCCATCAGCACTGACGTTCATTTTCTTGACCTGCAACAACATGGATGAAGCCTTTGCTGTAAATAAATGAGGGGGTTTTTTTGGACGTTACTCTTTCAACATGTGATTTGTCTACATTAGCATAAAAAGGCATGAGACTTGAAGATTTGGACAGGCACAGGGACAAATGCATTTTCAGTGAATCCCCATTTTGTAGCTATTCCTCAGTCAAGACAAATTCAACTACGCTTTCTGCACTGGAGTCCTGAGGAAGAGTCTTTCTCAGGACTCTTAGCCTTTGCTCCTAGCACTGCCAGCTAATTTCTACTATCTAAGCAGAGGGAGAAGAGGCACATTTCAATTTTATGTATGTAATGATAATTCTACTCAAATGTCTCAAAAGTAGGGGCTAAAAGTTCACTTAAAATTAATCTTACTAGAGCTATCTATGGATTAATATATTTATCACAAAAGATCACCTTGATGCTAGAAAGGACTGTTCTGTCAAATGATTGTGATTTGTGTCTGATCCTGAATAATTTCATAGTATTTCTGTATTTAAAATATTTGTCTCTGAACAGCATTATTTACAATGAATGCTATTTAGATTTTTCTCACATGTATCTGTAGTCCCTGTTAACAGATGTATAGAAAGGTTCCTTATCCTTTCAGGATTCCAAGAAATATATACAAGAATGGGGAAATAAGACCTGAAAAAATTAAGCGACTTGCCTTTTGAAAGTCTTTGATCTGAAAACCTAATTCACGTGTCCCAAGTCTTATTCAGAAACCCATCCTCTTTCTCCATAATTAAGCAGACTTCTGCATGTACCTCATCTTCAGAATACATTAATCAGCGAACAGTTTGCATGAGTTAATACTCTAAATGTATACAAAAGTGTTAACTACTTTGCTTTACTACAGTTGAGTCAGACTCAGATAATAAGTACTTCAAAACTTAAAAATTCTTCTTCAGTTTGCCTTTATAGCAAACAGTGCTATATATCTACACCTTTACTAGTGTTGTTTAGGAAAATGCCGGTTTCTGAGGGACTTTCATCACAAGTGTACTATTCTCCAAAAGTAAGATTTATACTCTCATTATTGAGGTAGAAATGTACTTTTTTCAGCAGCCAAGTTTATGAAAGTATGCTATTTTCCCATTTTGTAAAAAAAAGAAAATTGCTGAAAATACCATCTGAAGTATATGATCTGATGCTACACACAAAAAAAAATCTAATTACTCACTCTCATTAGTTCAAAGTAATCAGACTATCTGTGCACCTATGTTGCTAATCAGAAACACAGAAGAATGAACTCATTATTTACCAGCAATGCAGAAGAACATGGCTGAAGTCACCAATTTCCCTGAATGTGTGACAGGCTTTTTAGTTCAGAACCTCTCTCTCCGTCTCCTATTCACACTTGTGGATAAGTGGTTAAGATGAACTAAAATAAGTCAGAAACCAGCTTAGAAGGCAGATTCTATTTGATGACAGTGCTGGCTTGTCACTGATATCCCAGACAAATCAACCATGCATTTTAGTAGTAACTATCTTATAAAGAGGATTTGCTGAAACAGGAAAATACGAAACCTTGATCCTCACAGTGAAATGACATAATAAGTGATTTTTTTGCCTGGTCCTAAAGAGTGAAAAAATCTCGTTAGGTAAGTGTCATCATAACATGTCATCATAACATGCATTTCTGTGCATTTTCTTGACTTTCATACTGTGTTCTAATTGAATTGCACCTTCTTATAGCTATTTTAAGGATCGATACTTCTTCACAGGGGCAGGATGAATAAGAATCAATCTGAACACTTCAGCTCCTTCATCAGGAATTGCTTCAAACAGCAGCTCTTTCTCTGTAGTAATCGGTGTGATTCTGTTAGCAGCATCAGTCACTGACAACAAGACACCTGAACTGTGTTTCTTTCCCTGTTCGTTGGGATCTTTCATTGTTACAGGGACCAATATTCTTTCTTATAAGGTCAGAAAAGATCCATAATAACTTTTATACCATTATATTTTAAACTCTAGACTTCATTAACACACTCTTCAGCTCGTTCACTTTCAGACTCTTTCCTGCTTATGAATTATTCAGGGTATATTTCACTTGAGGTAAATAGTTTGATTTGAAGGTTTTTGTATCTGGATTTAGATGCAATGAGAAGAGTAAAATGCTCAGAATTTTAAGTGAGGAGAATTGCACAGGCTCAGGTATTAAGATGGAAGACATTTGCTGTTAGTGCTCTGGGGCTGCCATTGAGATCTCAGCACAGTGCTATTTGTCATTCTGAAGTAGGTAGGCATTATGATGCCTGGAGTATAAAACAGCCTTTACATGGTGTCGAGTCCTGAAGCACTTTGAACACTCTAATCCACTTCTGAGTTAACAGAACATTTTTGGTTTTACAATCTTTAAAGTTTCCCTTTTCAGTTAACCCTGTCATCTTGTTATTAATCATCGTTGTTTTCTAGAATTTTATGTACCTCCTCAAATACATTTCTTAATGTTTTGCTTCAAAGTTGTGGTGATGTTACTGAGATGAGCTTTAGCTTTAATCATCTAGTAGAGATGAAGTTCCAGCAAAATTAATATTAATTCTGCTCATGTAAAGAGGAATACTGCCTTGTCCTACTAACAGGTCAGCCTTATTTGGATGCTGCACCAAAGTATGACGTCTGTACTTTGTCTCCTTCACTCACTTCTGTGTAGTATCATATTAGTGTTACCTCACGGAGAAAGCTGAAATGAAAGAGTAGCTGTTTCCCTGTGGCTGTTTTCAATGTATGTCTGCAGTCCAGTAGTCAATATTAGCTTGGCACAGCAAAGCAAATTCTTTTAAATGCTGATTATCTTCTTGCATCTGGGAAGCTAGTGTACATACAAAGGGTCAGTTCAGAAGCTATATGTACTGTAGGTTGTCAGTTCATTGAATCTCAGTTTCTGTTCTTCCAGTGGCTGAGTAAACATTTCAACCATCAGTGACCATTTTGCTGATTGAATATTGCTATATATAGTATTATATAGACTTTAGTCAGAGAGTACAATTGTGCAGTCAGTTGAATTTACAGTGCTTTTACAGGTGGAGTTGTTAGCATTAATGAAGTCCATTAAAATCACGCTCTTCTCCTGCCAGGCAGCACAGTCTGCATGCTCTGGCTGATGCGTCACTCGCTGAGACGCAGCGATGGAGTCGGTGTTATGGAACAGGCACTTACTGCCCGTGAACTGACAGCAACCCCAGCTCAGCTGCACGTGCTGGTGCTGTGCTAGGCACAAAACTCCCCTCTGGTGCCGTGGTGCCATGCAAGACAGCTGGAGTGAAGGGAAAAGACTCGCTCAGATCAAGGTGTTAGCACTAACTTCAGAGAAATGCAGGCCATAATTTTGATTCTTTAGAACAGAGAATCCTTAAAAGGCAGGACATAGTTGAGGACAGTTTTGTCAGGTTTATCTATTTGTCTATTTATTTAACTCTGCTTCTTAATTTTCATATGATGGAACATAAATATTCCAGATCTAATTAATCTAAATTAGCTTAGCCCAAAAGTTAAGTTGCTGTGATCTCTGCTAAAAAGCTTGTTTTCTTGTACAGCCACCCAAAGTTGTTATTTTCATTAAAATGTTCATGCTCAGTAAGGAAGTATAATAGATCAGTGGCAGAGTGATTGCTTGTGCTAGCAGTAGCACATTGAAGTTATATGACCTCTCATTAATCTGTACTTTGATAAGGTCCTGGAGTGCTAGGATTAATGACATTCTCCTGTAAATTATTCAAATCCCTGCCTGTGCACAGACTAGCTCTTTGGAGAAACACACAAGTGATACTGAATCTTTTACTGCCTTGGAGAATAACTACAGTGGTCCAGAGACAGAAATTTGCTCATCTGTATTGTGGATCATGTAAATTGCCTAAAAACAGGCGGATTTTATTTCCTCATATTATATTTTCTGCATGTGATTTTACTTCTAAAAGTATTCTATTTATGCAAAGGCTGCTTTTTCTATTGCCCCATCCTTTTCATTTTATCTTTTGGACCCCCATACAGCACGCTGAGAGCTATGTACCTAGGCTAGCTTGGTGACATTAATTTCATTTGGTCCACAAGGCTTTCCTGGCTGCTTATGTTTCCCTTGTGCCACATCAGACTCATCAAATCCTATTTTTCCTCTTGGCTCCTTTCTGTCAGCTTGCATTCTTCTGAGTGTTGTCTCTTCAGCCATATCTCATGCCATGCAGTGCTTTCAATTCTTGTTACCAACATTACCTCCCCTACGAGGATTATAAACCCTGCTCCTGGTGCAGCAAAACTATGTGGATTTCATGGCAAGGGCAACCTTTCTCTATGGAAAAGAAAAACGAGCATGCCACTCTCACATTTTAAGATCTATTCCAGAAATTCATGGACCTGAATGTCAGAGGCACTATTAATGTTTCTGGTACAGCCCTATATAACAGCTCACAGAATTACTTCCTCAGTCATCCCTCTATACAGCTGAGTAAGCTCTGATTAAAAGGTATCCTAGATCAATTTATGGGAAACAATCCATCTAGCAATGGAGTTTTCCATATCCTTTGACCATTATTGATTAAATGTTTATCAAGTGTTCAGCTGGGAGTCCAACTCCTACTCGTGACTTTCACAGCTGTTTCTTAGACATAAGAAAAATTGTATTTTCTAGTTTTAGACAGCACATTTCTATGTACTACTGTGTGCCATATTTATATCACTTGGATTTTTGTCAGGTCAGAAGCAAGTCCTTATACATGGCAAGCCAATGATAACCTATTTAAATTTTTCCATTTTTTAAGTGTAAAAACCAGATGCAGTACAGACTGTTGTCTCAGTGCTGTACACAGAGTCATCCTGCCTGAAAATGTCTTTTTTCAATATTGAGGAATTGCATTAGCCATTGTTGCAGTAGCTTTTTGTTGACAGTTAGTGTTCAAAAGAGGAAAGCTCAAACAAATCCAATTGGAAAAATCATCAGAAAGTGAACTTCCTGCAGTGGAGTGCAGGGTTGACCAGCATCAGTTGACAGACCTACCAGGTTTAGGAGTGTTTTTTCCTCAGCACAACACCATGCCCAAGTTCTACAGATAGCTTCTACCAATAGAAATCATCCTTTAAATTGGCTGTGGATGGTCCTAAGGCTGCTGTTCTGTTCTGGTTGTGAGTATCACTGTACAAGAAGGGATGGCTCCCCAGAGACTCTCCCTCAGCTATCATCACTGGGCTGCTCTGCACTATCCCTCAGTACACATTATGGACTAATCCTGTGCTGGGTTGTGTTTTGGCAGGTGGCATGAGTGCTGTCTATGCTGCTTCTCAGCAGTTTGCAAAGCACTGCTATACCTTTATCCAGTCCACAGCAGAATGACCCTAATGAAGAGGTTCACAAACCTTATCTCTATTGTTCTCCTTCCTACAACATTTAGACTGCTACCAGTTAAAAGGGGTTACTTTTTACTCTTGATGGTGTATTAGTACTGGAAATAAGGATCGAAAATTTTAATTTTGTTGTCACATAACAATCTTTAGAATTAACCACTTATGTTTGTAAATGTTGCTGGTAGACTTTGTATGCCAATACCTTTGGAGTCCTCAGTGTTCTATAGTGTATGAGAATATTGTTGTTTACTAAGCTCATACTTCTCAAATTATATTAGCCTGTTTTAACAACGCAAAAACAGATTTCAGGAACTTTGCTTAAAATCTTTTATGGCAGTTTGCCTTTGAAACTGCTACAAAATTGTAATGGCTTTTCATTTTGATTTGCTGGCAAGAAACAAGTTGACTGCCCTTTCTTTGAAAAACTTAAAGGCTGAACAGAAAATTATTTTGCTGACACACTAAATGCTTTCTGCAACTGAACTGATTTTCTTTGGTAATAAAAGTTGATTGGTATAATGAAAAAATGTTTTATGTAAGCATCACACCACTGCACCAGTGCAGCTCTCCAGCCGTCTCTAAGATGCTCAGGCCACACTCATTTGAATCAACAGGCTTATCCACATAGTACAAGCTCAGAACAGAAAATTTCAGCCTCAAATTATTTCTGTTTGATTATGTACCCAGATAAGGGAATAGCATGTTAACATACTCTCTGAAATGCATGTATGTGTATATATTTGCATAAAGAAATGCATATATTCACACATAAACAGACATTTATATATTATTTGTACTTTTTAATTTATGTTCAGCAGTCTAGTTTCAATTTGACTGGAAGCCTGTGGCTGTTTTTTCACTGTTAAGTGGTAGTTAGTGGACTGCAGTTTCTGAACAAGTTTTCTGAGAAGCAAAAATGCCACTGTTACACTTCCCAGAGTAAGGCAGAAGAGTTTGCCATTGCACAAACTACTGCTGTTTTCTTCCTGAAACTCAAGAAATCACTGATGCTTTATATTACCAGCTCCATACCATCTAACATAAACTTAAGCTAAAGATAGATGCCTTGATAACTGCCTGTTCACTAATGACTTCTACTGAAGCAGCTTAATATCGCTATTCATTCATTTATTTAGAAACGCCTCTTTTTTTTCTACAGCCTTCTTTATCTTCTGTTACTGAAGCATTTAAATCTAAGAACTTGTACTCCAATATGCTGTAATTGAGTTTAAATGTTAATTTTCCCAATTTCCTGAAGTATATGGTTAAAAGGATTTCATGTCTTAGAAATAATGATATTTCTTTTCACTGGAACAGTAGAAAATTCTCATTGTGTTTCTGTTTCAAGTAACCTTCTTCATTTACATACTAACATCTCCCTCATTTTCTTTATCAACCTGATGAAATTCCTCAGAAATCCCCACAAAAATCTACAGAGGGTTCCCCTCGCCTGAAGCTGTAGAGCAGAGGTACCTGATACTGGCCTCAGTTCCTTTTTTTGCTTGAAATTTACCTTAGATTATTTGATTCTGCTTTTTTATTTGCTTAGTTTATTATCAAAATAATTTCTGCTGTGTTTGACCCCTTAGAAACACCAAAATGGAAGGATTTCCAGAATAACAAAGTCTAGTTCCTTACCGCTGTTACAACTCTCTTAGCCTGTTAATAAAGCTGTTAAAATCAATATGTCTGTTGCTCAAGGAGTTTTGATTTATTCAGGATTCCAGATTAAGCTTCCCTTATCCATGTATGCTGTCTTTTGGAGTTGTTCCTGTTTACAGCTAGTTTCTGCTTCACAGGAGAAGAGAAAAATGCCTGCAGGAGCTTAAGAGGGCTTCTTAGTCCCATGAATTTTTCACAAACCCCATAGATTTTACTCAGAGGGCCCTGCCTTTCATAAACTTAATTACTCTCTCCACCTGCTGTGAGGGGTCAGATGTGCTACTGCTATTATTTCACCCTTTCTAGGGGACAGAGCACTTCTGAGACTTTCTGTAGCTGCACAGTGAATTTGTTTGTTTTTCATGCCGGTCACACACAGTAGAAGGCTCCTTTAAACAGGGCTGGCAGAAGTCCATGCTGTCCCTCACTGTGGGAGCAATTAGCTCTATTATATAGATAACCACGCTCATAGAAATGAGGTATGGGTACCATTACATGTCCCTGCAACATTTGTTTAATTGCTAAAGCACTTGTTTATGCACTGCTTTGTTGGGAGAAAATGTATTAAACTATAAAACAATGATCTGTCAGGTATAAAGCCTGCAACCTTGAGGGGATCATTATGGGGCTCAGATCAAAAGAATTTAAGAAATTTTGTCATATATCAAATGTCTGAGACCTGAGCTTCATCTTGATGTTAGCTGTAAGGCAGTTTTATGGACTGTCAGCATGAAGAGAATATTTACATATTTTTATCAGCAAGTAATTGTTTTTTTATCATTTGTGTTTTCTGTCTTCTTGTATTACACTATATCATGTTGTTCATAAGAAATTGCAGTACTGTCATGTTAAGTGGCACTGCTATGTTACCTCAAAGCATCTGATTTACTTCCTTACTGTTGTTTGGTAGAACAATGAAATTAATGAATTGTGTTCAAGCCAGTGGCAGCTTTGATGCTTTTTAGCTGGCAGATATACCAACAAAATTTTATGGTAGATGTGAGTATGCAAATATGTGTAATGTAGTGGAGGTTTAACAGATCATGTTGTACCAAAAAAACGCCTAGCATATGTTATTTATTATCAAGCTAAAACTAACTAAGAAGAATAAGTAAGTGTCATACAAAAGCAAAGATGAAAAATGTTCAATACCTTGTAGCTTTCTCCTATATATTTCTTTCTGAGCTAGCCTTGATTATCACATGCCTGTTCCTGCACAGGCAGTGAAATCACCACTGAAGGCGACTGCTCAGGTTTATATGGAAATTCAAATACCTGTGGCATGTTGTGACCCTTGAATTTCACAATTCCTTCTGGAGACAAGTAGGAGAACTTTGCAAGGTCGTTTCAAGGTAATGGCCATTCTTCATCATTCTGCAGAATGGATTTTAACAGGGTTTATGAAGTTTTAACCCGGGATTCAAAAGTCTGTACCCTAGATAAGAGCTGTCTCTGGCTCAAACCTTATTAAACTAAAAGTTATTCAGTCCTGGAAGTGTGCCAAACTCACATCTTATATTTTGTGTGCAATAACCTACGTATGTATTGATAATGAGATACATTTCTTTGCCTTACCTTTATGGAGTGCACATAATTTTACTTGGCTTAAGGCAAACAATAAATTTACTGCTTTATGATTTTTGATAAACCTTTGAGAATCATAAGGTGCTGTAGTCAAGTAATCTGGCCGCTATTATGTGGCAGTTGCATCTGCCTTATCTTAAGCTGTTGTTTAAGGCTGAACGTTATTTATTAGTAATCTGTTTTCCTTTGTTAATCTGTGTTTAGATGCCAAAATTTAAAAAGTGGAAGAAATATCATATTTTCTGTCCCTATGGGCTTGCTAGAGCAATCGACACTCTGTAAGTAAGTTTAAGCTTCTGGAAATTAAAACAAGACCTTAAGTCTAAACTAATTTTCTAAATTATTATCTTTAATTTAAGAATATTTTACTATGTGATTTTTTAAATATTGATTGTTCTTGGGAAAGTTGAAACAGAAGTTACTTCTACTGGAAATCTAAACCTTCCCATACGAAAGGCATTAAGTTATTTCAGTCTTATTGAAGCATTATATCTGAATTCAATTAGTGCTTGAGGTTTGAGTATAAAATAGCGTTTTCAATCTGTCTAAAGGCAGCTATTTATGCTAATGAACTTTGAAATGGAAGAAGGTGGTGCAGTCACTTATTGAGGAGGGCTAAATATGAGAATAAATTTTTAAATTATAGTATGTTCTGCTTTAGAATCTGTTGTTTTAAAATCTAATCTGAAGACTCTAAACCACTGGTTGAAACTCCAGCACACTTCTGGAACATTCAAATAATTTTCCATGTTGGTCTGTCACACAGATATTGATCCTGGCTGCCTCTGACACTTTAAAATCTAATGAAGTGATAGTTCAAGGTCTTGTAGCTGCAGGCTATTCCTTCCAATATGTCATAATTTTCCTGCTTGGTTTTAAAGTTACCTGTATCTATTTGTCATTTTAGGTCAGATGACCTTGGACTATCAAACTCTAAGCTGTTGAAATGAATAGTCCTTTGAACTGTACAGTGGCTTTCTCAGAACTTTCAGCATTGATGATATTCCACTTTGCTCAGTGTGACTAACTTTCTTTGACTGTATGTTTCACTTGTGCAGATATGAGCTTTAAAAATTTATTACAGACTTTCTTCAATCCAAAATATAAAAGTACTCATACATAACCTGGTTCTGAGTTTTTTATCATCTTTTTCTTCTCCGCTCACAGTATGTTGTTTTAGAGAACTCTCAATAAATAGCAGTAGTCAGTGTTGGTATAAACTGTCTATTTGGTGTTGACAAATGACCCCAGATATTCCTTACAGCTGGGTATCTAAGAGCAACTCATTCAAACAGCTTTTGGAGGTAAAATTATAACTGGGGAATACTGTCACATGTACCTGAGGCTTTTCTAGCTCTATAAGCTTCTTGTTATGCTTTTATAACAACCATGCATGAATTGAGCTGAATTTGTTAGCAGAAATCTCTTTCTGCTACTTGGAAGCCACTTGGACTTCATGACTTCTGAGAGCTCTCTGACAAGGGAATTGGAGATACTCTGTCTGCTATAAAAGCTGACTGAAGTGCTGCAGCTACAGGGCAAACCTTCAGGCCTGCAGGCATGTTTTTTCAGCAGGAGAACAAGTGCTTCTCTATGAGGTCATACCTCATCTGTATTACAGGGTCTTCCTTATACAGAAACAAACGTTTTTGGTTCTACGTGAACAAATTTTCCCTATGTCGCAACACAAGCTTCCAGAAACAGGATACTCTGGACACAAAATTGCTTCCCCCAGACTGCTCATCATTTCAGTGAAGTAAATCTTTAGGCTGATCTAGAGAAGCTGGGACATAGTTTTTAAGTGGGACAGTCCAATAAAATGAGCAAATACACCTGAATAATAGATTTGGTGTTTTTTATAATAGTGGTATTTTAAGTTATTCTAGGAAATGTCACACACTATACCTTCATGGCTTGTTCTGAAGTAATTGATCAAGTAAGACGAGTCTTGGTCCATTAATCCTGCGTGCTTTGGAAGCCACAAAGGACAGATGAAATTAGATATTATTCTTAGACATTTGTACAAGATAGTGCTGGTTGATGACATTTTAAGCCATGCAATACTGGTGGCCATTTTTTTGGATGAACTCTCCCAGGCTGTCCTACCATGATCAATCAAGCCACAACCTGAACACGTAATCATTAGGAAAACACAGCTTAATTACTTACCTATTAGTCACAGATTTTTAGGCAGAGTGAGTGTCTAGGAGGCCGCAGACAGTAAAGAATTGCTCGTACTGTTGTTTGGATGTCAGTAGCACAAATGTTGTCCTAGTGTGTGTGCAAGACTGTGCAGGCCAGGGTGAGGGCAGAGCATTTTTCCCAGGGAGGGGATCCTCAGCCTCTCTGCCTGCCAGAATCAATGTCTGCAGTGACAAAGCAGTCCTTCAGAGCAGGTGTAGGGAAGTTAGCCCAGGGCATGGCCCTGTTTCTATACTGCCAAAAATGCAATACTTTTTAAAATATCCTGGTGAAGGGCATCATCAATGCTTTGATATGTTTACCTTTCAAACTGGGTCAGGAAGTAAACCATGACTGATATTTTGTTGTGTATTGACTGGTAGCCACTATTGATTTCTCTGTTTGTCCTTGTGACAACTCAGGTTTGCACATTTTTAGATCATGGGATTCTGTTCAACTACAAATGATTGCATTTTCTGATGTTTGGGTTTTCTTCCTCTAGACTTTAGTACCTTAACAACCAAGCTATCTTCTATGTGAATGTGTATTTCAAGAATAGACACTTTAGGAAGCTTGTACCTCTATAACCAGTTCTCAAAGTATTTTCTTAGAACTATGATGCAGTGCAAAAACAATAATCATGGTGATTATCATAAAATACAATATAGGCTGAAGAACAAGCAGCTACATCTGCTGTTCTGCTTGTTGGCTCAAGAGTCGAACATATTCTATAGCTTACAAAGCAAGGCAATGCAATAATTTCTTCCTCCAAGTGTATAGACACCGGTGAACATTTGAATTAGGGATTTACTTTACAACTGTGCTAATAAAGCTATTCTAAATAACAGTAGTTATTGGTGCATTTTTATTTCTTTAGACTAATTAAAAAAATTACACCTCTTTCATGAAAAATGCTGAGAAACACACAAATGTCCTTATTAACATCTCTTAGGTCTTTGACACGACCTTGCTGAACTCATATTCATTAATGAGGGAAAGGCAACCTTGGAAATGTTAAAGCCTGTTAAACTAGACCAGCCTAATAAGGTTGTGTGTAAACTACAAAAGACTGAAACTTGCAACTAGTGAGAAGTTAAAATCACTGGCAGAGCAACACTTGCCTGTGGCAAAATAAAAACTTTACTGTTAGTGTTATAATCTGTACCATCAGAAGATGGAAAGATATAGTATCTCATAACTTAAAAGAAAGTTTGTATATTGTCACAGACCCTTAATGGAAAAGAAAATTAGCAAACTATTCAGCTAGAATAAAGAAAATCAATTATCCCATTGCAACGACTAATTTCCTGACAATGTAATGCTTTGTATTTAAAAAGAAACATCTTCCTCTTCATCAAGCATAATTGAGAAAAGCTATTACTAGAAAATATTTCTAGGAAATTGTTTCCTAATTCATGAGTCCAAGTCTTTTTGGACAAAAAAAAAAAGCAGAAAAACTAACAAAAAGTGAACAGTCAGATGTCTGAGTGTGATGAGAGAGAGGATAAATTTCGGCATAAATATGTCTTGCATGCTTTCTGCGTAATGTCTGGATCATAGATATAAGGAATTATTTATTTTTCCCACCCCTTTTGCACTTCTATCTTCTGCTCTTAAGCTAAACAAGAAAGTGCTTTGGAATAAAAGTCTGATCTTAAAATGTTTTCATAAAGTTGTGTAGCCTTATCCATGAAACAAGTTTAATCATATATGTTCTATTTTTATTCATCTAAAGGAATGCAAAAAATTTGACTACTCTCAGCATTGCTCTGGAGTACAGAGTAGAAAGAAACCAATGCAATAAAATGGTATTAACAAATGACTTAATTTCCACAGAGTAAGTATAAATAAGGCCTTAGGCATTTTTGTTTATTTTCTGTTTCTAGGACTAGCCAGCTAGAGCAGGGGGACAGAAATTAATATCAAATCCAGTTCTTATGTTTTTATCTTCATTTTATTGATCCTAAATAAGCTCAGTATACTTGGAGGATGAATTCTATTAAGCAGAAATAATCAAGGGATTTAGAAAGGCATTCTTGGACAAATCTCACATTTTCACTAATAATTCATAGTCAGCATGGAGATTACTGAAACAATCATAAGAAATATGACTATTACTTGCACAAGAGAAGGAACAAGACAGGTCCTTGGTCTTAAATTGTCATGATGTCATGGTATTTATTAGAGGAAGTATTTCACTTTATCTTACAGGGTAAGATAAATACTATTTTTTGAGTGTTTTCTGTCTTTAGAGGAGGGAAGAGAGATGAGGAAGAAAATATATAGGGAAAAGATATAAAGGGGAAAGAAAGTTCATATAGGGAAGAAAAAATTCCTCATATTTCACTGATATTAGGAACTTGGACAAGATGACCTCCACAGGTCACTTCCACACTCGACCATTCTCTGTCTTTCTGCTTAGAAATGAGGAGCATAAAATGAGATCCATAATTTTCATTTATATGCTAACTTCTTTTAAACAGAAATTATTCTTTACAAAATAATGGTCTGATCAATAAGTATTTCAGATTAAAGACATGGCACATATTTGGACTCACTAAGAGTATGTCCAACTAGCATATTTTCTGAAATGAATCAATTCAATGGAAATATGGGTAGCCTAATATAAGGATGGAATTTATTTTTTTTCAGAAACCTCTGCTATTAGCTAGTCTTGGCTACTGGAATAGACAAGCTGGTATAAATCAGTAAAGCAATTTTATTAGGACCTTGCAATATAGGAGCAAGATGAGAGCTGATGTGCTTCAGATTAGGTTACTTTTTGCGCGTATTTAATGTCTTCCCTATCTCCTGACTGTGGTAAATTATAGCACAGAGATGTTTATTTAAAGGTTTTAAAGTTGACAATGGAATAAACCAAGTACATTGAGAGGGGATAGAACTCATAAAGGTATATCCTACCTAAATTACCAGCTTTTGTCATGTATGACAAAGGAGCAAGAAGATATGGAATGAATCAAGATATTCTTGTGGGGATGAGAAGTGCATATAAATAGGTTTTATTGTTCCTCTGAGTCGGAGGACAGTGCAAGCTGGTTATCGAGGGACTTTGTGCACATGTTTATATTGTTTAATAAACAGAATTATATGGAGAGGAAGCTGGCAGCTGTCCTTTTTTTCCCTTCCATCCATAAATCTGCCACATCACTGAATCTGACAAAGTGAAACTCTCTAGCTTTCAGTTTGTGCATAACACTGTTGCCAAACTTCATAAAGATATTTTATGGCCTGTTGAAGTACTAAGATGCTAGACTTCATGAAAAATGAAGTCTCTAAATAGATTGGAACTATATCACTTGAGGAGTTTAAAAAATATCACTGAGATTCACAGCTATTAGTGACAACACTGGGGAAATCTCACCCTGCTTATAACATAGTTCTGTTACAAAATATCCAGGCACACAGTGTCACTAATGATGAATAATTTTCACCCAGACACCAAATTATGGTATCTAGGTCCAAACTGGTTAAGTCATTTAAATTTACTTTGTATGACAAAAAAAGTAGCAGCAAAGACTTTTTCACTGCTTTGGTCTGTGTGAAATGCAGGGTATGAGGTATGGTTATCCATCAGCACAAATTCACCAAAGCAGGAGATGCTATAGACCTGTGCTTTCTACTGGTCTCAGACTTCCCTAGCTTTTCCTTTACAGATAGCAGCTTCGCACCATCCAGCAATGAGCTGTCTCAGAAAGATGTGATCAAAAGCTCAAATCCCCAAAGGGTGAAATCTTGAATTATCTTCTGAAATTTCCTTGTATGCAACCGCATGAGTATCAGGACTTTCACAAGGGAAGGAATAAGAAAGCACATTTGGGGAGGCAGTACTGTGATTCTTCCAGTATATCTTGCCTTAAACACTGTAAAACCTCACCAGTACTATCTTTGTTGCTCTTTCATGGTCTCATAACTCCATGATCCATCAGTCCAAATTATCCAGCACTGATTTCCACTCCTCCATCCCCCAGATACATGTTTCCAATATATAACCATTGCCGGAAGTCCAACTTTGCAGGAAGTTCATCGAGCATTCACCTCTTCAGGAACATGCACACAACAAAGCAAAAATTTTTTTGGTTTTTTTGTGTTGTTTTGTGTTGTTGTTGTTGTTGTTGTTTGGTGGGGTTTTTGGGTTTTTTTGGGGGGGGATGTTGTTTTTGGTTTTTTGGTTTTTTTTGTTTTCACTCAAAGCATTTTTTGCTTCAAGCCCACTGTGCACGAGAGTCTAATTCTTCTCTTACTTTCCTGTAGGGAGATTCCTACTCTAGGATATGGAATCAGACAATCCCAAATTTATCAACCATCTGAAACATGTTTTTCCATCCTCGCCTTCATTCTCTAATGTAACTATTTCTAGACAAATTTGTTCTTGATTCTTCAGTAATCTGTGAAATACTAATGTGGAGATGACCAAAGCTCCTTTATGAGGTCATATGTTGCTGCTTTGCCTGGTATTCAGGCTGTGAGCTAGTAGCTGCCCCTGAGTCTGTCCAACATGGTGAAAGCTTCTGGTGCCTTCTCACAGAAGCCACCCTGGCAGCCCACTCCCACCACCAAAAATTTGCCACTTAAATTAGATATTGATCCAAGAAATGATAACGAGAATAATAGGAAATTATTTTCAGTAAAATAATAAAAAATTCCTAAAATAGCATTCCAGAAACACTCTAATTTGATTTAGGATGATGGGTTGTTTAAATTTAATGTTTAATGAAGCCATCAAGCCTTTTATTTTTGCCAAGGTGCTAGAACTGTGAAAGACTTTTGAAATAGAGTTTCATTTCCATCCCAATTAGATGAGTAGCCCAGTCCAACCTAAAATGTCGTCTACTCCACCAGCATCCTTCGTCTTAGGTCTGTGCAGCAACCTAAGGAAAAATAAGTATGTGTTTAAGTTCTGCAGAGTCAAGGGGGAAATGTTTGCATTACTTCTGAAAGACAAATCTAAAATCTCTTTCCTTTCCCACTGTCTCAAAACTGGCTGCCACTAGGTTCAGCATAGGAAGAGTGGAAGTTCTGCATAAATCATTAGCTGTGGCAGAGGCGGATAGGAATTTATCTAAACATGTGATCTGTTCATACTGTCTCTGCTAGAAGTTGATCTCCTAATAGAAATGACAGTCTAATGGATATTGTCAGTGTACATCAGTCCTTGAAAACATCAGCTGAGAGGAGCAACAGAACTTGAGGAACGATAGTGTTCAAAGAAAAATTAAATCTGAAAGTCTGTGAGGGTTGTTGCTGACAGCTTCCACAGAGATGTGATGGTTGATGCAGTGTATTCACTACATGGTTTAATATTTAAGCAAGAAAAATCCTCCTAGAAATGATAAGCATAGTCTCCTCTATGGTTCAAGCATAGTCTAGTTCGAAACATAGTCTTGTGTAAAGAATTCTGCAGTGCTCGGAGCTGAAGGCTGTAGCTGCTAAGACCATCTGCCCATGCAATTGTGAATACTTCACAGTAGCATTGGAACTCTCACTTAAGGGTGCAAAGTCTCTCCATCACTGCTGTCTGTCCACCAGTCAGAGGATCAAAATAAATAGTTACATTGTGGAATTGGCTTCTCAGAGGTTTTTCTTTACATTTGGGGGAGTGGATTATTTTATTTTCGCTCTTCTGTCGTCATTCTGTTCTTGTTTTCACCCAAGTAGCTGTCATGTCTAGAGAGGGTGTAGACAATAAGTCATATGAGGAATGGTTGAGGGACATGGGCTTGTTTAACCTGAAGAAAAGGAGGCTCAGGGGGGTCCTTGTCACTGTCTACAACTACCCGAAAGGAGGCTGCAGCCAGGTGGGGGGTGGTCTCTTCTACCAGGCAACCAGCAACAGCATGAGAGCAAATTGCCTCATGTGGCACCAGGGAAGGTTTGGACTGGATATTAGGAAAAAAACCTTTCACTGAAAGAGTGGTTAAACAGTGGAATGGTCTGCTCAGAGGAGTGGTGGAATCACCATCCCTGCAGGTATTCAAGGAATGACTGGACGTGACATTTAGTGCTATGGTTTAATTGACAAAGTGGTATTTGGTCAAAGGTTGGACTTGATGATCTTGGAGGTCTTTTACACCTTTAATGGTTCTATGATTTGAAAATTTTGATTCTTTGGATCAGGTATGTTAACTTGGTTCAACACCAAAGGTGGAGTTATGAGGTAGATTTTGTCAATGATCAAGGAGGAGAAAACAGTGGGGTTATTTTGCTCATATTTGTGTTTTCTGTCTGACTTAACTTCCAAAGCTATTCCATCCTAATTTCCTCTTTTGTTTCTGGTTGCCTAGGTGTTGCACTGCATATATCAATGTATGATGGAAAAAGCTTTCATCCTTTCAGGCTTTTGGTGACTCTGCAGGATTAGGAATACATTTATCTAAAAAGGGGGTTTTATTCACAAAACTCTGATACAGCAGTTCACAACTTGCCTGGAAGTATCTTAAATTTGCTAATGTTGGAAAGATGATAACCACACCTCACATACCATTGATGTAATCAACATCACTAATGCCCTTTTCCATGACTCTGCTTCTTGTGCTTATGCCAATGTACTTCACAGTTGTACAGGCCTTCATTTACACAAGTGTTTTAAAGATATTTACCACCTGCTTTTAATTTGTCTTCTGATTTCTCAAATTTGCCAAAACCTAGTAAGCACAAGCCAGGCTTCCCTTGACATAAGTTTGAAATAGAGAAGAAAATCAAGAAACATTTACACTGACAGTAAATGGGCATTTAATTATTTGTTATAATGATGAGGCATACTACAATAGTCAGTATAATGCTCATTATCCAGTGTAGAGAGTGATTTGAATTCATTAATATAATCACCAGTTCATATTCCAATATCTCCATAAGCTGGGAAAGTTAATGTACAAAGGAAACAATAAAATATATATTTAGAAGGGGTTAGGTGAGAAATAAAAACTACTTGAAGGTAGGTAGCATGTATTTTAAAATTTGTTTTAGCTGTTTGAGACAAATCTGCTGCATTACATGTGCTAAATTAAAGGGACTTTTCATTTAGTAGAAATGGGGACAGTTATAGATGATAACTATTATCCTGGTTTCAGCTGGGATAGAGTTAATTTTCTTCTTAGTAGCTGGTACAATGCTGTGTTTTGAATTTAGGATGAGAATAATGTTGATAACACACTAATGTCTTAGGTTTTGCTGAGCAGTGCCTACCCTAAATAAAGGACTTTTCAGTTTCCTGTCCTCTGCCAGTGAGCAGGGGCACAAGAAGCTGGGAGGGAGCACAGCCAGGACAGCTGAGCTGAACTAACCGAAGAATTCTATACCACAGAATGTTATGTTCGGTAAATACACTGGGGGCAGTTGTCCAGCAAGGGCCAATCAGTGCCTGGGGTTTGTCTGGGCATCAGCCATCTCTCTCTCTTATTTATTACTACTACTACTACTACTATTACCACCACCACTATTATTATTATTATTATTATTATTATTATTATCTTCATCATTATCAGCATCATTATATTATCATAATTAATATTAGTAATATTATTGGTATATTATACTTTGTTTCAATTACTAAACTGTTCTTATCTCTACACATAAGCCTTTCCTTTTTTCCCTGATTCTCCTCCCCATACCACCACAGCAGGAGGTCAGTGAGTGAGCATCTCTGTCATACTCAGTTGCTGTTTGGGGTTAAACCACGCCAATTATCTGCAGCACTATTAATCACTATCAATTATTAAATTATTACGATGACATTAAGAACCTACTTATCATAGAAGTAGAGGTGGAGTAGCTTTAAAAATAAGTAAATTCGAGACAAATACTGGAACCAGCAGCATGTCTCAGTTTCCATTAGCTACTAATGCAGACTCAGCACTAGAGAAGGACTGGGCCACCATGGCAAGGATGTCCTTTCTTATTCTGGCTTCAGATTTTCTCTCATCCTTGTCCCCTCCAGTGCTGCTGCCTTCATCCCCCCACACCTTATGTTGGAGAGCAAGGGAAAGGCTTCAATGACCTTGATATATTTCCATTTCCTTTTCTTTGGAGCAGAGAACAGACCTTGTAAAGTTCGTGTGTGCATGTTAAGCCTATAACCATCTGCTGCGACTATGAACAGTGCTGTGGTAAAGTTTAGCATTTGGAGAGGAGGTCTGAAGGTCAGCTGTGCTTCAACTGTAGTGTAGCATCTTAAGTTGACCTGAGTAAGTGAAAAATAGCATCAATAAATGAGCAGCTAAGTTTTAAAGAGGGTTAGCATGTGGGGTATTTAAGCTCAGGAATATAGCACCAGAGGACAGTATGCTCATATCTCAGATACAATACAAATTGGAACATTCTCAGTATCCTTGGGATGCTAGACTAGCTTCTTGACAGTTATTTTTTTTTTCCTTCTCAAATTGTAATACTTAAAAGAGAGTAGACTTATACCTTAGCATGCATTTGCTCTGTTTTGAGCAGAACTCCATTATTTAGTTGGTTTTTGGAACCTGACACTTCCTTTCCTGCATGAGGAGATGGAAAGCATGAAGTAGCAAGTACTCCTGATGGGTTGTGGGAGCAACCAGCTCTTCAGAATACGAGTGCCTGTTATGTAAATTCTTGGTGTTTATGAGTCATGTTTTAGAATTCTGTGAAATCATGCACCTAGGTAATTCTGTTGGTTTAAAATGTTTGTTTTCTTTGTTTAGTTGGTGATTGCCTAGATCCTAATAAATTTTTTTGAAGTATCAACTCGGTGGTGCCCACTGCATGTTTTTTCCACAAGCCATAATTATGATAATGAAATACATTCTTTCTGAGAATGTTTCAGTTACTTAGATTAAAAGGATATTGATAATTAGAAAGTAATCTCACTATGGAAATTCCTTGATTGTCCAGGGTTTGCTTTGTTCAATGGGAATATTTAATGTACCTACTCAGTTTTGGTAAATTAAGGGAAAGTAAAGCTATCTCCATCATGACCTGATAAACTATTGTTTCAAAGTGCTCTATTCTCTTGTGAGCAGGTGATCAAAGTCTGGGCCTGCAGCTCAGGGACTGTGGGATGGGGAGAAATCTTGTAAGTCCAAGCAAGAATGGTTCACTACAGTGTTTAAACTCTTTCTGTTGCATGTCCTGTGAAAGGACGAAACACATATGAATCAGCAAGGGGTGGTGTCTAGCAGGTCACTACCCTAAACTGTTTTGGAGCATCTAAAGTACAGTAGGGAAACTAACACCGCTGCAGTAGTTTCTCAGACTTGAAAATAGTTGACATGATGTCAAGAAGTACAGAAAGGTGGAGAAAACTTGAAGAACAACTTTACCTATAATTTACAGGCAATGTTTCTTTCATGAAATGGAATTATTAGAAATTAGCAATAACTTTATCAAAGTGTTATTAAAAGCGGCTAAAGTTCACTGGAAAATATTTTTATTCTAAATACTGTTTTCTTTTTTTTTTTTTTTTTCTGAGAGGTAAGGGAATGTCTGAGGAAGAGGGAGTCATTTGAACTTTTACCCCAGCCCTTCTGATACCCGTTGAACTTGGCCTTGGCTCCTGATTTCATAAATCAAGATACTTACAGATTGTTAATAACTTCAAGGAAGTGTTTTTAAAAGACTTTGCCACTCAGTTGTTTGATAAGCATGATTCCACAGATATTTCTTTTTTGCTTTTATTTACTTAGGTAGGCAACTGTTCAAATATGACTCAATGTGTCGTGTTTTATCAGGGATTTACAAAACTTTGGATACTTTGAAATTAATGGGTTTCTAAGACTACAATTCTGGAAACTTGTTTCAATTCAGCCCAATGAATTGTGTTACTAAGCTGTTTCACGTGCCTTCAAATCCATAAATATAAAAATACCTTAAATTTCTGAGTATGTAAAAAATGCACTTGAAATAAGTTTTTAATACAAAATGAGAAAATGCATCCAGAAATCCTATTCTGTTCAATTTATTGAGTACTGAAACATCCCTACAGCTGTTTTATATCTTCATAAATGTTTTTTTATATTTATAAGAAGTTTTCTTTTTCTAAAATTAAAACCCAAACACAAACCCCCTGAAACTTGTAAATACTTGACACTTCTGCGCATTTTCAGAAATTCTTTTCAAACCCTGATTTATGGAGACCACAGGCATTCATCTGTGTCATTTTATGTTTACAGATTTATTTCATTTTCAGTGGGTCCTATTCTGGTTTTTATATATTTTACGTCATCTTATTTCTGACATGAAGAGGACGTGAGATAATTAGTCTAATTTCTAAGGTTATAACTTGGAAAAAATATTGCTTAGTTTATTAATATTGAGTATTTTAATGCTTCTATAATGGGTTCTAACTGTCATAAGCTGCAGCAAAAACTTCCTAATAATTAGTTTCAGCAGTTAAGATTTCAGTACTTGCTTCTTTATTGAATATTCATTTCTGTCTCAGCTGAGGTTTTTGTTCTGATCTCAAGGGAGCAAAGCTTTCAAACCATTACTTCATTGTTTTTCTTTCTTTCAGTATAGAGATTTAGGGCATAATGCCAAAATAATGCTCTGTGGATCCTCATTAGTGTGCTTTACTCAGCTTGTCCCTCCCTCTCTCTAATTAATCCCTAAAAAAATCCATCTGTGTAATGATTAAAAAATGTTTAAATTAAGAAATAAATGTTAATGTATACAAGTAACAAATATTATTCTGATATTCTATGCTTAATATTAAGTAGTGGCTTATGTTATCTGGAGCTGAGAAGGGAGAAAAAAGGGAGGGTCAGTGCATCTACTTACAGGCATTAGGAATTGTGGTTGATATTTATCCCCTAATAATTGTAACAACTTTTCTGCAATTCTCACTGGTACATGGCTGGCTCGTGTAAGTAGCTGACAGCATGTATCACGGCTGCACAAATTTTCTAGAAGAGCAAGCTGCTGTATCAATTACAAATGAGCTATTGCACTCTAAATTAATTACTAGCTGTGTAAACCAATACGTGTGTGGACTGGGGCTGGAGACTGAATTTTTACAGTTCCGACAATTTGGTATTTATTCTGCTGGGGTAGGGGAGCTGTCTTTATATAAAAGGGAGCAAAAGGAAATCAGTTGAAATAATGCAACGAGCTATTTGTACTTTCTTGGTCTATTATTTAACGGTAAATTTAACTCACTGAATTCTTTCTGAAAAATTGCAGTTATTTCAACTTCTTAAATAACCTGGGAGTAATAATCATTGTTAGAACAGTTAAAAAGGTAACAAACTTGAAACTTATCCTGTAATGTTTACGCTTCCCTGCTCACTTTGTGATTCTGTAAGCATTAAATGAGTGACACTTTACCCTTCTCAAAATGCCCATTTTTCACTTCTCAAAATATTGTGAATACTCTGAGTGGAGAAATCCATTGTGTGCCTTCAATGATGCCTGTGACACAGGATTTCAGGGTTGAGTCCTTTGTAAACAGGTTGACTTCTTCAAAACTTGTGGTAGTTTCTGCTCTGTGATGCTGACCTACATGCTTTTCTCTTGCATTAATTCAATACTAATATTAACGTTAATATTAATATTAATATCAATAATTTTAGTAATAAGGACTACTCTTCAAAATTGCCCTTTGTAGTCAGCATGTGGTGTTTCTTAACCACTCTATGTTCTAATTAGCTGGCTCAGTGCTTGAAAATACAGGTACACTTTTTGTTCAGCTATAAGCAATCCCTTGGAGTTGAGATGGCTGAAGTTCTTTATGCAGCATTCACTGCCATTCTGCTACCGTTGCCTTGGAGGAAAATCTGTAAGAAACAGAGGTCACATGAAGCCTGCGTCAGAAATATAACTCGGTGGGGTTTTCCTTTCAAAGTAACAAATAAACCCTCTCAGTAGTTAGAAACAGCAACAGATTGTAAATTGAATATTATCTAGTGCCGTAATGCTTTCTGCTTGTTTTAGAATATGGCTGGAAATTTTAGATGAGGACAGGTGAATCTTCTGTGTTTTGTGTAACATTACGAATAAAACAGATCAAGGAGTAAGAAAATCCCTGTAGGTCATCCCAAACAGGATTCATTCCTTGAATGTTCCCCACATTCATGAATCATGTGTGTGCTTTTTTGAATATGGGACTAGAAAAATCAATCAGTGCGAGGAAAAACTGAAGCTTTGCCGTTTTGATTTTAGCACTCAAAATACTACGTATTTTAAAACTGTGAAACTTTTAACTGCTACTTTTTCCAAAGTTTCAAATTTCAAATATTTTCTTTCAGCCATGAGACCTTAAAAATCAGTGAGATTTTCAGTAAAAAAAAATGCGATTGTCAATGGTTCATGAAAGGAGAAAAAATTCAATAATTCAAATGTAATAATTTTCCAATAAACTGTGCATATCTAATATTCTGTGATTTGAATATTTTTGAGTAATAAACTTCTGAAAATTGTGGTTAATGCATGAATTTTTATAGATATTACTCCTATTTCTATCTTTCCATCTATTTCAATTACAATAGAGTGATTTGTTCAGAGATGGAAAATTAAAGTAGTCAAGTTTTAAGCGAATTTTTCAGTAGATTCACAGCCGTAACTATGTTATTTATTCCTTTGAAATTTCCCACAAATATTACAGTTATTTATAAAAAGTAAACAGAAGTTAAAATTAAAAAAAAAAAACCACCAACAAATCCCCCAAACTGAAACCTTGTAGAAGGCTGCACTATTAAGTTCACACACACGTTTGTTTGTTTGTTTTTTTGTTAATGTGGGGATGGAGTGCAGAGGAATTTTTCTCAGGAAAAAAGTCCTGCAAAGGTCTTTATCTTCTATGCATATCAATTCCAGTTCTGTAATTAGAGTTCATAGATATATGAAGTTTTCACTGATTCCTCAGTTCTTACAAACCAAAATCACATTGATACATCATTTTTTTAATAAAGATTTTTTTCATTCTAGAACTGCCAGGGGCAATGATCCGGGCTTTGTAATGTAGCATCTTCTTCAGGTTAATGTTTCAGGTTAATGTATCCAATATTTGAACTTTCTGCAAAATTAAACTCATATTCTAATAATAGCAACTCTTTAACTATTCTCTTCTAAATCTACTCTAAGAGCTATTATTACGAGCTTTGAAGTGTCCACTGGAGACAGGATTCCAAAGTTATGGTCAAGGACAAATAGACAATCCATGATTTTCAAAACTTCTGGTAGGTCAAATTGTATACAAATGCTTTTTTTCCTTTGGGGAAGAAACCAACATTTTGTCTCTTATCAGAATTGAACTAGCAATGTAGGTTTCCAAGAGAGATGTTGTCTGGTGTTTTTAGGATAATCTAACTCCATAAGCACAATAACCCTCTGTTCATCTTTGATTATTTAGTTAGGAAAATAGTTGGATTTTTCTTCCTTTTGTATTGTTTTGGGGTTTTTTTTTCAGTCAGCAGCCAGTGCTGCAGACAGCTATTATAACACTTGTCTCCAGAAGCTTTCACGCCATGATGTTTGCCCATGCTAGACATGTTATATTAGATACAAGGCTGCTATCTCTGCCAGCAAGCCTTACTGTCTTGGAGACTGCTTCCTTGATTTATGCCGAACTGGCTTCCCTGAAAATAGCTTGCTTGTGCAAGCTTTGATCCCCCTTGAAATGCTCTCAGTACGAAAAGAAGGCAGAGATATGGTAAGAAGCTGTATAATTATTATGTTGGTGTTGCAAATTTCTGATAAGTTTTTGCTAAACCTAAGCAGGGAAGCCATAGATCCCACAGAGGCTGGTGGCCACTGGAATGTGTAGCTACAGAAAGAACTGCTAAATTGATGCATGTGTCAGTAGCTCAAAGCCATTCAATGCTCTTTCTGTGAACATTGTTCTGATTTTGTCGAATTCTTTGAAATAAGATTTTTTTTCAAAACTCCCTAGCACATGGACCTTGATAGCTCTTGTTCTGTTTGTGAGTGAAAACTTCTAGAAAAGTTAGCAGAGAACAGTTCTCCCTTTAGGGACATGTGCTTTTTTACATGCTAAGACTTTAACTGGAATTCCACCTTCTCGTTTATGGAATAACAAAAAAAATCCCCAAACAATAAAAAAAAAAAAACCCTTACTTTTTCTAGGTTTTTACCATATTGTTTTCCTTATAATATTTTTGTCAGCACACTGGGAATTTGAGGTTTTAATTAATAAGGATACAATATTTACATTTAGAATCTTTACTAACTTCATTTCTGTCTTTGCTCTGTATTAGTAGAAATACATACGAAGTGAATACTTACTTTTTAAAACCTGAAGAGTGCTGTGAAATCAGACTATAATCGGAGTTCAAGAGACTAAAGAACTTGTGCTTATTTTTTTATTGTGATCATCCATTTTGAAATGGAAAAGTTACACATAGATATTTTCTTTGAAGTATTTTGGAGTTGGAAAGGGTGCTGAAAGACAATATTTTAATGAAGTGTACTGAGCTTTCCCGCAGTGCCTGCTGTATCTGCATGTTGTTAGGAGAAACTGGATACATTGCAACATTTTCGTTCAGCCAAATGAAAGTGCAGTCAAATGTTGAACTTGAGAAAGTAGATGTCAATCTTTGACTCCATGCTGCCATCATGATGTTTTAAATAATAGCAATAGTTGCATTTGAAGTTGGATTTAGACGTGTTCTAAAGCAAATGAAGTGTCATAAAATCATGAAATGACAGTAACTGAACTCTTCATGTGAGTTTTTCTGTTTCTTTCTGCAAATTAAAATACAAATATCAGATAAATTGATGTATTTTTGTTTATGCAGCGCTTGAAATTAAATGAAATACGATTTTATATGGAATATGTATGAATCTTCATTTCTAAATACAATAGATTTCAATCTATTAAGATTTTTAAAAGCAGCCTAGAAAAGAATACGCTTACAGTGCTTGAAGGAATGCAAAGTTAAAAACTTCAGCGTTTTTGGATAACAAGCATAGTATTCTGTTGCTGACCGCATGAATGTTTGATGGTATGGCGATAATTTCTAGACCTCAAAGTGAGAATTTTTTTCAAAAAAATTATTGTGGAAAAAAATTATATTTTAAGCTGTTTATACTTTTACAGAGTAAAAATAACACAAAGAGCAATGGTTAACTATAGATCCAAAAGCTACTATCCTTCATAGCTGAAAAGTACATCTATAATCTGTCTTTACTAACTCAAAATATAAGCACTGCAGAACAGCAAAAGTAAATATTATTTAGCTCCAAAACAGGAAAGAAAATTTTTTAGCTTTATTTAGACAACTGGAGAAAAGCTTTTGTTGGATTTTACGTAATATACAATATATATTCATGCTAAAAATATTTCACTTTAACAATCTAGATTCTAGTCTAGATACAGTTTTGGTACTGTGCTCTTTCAGTGTAATATTTAGGTATGTGTCTCCCCTTGAATGTTATGTGATTGTCCTTTATTTCACTTCTTAAGGGCAAATTCTGTCTTTAAACATGTACTGGACTCCAGCTGCTGAAGCATATCTGAGGTCATAATTTGTGCCTTCAGTATTTGTCAGTAGAGCCACACATTTAAAACCTGAGAGGAATTCTGCTTTCAGTTGCAATCATATGGCTAAGTTTAGTCCAGGAGGAGACCAGATGCTTTTTAAAAGTTTGTTTCTAAGACTGCCTTCTGTTGTTCCTTTCATTATCTTGCTTTGGTGGAAAATACATTAGATGTGACCTGTAGATTAATATAAAGAATAAAACCTGACGACATTTGGAAAAGATTTCTACAGAAACTTTAAAACTCTGAGAATGTCTTAAAAACTGCCACCAAAGCAGTCAAGTTACTTTTCCAAACAACATTGTTTTATGTCAGTTATTTAAATCTCAAGAATTTAATTTGTGGTCCTTTTATCTGACTTCTGTTCTATAAAACGTTTCCTTTGTAACTATTTATTTCAAGACTCAGTAAAGCATAGCACAAGGTCTCCAAAATATTTCCATCCCCTTCAGAGTGTGGTTTTCTTCCATTCCATTTCCTGCTCCCAGAAAGTAATAGGACAGAATTAGCTGCATTACAAAAGCACCAATTATGCTTGCTTTTTTTTTTCCCCACAAGGGTGTCCCGTGGGAACTTCACTTAGTAGGAATTATGCTTCCAAGATTGCTCCCATAAGTTTTGGTATGCTGCTCTTAGACCAATGTAATCACAGGTTTCATGTACTCAAACCCCTTGGGTGCTGAAACACATCAAGATCAGATTTGTTCTCAATGAAAGGCTAAGCACCTTGCCATGTGAGTTTTACATATTTCTGTAATACATGGTTAAATGCATGGAAAGACATGAGAAAATGGTTACCAACTGACCTGTGTGGGCAGTGGTTGGAATCACATTTAAAGACTCATTAGACATTAACATTGGAAATGGAGACAGATGGTTTTATCACAGTGATATTTTGCTGTAATTGTGGTGGCATAGGATATGGAAAGAGATCCTGTGTTTTTAACACGAAATTTAGCCCGAATCCATGTCAGGTTAGAACCAACAACTGCTGGGCTGTCGTTGTGGAAAGGAAAAGAAGAAACATTTATCTTGTTCAGCCTTAATGAATCTCAAAGTTCAATTTGATATTTGAATAAATGTTATGGCTATGCTTTAAATGATAGTGTATAAAATGAAGTTCACACTTAGGAACAATATTTAAGAGGAAACATTTACTTCCATTTATGTCCTCTCTGGTTGCTTTTTACAAAGATGTATCTAGAGTGCAATAAACCATAGTAATTTGATGATTTCCAGGATTAAGAGATGCCACAGGCAACAGAACAATTAGAGAGTATCTTGCCAGCAGGACCAGACTGGATGCAGAGGCGTAGGTCAAGCCTAACACAGCACTACTGAAATCACAAAGGTAGAACCAGAACTAAAACTCATACATTTTCACATTGTAGATTATTTCTATATTTAACTTTCTTCTGCTAAAATAGTTAGAACACTAAAAAAAATTAATTTTTGTGGATTTTTGTGTGTCCACATTTTGTAAAAAAGTGTACTTATAAATTTTTAAGCTTTCTTCAGGATACTATTTGTCCAAATTTGTATTACAAGTAATGTTTCTTCTTAATGCATCTGACTTTTGTAAATAAATAAGTTAAAGTGGGGAAAAAATATTATTGATTAGAAATATGTTGTGACATAGCTGTCAGGTATGAAATCTACTATCACTTGATTCAAATGAAACTAATTTTAATAGCAAATGTGGAGAATAAATTAAAATAAAGACTGATTAAATCTTCGTACTTGCAGAATGTGAAGACATGTAGATATTACATAGTAGAAACATCAGTTGTTGGAAATATGGAAAGCTTGATAATGAGGAAATCACTGCCAGGAAAGGGGAAATATGAATGCAGTTAGTGAACATTAGTACCCTACCTCCTTTTGTTCAAGGCCAGCCTTGCAATATATGCTCCTGGGAACACTCCCATTCTCACCAATTTCAGTGGAACAGCCCACGGGTGCACAACTCAGATCTTAGGAAGGAGTTCTTTGATCAAGAAGTTGCAAAGATTTTTATAAGATCAAAGTGGAAAAGCTTTAACCTGTCTGTGTGATGTGCATTTTGAATAAAAATGCCCTAATTCCTCTTTTGATAACAAAAAGAGAAGGCAGGATGGAGTGAGAAGATGAATAAAATAGAAAACAGAGAGCTTTAAATTTCTTGAAAGAATATTAGTTCTTGTAGTGACCATTTGACTTCAAAAAAGAATGCTATAAATTATTCCACAGAAGAATTACATAAAGCAAAATTGAGGTGAGAATAAAGGCTTGACTTTTATGGCTGCAAAAATTCCAAAAATTGTCCCATGAGGAGAAGCAGTAAGGTGTAATCACAAATTTTAACTGTGATCCATTTAAAACTTCTTTCTGGACATCAGCCTTAACCTAATAATTTACTAATTCTACCTTATTGCTGTATTTTTTAAACAGCAAGCAAAATGTGGGTGCTTGGGAAATGCAACA
Source organism: Lycocorax pyrrhopterus obiensis (assembly GCA_014706295.1). Taxonomy (NCBI): domain Eukaryota; kingdom Metazoa; phylum Chordata; class Aves; order Passeriformes; family Paradisaeidae; genus Lycocorax; species Lycocorax pyrrhopterus. Next base: position 125,024,404 of record JACSVZ010000002.1, read on the forward strand.
AAAAAATACAAGTGATGTTGAATTCATAATATTCCTTGAAGATGTGCATGGCAATATGGAACTCATAATTATTCCAAATAAAAATTTGTTCGTTTACAATTCTAAAGCTAGTTTACTTATTGCAACATCTTGCTAAAGAGAAATTTCAGGAACCTATTAAAAAACACATTTTTTTTAAATTGATTGAAGAAAAATTATGTGAATTCAAATTCCTTCTTTCTATGACTAATAACAATTTAGTTCAAAGTATGTGTTTTCTGAAATGCAATGTATTTGTTTCATAAAGACAACTGATAATCTAATTTATTTTGAACTCTATATATGTATCTTCATAGCCTCAATGAATGTTTTCAGAACTGGGGCACTAGCAACTTAGATGCTATTTAAATGTAAAGACTGATGTAAGTCTACAGTCTAAAACCATGCAACCCGTAGTTATGGCGCAAAGAAGCTGCAGTCATTACTCTTGAAGGCTTTAGTTCAAACACAATTCATCTGCAGGAGTTCTTGACCAAAAAAAAAAAATACAATAAACTCTTTTCAATTTACCAGGATATGTAGATGTTTCAGGCTGAGCAGTTTCTCAAGGGTGGGATTCTTTTCAAATAAAGGTAACATATTGTGGAAAGTAATGGAACAAACTCAGATTTGGTTCAAGTAAACACTTTGTTCAGAATGGGTACTAGTGCCATGTGGACACTGATCAAAAAGTAGATGCAACCCGTAAAATCTCTGGTCTGTTTTTTAAATGGAGCAGCCCTAGTGTTGCAGTCAATGTTTGCTCAGCCAGGAATGCTAATTTGGCACTAAATTATGTTAATCTGTTTGTGTGAATGTGGGCAAAATGATTATGTGCCAAATACTGGCCTTTGTAGAAGCACAAAAGTAAACAAGCAAACGATGTGATGAAGAGCCCATGCACAGGCAGGCTGGTCAATAACCCTGCCTTGCAATTCTCCATTTGCTTCCACCACAGCAGCAAACAAGTTTCAAAAGAAAAAAAAATGTTGTGTAAGGAAGTGTGGCCTACTCATGCTGATATGTAAGATATACTATATTTAGTATGGAAATATTTTCTTGAAAATAGTTCCTGTTATATCTGCATTGTTGCTGTCTTTTCAACCCATAGCAAGGAATTCAATCTTGGCAACTTGGTACGAGACCAGATACCTACAAGTAAGGACTTGGTCACTCTGTAAAAGCTTTAAAACCAGGTAGAGCCCTTGATAGTTGTTGCAGGGCTTCATAAAATTTTGCCTGTAGATGACAACAGAAAACTTTACCACTGATAATTATCACTTATTATTTATTATTATTTATCATTATATCTGATATTAACATATTAAGTTAAATTATAATATTTGAAGTTCTGGAGCTTTCATATCAGAGTAATACTTCCTTCACTACAGGATTCTACTTCCACTGGTTTTCATAAGTGGTCAACACCTCCAGTAATGCGTAATACTAGATGACCCTTGTGCTGCAAAAAGGCAAGGACATTGGTAGACTCTGACTTTCATAAGGGAGATGTCCTATTGAACTCTGTGATATATTCTTGCATATGTTCGTGTATAAAAACTGAGCAAAATTAGAGGCCAATGGTAATGTGGAGCTTGTGACAATAAGACATGAGATCACTCGGTTTGTTCAGCCAAGAGAAGAGACTGAGGGGAGTCCTCATTGTGGTCTTCAGCATCCTCACAAGGGGAAGTGGAGGAGCAAATACATATCTCTTCATACTCTTGGCCAGTGACAGGGGTCAACAAACTGGCATGAAGCTGATTCAGGGGAGGTTTAAGTTGGATATCAGGAGAAAGTTTTACAGCCAGAGGGTGGTTGAGCACTGGAACAGGCTCCCCAGGGAAGTGGTCACAGCACCAAACCTGACAGAGTTCAAGAAGTGTTGAGACAACACTCTCAGGCACATGGTGTGATTCTTGGGGTTTCCTGCCAGGATTTGGACTTGGTAATCCTGATGGGTCTCCTCCAGCTCAGCATATTCTATGGTTCTGTGATTCTCTGGCTGAAAATAAACTTTCATTATTCCAAGACAAAGTTAAAACAGACCCCAAACAGAATGTATTAACTGAGGAATCTTGAGTCTCTGTGCTATTTTTTTTTCCAAATAAGAGCAACACTTACTTTTTTTCTGATGTTTTTATTCCTTGTTGTGAAGTGTGGGTGTTGAACTCACTAGAAAAAAAAAAAAGGGGGGTTTCTCCAAAAGTACCTTAGGTCAACAGAATGTATGGGTTTGCACCTTCTTATCTTAAAAGTCATTATCAGTTTAATTTCCCTCAACAGTCTCTGGATATGTAGTTTTTATGAAAGCTCTCCATTTTACACTTTATATAAAGTCCAAGCTTTATAGATAACATGGACTATAAGATGCAGCATATGTTCACGGACAGCAATGCAATAAAAATTATAAAAGAGCCATGTAATTTGATCACATTGCAGTTTACATGTATACTAACGCCAAGGAAGAACCTTTGAAGATGGTATCTGCTTAAAAGGACCCAGGAGATCAGGCAAAACTTTGACAGGAGAAATCAGAATTGTGCAGCCCAGTGAAGAATTAAACTACTGGGAGTAATAATATGGGCTGATGCACTCAATATAGCAGTAATGCCCTCAGAGAAGGGTAGGAAATAATTCAGTTCCTCTAGGCCGCACAGAAGCTAAATACAGTATGACAAGAAATAGTAGCAGTACTCATTATGTCTGATTGCTAATTACCCCTTTGAATGATTCGGTTATGCCTGCTACTAGATAATTAGTTTAGTAATTTATGGCTGCAGCACAAACTAGTATTTTAATTTTCGCTGAACAGTTTTCACAACACCTACAGTTCAGATAATATCTCCCTTTTTACTCAATTTCAAATTGGTTTTTTTGATAACTGATGAAGAAAAAAAAAACCAAGCAATTCTTTCAATTTCCCAGCATAGGTTTAATGGTAAATTGCTTATTTTTATGTAATTGTATTCAAACTACATAAACGTAGAAAACAACTCCACCTGAGCTTTTAACATGGTTTCTTTATAGATTTGGGAATTAATCCTTGAAACACTTGCCTGGGAATATTTGCTACAGTAAGGTTATTCATTGTCTCCATTCAGAATAAAGTAAAACTACTCCTGTGTATGACTGCTGCTAGGATTAGACCCTTGGGATGAAGTAAATTTATTTTTTGCTTTTTGTTTTTGTAACTGCATAGATATTTCTGCACTCCCTGATTGTTCTGCTTACAGGCATTGATTCTTCTGCACAAGGAAGGTGCAGACTGCAACTGGTGACATTTAGAGTGCTCCTTGTAGTGTATTAGCTGGTGGGATTTTAAAGAATCATCAGTTTTCATGAATATTTATATTTCTTAAAAAAATCAACTACTACTTAATTCACTCAAGCATGAAAACTAATTCTGAAAGGTATTCAGAGATATACGTTTGGCAATTTGTGAGCTATGTTTTTTTTCTAATAAAGCTGCCACATGGTAATTTAGACTGCCAATGGAAGATGAATATCTGAGTACCACTGAAGATCAAGGTCATATTTTAATTATTTGTAAAATGCTTTTAACCTCAATCTCTGCTGGTTTAAGCAAAATTCTTGTATTTTGTCATTAAGTGATTTTATGTGTGATTCATGTGACTGTTTCCTCCCTTCTTATGGACAGACCTACCTGTGTTTGATTCACACCATCACTTACTTTCAATAGGTTATATTTTTTTTACATTTCTATACTGTTTTTCACTCTGACTTTGGGGAGGCAAACTCTGGCAGTGCCCAGGGATGAGCTAAAATGAGGCTGCCTGTTCGGAGTAGTTCATAAAGTAACAGTCAGTTTGTCCAAGAGACTTTTGATCTAAATGCACTAGGTAAGTATGAGGTTCGTTTTCATGTGCAAAAGGGGCAACAACTGAGGCACAGTAACCTGTTTAACTTGTCTGACTGGGTGCCACACAGCAGCAGCAAAGGTTGTGTGGGCAACAGGGAATGTAGAGTAAAAGGAGGGAGGGAGTAAAATCCAACTAGGAGAGCAAAGAAAGTCTACCCAAACCACATATTAATTTTCATGGCTGAAATCTCTTCTGTTTTCAGAGATCTCAGCAATTTTTGATTGCTGTTGCTCCCTCTCGTATTGCAGTCATCCTAGTTTTAAGTAAACTGCTGCTGCTTCACTTTTCTCCTGTATATCCCTCTTTTCACAGTGACCGTTTTTCTGTCTCTACCTGGAGAACCAGATTGAACCAAGCAAGTTTGCTTCTAAATTTACTACTAGCCTCTGTGCTAGCTAGGGAATGGGTGGATAGAGAAATGAAAGATGGCCGTGTAGGATACAACTCTTCTCTTTTCAAACAGCACAACAATTTCTATGCTTCTCCTGGCCTCAGAAGAAAGCAGCAGAGGTTTTCTTGTCTCCAGTGATGTTATATTTCAGTGATTTCATCCTTCAGAGGCAGATGTCAGTGCCATCTCTCTTCTTTAGAGGAACAGCTTTCTGTACAGAGCACTCTGCTTCAGAGGGAAAGGCAGTTTGGGAAAGACATCCTTGAACCTGACTTGCAAGTTTCTACTTCTCAAAGACAGCAATGCTTTCTGAAGGTTTTTTTTTTCCCACAACACCCAAGAAGTCTCAAGCACAGACACAAAAGAGTCAGGAATCCTTAGTCAATGGCACATTCCCTGCTGTGCTGCATCTCATGTCCACCTGCGCCTCATCCCTGGCTGCAGCTTGCAGGCAGCACAAGGCAGGGATGGTTTGAACCAAGGAAGGAAGGAAGGAATGAAGGAGTTAAGCTAGAGGAATGAGACTGTGCAGTGTACCTCACCTCCAAGGTCTGAATCTGAGCCTTGGCAAACTGTAATTTTAATATAGCTCTAACCAAGAATTCTTCAAACATGAGATAAAGCTGGCAAAAACATCTGCTTGTGCAGGATTTGTTGATAAATTTTTGATGTTTTTGTGAACCGAATGTGTTCTTTAATATTTTGGGATTCTTGTTCCCTTTCAGTTTTGGCTTCTCACTCCTGCTTTAGCATATCCCATGTGTTGAAGCTGTGCTGTTTTGTGTCTTGTTTAATCTTATTGCTAGCTGCTGAATCATGGGCAAAATTTGGTATTATGAAGAAACGAATCTTATCTCAAGCTCTTTATTGTCTAAGTTTTTATCTGTTATGTGAATCCTTTTCTTTATAACAGGAAAGTTCACTTGCTGTGAAAGAAAGTTCACATTTTGGTCTCCTGAGGCTCAGTAGTTTGTGGGAGGTGAATAGCTGGGAAGGAGAAAGTAGAGAAGCAACTGAAAATTGGTGCTGAGAAATGCGGCAGTACATGTTTGTTGATTTCACACAAGAAACCAAATAATTTGAATGGAGAATTTGAGGTAACCTACGCAAATGAAAAACTCCATAGGAAAGTCGCACTGTTCAGCTTTCACATTCACATTTACCTACCTAAGAGGACCACTACCAGGCTATGATTTTAGAAGCACGAGACCACTTTTACTGAAAATGTGTGCATTTGTTGGCTGTTTCTTATTGAATTTAACATTTCAAAGTTCACATTCTAAAGAAAGAAGAGGTCCATACTAAACATTAGATTATGACAAATCTCTTCGCAGAAGTAATTATATGTTTTTCTTGTTCAGGGACAGCAACTGAAACACTTGGAATATCAAAGGAAACATAAAACTGTGTTCAAAATCATTGCATTACCATTCCTAGCACATTAGCACTGTTACTGACAAATCATTTGGGACTAGCAGGCAAATATTTAGATTATCAAAATGAGTTTTTCCTTATGAGCAGCAATGCATATTGTTTGCAGGTGCTGTATTACTGAGAAAAATATTTGGCAATATGAGTTCATCAAACTTGTTTTATTCCTTTTATTTTGTTTCCACTGCAATTCCATGACACAATATCCACAGTTTGTACTTGCAGCAAGCTTTCTGTCGTTTTTCTGGTGTTTACCAGCACTGGATCAATGTTCTAAAGGGCAAATCTGACAGCAATTCTGTGAACATCAGGCTCATGTTTGTTATAAAATTAAACTACTCCCATTATAGACAATGGTCTAACTTCTGAAATATGTATTCTCTGACCTATTTGATAAGTGATTTCCTACAGACAATGTAGTTACTCTTCCCCAATAGCAGTTACATAAAGAAGGGGCTGTTGCCAGCAAGGCAAGCTGTCTCAGCATTAGCCTGACCTTTCCAACTTTGTTTAGAGCAATTCTTTAAGTTTTTTCTACCTGGCAGATTTCCACTTCCACAGTCATAACAGCCTATCCTTCTGTTCTTTCTCTTAGCTGTCTGCTGCTAGCCATGAATATTGCATGAGAATAAATGTATACACCAGTATTCCAGTCAGAATTTTTCTTGCTGTGTACCACGTTACCAGATAATAGCACATGAATATCTGGGTGCAAGACTACATCCACTGCTTAGTTTCTGCAACATGGAGGGAGAAGATGAAGCAGCTAGGGCCAGTTCTGTGTTCTGAGGATGCCGTGGGCAAAAGCAGCCTGGGAAATATAATACGGATTAGATTGAACATTCAGAAGACATTTTTTACTGTGTATGTGGTGAGACAATGGAACAGGATGCCCAAAGAAGTCGTGAATGCCACATCATTGGAATTGTTCAAGACCTGGTTCAATGGGGCTTTGAGAAACCTGATACAGTGGTAGAGGACCCTGTGCGTGGCAGCGGTGCTTGGACTAGGTGGGTCCCTTCCAATCTACAGAATTCTGTGATTTCATGATTCTATATGGATACTCCTTCCAAGCCTTGTAGTACCTGTGAGGTGCAATGAAATTGAGAGCAGCCATAAAAGTAAAGTCAAGGTGGTGCAGAGCAAATCTAAAGGAGCAAAATGCCAAAACATTAAAAGATTCTTCCATACTCCTGACTCATACTTTAGGACATTGTTGAATCATTGCTGCGAAAACATAATAAAATGTTTTTTTCTGAAAAAGAAAAGCAGAGAAAACAGTGAACCTTGATTTCAAGGACTACAGTCTTCATTTTTGGTAGTGTCTATACACTTGGTAATTCTATAATGATAATAAAGTGTTTGCTGGTAAATCAGCTAAAAAACATTCTTGATATTTCATATTTGAAGAATAATCCCTACAGTGACTCATGAACTTGGATACTTCCTGCACTGTAATGGTAGCATATAGCCAGGTGGTTAAGCTTCATTTCAGCAGTGTTGTAATGTAATTAATTAAAAGCTCTAATCTGGATTTTAGGCTGTTAGTGTGAGATTATTGGTCCCTCTGGTCCTCCAGCTGATTTAATAGCTCTGCTCCTGATCCTCTGGAGGTGAGGGACTTAGCTACACAGGCAGGGGCAGTTCTGGACATGCTCCAAAGGCAAAACTTCACAGACAACCACCACACTTTGAGTCATAAAGTGATTTAGGACATGATGAGTCACCATACCAACACACAGAAAGTCAGAGTTAAACACCAGAGAAATGGATAACTGCATATCAGCTTCAGTTCTGTCATTATGAGGAATAAATTGTAGTAATTAGATTAGAAGTCACTGTAACTGGACTAATAACAAGTCTTTGATTTACCTGTACTTGTATCATTGCAAGAATTATTTATTACTCTGCAAGATATTTCTGCAGCCTACAAGTTACATGATTGCATGGTTTAGTATACTGCCCTTGAGGCTTATCTACAATCTGGGTGCATGACTGACTATGTCTTCACTGTTACACTTGCCTTGAATACACCCCTCAGCGTGGGCTTGCCTCATGGTGCCAGATTTGTGTGAGCTCTGGATCACAGCTAGGCTGGTGTAGAAATAAGCACCACCTACTCTTTCTCTTGAGCTAAGCACTCCCTCTCCTGTGTGCTCTCAGTGCCTTCGGATAGGGTACCATAGGGGCACTGCAGCACCAAGGAATTTGTTGTTTTTCAATTTGTCTGCTTGGGTTACTCTAGAGAAGTCAAAAGTAAAACAGCTTTCTCAAGACTGTGTTTCTGGGCTAATATGAGCAATAGCCTTTTCAAGCAAAAGAGAGAATGTTTTTAGAATGCAGGATGGAATTTTTCTAATGCAGCTTTGTATCGAAATGCATATATCAGTTTTAGATCCTGTTTTCTAAGTCATTTGACTCCAGATCCAAAGGGTGGTCCTCAATTTGTTACTGCTTTTAAAGAAAAATGCAAATTAGAGGGGGGGGGGAAAGTACTGTGAGGCAGACAGGCTTTAAAATTTGCTGTTATTTCTTTTGCCATGCTTATAGTAGAAGATTGCATAGTAACAGATAGCAAAACAGGTGGTTCTGAGCTCTGAATTCCAAATTGTTTCATGTTTTGGCAGTGGCCCAATCAGATGAATATTGCTGCGGATTGAGAAAAGTACCCTAATAAGTCAGCCAACATAGAGAGCACCTGGACTGAAAATGTTTTTGGTTGTTGTCTTGGGAAAACCCTTTGAATTCATACTCTATTGTCCTTTGGTTGTAGGAACAAAAGCCCTAATTTTATGGTCGTTAAAATGTTTGCCATGAACATTTAGGGCTGAGAATTTTTTTTTGTTTTTACATTTAGAAATTCCACTGAATTTCAATTTCTCTCTGTTTAGTTTAGACGTAAACACTGTAGTGAGAGGTAAACACAGCCACTAAGGCATTTAAGTCATCCTGGCTGGTCATATAGCTGCTGGAGCAAGAGGGAAAAACAAGATTGCAGTCCAATGGGAGAGTGTGACCTTCTGTCCCGCATGACTGGACCTTGGACAGCCTCTGGGGACCTTTGCCACGTGTTTTGCAGTTGACTTGCTGTTGCTTTGTGGATAATAAACAAGCCCCGAGGACGGTGCTCTCAAAGGACTGCGGCTAGGAGCCTTGCGCAGCTTCCCTCTCTGTGCAGAGCGCCCACTGGCACCAGGGCTGCTCCTGTGGTTCTACTCTGCACATGGAGAATTTCTCATCCCTGTGGCTGATCAGGAATTGGGAAAACCAATTAGGCTAAAGGATCAGGGCCTGATGAGGCAAGAGATAAAGATAAAAGATAGATGTAAGAAAAATGTCAGTGTTCTGCATAACCTGCTGAACAGGGAAGCTTCAGCCTCAGAGGTCAGTCTAAGATGTCCACATACATCTCTTCAAGAATTAAATCAATGAATGTGTTCTCTTTATTCATCTAAACTTCTCTCTACACGATTTCAAAAGACTCTTTGCATTTGCAGTATCTCTGTTCCACAGTATGCTCAAAAGAGCTGGAAAAAGCTGACAACATGGAAAACTTCTGAGATCAGGACTATTGAGGCACTTTTAGATTCACCAGTGGATAATGGTATAATTTGCTGTCTCAGATCTTCTTGGGAATCAGACAGGTCTGGTTTTGTGAGTGCTTCAGGGTCTCGTGAAAGTAACAAAAAATAAACAGGTGAAATTAATTGGTGTTGTTTTTACATCCATAACAGAATACACTTTCTGCATATCATGTAAACTCTGAGTGGTAAAAAAGATGGTTTATCATTGTTTCAAAGATCTATTCTCTAAGCACAAGTCTTAAGGACATTTGTGTTACAATGTCAATTACTCTTAGAATGTAAAATGGAACGATAATTCCTTTATATGATGCATATTTCAAACTTGCTTTTGTTCAACCTGCACTGTTCTTCATTATGCATTTACTTGGCACTATCTCTACAATATTAATTTAATTTAGATCAGTGGACAGAAGTTATTTATGCTTTCAAATAAAATCTCTTAGTAAGTCAGTCTGTCAGCAGACCAGTCTTTTGGAAAAAGAAAAGGTACCATCAAAAAAGAATCTATATTTATTTTTCTTACATCTTTATTGTACACAGTGTATAGCCAGTGATATTTATGTGGGTCTGTATGTGTGTGTGTGTGAGAGAGAGATAGAGACTACTGTGCAGTGACATTTTGTTTAATGCATTATAAAAAGCACAAAAAGGAAGAAATTGTTTGGAATTTAACTAAACTGGAATTATTTTCAATTACTAAGAGTTAGGGTGAATTCATCTGGAAGCACATTTTGGTCTGACATTTGATTTTGGGAATTAGAACTGTTTGTTCCATCTTCATCTACATCAGGGATGGAAGCAACAGGGGAGAGCTGGAAAGAAATGGAAAGAAATGGAAAGTAATTAAAAACAAAAAGGCAGAAAAAGTGCAGAGAAGACACTCTTTGTTTTATTTCATGGCAAAGGTTCTGTGAGCAAACTCTAATATACAGAAACTTAAATCAGAAGTTAATCTAGTCTGGTTGCCAGTAACGTGGAGAAAACCTAGACAAAACTAGAGACTCTGCACATTTAAAATTCCTGTCCTCTAAAGCCCAAGTGGACGGTGTGCTCCCAGCTGCAGTTATGTGAGTCCTTCTATCGAGGACTGGGAGTATCCAGGGTACAGGTTTCATAGCATTGCTGTGGATAGGTCTGATCCTATGCCCTGGGTCCTTGCCTTAACTGCGTCAATGACTGCAACTCTAAACTTGGTGATTCTCAAAAGCGAGGTCCGTACCACCTCAGCTTTAAGTTTCTCTTTATACAGTAATCACAGTGCCCATTCTGTCATTTTGGGGGTGTTTGACGACCCTGTGTGGAGCCACTTAGAATGTATGTTATGCAGTAAATGGTTTTTTTACTGTGATTTACTGATCCATACAGAAGAAGCCAACATACAGAACCATGGATACCAGCGATGCCCTTCACTTGAACTTGTTGTACGAAGATAAGCAGGTCAAAGCTGGGCATTTTCTGTTGCCAACTTCAAGTCTAGTGGATTTCCATTGTGAAATATGCTAGGAGATTGCTGTTAGAGACTTTCTATTTAATCATCAGCAAATTAATTTAATGTCTGAAGACTGCTTTGAATGAAGATTTTTTTCATCTTATCTGATTGATGGTCAGTGTTTTTCCCATCCAATTTCCATTGGCATAAGGTTCTGAAACAGGACTGAGGATTGCTCTGAGACCATAATTAGATTTTAAATGGTAATATCTCTCTAATATCTTCAGGCAATGAGTTTGAATGGCTACTCCTTCCCACTAGCATCCAATTAACAACGCAAAGTACAATGGTGGAATTTGCCTGGGAAAGTTTTTACATGCTTTATTCTTTCATTCAGACAATAAAAGAAAATGCTGTCCTCTTCAAAGGTGATATGCAGAAAATGGACTCACTTATCAAATGTCTCTGTGCACGAATGCAGAATTTTGCCTGTGTAGGTGCATTTAATTTTATGCATATTTATTTCTGAAGCTCACAAAAGAGCAGAGTTCAATTTCTGCAAATATATTCCCAGACTAAAGACATTAAGACAGCTTTCTTATTAGAAAAATCTGCACACTTTTATTAATCTCAAAATATTGATACAAAAGTATCTGAAAAATATAAACATAATATTATTTGTAGCAAGGCTCTATTTCAGACATTGATTACTGCAGTTCAACTGCCTTTTTCTAAGCCAATAACAATGAGATGTTTACAATGTAAACTTAAGCCTGTTTGGGATCTAACTGATGGCTTTAAGATAAACACAGTACAAAAAGAGACACATGGAATAAAATCTCAATTGATTATTTCTACTGGAGTTATAGCTGGTATTTGAGAGTTCTTAACCCACATCACCTCTCCCCAGAAGGGAGCTTTAAGTCACAGCTCTTCTAACTCTGTTGTTTTGTCTTAAAGCAGAATTTCAGGCAGAATTTACCCTTCTTATTTCTTTTGGATACAATTCTTTGGATACTAAATCAAAAGTATTTCAGACTTTATCAGAGTCAAACAAACACTCTCAGTTTATATCTCCAAAATGGCAAGATTTTCTAATTTTCTCATATACCTTCTGATGAATTGCTTTATTCTTCAGAGATACAGATCTATAATGTTTCCTCCCTTTCCTACACTGGAAAAAGAATTTATTCTGCTGACTGCATGTGTAGGCATTGTTCTGAATGAATTAAAGAAAAATTATGTGCAGTGCACTCAGCTATGTACCCTTAATTGGAAAATGAACATGTATTGTCTTCGGTCTAAATAGATTATGAAAAACTATTTGAAAGTAAAGCTTTTAATACCAATTGCTATAATTTTTATTTTCAAATTAATTTCACAGTTTATTCATACATTTATACATTTCTGCTTTGAGATGATGAATCTATTTTTTCTGTTCTGGGCCAAACAAACCCAAGCATATTAGAATGGAAATTTAAATAGTCTACATCTATAAATTACATGTATCAAAGACATAGATCCATCCTACAATTTATACTTCCTAGGTTTAAAAATAATTGTGTTCTTAGCTGCTGGGTGGTGCGGTCTTCTTTCGTGGAATTTGAGAATAATTCGATCATTTGATTGAAACAGTAAATCTAATATATCTATATCTGAAATTATACTAGTCTATAGAAAATATGTTTTATATAGAAGAGAAACTAAGAGTCAAAGAATCTGACAAACATAAGTTGCAAAATCTTTGATGGTTATGGCATTTCAATGTGAATATACATATATATAACCAAATATATATACTTCATATGTATATGTAGTATATATATTACACTCATATATATAACTAAACTTCATTGGTTATAGTTTTTAGTTGCAGTAATTCAGGAAAGCTTTTTACTTTGGAAAACACCTTTGCAAAAGGCTAATATTTTAGCATGGCAGCTCTAAAAACTTCATAATCCAAGCTCCACAATTAAATAAAAATCAAACCTTTCTCATATTTTTATGGAAATAGGATAGAATGACAGTGTCTACCCACTTGATCTGGTAACCCAGGAGGAGCTCTACTATATAGCTGTACTCAAGGGAGGCTAAGATGTTAATAGGCAAAATACTTTTCCTTCTTTGCCACAAGTTCATGGTTCTCTCAGCAGCTTCTGTGATTTCTCTAAGCAAATCAAGTGAATTAACTGGAACACCAGGGGATCATCATTATTCTTATGCTCAAAGAAAGGCATTTTTCTTCTGAGTTTTCCTGTCTGCTGGGACAATCCGAGTTATCTTCTATTGGTTTTTATTCTTACCCAGAAATTTTTTGAGTGTGTGCATCAACATGTGGCCACTTTGGAAGACATTCCTATGTCCAGTCTAGTGACAGGGGTAATACCTTTCCAACCTAAGTCCTCTGACAGGACTGTCTAGGGTACTGAGGAATGTTTCATGGCTCACCGGTGCTCCCCTAGTTCTTCTGCCAAATGTGCAGAAATCAGTGGGAGCCCAGTCTGTAGTTCAGAGTCAGAACTGCTGTGGCCATGCAACAAATGTGAGCATTACTACAGAAAACATTCATCACAAAAAAAAAAAAAAAGGTTTTATCCCTGTTTATGAAAGAGTAGATAAACCTCTTATTCTTTTATGTGCTTTTGTGTGATGGTAGTTCTGGAGTATTGCATATGATTCTTGCAGAGAATAATCCTAAATAGAAAGAAGAATGCATAGTAAAGCGAAGATGAACAATGCATCTCAGACACCTCAGAGTCTCTATAGGGATCAGAGTTGCTGAGATACCATCATGTCAGCTACGAGAGAGATTGTGAAAAAGGCAGTGAAAAAGCAAATATCTTTCATATGGTAAGAAAAATCTCATATTCATACCAATGGATGCAATGCGATAAAGATAACCTTCCAGTTCCAATATGCTCATTCTTTAAATGAATTAAACTTATTGTTTCAACAAAGATTTGGACTCTAAAAAATTTGTTAGCTGACAGATATGTAAAATTAGTTGACTTCTTTTGCTTTGTATTTCAAAATCAACCTTCATTACAGTTGCCACATTTAAATTCTAGTTAATACTACGTGCCCTTAAGACAAGAGCGTTACAAAATCTGAGAGAGACAAATAACAGCAGAATTGGATAGGTAGTTATTCCAAGATAAGGGACACTTGATGATCTGATATATTTATCTCAGACGGCCCTGGAATATTTTTCCCTTTTGATGTGTGTGTATATCTGTATATGCAGTGGTGCTGGGAAACTCTACTGTTTTAGAGTCAATATTTTTGCAATTTTTTTTTTAAAAAAAAGCAAACACAAAAAAGCTTAGAGGTTTAACTCCCTTTCCTGGAGTGAATAAACATCTAAATAAGAACGTGTATTTTTGAGTGAGGAGTGTGTGGAGGAGAGTGTTGAGCTAGCAAGAGAGCATAAAGCGAGGAAAAAAAGAAATTAAAAAATAAATGGAGAAGTATGTCTTTCTCCACAGGCTTTTAGAGATGCAGGGAGTGATGGAGTGGGTACCCAAGAAAAGCATCAAATTGGCAAAATAGAAGCTAATCAGGCAAGAAGAAGATTATAGATGATTAGGGACCTAGGCAGAAGCTGCTTTTGTACTGGAGAAGGGGACTAGAGAGCAGATGTGGCCTACAAATTGCAACTTGTTTAACCCTCCTGTATGACAAAAAGCAGCAAAACTGTAGGTGCACTGGGTAAGAGAGCAAGTCATAACGGTGTGAACAAAGAACTGGGGGAGGGAAGGGAGCTGTGTGGTGCTGGCAGGAGTGAAGGTGTGAGATGTTCCAGACCTATGTGGAGCAGGGAGTTGCTTTGAGTAGCACTCTGCAAAAAGCAGCCGCTCTGGCCGAGCTGTCTGGCTTGCCTGAAGCAGACCCATCAGAGGCAGACTGGTGACAGTTTTCTCCCTCAGAGGCAGGAAATATGGAGGAGGTTGCAAATCTGGGAGGGAGATTCTCCCCTGTCCCACCTACTCTGCTAACTGTGGGTGTAGCAAACCAGACTCCATGTCTCGCACCGTTCTTTTCTGCCTTGCTGCATATTCATATTCTTTTCTTTCTCAGTCGGGAGGCAGCAAGGTCTGTCCCTGAGGCAGCAAAATACAGAATCAAAAGATGAGGGGGAAAACCAGCTTGGTGCAAGATACAGAATAGGAAAGGGTTGAAAAGGAAGCTCTAAGACTCAAGGCAGAATCATTGTCAAATGCCAAATAGCCCTACTTTGGGACTGACAACAAGAGATCACGTCAGGGAAACATTTTCACTCTCCTAATCAAAATGCTCCACTTTTTCCCTAAATCCTTCAAACGCAAGTTTGACTGCACTGTTTGCTTTCAGAGTTTGGAAGTGAATTGATAAACATATTTCACTAATCCTTTCATGATTCCGTATCCGCTCCAGTAGTTACATGTATGGTTTCTAGTTTCTCTGTGGTGTAACATCAGCTACAGACTGTTTGTCACAAAGGTATAGAAAATATTAACAATTTTAAGATACTGACATCGGTTTCTTAAACATGCTTTAATCAAGTGTGTTAATTTAATAATTAATCTTTTTGCTGCCTCTCACCTTTTAAAAACAACCCCTTGTGTCTTCATTGTAAATAAGACTCATTTCCTGCTGAAACCCTGCTCTTGGACATTAGTAGTCATCCTCCTTTCTCAACAAAATTAAACTTGACTCAAAGATCTTGATGAAACTTTATATAGTTTGTAAATCTTGCTTTTTACAGTTTCAGGTCGAGTTGAAAGTAAAGGCAAGAGCACATCTCTTGTGAGTAGGCACAAGTGAAAGTGTTGATTCAGCACTTAGCTGTCAGCAAAAAAAATAAGGCATGAAGGAAAGTCAAAATTTTTCTACAGTTCACAATTTTGTTACAAAATCCAGTGTTTATGGGCTTGGGTTTGGTTTTTTTTTCCTGAAGTTATATGCTGCTTTTCTGCCCATTTCTTTACATGTTTCTTATTTTTACATGTTCCTTATTTTTTCCCAGTAACTCTGGAAATTGTCATTTCTTTAGATCTTCTTATTTTATACCAGCAATATTACATTGAGTCACAGTTCTCACCAATCATCTCACCTCTGATTTGTGTTCAACAGCCTGCTTTTCCAAGTCTGAAAGTTATTTCATGTTCTTTTTCTTTGCTTCTAATTCAACACTCATTGTGTATAATTGCAGGGTAGAGCGATGATTACTCTCCAAAGAATTACAATCAAACTTGGCTTGTTAGTGTATAAAGCTCTGACTGTTAATCACAATCATTTAAACAGTAGCTAACCCTCACTGAAACACAGATGGCATGTTGTTAGCATTTCAAGCTACCCAACTCACGGTCCCAGAGAGGACTTTGTTATGCTTTTAAGATCTGCTTTTCTTCCGTGATGCTGAACGGTATCTGCTGGATTTGATATTCTCTCAAACACTAAGGAGGAACACAGAAATACTGTACAGCTGTAGCATCTCATGCAAATAAATTGCATAATTTTTTTTGACTCAAAATGAAAAATTCAACCATACAACGCAGAATGAATACAAAAAGAAGCTCTATGAATTAAAACCCTCAATATAAGTAGGAAGTAATCTTGATTAAAACTAGAAAGTAGTTTAAAATATGTGCATATTTGACTTAAGAAAACATTGGTAAGCTTGATCAGTAATGGTAATTGAGAGGGTCCCATGATCCCATAAGAGTTCTAAGGTCTGGTGATTTTCAGCAACCCATGAAATAAATAGGTAACTAATTTTTCCAGTGCTACCGACACAAAAGCTCAAATACTGTATATCTAGAAGTAGAACAAATCACATCATCAGTTCCAAGGCCTCAAGCCAGGATTTTTAATAAGAATTATTAAATGCTTGATGCAATATAACAATCCACTTCATAAAAGACTGTATTTCTTCTAAAACATGTGTTTTGAAAAGGTTTAAAATAACTACACCTAGAAAAGTTTTATTCTTACACTTTAGAAAAGGATTCTCTGAAAGGTCAGGGTACAGTGTTGTGAGACAGAAGACTGACTAAGGTTTTTGCTACTACAGGTTCAGTATGTGCTTGTCTGTCACCCTGTCTCCTTTCAAAAGCTTCCCTATCAGTAAAATAGAGATTAAAAATGCCTTATGCAGAAGATACCTTTGGAAATTGAGTTGCTGTTTTGAAAAAAGAATCTATTATTTTAGATAAACTCTGGGGAATAGGAAAAAAAAAAAGCAGTTCTCAGTGGAAGAATATATTATTTAACTGGAACTAACCACGCATGACTTTTCATTAGTATGCATCAAGTTAAAAGCTCAGAGGTCTGGATGTGTGTGCTCCAGTGCTGCCAGAGTGCAGAAGCATTTTCACTTTATACCTCCCAGGGTGCTGTGAGAGAGGTCGGCTTCACTGAGGAGCACAACCCTACCCAAAGGCTCAGCCACATATTAGATGTTTTGTTTGAGAAATGAACGAGGCTTTTCTCCTTACCTCGTACCAAGGCTGTTGGTTTGTTCCTACCATTCCATGATGAAATATTGGCTTATAAAATCAGAAATTAAAAAAAAAAAAAAGATAATTCCTATAGGTTTCATGCCTATACGATTTTCTGTATTTTGAGAGTCCGTTTTACCCAGAGTTTGAATTAGGAAGGAGGAGACGATCGTATTTCTTCGGTCTCAGATTGTTTTTATTTTCTTATCAGTAACACAACTGCATGGGACGTGCTTCTTAGTTAGCAAGGTGAGAAAATGGCTAAAAATGGCACCTGAGTGCTACTTCCAAGGTCTCTTATACTCTAATCTACCCAACTACAAGTTGCTAAGTAGTATGTTTTTATTTAAAATCCAATTAATATCTATACATGGTCCGCACTGCGGATTTCTTGAACCAATACCAGAAAACACAGGTTGGTGAAGAAGAAAGAAGAAAGAAGAAGTACAAACCCACACCCAAAATCCTCCATCTTGTTACATATCCTTAAACCTAAGTTCTATATCTCTACATATTTCACCCAGTGACGTAACTTTAATTACACAGCAACAATCTCAACAGTATCACACAGTCTAGGAAGTTTTTCCCAAGGCCTAAGATCAAATGGAGTGTACTTCTGAGGGTCATTGCTTGTCAGAGTAGAAAGAATATAATTCTCGGAATTCAGGGCTCCAACAAATTCCTGTATTCCTTTAGACACATAGATTGATAAGAGGTAACTAATCTCTTCCAATGCTCAATTCCCTTCTACCACCTGAATCTTTTGTATATGCTTCCCTAGAGACTACTGCTTCGTTTGAGTGGGCAGAGAAGATCTGAACCAGTGCCTAGAGCTAGATTTATCTTTTTGTCATTGACCAGACGTGTTGTAGTAGGTGGCATCTCTGCTGCAAAATGGGAGAAATTTTAATTCTCATGATTAGCTCCTTTAGAGCTTAAAATGTCAGAGATATAATTTACTTAGCACAAAAAGCAGTGAAGCCTAAGGTAAACTGTATTTCCAAAGCAGTCTTTCTGTGTTATTAGCCATGCTTCAAAATACCTATGAAATTGATATTAATATCAGTGAAATTCTTTACCATGTTTTAATTAAAGTATTTTATAAATACCTATCTAAGTAATTTCTTTGCAAAGATTTCAAGATCAGATGCCATCTTCCACTTGTCTTTCATCTTTAAGATTTAAATGGGAATTGTCCATAAGGAAGTTTGTATGGACAAGCACTGGAAGAAATACTTGCCAGCTCTGCGATTGTGTATTTATTTAGGTTTGTTACATAGACAAAAAAGCCTATTGTCTTTTTGTTCTGAAGCATTATGTGTGCAGCAAAAATCACACTTACTGTGGGGAGGTGTGGTTCCTGGTCCTATATCATATAATTCTTCAATGGCAGTGGAAAAGGTTAAAAAGTTTTCATAGGGACCTCACTAATGAAATCCACATCCAGCCATTTAATATATGTGGCTCAGTATGTTTTGTCTCAATACAGTGGCACAGTACAATGCATATAAACACCCTTCTCTTGATTCCCAGGGCCAATATGCTTTCAGATCTTTCTTTATATCATTCATCAGAAGTATACCTTCATTCCAGTACAAATAAGGTGTAGTATCCACATTGATGTCTGAAGAGAATATACTAAATGTCATATATTGCAGCTTGTCCATTTGCAAATAAACACATCATTTCCCCGTTGTGCTCAATGTTCAACTTGATTTCTTTGATTTGAAATGAGGTGTGATTTGAATATAATATGACTTTAATCCAACATACTTATAGCACTGAGGACAAATTCATAGCTCGTCTTACCTCAGCAATCAGGGAATTGAAGCTTTGAGACAAATTCTGACCTTCTTGCAACACGCTTTTCTGCGTCAAACACCTTGAAATTGAGTTTATTTTTACAGCAGCAAGTTTAATGTCAAGTGCTTGAATGAAAATTGAATTAATTTGTTGCTTTCATTAATTGACCTCCTTTAATTTTCAAACTTTACATGTTTGTTTAATCTTAATACCTTTTGATTAATTCATGAAATGTTGCTCTTCTGTGCTTTGTAATAATCTCTGACTATTCAAGCATTTTCAATGTGATATTCTACATCCCAAGTTTTTAATGAGATTTCTTATGTATGTATTTTTTAAATAAAATTGTGGAGGTTTTTCCTTTTTATATTCATTAACTTTATATTAGAAACCATGCCTGATTAGGAAAATCTCATCAATTTAAGGTTCCAGAATAGGTCACCAAGTGTCATTCCAATAAAAATGAAATTTGCATGCAATGGTTCATTTGCAAGGAGTGCTTGTTTATCTTCTCTGGCATTTATTACAGTGATCAAGCAACTGAAATAATCTGCATATTATGCAAACCAGTCCCTTTCTCAGGAAAGTTTTCAGGCTTTTTATATAAAGAGAAATTTAATGCAAAGGCTTGTTGTTAGATAGCATGAGAAAAGAATTGGATCTTGTCACAAGAAATTCTTGTTACTGTCATCTCAGGGGACTAACCTATTTTGGGAAATTAAAGGTTCTGATGTTATGGGTTACATCATCAGAATGTTTTATTGTGGGTGTTCTTGGCAGCATGAAGGAAGGTTCTATTTTGCTTCATGCCTAATTGGATTATTGCCCATTCTACCAGTGCAACTATAAAGATGATTAAAAGAATTGGAGTTTAAAAAAGTGGAGACTTCACAATAAAGTGGGCTCCTAGCCAAAGATAATTTCAGTAGGAAAGTTTAAATCAGCTGGGAAAGGAAAGCTAAAACTACTTGTATCTTTTGAGTCAAGAAATTGAAGATATCAAAGGTGAAAAAGGTAGGTTATACCAAATAATTGAAATCACTGTCTATAAACATGCAAAAGGCTTTTTAAAATTTTGATTTAGGAACATCTGTGGAAAAGGTTTTTTCCAACCACATAAAATTATTTGATATAACTTTGCAAAAACAAAACTCAGACCTTACCAAAAGAAAGCAGACTGCTCCCAAATTGTATGTTTTGATGTGGATGTTTAGGTAGCGGAATATGTGCAGACCAAGCTTTCTGAAATTGGGCTCCTTTTATACAGTGCTTGCTGCAGAATCCTTTCTACACGAGTGTTGTGTGTCGCGGTGGCAAGTCTTACACAACTTTTCAAAGGAACGGGCCTTTAATAGGTAAAGGTAAAAATATACTTCTTAACAAAATGCAAAGTTCACTTGATTTCGATTATAACACGGGAAAGAACGATTCTAGAAATTGAACTTAAACAAATGTTGAAAGTCTCATTGTGATTCTCTTAGTTTATCCATTTGATAACACTTATCTTTAATGATATTGGTTGGACTTGATAATCTTAAAGGTCTTTTCCAACCTAAAATGTTTTAGGATTCTATGGAAAGGGAGAGTACCCTTCAGAGAGCAATTCAGAGCATTAAAATTGAGCTTGCCCTCAGGACTGGGTAAGGAGCTTATGAAGATCAATGGGATATGCAAGGTGCAGATGTGTGAGAAGAGAAGGCATATTTCTGACTGCTGTGATTTTACAGCAATGGAAATTTTCCCCTCCTGGCTCACCATACACCTCAAGCTAACGTGTCTATTTGTCTGAATGGATGCTTCTTCCAGAGTAACCCATCACTCAGAGGTGGATGCTTGGCAGATCAATGGCTGTCTATTTCATGAAACAATCTTTTTTTAGGATCTTTTACATGATTGAAAGAAAAAATTGCACTTTGAAAATAACAAACTCGAAAGTTATTGTCTGTCACTGTTCTGCCATCCACCATTCATTTGATTGTTATAACATCTCCTTGTGTCTTTTCTGAAATGAGATCATAAATTCTCCAAGGAAGGATTTGTCTTTTAAAATAGGACTTGTACAGCAATTAGCACTTTGGCTTGCTGAACTTTAACAGTGTTTTCTGATCTTGCCATATTTAGCAAATAATCACTAAATTAAAAAAAAAAAAACAGATCCAGAAGGCATTTTAAGACTATATAATCTGTTCCCTGCTCTGAAACAATGTTTAAATACATCTGTCAAGAGTGATATTGATATATGTCCAACCTTAAAGAGCTCCAGCAATGGAGATCCCTCAGCCTTGTAAGACACATACATTTAGGGTTTTTAATGTACATTTACATTGTTTTTACTATACATATTTTGCTACAGTCTTTACCTGCACTACTTTCTGTAGTTTAACTTAGCATTGTTTTTGTTTCCATTAGGGATATGGAGAGTACATTATTTCCTTTTACAGCAGAAACCTTTTATGTATTTGAAGTCTGGCCATCTTCCCACTTGGTGGTTTTCACTTGACTATGAATTAAGCGAAGACAGCAAACAAAAACCCCATGTTGTTTTAAAAGCAAACAAACAAACAAAAAAAACCACCCCAAAAACCTGAGAGTTAGAGAAGTTAGGGCTAGGCAGCATAAAGACACCAGATGAGATGCTGAGATTTTCCTTCTCACCCAGAAAACTACAGAAACACAAACTGTGTGGATAATTGTTTCACTTGCACAGTTACAATAGAAGGTGCCTGACAGTGCTTCGTGGACTACAGAGGGTATCACAGGAGTGATTTCAAGGGCTTTAGAACTAATGTGGATGTTTCCACTTCATTACTTTCAATGGACCATAGTCTGACCTGTCTGCATTAATGAATGGTTACCCCTCTGGAAGACATGCTACTGGTTATATTCTAATGATGACATAATTAGGAAGCAGAAATAGATCTCTGTGAGAGGACTGCCTGCAGCCATGGCCCACGGGCTCCTTGGTTTGCTTGTGCACATATCTGGGATTGCTGAAGCATGGAAAGATGAACTGTATGGTGTTAGAGGAAGCGTCAGAGTGATGAAAATTGTTACTTGTATTTTTTGGGAATATTTTATTTGTTGCAGTTTTGGAAGTCATACGAATTTTTGGATATTGATTTTTTGAGAACATTTTCATTTTGAGATGATATCTGAAACGCAGGGTGGAGAGCGCTGCAGCAAGCTGCACTAGTAGCTCTAGCATTAGAACTATAAATTTTATTAAAGTATTTTAATAGTAGGAAAATAATGAAGGCATAGTATAGTATAGTATAGTATAGTATAGTATAGTATGGTATAGTATGGTATAGTATGGTATAGTATGGTATAGCATATCATAGCATAAAGAAGAATGGGTGAGGTTTTCTGGGGATTAAGTTTATGAATAGAAAGACCCCATGTATGGATTGTTAAAATGAAGCTGAAAGATAAGTATTTTGAGTAAGACTTACAAATAAGCACTAGAAAAGTTTTCTGATTGACAGAACAAATCAGAAAACAGGAATAATATGTGAAACATCTTCTACACTGGCTCTTAAGAATTTGGCCAGCCAGAAAGTAAACATAAGGCTCTTGTACAGACCACACCATGTCTCGTATCTTTTTGTGTGGCTGTGCCAATTTGCTTACAGTCATTACTGCTTACAGAAAAATAAAATCCAAAACCAGAAACTGTACCCAGGGCAATGCTAAACTTTGGGACTCAAATGCCCTTCTATGTCGTGTCATCTTACTATGTAGCAGATGATAATTCATAAGCTGTCTCAGATAATATGTAGCCATATTTTAGTTTTCTTTAATTCAGCAATCCAATAACAATTTGACCGACACTATGGGAAATTTAAAATATGTTAATTCAGTGTATTAGCCAGATCTTTGATTTTGAGATTTTGAATTATTTCTATTATAGTAACATAATATTCGTATATTTACAGGTAGACATAGCTGAAACAAGTTAGTCTTTCTTCTGCTCAAACACATTGGCTTTTCTGCTCTGTATGGGAGTATGTGGGCTATTTTTCTCCAATTTTTGTGAGATCCAGGAACCAAAGATTTGAGCGGCTTATGTGATATGAGTTAAAACACATTATCCAGAATAATTAGCACTACTAGTTGTATGATTATGATTAAATGTGATTTAAATGTCTGTTTAAAAGTAAGCAACAGAAGGCTCCTTCTAATAAAAGCAGTACAGAACAGAATGTTATATCCATTTGCCAGTTCTTTTCAGATCCGTGTCTAAACTACATGTCCTGACTAGGTACCCCATTCACTACAAATAACATATTGCTTTGGATTTGAAGTTTTTATTTTTATATTTATAGATACAATACCATTAGTTGAATAACGTCAGTAGAATGAATGTGATGATTCCATCTCTGTCTGTATCTCTGAAGTTATCCCTGTCAAAAGTACAGTTTGCTTTTTGCTGTGATCTTTGTGTTTATGCATGATACAGAACTGTCCAAATTTTTTATTGCAGTTTGCGAATGCAACTTCAAGCCTGCTGTTTGTAACCGACTGTTTGCTTTTTCAATTGGCTACTGTAGTCACATCGTGTTGTGTTTGATGCTATCTCCCAGTTCCCTGAGCAAT
Source organism: Lycocorax pyrrhopterus obiensis (assembly GCA_014706295.1). Taxonomy (NCBI): domain Eukaryota; kingdom Metazoa; phylum Chordata; class Aves; order Passeriformes; family Paradisaeidae; genus Lycocorax; species Lycocorax pyrrhopterus. The sequence continues at coordinate 125,048,019 of JACSVZ010000002.1, forward strand.
TTCTGAGCAGAGCACCAGCACGTATCCTCAGACCAGTGCCCATTCATACACATATTTATGAAAGTTTTTTTGTGGACAGTGATCACAAAAAGAAAACTGATTTTCATCCAGTTTTGAAAAAGCAAAATAATACTAATACATCTTTAGGAAAGAACAACTGGATTAATTGTCATTGTGTTATGGCTATTCTATATTTTCTGTTACCATACCTCTGCATAGCAAAATAGGAACTTGTATGTTTTAATAAAAAAATTATTTCACCTCCCTTTTATGTTCCACTACCCAGCCCTAGTTCTTAGACTTAAGTAATTTAGCTAGATCCCACAGCTTGCACTTTTAAGTACTGTCATACTCCATGGTCCCATTGAAATTACAGGGATTACTGGTGCAGTGAGCTTTCATTCAGCTCAGCTGAAGTTAGCAGAACTGATCTCCTAGTTTTTCTAACAATGACAAATTCATCTATGGATGCACCGGATTTAGTGGGAGCCTATAGAAGTTACTATTACCCCTTGCTATCATTCTTGCAGGTAGAATTTGATACTTGCAATATCCGTTTGTGACACTTAACTGAGACTGTGTTTAAACCAGGGGAGGATAGCATGACCCTCACCTAAGATGACTGATTAGGGGGTACTGTGCAACTGTTCTGGTCCACAGGCTGAGGAAAGATCTATAAACTGGATCTCTTGGAAGCGGGCCATAACCCACACCCTGTTGTTAAAAGAAATGGAGGCATCAGCAATATGGCATCAGCTGGTTTCAGTCATTGTCCCACTGTTGGTTCCCTGCGATCAGGGCATGAGGCAGGCACCCATCACTCCAGGGCAGGCACTACTGGTAGGTCTAGGAGATTATTTGTTTGCAATGGCACAGCTATGCTTTTGTAGCTTTGTCTCCACTTGTTTTTTGTAAAAGCGTTCTAATTCTCCTACAGATTTGCAGGCACCACGCTGCTTACCACAAATATATGTGTGTGTCCATTATTTCATTTCTTTGACACACTAAAAACCAAATTATTCCTATTTTTCTGACACAAAAAAAAAAATGAGACTGGGAACGGGGAACTAATTTCTTTTCTTTTGGAGTACAAAATTAGGACAGATGAAACACAAAGTACTTTCCGTTATGACTTCTGTAATTTTGGAGAATACCTAAGCAGTCTTGTTTTTGTCATCAAGGTATGAATAAGTAAATCTGGCCTATCTTCAGAGGTGAAACTACAATTACAGATTAGTAGCTCTAACGAGTTCTTACAAAGGTTTAGAGAGCATATGTGCTTTATTTTTTCCTAATTTCCACTTTACCTTGCTTGCAGGGTAAATTTATCAATAATAGGGATAGTTATGAAGGAGGATTCTTTAATTTTTTTGCACTTGCCTTTTGTAGTGGTTTGGTTCAAAATATTCATTATTTACTTATTTACTTTCTGTGAGATAAGAATTACGAGAAGGCAAAGCAGGCACAAAACTTCAAAGAATATAAAGAAGTTTATTAACAGACTTAAAAGGAAGAAAAAAAAAGTCAGATTAAACCTTTAGAACACTTCTTCTCCCTCCACCCTTCTCCCTTTTCCTACTGGCAACATAAACAAAGCAACCCTTGAGATTTTCAGTCAGTTTACCACCTCTATAATTTTTTCAGTTCACTTAGGGAGAGGAGTCTCTTTTGTGCATGCTATGGAGACATCTCCACAAGAAACAGTCTCTCGTGGCTTTAACGTCACAGCAAGACAGCCACCCAGGATGGTTCTCTGCTTGCATGTGAAAGTTTTTTCCCTCGACTTACAGCTTTCCCCACAACCGCTTCCAAGGGTTCAATCTTAGCTATTGGGGTATCATTTTAAGGATGAGCTGTTCAGAAGCAAAAATATTTTCTTTACTTATCAAAGTGCTTGAGAGGGGTAAGAACACTATCTCTGAGAGCATCTTCATCTCTAGGAACAGAACAGAGGTCTTTTTTTCTCCTAGGATCTCTGTTCAAGTTTTTCATCAAATCACAGTTACTTCAACATTTGCTTATTTCAGCACGGATACTTTTGCTTACAGTTGCAGTTTGAACGCTCTACCCTCCCATGCTTTCATGAAATTATAACGGATATTTTGATGTACTATAGTCTATATCACCATAGCTTTACAACAGAATTTCAGCTTCTAGGATTGAAGCATCTCCTCATTCTGCTCTCTCTCAGGATTTCAGCTCTTCTTTCTTACTGACTTTAGTGTCTCTATGGTGTTTTCTTTATATGACATCACTTTTCCTTTGACTTGGGAGAGGATTGATGTCTGCAGGCTTCATCTGTTCTGGAAGACACTTACAGCACTAAAAGAGTTAATCTCACCTGGGCCTTGCAGCTGTAATTCGCTTATCTCTGTTGGTAACATGATCTTTGTCAGTTAGCGACTTCAGATGAATTTTGGCCGCATAAAGTAGGAGCGGGTCTGGCCGAGCCTCACCGCAGGCTGCCTGCATGGAGCAGTGCTGGGCGGGCCGGCCCGCACGGAGCCGCGGGTGGAACAGGGCCGGCAGCTCCAGGGTGGCTGTGTCCTGGCCAGGCCCGGCCAAGCAGGGCCCAGCCCCGCCGGGCCGTGCCGCGGGCTCCCCCAGTTACCCATTCAAAAGCCGGAAGCAAGAGAGACTTTCCCGGGGTTTGTTTGCTCTTAAAATGTGGATCACAGAGGTGTGTCAAGCGCTTTAAGCGGCTTAAACAAGTTGCCAATATTCAAACTAGCCAGTTGATTGGTTATGTCGGGTCTAAAGGAAGCTGTAAGCAACACTTTGCAAAAGAATCGCTTCCGTGGTTGATGGAGCCCCTCCTTAACTAGGAACCCAAACTACGCTAAACCATGGCACCTTTTCAAAGAGGCGCAGATCAACACAGGATATTTCATTCTGCTATGCATATTTAAGTGCAATCACCCATTTTAGCCGTGAATGTCCTCTGAATTCAACTTTATTCAGTATTTTGAATATGTCAGAAGCTGTTTGATGATCGGTGAAGGCCACATATGTAGAAGGCATATTGCAGAGTATTCTCTGATTGTTCTTTGCTTTTGTTGGCCATTTTAGAAGAATAAAGTCTAGAAGTAGATGTGTTTTTTGAACAGCTTTTAATAATTATTTCTGTAGTTTGCTACTCTTTCAATGAAGCAACTTATAGAAGTTGGAGTCTAGAAAAAAAATCAAGAACACTTTTTTTCAGGAGAAAAGAATTTTGAATAATATCAATATTTGATGGAATTTATTAAGATCTATATTTAGGTGTTTGTAAAACTTCTACTGATATGGTGAAAATTTGTCTGATGCTTTCATGAACATATTTTTCTCCCAATACACTGATATTTCATGAATATATTCTTTTCCCCAATATAGTGATATACAATCTCTGAAGAGTATCTTTCCAGATCTAATTTTCCACAAATATGAACTAAAAATAAAATTATTAACTAAAAATATTTCATGAACATTGCTTTTTAAATGCTGGACAGATTTTCCATTATTCCTCTGTGGAACAACAGGTAGAAGAGGAAGATGGAAGAGGGTATAGGCTGAGCTTCTGAAAGGAATCTCTAGGATATTTAGGCAGATAAGTGAAGATTCAAATAAATTCTTTTACTTTGTATGTTGATTCCCCAAATCTGCCGCTAGCCTCAGTGCAGCTCTTCTGTCTTCTGTGAAAGTACTATAAAATTTGTAGATTTTTTTGACATCTATAGTGAACTCTAAATTTACTCAGCTTTTATTAATTACCAGAGAAAGTTCAAAGTCCACTAGATAGATTTTTCAAACTAGTCAGGTTCATTTTGGCCTGTATTAGCATACACAGGCCAAGACATGAAAGATTTAATTACTCTAGATCTTTCTATGCTTCTCTCCGCTTGCTGAGAAACACACAATTCATCTAAATTTTAATAATATTTTCTTAGAGACTCTTTTTTCCTTTGCATTTCAACTTACAGTATGATACGACTATGTGAAAATATTGTTTCTTCTTCTGAATTTTTTTTGCCTTAGTATGTTCCCAGTCCTACATATTATGGAGAGAGCAAACAAACAAATAAACAAAATCCCACCACAAAACCAAACAATATTTAAATTGCAAATTATAAAATTTCAAACTTTGGGGAACACATGCAAGAGATTCTAAAATATTTAAAGACCCTTTCATATCAAAATAATTTCCTTTTAGCAAAAAAGGAAAACTTGGATTCTTTCAGTTTTCATAGTTTTTAAGTCTTGTTGTAATAAACAGTATCCAAACCCATTAATTAAACAAAGAAAAAATTCTTTTGATTTCAGAGTGATGGAATTATTTTTGTAGAGATCATTTGTGGCAAATATTCATCGGTGTATATATTTATTTGGAGATGTAAGGAACCCACAAGGATCATCAAGTCCAACTCTTAAGTGAAGATCAAACCCATGACCTTGGGTGTTATTAGTACCATGCTCTAACCAACTGAGCTAATCTCAGGGTTTGCAGACGTGTTCATGTTACTCATCTTTGGGTATCAGAGATGATGGTATCTAGGTAAAGGTTTAAACAGGATCACTTTTAAGAAAACCTGCCCAACTTCAGTCTTAGGAAAACATTCAAAATATCTTTTTATGTTGACGAAAACCTTTACTGTTACAAACCATATATAACTACAGGAAACACCTAGAATAAATTGTTGAATGCAGTCATCAGTGAGAAGTTCTGAAACATACTTATCTCCTAAGGAATTGGCATGAATGCTTCAGTGATATTGTTTGAAGTAATTGTGTCTTCAGAGGTCTATCACAGAAGAGGACCATGGCACAAAATCTTCTTCTGGCATGTGTGATTGATTTATAGTTGTTGGGTATTCATATGGGTGACAAAAATTTTTTTGGTTTTTTTTGAGGGGATGCAGGGCACAGGGCCATGGATTGATTTGTTTCATTAGTGTGTGTTTGCAAATGAAAGTTTACTTGGGTTTTCACTTGGGGTTTTTTGTGGGAATTGGGTTTTTTTGTTATGATGGAAGGTTAACATCAGAAAAATGACAACTTTTCACTGTACTACTTATTTCTAATTTGCCCTGCTTTGAGCAGAGTTTGGATTAAACTATTACATACAGTGGTTTTTTCACAGGATCACTCTTCATTCACTGCCTAGGATAGATGACAACATTCATTTAATTGTCAGTAATCAAGAACTTTTTTTTATTTGTTCAAAAGTGGTTCTTTAGCATTTTTAGCATGTTTTTCATACAGAATTTTTCATGAGTTTTCCTGGCGATGGTGTCTATGTTAACTGAATTCTCGTGCCGTATTGCTGGGGAAGATATTTATCTGTTTTCCTAAGCAAACAGAGTAGCAGAAATACTAGAGAACAAAATCATATGCTGATTTTGAGGCAAAATTTGAGGCACGTCAGGACTAGATTTTTCAAGGTACATAATATTATCCAGAGTTTTGTGCATTCAAAAAAGTGGTGTCATTGTGTTTGACTTAGACAAGAAGGAAAAACTCTTATCCTTATTTGCTGGTGAGTTGGTGGACTTTTGTGTTGAAACCTTAATTTTACTGTATTTGAAATGAGAAGATAAATGGAGATTATGTTTAGACAGAAATTTGGCCTACATATGACAAATTATATAATCTTATGCTAGTAGCAAAAGGCAGTGTAAAAATAATATCAACCCAGTACAGGGTGAGGATGGTGACCTCACAAACAGGAACAGAGATAAGGCAGAGGTATTTAATTCATTCTTTGCCTCTGTCTTCACCGTCAATGATGGACCTAGGATGTCTTAATGTCCTGAGCTGGAGGACCATGACTACAAGAATGATCAAGTCCCAGTGGACACCGAAATTGTGCGGGATCTGCTGCTCCATCTATGGGTCCTCAAGGGATTAATCCAAGAATCCTTACAGAGCTGGCTGATGTCATTGCAAAACCTCTCTTGATGATTTTTGTGTGGTCTTGGGAATCTGGAGAGGTGCCAACTGACTGTAAGCTAGCAATGTTGTCCCAGTTTTCAAGAAGAGCAAGAAGGAGGACCCCAGAAACTACAGGCCTGTCAGTCTCGCTTCAGTGCCTGGTAAAGTTATAGAGAAGATTATTCTGGAGGTATTGAAATACACCTGAAAGACAATGTAGTCATGAGAGGAAAATCCTGCTTGTCAAACCTGATTTCCTTTTATGACAAGTTAACCCACCTAGCTGATCAAGAGAGGCCAGTAAATGTAATATCTTTGAATTTTGGTAAAGTTTTCAATGCTGTCTCTCACAGAATCCTTCTAGATAAAATATCTAGCACACAGCTGGATAAACACATCACGTGATGGGTGAGCAACTGGCTCGTGGGTCAGGCACAAAGGGTTACAGTGAATGGGGTGACATCAGACTGGGGACCTGTCATTAGTGGGGTTCCACAGGGCTCCATCTTAGGCCCTGTGCTCTACAACATCTTCATGAATGACTTGGGTGCAGGACTTGATGGGTTACTAAGCAAGTCTGCAGACAATACAAAACTGGGAGGTGCTGTTGACTCCCTTGAAGGCAAGGAGGCCCTGCAGAGAGACCTGGACAAATCAGAGGGCTGGGCAATCACCAACCATACGAAGTTCAACAAGGAAAAGTGCTGGATTCTGCACCTGGGATGGGGCAACCCTGGATGTACAGAGAGACTGGGGAATGAGATGATGGAAGGCAGTGCCAGGGAAAGGGACCTGGGGGTCCTGGTCAATGGAAAGTTGAATGTGGGTCAGCAGTGCCCTGGCAGGCAGGAGGGCCAAGTGTGTCCTGGGGTGCATCAGGCACAGCATCACCAGCCAGGCAAGGGAGGGGATTGTCCCACTCTGCTCTGCACTGGAGCAGCCTCACCTCAAGTCCTGTGTGCAGTTTTGATCTCCACAATGTAAGAAAGATATTAAACTACGGTGTGACTCTGGGGGATGTTCCTGTGCAGGGCCAGGGGCTGGACTCAATGATCCTTGTGCGCACCTTCCAACTCAAGATATTCTGTGATTCTGTGATTCTATGATCTTGCATCACAATGGAAATGGAAGAGAGGAGAAAAAATAAATTTCTGGGTTGGTATTACTTTTTATCTTAGTGTCTACACCCATACTGAAGCCTTTTATTTACATTGCTGTCTCCATCAAAGAACATAAAAATCATAGAAGCAGTGATTTTTATTGTAAAACTTGATTCACTTAACCATGGATGCACACAATTCTCTTCATGTAAATGAAGCAGTGTTTCTTTACTACTTTTCTAATTTAGGATTTTGTTTGTACATAATGAACATTTAAAAGTGAGTGCTATTTCTCACCATAAATGTAAAGTGAAGCTTTTGAGTCTATCAAAATAAATTTTTCTTGGCCAGGGAAAGAGCACCCAAGAAACTTGTTGTGAGAGTCATTACTTGTTTTCACACACTTGAGAGAAAAATTACTCCATCCATAAATGTTCTTTTTTCCCCAAATTCAACTTGTTTTTCTGCAGTACTTTTAGCCATTTTGATCTTCCTTGCATTGGGCACTCTGTTTACACTCAAAATTAGACCCCTGTTGTTTCAAAGCTTGGATCCAGTGTATCGTGGTTTTGCAGTTACTTGTTTGAAGTCCAGAGCTTTTTCTGACGACCTTATACGAAGGAAATCAGAGTAGTTCCTGATGAGTTCTACTGAGTCTCAGACTGCTTTCATAGTTTCATGGATGTCATCTTCCTATAATTTAGTAAGAATCGTTTCTGGGCTGCAGCAAATTCCCTTGCTTGTTAACTGTCTCATTTGCTTGGGTCTGAGGATGGCAGTCAAATGGGGGAAAGCATTTGTAGATAAACAGGTTCTGCCTGATTCCAGTGGGAGAACAGACACAGGAGATCAAAATTTTAATCTTATTTCACTTCCAGAAATCCTGCTAAACCAAATATTTTTTTTAAATATGGTTACATCTGTCTGTGTTTAATTATTTCATACTTGCCAGGCAGCATCCTAAGTGCTCACAGAAATCAATGCAAGCTTTGGGCACAGCAAGACTGCCCCATCATAACTTTAAAAATCAACCTTTTTCCTCTTGGTATCCATGGATGACGTTGTGGTTTTGGAGTTACAAAGACCTCCTGCTCCATTCTTGAGAAAAAAGAAAAGAGGGAACGAGAGCTCAAAATGTCAGTAGTGAGAGACAATACAGCAATTTTGCTAGAGCTTTCTTCTGCACTGTAGGTACAAACTCTAGTGAACTCATTTTCAGGATTTTGTCTTTCTTATTTCTACTACATGACATATTTGGTGGTATCAGCCTCATGCAATTACAAGCATTCTCTAAAAACATCAGTGGAGACATCGGCAGGAAAATAATTCTCTTGGAACTCAGGAGAAGCTGGATAAAGAGGAAAGTCATGTAGATATGCTTTTTACATTTTAGGTTTTTTCCCTCTTGTCTGTCATGAAAGTTGGTGACCGAGACAGAAAGGGGTTTTGCTATACTGAGTGCTGTTAAAAGGGGAAAAAAAAGCCAAAATGAAATAAGCAGTGGGTACAATTCACTGCACTATTTCAGTCAGAAATTGCTTCCACATAGACTCAGACTTTCTAATGGCTTTTCACAATCAACCATCTGTAAGCCTTCAGTTGGTATGGTGCCTGCACTATTTATTTTGAAATGCTATATAACCCACAGCATCTGGGAATACCCACAACACATACTGTGCAACCACAAACTCTATAAATGTTGGGAAGATTCAACTGACTCTTCTATAATTTATTTTTTTTGTGTTGACTCTTGCAGAAGCAGGGCCAGAACAGAGTAAGGTTTATCCAAGTGTAGGTAACATTGTGGGCATCCTTTTAAAATTGCTCTGTCATTGTAGACATTCTTGTTCTTTGGGACATAATAATGAAAAATCTTGATGACAACATTAGTAGATATTAAAACAGAGTAAAACAAAATATTCTTAAGAGAGGATTTATGGGGAGACATAATGGAATACTGTCATTAGTATTCTCTATTCTCATTAAAGTCTTTCTGTCAACTGCTTTGGTTATATTCCAAATGGAATCACACATGTATATGAGTAGTTGATTGGGACTTAAGGCTGAATCCATGTGTTTATAGAGATATTTTGAGACAAGAAATTTGTTAATTTGTTGTTATGCTGAGATATAAAACCTTCTTCACATTAGGAGACATTGTGAAAGCAAATTTGTTAATGTTTTTGAGGTGACGCCACTCGGCACCTGTGGAGTAATAACGGAAAAGCTGCAAAAATTTTCAAGCAGATGCATTTAATTTTATGTCAAATTTACCATGTTTTTTCATCATGAAAACTGGAGAGAAAATAAAACTCAAAGCACTTTAAATGGACATTTCCAAAATAGCACTGAATTCTCCCATATATTGATGTTTTAAAATATCTGTCTTCCTGTCTTATTGTGTCTTCTAACTTTTATCCAAAACAATATATTTCCTTCTGGTTTTTGCTATGGCTTTAGAGTAAGAAAGTATTTTTGCTTTAAATTGACCTGAAACTTTTTCTTTTTTTAATTCAATCAGCAATCTACCCTCCACAGTTTTTTCCTGGAGCAGATTCTGTTAAGAGGTGGAACAGGCATTCTCCAGCATCCTTTATGTCATTTAGTTGATTCTATAATTACAGATTAATTAAAAATGTACCTCAATTTACAAATTGTTATTTTCTAAAGATTCTTTAGATGTTACTAGCTGGAAAAAAATTGTAAAACAACATTTCAACATTTATAGAGTATACTCTTTAAAGCGTTCCTACTTCATAAACATGAAAAAGAATGGTATGTATTTGAATTGAGATGATCATTAACCAAGCTTGTAGTAGTTTCTTAATAATCCTCAGAGTTGAGTTGTCTGAGAGAGATTTTCAGATTCCCAGCAAAATTGTTCTGCTATTCACCTTAAAGATTTAGTGAATTTCTAGCACAGAGGAGGAAAAAAAGAGTCTCAAGACCTTTCTGAAAAGTTTGCTAGATAGTTGTTTAGATAGGTGGCATGGGAATGTGCTTTTCTATCTTAGGACAAAGCTTGGATTACAGAAAATTATGACTCTATGTGGATCTATTTCTTCATTCTTTACTTACTGAACTGTAGGATGAAGGCAAAAGCTGTGAAAGTATTTATGGTAGCACTAACACCATGAAGCAGGAGATGAGTTTTATTACATATATGGCATGCGTTTGTCAATGACACTTTATGAAAAAATTCACTATATATTTAATAGCAAATTCCACCATCAAAATTATGAATAGATTTATGTTAGATATTTTCCCATTTTTCTAAGGAACTCATTGAAGGGATTGTCTTGGTAGACAGAAAACTGTGAAGAAACCTGTCTGATTTTTTATGCTTTGCAAAGCACATGTTACTCATTAAAAGGTTGTTTCAAATAGCTGCTTTTGCAACTAGACTGCCTGTATTATTCACACTTTCATGTAGATTAATGTTCCCCATCATACTCATGTCAAGCAGTCCAAATGTGTAGGTTACATGACTGAGGATTTATAGATCAGGCAGCAATAAACAAAAGGAGAACAAGGTTTTTATTCCGTCTGACATCTTTATAGTCCTTAGATGCCACAGTCTACACCTTACCTTCTAAATTAGTCAAGATTTTCACAGATCTCTAGTATCCTGTTGCAGCAAGGCAAGCAAGAATTAGTGCAGATCTACATAATTTGTTGCTGTTCTGAAGATGTGTACACACAAAACTCCTAATTCATCTTGGACAGGTAGTAAAGATCTCAATTTCCAAAAGAACTTTACCTTTTCAGAATAGATGGATTGTTTGGAGCACTTTCAAAATTTTCAGAAAAGGGGAAAATGCACCAAATAGTAAGTTGCTATCTTCAGATTACCAATGTATAAAAACCAGAGATGGCTGCAATTTTCCACTCTTTCTTAAATGCATTTCTTTACTCTCTTTTTTATTATACACTTTAGAGGAGTTGACAGAAAAAGAAATAGCTCAATAAAAACCACCAGAAACATCTAAGGAAATCACTTTTGAGAGAGAAATACGTCTGTGGTAAAATTTCATCCAGATCTTTCTCCTAATCATGACAAACTTTTTCATTGTGAAGGTACTTTTTCTTTTATAGATGATAGCACTTAATTTTCCATATGTAAATATCAAAGATAAGGGTGAAAGTCACATACTGATTAAAGTGAAAGAAATAAGGGACTAGTAACCATTTCCTCAAACACCTTTCTCTTAAGGATTCTAGCTCCCTTCTACAATGAAAAATATAAAAACAGAACAGTAAACAGCATAGAATCAGTACCTTTTTGCTGTAAATACACAGATAATTCAGATAATTTTAGAAGCAATTCTTACATAAATTGGAAAGCATGAGTAAAAATAAGAAAAGTCTATTTTAAATCGCACAAAGCAGATGACAGTTATGTTACTCAACTACAGCTCAGTCTTCCTTATTTGACAGTTCTCATCACTTGCACAAATGAGATACATAGGAATTGATGTTGTGTTGCTATCAAAGCAGTTATACACTTGTGAAAAGCAGTAAGATGCTTTTTAGTTAGACTTCTGTTGCTGTTGTTGTTATTATTGTTGTTTTGTTTTTTTTTTTCTGAATTGAAGATACAAATGCATAATCACATTAGGAGAATAACTAACAATACTAATTGAAATCCAGGACTGTTGTATGTAAAGTGATTGGGGCACTGAGACTTGCATGTTAAAAGACAAGTGTAGTCCCTGCTGAGTACGTCTTAGTTCCAAAATAATTAACTCTGTCAAATAATATTTGTTGACAAGACCAAGTTAAGTGCACGCAGCATCACGTCTTGTAATTAGTTGGGATGATAAGATAATACAGACTGAAAATAATCAATTTGAGCTGCCAAAGTGGATCACTTAAGCCAAGTGAAAAAAACACAAGCAACTTTCTTCCACAGATTTCATGCACACTTATAATTATCTTTGCCTGCTCCTTTGGTCTTTTTCTGTTTCAGCTCTGAGTAGCCAAGTTTCATTTGTGTGAGTGCTTCTGAATGTTCATTTGAGAGCTCCCTGAGCAAATTTGGTGGCAGAAACATATTAAGCGAGAATTGGAAGCAAATTATAACATTGAATATCAAATGAAATCTAGGTAAACTAGATAAAATTAAAAAATACCTAAAATATTTAATGTTGAAATGCAAGTGCTATGAAATAGCTGTTTGCAACTGATCTATATTTACAAGAAAAAGAACTCCTAACTCATTACAAGCTGTCAAATATCAAAACTTAATGTGCATCAGTTCAGATTCACTTCAAGGGGATAATATAAAAGCAATAGCAAAACACTTCTTGTTTCAAATATTACCTATTTCTGTCCCAATTAAATCAATGAAAGCTATACTGTGGTTTAAAGCAGAGTTACTTTGATAATGAATCCTGCTAATAATATAATCCATTAGACCAGAGATTACGTATTACGGCAGCATGAGCTATAGAAAAATCTTTACAGGGTAGAAAATTTGAGAGATAAATTATTCATTCTAAATTATTTTCTCTAACCAGCTCTTACTGCACTCCTATCAGATACTTTACAGCTCTACAGCATGATGTTGAAGATCAAGTATAATCAATAAAATAAATTATTTAAATGTGAGATTCATAGGGAGGTTTCTTTACACTCAAATTTTTCCAATCTCCTGTGATACAGGAGAGATAAAATGAATTATATTTATGTTAAACATTTTGGATTTTTATGATTGTTACCAAGTTTCTAAGAATTTTCTTTCCAGGCTTGCATTTTTTGGCTTTAAAATAAATCATAATCCACTTTGCAATTTGAAAATTTAGTGAAAACATTTTCCTTGTTTATGGTCCTTCTGATATGTATGTACAGTGTGGAAAGAAAGAAAAAAACCAATGTCCTGCATGCTCAGTGTTACTAGAATAATTCTTTTGTAGACTTTAAAAATGCTATGCAGCAGAAAGACCCAGGGTTGTTTTTTATGAAGCACATTAAGAGAGAAAAATCAGAAATAAAAGCAGTGTGACAACCTACATGCCAGTGTTGCTCCTTCAGGTTCAAGGAGGAAGAAAATCTGCAGGAAGGACTGGGTGGCATGGAAAAAATAAAGTGGACTTGAGTAAGAAATAGTGTGAATGGACTGAAGTATGGGAAGAAGCAGAGAATATATGAGACAGGTATTATAGAGGCACAGTGATGACATTCATAACACAAGATTTCAGTACAAGGAAAGAGCATGACACTTTAGACTTTTATCCGAACAGAAATTGATTTATTTTCTGACCTATCTCTTTGCCAAGTGTTAACCAAGCCCAGAAATATGCAGCCAGCACCAAATTACAGAACATTCAAATGTACACAGATTTGGATCCCAGAGGCCAAGTTACCTGCTGAAATAAAATAATTAGGTACTGTCCCAGAAAATCACAATTTGCTCAAATCTTTTGCTAGAAAAGCTACACCGACAGCTGGGTTTGTATGGTTTGCATAAGAAAGTCTGCCTTAATCTGGTTGATTGAGGTTTGGGTAATGTTTTTAGGGGACCATCGCTGGCATATTCCTATTCTACGGTGTTTGCTTAAACAAGTCTCTAAAAGAGCATAAAATAAATAAAATAATTATCTGAGTAGGGACTGTGATCATTGTGTTTGGGCATCAGATGTCTGCTAGAGCAAAATCATAGCTCCACTAAGAATTGCTATTAGTCCAAACTAAATTAAAATCTTACTTGTATCTATTTGCTGCAGCAGAAAGTTATTGCTGAGACTACAAAACTGTAGAAATACTGGGAAAAAAGCTTCTCATCCAATTTTTATGTGGCTTTTCGCAAAATGTTAAAGAGGGGGCAGATAAGACCTTTTCTGTTTATATAAAGTTTATGTTAGAAAGAGAAATTCGAATAGCATTTCAGGGGTTCTCGATACACAGTATTGCAACACATTGCTTTTAACACATTTCTTAAGCTATCTAGCAGATTTTTATATGCTGTGGGGCATAGCGTAGGAACTGCAGGCTTTGTGATCTCTCAGTAGCAATGAAAATATTATTATGCTAGTTTTTCATTTAATTTCTATGTCTTAACATGCAACTGAAAAACAAACAGACAATTTTTTTTTTTTAATTAAAAGTACCTACTAGGGCTTTGGCATGAATATTCACATAGATTTAATTACAAAGTAAATGTCAAATGTTCTTGAAGGTAGTCTAGGAAGGGAGATACAGAGTTAAGGGCCTGAAGCAGCCATGCTACAGTGATTGCTAAGAGATCCAAGGCACAGGCTCAGGAGGCAGAGAATGCAAATTCTAATTTTCAGCAATAGTGAATCAAAGGAAATTTTCCATTGTCCCAGAGAAAGTCCTAAATGTTGAACTATCAGTTAAGACACTGAGAAAGGTACTGCAATTGGATATTGTGTCCTTAATAGTAACAACAGAGGAAAATTACTGAAACAGTCTGTAGACATGTTAATGCATGCACTGGGGCAGGCTTAAACATTCTATATATGTCAAGCCACTAAATCTTGAAAATTTTTAAACACTTCTGCAGAACATTAGGCTGCTTGTAAGTTTCAGGAACCAAAGTGCAATTAAACTTCAGATGCCTTTATGTTCAGATGATAGAAGAGAAAATGTTTCACATATAGCTTTGAATTTCTGTTCATGAAATGCCCAGAAGAGTCTATGGATCTAGTTTATAAAGACCTTGCACATGGTTGAATGATTGTGGTGGAAAAAAAGAGCTGAATAAGATCCAAATACAAGATTTAAGACTCTAACAAAATCATCATTAGATACATATTCATATTTTCTATGAGTTTTTCTTTCTGCATATTGCATGTATAGATGATGGAAATTCTCATTATCCCACGTGGAAAATCCCATTTTCTCATTTTGCATTTCAAAATCACATTTTCACATTCATTTCACACAATGAACTCTAAAGTTTATCAAGGAAAGAAATACCAGATGTCTTGTTGTATATCCTCAGTGGTGAGAGATTTCTTGTTTCTTGACTACCTTTGTAATCTTAAACTTTGATATATGCACATGAGATTCAGTGTGTGAAAAGCCAGAACAGACTTTGTAGATAGACTAAAAAAGCATTCAGCTGTTTTGTGGTGAATGGCAGCATATTACCTTGGGTTCCTGACTCAGGATGTGCTGTACAGGCTAAGGAATAAAAGCAAAGCTGTGCAGGCATATGGCAGTCCACCACATGTTGTCTGCAGATGTGCTTTTGTTTTAAAGATGCAGTTCACATCTGACCACTACAAAAATCCAGCCAGGCTGAAGGAATGGGGTAAAAGAATGAAATGGAGAAGCCAAATGCACAATATGCGCATGATTTACTGTATAATGTTGGGAAAGTTACTGGCAGAGTCAGATATCAGAATTACCTTGTTGTCAGTAATAGCTTGTCTTCCTGTAAGTCAGATGCACAGTGTGGTCATCTGGCATAAATCCCCAAGACGTGATTGTGAGAGGGACATTATGGAGTGGATACAATAGAAAATGTGATTCCAATTTGACTCTGATTATGAAATTCAAGTATTCTTAAATACCTCTCACCATTATGAAAGATCAAATAATTATTTAATCAACTAATATGGGAGATAAAACACAAAAATACCCATTAATAGAAAATACTTAGAAATATACAAAAATATAGAGATTATACAGAAAAACAAGAATACCACTAATCCTCAAAACAAATTCTTATGTTTTCAACTAAATGGTACATTTTCTATTATACTTACTAGTGCTGCAGCATTTTTCTGTGTTTTGCATTTTTAAATTTCATTCATGCAACAACCCACTGAGCTGGAATATTGTCAGTATTACTGCCAGTTTCTGAAGAAAGTGGACAAGGTGGAGATATTAAGTGACTTGCACAAGGTCTCTTATCAAGTCTGTACCAGAGCTAGGATTACAATTTGGAAGCTCTTGACTTCTTGTTTGGCATTCAACAGCCTAGACTACAACATTCCTCAAATCCAATTTCAGACTCTTACAAAATAATAGAGGAAATACAAGGGAGCAAATTTCTTGTCAAAATAATGGTAGCGAAAGTTTTGTCAGAGACTTTGGTAGCATAAAATTAGTCTACCCATGAGTTGATTATAGCATTTCCATCAGCAATAAATATCAGATTTTGTTTTAAAAATGCATGACAAATTTTCCAAAATAATCTTCTTCTCTAAAGAATAATTTGAAAAATTTCTTCATATCAGCCTTGCTATGTCATGTGTCCCAAAAAAAACCAGCTTAGTACATAAAGGAGAAGGATTGAAATAAGAACTGTGGTGTCAGGGAAACAACTAACCATGACATAGGTACCCTTGTTACAGCCAATTTTAAATAATAGCTTTAGATTCTAAATCATTAAAACAATTCATTAATGAAAATTTCAGCAGGTGTTGTACTTTGGGACTGTAAACTCCCTTGAGGGCAGAGAAAACTGGTGGAGTTTATTAGGAAGGTTAGAAATATAAAAAATAATAGTAGGAGACTGTCTGACTTGCCAAGGCTCATTTAATCCTCACAGTGATATGAAGCTGAAGAGAAAGCACAAACACAGAGGGAGGAACACTGCCAAATGACAGCAAGCATTTCTACTGAACACAAGATTAGCTGGAAATGTCATATGACAGCAAATATAGCCAAGATTTTTTTTTTGGGCGATCCAGAGTATCACGAACTCACCAAGTGAAGAGAAAGACAACCATCCTGCAGGTTTTACTGTCACTGCACTCAAAACTGAAGACTGAAAACAGATTTAGACCATCATAGAAAGTCAGAAATGCTTTAAAAATTATTAAAAAGCCAGAAGGAATGAGTGATGAGAGAAGATTAAAGTAGATTTCTGCATGAATGATAAATAATTACTTGGAAGAGATGAGATAGCTGGCTACAAATAGGTCTGGTCAAAATATTGGAAGTGAAGGGAAGTTTACCTTTTGCTTAAAAAAACAAACAAAAGACCCCAAACTTGTTCATTTCCTTCTCCAAGAACCTGTCTGACAGCACACAGAAGCAACACATCCCAATATGAAAAGTTTCCGTTACCATTTCCCGGATAGACATATCCAGCACATAGATCCCAAAGAAGACGTTGAAGAAAAGTATCAAAGTTAATACATTATTTTAATTAATAATTAAAAATAGTAATTAATTTACTAATTAGTATCAAAAATGTGCAAATTGTGCTCTCTCTCCTAGAGACATTTTGAAAGGTGAAGTATTACCTTCAGGACAATAGCAAAGGTGCCATTCTGCAATCAGCTAACTGACCTCAATGTCCAGATGTCTTGAGTATTCCCCCAAAGTGTGTACATCTTTAAGAAATTACACAGTTAGATAATGTATTATCTTTACTCCATTTCAAACTCCACTTAAAATCCTAAATAAGTCTTATGTTTTTTATTTATTTTTCTCTTGATTTCACTGTATTATTTACACAACTATACTGGTATGTGCTATCACAATTACTTTTTATCCTAGCCACCAGAGTTGCATCTTGATTTTACAACCTATAACTAAAGAAATCCTCGTATTTTATAGGGTTTAAATATGATGGAGCTAAAGGGACCCATATCTGAGTGTTCATCAAATACTGTACTAGAGAAATGTATTTCTTTACAGGGTTCTTTTCTAGCCTTTACAGAGCTATTTTCTACATCCTGAGAACAAAGAGCATGTGAATAGGAGAGAAAATCCCTATTTTCCTGTTTTGACAGGTTCCATTTACTTCTGCCCATTTGGGTGGGAGAAGGGTCCAGCACCATGAGCTAGGGCAGGGCAATAAGAAGCTGCAAGTCTATCCACCTGAACAGACCTCAGAACTTCTCCTTTTTCCTCCCACTTCTTGGGGGTGGTGCTACTCCTGGGACAGAGCGCACATCTTCACCTTACTGTTCCAAAAGCTTGAACAACTGTGAAATAATGTATCCTTAAAAGTGGTTATTTTTGTCAGTATGCTAGCATTAATCTCCAGTTATTTTAATTTTTTTAGCAAGTAGATATATTTTATTCACCTTCCACGAAGAGAGTATTTGTCTCTTTGAGAAGAGTGACAGCAGAAGATGAAGTGAGATCTGCTATATCATTTTATCTTCCAGTCCTTCGTTTTCTACAAGATGTGGCATAGCAAGTATTGATGCATATTGTCATTTATGTTAGTCCAGAAATGCCAGCTTGAAGGGAGCGTTGTCCATGTTACGGAGATGATGTGTCAACCCCTTTTTAAAAGTAATCGAAAGGAAGCAAAAAGCAAAACCATATAAAAATAACTAACTAACTAACTAAATAAACAAATAAATAAAAAGGCAGGATATCTTGAAGAGAGAGAGAGGAAGCATATTCTTTAACTTAAATGATGACTGGAAAAGACCAGAATATTTTGATGTGACTTTAAGTAAGCATCTTATGAGTAACTTTTTTCTTTATTTGCGTGACCTAGATATAGTAATTCATTAAAAATGAATTTAAAACCTAAAGAAGAAAGGATTTCTCCAAGATAGAATATATTTTATCTGATACCTTTCTGTTCTCTCTCTTCCCTCCTTCCATTTCTCCCTGCCATCATGAAATATCCAATAGTCATGCTTCCAAAAGATATGAAAAATTTTATAGGGGTTTTGTCAAGTACTGATTTAACTGAGATAAAATACTTTTAATGATTGCTTATTAAAGGAATTAACATGAATATTGAATTTTCTCCATAAAATATTAGTACCAATGCAAGATAAATCTATGTTGTAGGACGTTTCACACACAGAAGGACACTTCAAATGCTTAACTATCTTAAATTTGTCTGCAACAGTATAAAAATATTAATGTTATCACTGTTGCTAAAAGTTAATTGAAAAGTAAAGAAAATATACATCGCCTAATCTTTTTTTTCTTGAGAAATATTTTAATAATTATTGATTCTTTAAGCTCAAAGACAGCACGTCACAGAAAAGCTCTGCTATTAAAGCAACAATTGAACTTGATATTGACAAAAGTTCAGCTTTTAACTGAGGCTGGACAGCAGAAGGGCAGAGATTGCTTGGAAATGTTGAAAAGAGCAAAACTCCATGTTTATTGGGCCAGAGACTGATTACATGTTATAGTGCTGCATTTTGTCTAAGGACCAATACTATGATGCTTGATTTTTTGCCAGAATGACCATGTTCAGCTTCACCCCTAAATATCATAGCAATTAATTTCTCATAGCCTGTACTTACTAGTGTGGATTTCATTGTGGAAACAAACATCACTGTTCAACCGTGTGTCTGTTAAGGCCTTTATCTTTTTTAGAAGGATTTGCAATAATCAAATGTGCACTATGAATCTCAGTGTGCAAGCATCTTATTGTAAGTAGCAAAAATTAAGATTTGGAATTTAATGGTGCTTAGAGTAACCTGCCAGTGATGGAAATTTTCATATTTAAAAATCTTTCTCCACACAATTACTCTTTTGCTATCACACAAATTTAATACAGACTGTAGATTACTTACTGGCTCAGCACTAAACATGATCTCAAAATGATTTTTTTTGGGGGGGGTGGGGGGAGAAGGGAAATGAAAGTAGTTTTAATTTTTTCCTGTTTTCTTTGTAAAAAAAAATAAATACATAAAAGCTTGATATTTAATCTCTATTAAAGTAACACAATTTTATTTAATTTTCAGAAAGGATTTGTATTCCTTAAAGATTTTCAGTTTTATTTCATTTTTTCCTCAGTAGACCCCATTTTTTCCTAACGTCACTGCAAGCAATACTAAGTTCATTCAAATATGTAGACTTTTTCTATTTGGTTAAAAGTAGCAAAGGTTTTATTGGTGAAAGGAAAGAAGCATCTCCAAGATAAAAGCACATAAATATGTAGAAGCTCCTGAAAGTATTGCTAAACTTAATGAAGACAATTTTTTTAAAGCAAAATTAGGTATAAATCTTAGGAAAAAAAAAAGAAAGAAAAAAAAAGAGAGAAGCTCCAAGCTGCCAATATAAATATTTCCTAGTCTTCTAAAGAGATATACCTGATTTTTCTAATTCTAACAGAGTTATTACAGGTTAGCCTCGTTGGCGAATTCTGCACAGGAAAATGCATAAGGACAACTCCAGAGACAACATTTCAGTATTTCAGAAATTTTTCTTAGAGGTTATGTGTTCCACTCAGTAGTTCAAAATAAGAAACTGTTGTACAACTGGGAAGATGCTGAAGTGAATTGCTTTCAAAATCCATTTAACTTAGATCCTCAAATTTCTACATATCCTAAATTTTTCTTTTGGTTTGACTAAATTTCTGTCTGTTCAAAGACAAATTTTGCATTTTACTGTGTGAAGAATCATTGCTAAAGCAGCATAGGGAGCAGAAGTCCAGTAGGACTATTATGGTCGTGCCTTGACCCTACTCCCTAAAAGAAATGCCTGAGAGTTACTGGGATGTAGAATTTGACAAATTGTTCCCTTTCTCTTTGCTTCAAGTTCTGTGTTTTCCCTGCACTGGTCCATGGCACAGCTGCAAAAAGTTTGTTTTCTTCACTGCTCTGGTGTTAGACGCAGCTCCAGAGTAGAAACATCTGTGAAATGGAGTTGTGGGTTCATGTATGCATCTTACGGAAAGAAGATGATTTTCACAGCTACAAGTGCTGGTGCTTAGCCAAACTTTGTCAGAAAATGCTGGAAAAGTGAGGGAAGCCAAGACTTAAATTTACTCCCCTCTTCTGCACTTCAAATTGACTGGTTTAAACTTTTCACTTGTGTGTCCTGGATGATAGGAATCTCATTTTAATAATTTACATTTTTCATTCCAGTTTGACATGTTAGAAATTTTAATGTTTAAGAAAAAAATTGCAAACTTTAGAGGTCTATGTAGTAAAATAAATGGTCTAATTTATAACTTTTTCTTAAGTATACCAAGACTTAAACTTGTTATTTCTTCGTAGAATAATTAAATTAGCTACTGCATAGAACAATCCTGTATGTAATGAAGTGCATTGAATAAATAAATATGATGAAGTGCATGACAGGTAAATGTTATTTGTTAAGCATTTTTTAAAAGATATGCTTGGCATATAGGAGATATTTATTACCAGAAAGGATAACTTCAATAATAGGAAATTAGCAAGATACCTTATTAAAGGCTGCAAGGAAATGAGATTATTTCAGATATGTTTCTCTCACTATTTCATTTATTTCTGCATTTGTATGAGGTACAATATTTGTGATTTTACTGATAGCTCAGAGAATATGGGTATAATTCAGTATTCACAGATGCATATTGTAAGTGAGGTGTAGAAGTTGCCATAAGTTCTTTCACATTGTAATGAAGATCCCATGGATCTTTGATTTTTATTAAATATTCACAATAGTATTATGACCAGCAAGGCAATCAAATCTCAATCATTCAAGTTAGCATTATTCTCACCCTTTGAATTTCTGTAGCACGTTTTCCTGACTGCTCATTTGAATATGAGAGAACGCACCAGACAACTACTTTTCTTTGTGTTATAAAAATATTGTAAATTTGCATTGCAAAGAACAACTACAAGAGAGAAATATTCAATGCACTATTCAAAGTCTATTTAAATTAGCACATAGAAAAACTGGGCAAAAATAAAATTAGGATTTTTATGAAATAAAGAGAATAGTTAACCAAATCTCATGTTAAATGGCTAAACAATCGAGGAAATAACAGAGTTTACTACTCTGGTGTTTAGAAAACAATTTTGGTGGTAATAAATAAAGAGTTTTGTTGCATAATTTTTATGCAAAGCTTGACTTCTGGCAGATTTTCTGTAGATTTTTTCTCCTTGTCGTCTTTTTAATGGTCTGTTGGTCAGGCTTAAACATTCCGACTGAGGTCACATCACTGTGTTTGAAGTCGAGAAAAATACATTGAGACACAGCCCTTACTCAAAAAAATGCAGGTCTGAAGATTAAAAAGTGGAAACAGAGGCACTAAAAGCATCTTACTGAGAGTCGTACAGCAGGTTAGTGGAAGAGACAGGTCTACCAGTCAAGGCTATTCTTTCTAGACCAGTGATCTTACTTGTGATAAACTGCCTCTATGAATTTAGTAAAATAAGTTCAGCTACACACTTGATAAATGTACATATTATCAACAAGATGGTAAAAATTGTATAAGAACAGATATAGCTTTTTTCTCCTGGATCTTCACAAAGATGAACGCAATACTCTCCATGGTAGGTTTTCCCAATAGAATGGTATTTGAAGTGTTGCACAACTTGGCACCGGGGGGGTACCAGTTGTCCCCTGTTCATCAGCAACCCGACTGCACTAACTTTTATCTTTACCCTTGTTACTCTGCCATGTTTCCTCTTCAGTTTGGGCCATTAGGGCTCTTTACCCTAAGCTAACATGGCTATGAAATTGCCATTTTGACTCCCGTGTGATACAGGTGTATCTAAGATAGGGTTAAACTTCCAAGGTCTCAGAAAACATCAGCAATCTCCCTTATACCAATATGGATCTTAGTGTGCATTATATTTATGTCTTGTAAATGGTTTGCCTTCAAAATATTACAGTACCACTACTGCACTACTGTACTGTACACAAAGTACGTACTACTTTGAATGCTCACAATATTCAGGTTAGCTATATACAGACACGCCTTCAAATACGCACAATCTGCACAGCTATCTACAAACATACAGTATTGAGTTTGTCTCATGATAAAGCTCAGAGGTTTTCAAGGCAGTTTTCCTGGTTTTCCATGATGAAATTTGCGCATGTATACAGTATGTTATGTTTCCACAATGTATTTAAAAATCAATAAACTTAGAAGAAAACATCCTTTTTTCTTGTTTTCTTCAGTGTTTTCTCTAAATGCTGTAACATAAAGTAAGTTGCCATGCTAAGCTGTTAATCAAGTGAAAGCTATTTGACTGGCAGCTCTGCGGCACACATTCATTTAATAAAGCAGGCTGTTTGCTGAGACTCGGGAGGACGGCCCACACATCTCCATTGTGTGTTCTTGCCTGGAAGGTGGGGTTTGGATCCTCTGGAATGGAGGCAGTCAAAGTGCTTATGGCTGCGACTGTGGCTGTTTTGTTCACTAGGTATTCTGCAGAGTTCAGTGACAAAGGTTTCTTTTTCCTAGCTTCATGTATGGTTGCTACTGATTTAAAATATGAAACTTCCAATTTAGATGTCCAGAATAGAAGTTATTTTACCTTTTCACTCTGAGGAATGAACTGAGCTTTAACTGTGAGAAGTATTTAACTGAATTCTCTTCTTGCCTGAGATGTTAGTCTGATCTAATCAAAAGTATGAACAGGTTAAAAAATAGTAACATAGATCTTGCCTGTAAGACATGGCCTATATTCGACTGCTGCCTAAATGACTTCTTACAAAATAAGTTTTCTCTACTTAAAGCTATGCATGTTTTTGACATTTCTGTGGTCTACTCAAGCTAAAGAAAACCCACTGCAGAGGTGGGACAATTTCTTTCATTTCATTTCCGTCTAAGTAAATGGATGTAAATGGAGGGATGTGCTGGCAGGTGGAATTTGCATACAAATTATGAAAATCACATGAACTTCAGTGGGGTGAGGCTAGATGAACACAAGAAGTGTTGGGTTTTTTTCTTCTTTTACCAAATCTTTCCCAGAAATAATATGGTTATTCCCATCAGAGATTTACCAGGATGCATTTTGACTTGTGACCTCAGATAAAAGAGAAAAGAAGCAACAAAATCTGTGTTCCTAGAGTTAAAGTAGGTTGTTTTCCTACTTTTTAATTCTCAGAACATAAGCCACTGTCATTTCTCTTTTCTTTTTTTGTACTGAATTTAAAGGGAAAATTGTTCTGATAGAAACATATTGATTGCAGTAAGGAATTGTATGTTACCTGCCCTGCAGACCTTACAGCAATATTTAACTGGTGAGAAATGTGCTCTAACTGACACCAAACAAAAGCAGAGTTGTTTTTCATTTTAAGAGTTTGCTCTCTACATGGCCTTGAATGTTCATTTCTTTGACAGTAGATAATGATTCATTCTCTTGCTTTGCGGTTTCTAGATGGCTAAGTACTTAAAAAGTCAATATTGAATTTCTAAGCAGAAATCCACGTATGATTACAGTAAAGCTCTACTACCACAGCATTGTATTAAGAGATGCATTGGTATATTTCATATCTATAAAAATAAGAAGTTTAAATTTTACTTTTGAGCAGTACTTTAAAATGTGCTATCTTGGTTTTATTGATAATATGTTTTCAAAAGTCTGATTCTTCTCAGCCGAAATTCACCTAAAGTGAAAAATAAAAAGTGAATTATTGCTGGAAAAATCATCCAAAGTCAGGGTAACTGTATGCTTAGAAACACAATTCTCTTTGTTCTTTTTTTAAGGTTTAAATCCAAGTGATCCAACCATGACTGGCAAAACACAGACCAGCAATGTCACCAATAAGAACGACCCAAAGTCCATCAACTCCAGAGTCTTCATCGGTAATCTGAACACAGCTATTGTCAAAAAAGGTGACATTGAAGCAATCTTTGCAAAGTACGGGAAAATAGTGGGCTGCTCAGTGCACAAAGGCTATGCGTTCGTACAGTACATGAGCGAGAGGCACGCGAGGGCTGCAGTGGCAGGAGAGAATGCCAGGATCATCGCAGGGCAGCCACTAGGTAAGGATTTGTTAATACCATTAAAATACTGCTGTCTCTTTCCTTCCTATTTAAAATATCATCTGCCGCTGGTGCCTTCAGGACTAGTGAGTTTGTTTTACTGATGTTCCATCTCCGCATATTTCCAGGATGTTGGGTCTGACAGAATTTTTAATGTATGGTGTGTTGCCTACGCATTACAAAATATTTAGCGCTATAAACTGCTTATTCGTTAAACAGATCACTTCTGACAGTTTCATACTTCTCTTTGTAATCCCAGTGTAGTGAACATGATTACCCTTGTGAGGAAAAAATAAGTATTTTTTCTTAGATTCTAGTTAGTCAATTTAGTGTAATATAACAAGGATCATCTCATAAATGTGGTTATCTTTCATGCAATTAATCGAAAATGATACCCAGCCCAATGATGTATCAGATGTTATACAGAAGCAAAAGAATAGTTTTTATTTGTCCTTGAAATCGTACCAAATCAAACTGCAACACTATTCATCATTTAGAGAAGTCTATTATTAACTACAGTTGCAGTTTTCCCACATAATACTGTAAAAATTGTTCATCTGAATTCCAAATAAACAAAAGAAAAAAAGTCATATTTTTGTCTTCCAATGATTTGTCGTGAATGCTTAAGTAAAATCTAGTTGTTTCATATTGCAACTTTTACCTCTGAAAACTATTTGCAATCACATATGTAGGCTGTCAATGATAAGCTCTGGAGTCCAGTATTAATCTTACTTGCCATATAGACACAATAGAAATGTGCAGTACTGCAAGGTGTTTGGTATTATTCAGAAATCTTTCACTAGACTTCTGAACTGTATTGCTCATATCCAAACCCACGTGTGTAATGGATATGTGAGGAAAAGGTGAAGTGTAGCCAGTGCTTTGGCTGTAACAAGCCATGAAGAATGGATATGGCTTGTTCATTTTCAGTGTTGGAGGCTGTGGAAATCTATTTTTCTGATTGTTTGTAGAAAATGAAGCATTTGTGTTAGATGGGTTGTTTTTTTATCACATTTGTTGAACAGTAATTTTAAGTTTTACAACTCCTACCTTTTGGGTTCAAGGGAAAAACAGATTAAAAAATTTCAATTATATTCAGGGGGAGATTGCTTTCAAACTTCATTAGGAAAAGTCATAGAAATGACTGAAATAAAGTGAAATAAAAGAACTCGAGTGACAAAAGCAAGGCAGCAAAGTCAGTCTGTGGGATGGCATTATTAGAAGACGTTTCCTGGAGCGGTGTTCTCCAAGCAATAGGCCATGTAATGCCATCAGTGCATTATTTACAGCTTCTTGCACACTGGTCTGACCAGATTTTTTAAACTGTGTTTTCCTAAGGCAATAGATCTGTTATTACTATGATTACTGTTGATAGTCTCTTTTAGTATTTCTTGTGGCATCTATAATATGCCAAGTGTTTTGTACAAGGAAATGCCCTTGCAACACTCAGTGTACTTTTGTGCTTTCTGTAGCAGGGAAGTGAATTTGTTGCAAAGGAAATTAAGTGACCAATAATTACTTGAATTCTTTGAATCTTTTAATAATAACAGAAAGGGTTTACTCAATATTAAGTTTTAACTTACTTTGATTTTTCTGCATGTCTTGATGGCATATTTCATGTCTTGGTTTCTAATATATCAAGGAATATAAAGAATAAGCAAGGTGAAATTTTCTTTTAGCTGTTTCTAATTTACTCTTTCTATATATGAAATACAGTTGTTATCAGTATGGTTTGACGAAGAGAATGAATTTGTAAAAGTGGTACTTCTCGTTAAAGAAATTGTTTCCATGAATTCTTTTAATTGGCAGTAGACGTTAACAGTCATCACACTTTAATGAATAGATGGCTGAGAAAATTTACTCAGGATTATGACCCAGAACAGCGTACGCACAAATAGTGCATTATTGTGAAACTCCTTGATGAAAATTACATTTTTCTCTGTCCTGAGAGCTTTGCATTCTGAAATAAATAGAACTAATAAATTTATATCAACAGTCAAGTTATGGAAAGAGGACAAGAAAACCCTGTTACAAATGTACAAATAAACTTGATTAACATAGCTGAATTTTCTTCTAAATTAAATTAGAATATATTAGTAATATAATGGGGCTGGATGATAGTTGTGGAAAGCTGTTTGAACAAAGGAATATTTGAAAAAGATTATCCCACAGTATACGCCTGACATTACTATACACTCTCGTACTCAGTACCTCAGAAAAGAAAGAATAACTTCATTTAGACTGTATTATTAAAGTACCTTAGCTCTTTCACGGTATAGCCAACTGAACCGTTTACGCTAGCTCCTGCCTTTTATGGACCAATGCCATTCAAGATTATGCAGCTTTATCCGTGAGTCAGAAACCATTTACACGTGTGTATCTGAAATTAAAAATTGAACTTGGAAATTCTTATAGCTGTTTAGAGTGCTACACAATTCACTGGGCATCCTGCCTAAATGTGTCCTCTGATGTGGAGTACCAAACTATTAGGCTCAGTAGGTATATAACAAGGCATTTTGTTCAGTAAATTCCTCAGAAGTACAAATCTAAAACTCTGGTATTGCCCTCAGTTTTGCCGGCTTCCTGTGGGTCATTATAATTGGCCTCTTGGACTCCTCCATCAACTCTGAAGCTCCTACTGATGTGTTTGGTGGTCAGTGGTATGTAATGGTGGTGCCGTGCATACTGCAACTTGACGGAAGTGGATTTCATGCGCTGTGTGATTATTTCCAAGCTTTCTGTTTCATAAAGTGCAACACACTCTAAAAAGCTGTGGGGTAGAGATCATAAAAGAGCACAAAAAAGTGCTTGGGAAATTTATTGCTCTTATTGTGAAGTTCAGTGTAGTTTCTTGAAGTAATATTATGTTTTCATGGGAATAGCATGTTTTCCTGCCCACAGGACAGAGACAGGTCAGTATAGGGCACAGGAGTCTGCTTCACAATGATTATTTTGTAAATTGCTTCAGGCTGGAGCCGAGAAAATATTGAAGCTGGTCTAGGACAAAACTGCAAGTTATGTTCTTAGTGGTGGGAACACATCCACATAATCAACTCTTTTCAAAAGTTTTTCATCCATTTAAGCACACCTATGAGTTACAGAATATTTTTGCATATCCACTTCCTTCCCAAATAGGGCAAAGAGACAGGGTGAATAGGAATTATTCTGAGGAAATAGTGAGTCTGTCTGTGAGCTTTACCAAGGGCGATTTCACCCTTCTCTGGTGAGAGGAGGATTAGACACCTGCTTGCTCCAAAACAAATGGTGCAAGTCCCTCATTGCAGCTGTGGGCTGAGGAAAACACTTGCAATCTTTCTCATGGTGAGGAGCCCAAACCTGAACACAGGATTCAAGGCGTGGCCTCGCCACTGCCAAGTGCAACAGGACGATCACTGCCCTGGTTCTGCTGGCCACACTATTTCTGATACAGGCCAGGTTGCCATCGGCCTTCTCTGGCCACCTGGGCACACTCAGGCCCATGTTCAGCTGCTGTTGACCAGCATGGACAGGTTCTTTTCCTCCAGGCAGATTTCCAGCCATTCTTTCCCCACTCTGTAACTCTGCATGAGGTTCTTGTGATCCAAGTGCAGGACCCAACATTTGATCTTATTGAACCTTGTACAGTTGGCCTTAGCCCATTGATCCAGTCTGTCCAGATCCCTCTGTAGAGCTTCCCACCCAAGCTGGTGTTGTCTGCAAACTTGCTGAGGGTGCACTCAATCCCCTCATTGAAATCCTAAATAAAGATATTAAAATAAAGATAAATGTAGCAGCTTCTGTCTAAAATTCTGGTATCCCTATCACAGCAACTTCTAAATCATAATGTCCCTTTGATTTTTCCTGATTTATATTTCATAGATTTTTATTTTATAATACCTTAACTATTATGCCTAATTTTTGTTTGGTTTCATGTGCATTTTTATACCAGCATAATTCCTTTATCTTGAGAATTTTTTCTTCATTTGTGCCTGAATAAGAACCAGGCCATCTCGCAGGTATCTTACCAAAACAAGTTCAGTGGTGCAAAGCTCATACTTTTGTTCTTTTCTGTGGATGACACATGGAATTTCGTTCTTGGATCCTTAGGAAAAGGAAAGATTACAGCACTCAGATAACAAAAGGTGCTGTAGTTCTTCAGTCAATGCCCTTTTTAACTAATAAATTAGTTCCACTGTAGCTTGAATCCTGTTTTTTTTGCTGCAAATATTCACCTGTGTCTGCCTTCAGGTCTAAATTAGATGCAATATTTTCTGAACACCTAGTGAGTGTATATTGACATGTAGTCTAAGGTAAGATGGTGGTTGCAGACATTTATTCAGGGAGACGTACGCTTTTGCACATCCTTTTGAGAAGCACAGGAGCCCTGAAGGGGCTTTCTAAATTATAACTACCTGGTAGAAAATATCCAAGGAGAATAGCAGGTAATAAAGGGAGATTTTAGAGAGACTCAACATATACCTTTGCTACAAATTGAACTGATGTGATAATAGGGCTGCTTTATCTTTTGTTTCCCTTGCCACTACTCAAAACATATCTTCTCTATTTTATGTTTGCAATGTCTAACAACATTGAGAGACTTACATGTGTATTTGCAGAACAAGGACTCTCCAGACTGAATCAATTTTTCACTTCAATCTGAACTACAGAAAACATTAATTGTGTCATGAATGTTTATCTCTTAAAAGGAATAAATACTTATGCTGTTTTAGTGAACTAATTTGTGAAAAAAGCACTATGGCTTGAAAAATGACAGATTCACCCAAATGTTCTGGGTGACTAAGCTTTACCTAAGCCAATGGTAGGCTAAGAAATTCAAATCTGAATTAGTGGTTATTCAGTTTCCACTTTGTCATCAGTTTTCAGTTAGTAGCATGGAAGTATAACAGTCTTTCATTTGTACAAACATAACTCATGATTTACCAGAGCAATCTTGGTACTCTTACCCACCTACCTCCCACTAGCATGATGGGCAGAATCGATTAGGAAAGCAATGTTATCTTGTTTTAAAGAACATAGTGGAGCAGCAACTGAAAAGTTTCTTATTTTGCTTCCGACACATCTGTAAAGACTTGAGTTTTAATGTTGGTCAAAACATTCCAGGCAAGGACTGTCTTAAGAGAAACATGAGAGATTTCTACTAATATAATTAAAAAGTGGGAATGTTTGGCTATTTTAATGTATCTTTTAATTAAAAATTAAAAATAGAAAATTATGTATTAATAATTATTAATCATATATTCAAATTGCATTTTAAGTCATATAACATTAAGAGATTGTATATTGCATTTTCACACTACTGGACCAGAAGGGGCAATGAACTTCATAGAAAATTCTCTGGTCCATCATAACTTTTGCAGGTGCACATTCTAATGTATTGTACTGATCAGCATTGCACCATGGAGTAAATAATCTGAGCACTGTAACTCAGTAATAGACAGGTAATTTTCTATCCAAGTGAGACTTAGAAAGCAAAGTATTTAGTTCTGATAAGCCATGATAATTTTATAGCATACGATTTTCAACATTTGAGTCTTTTACGTCAAAGAATATTGTATTCTTCTGGTAAAATAATCCACTTTTTTACGAAGAATGTTTAAGCAAAAGCAAAATCAAACCTGTGAAATGCTGTATAGGGAATTATCATTATCATATAAGTTTAAGAATAAAAAATTTTAATAAGCAAATACTTGAATCAGTAGAAAAAAATTATCCATTAACTTATAAAACTTGTGAGGTGTCATGAGTGTTTTCTTATTGTGACTTTTGCATTTGCTGAACTCATATAATTACTTGTTGATTACTTCAACAAATTATACCAATTTCTTTTTGTAAAATAGGTGTCATCCAGGCCAAGTTTTAAGGAAATTTATTTGATACACTTTTTTATGCTGAACTAAGCATAAAGTAATGATAAAGCAAAAAGACCAAATGTTCTTCTTCCAAAATCAAACAAATAGAAATGAAATCCACAAAGATAGTGCTTTTGCAGCCATGATGAACATAACTCCTAATGTCAGAGGAACGTAGACTGAAACTAGGGATATCAACTGAGACTTCTGCTGTCTTTGTGAAGCCTTTCCCACTAAATCCCATCTTAGTCAAAGTCATCATCACCACCCAGCTCTCAGGCACAAACTGTTATAGAATTTCCAAAAAATCATTAATTATCCTTCTACAGTTTAGTTCAGAAGAGCTAAATTTTACCCACTAGAGCTGGCTCTTTTATCCCATTACCTTCTGTTTCTGTATTTGGGAACCATTGTAATCCTGTTTCAGCCTACTCTGTGCAGGAACAGGGATCCTGTCTAAAGCTAGCTCATAGGTCTCAGCCTTTTTGCTGCCTACCCATGCCCTTGTGGTCTTGGCGAAGCCTGTGCAACAGCACACATGAGTGTCAAGTCTCACTGTAGAGGCCCTTGGATACAACTACTAATCATTGTTCATAGGGTCTTCTAATAGTGGATAATTTTCATATGTCCCTTCCTGTTACACATTTTGGTGTCTCCCAATACTTTTATACCTTCTATTGTTGCAGTAAGATTCTACACCCATAGCAGCGCATTACAATGCAGTTGTTTCATGCTCTTGAACACAAAAACATGATTAAATCTTGTTGTCACTCCACAGTCCTGTTTTTCATGCATTTCTGTAACAAATATTTCCTCATCCTATAGTCACATTGACATGAACCATTCCATGTACTATCCATGCATGTAAAGAAACTCACATAAAGGCAGGAAAGAAGGGTGATTTTTAACAATCATCCCTCAGCAGTTCAGGGCAGGGCACCATTGCACAATTGATGTATGCCTGTTTCAGAAAAGCAAGCTGAATGCTTCATCGTGAAAGAAAAATCCATACTTTAATGGAATGACCTGTTTCCTTAGAGTGAGAATACCTGGAATAAGAATGAGTCAGTTTTACTCCTCATATTTCACAAAAGTTTATGTTTCTCTCTTAGTGGGACTTGGTCAACTCCAAGTGAAACTACAGTTTAAATCTATTTTTCATGTTCAGAAATGTACATATCAGGAAAATAGTTTAGTTACGAGGCAAACTTATGGGGGTGAAGTTTTTCTTATTGGTTGCTTGGGGTCTCTTCCTTTGAAATTCTTTATATACTCATAAAGTAAAAGTTTGCAAAGTTCTTCCTGGAACAAGGTTTTGTACTTTCAGCAGCCTGATGTCAGTTCATGCAAATGTTAAGTATTTCCTTCAACATAATGCCAAAAATGATGACCTGACTGCTTGCCATCAGCAGATGTTATTCTAAGAAAAACTTTCCTTCAAGGCTTTATAGAGATGCCTATAAAGATACAGTTAGTCTTCTGCATGGCCAGCTCATCTTTAAAAATCATAGACAAGGTGTTATTATGGGATCTTTCTATGTCCTTCCCTGCTGTTTGACGTGTGTGTATATAGCACAGGGTCTCATCTGCATGAAATGCTACTTTTTTCATGATTTCATCCTCAGGTTTCATAAACCCTTTAAATATTCTTGCAAGATGGGTCTGATATATCCTTAGTAATTTTGGAAGAGCTTTTCAGAACATTTAGATGAAGTTATCTCAAAGATCTCAATACTGAGCCTTTATTATGTGCATATCTTGATGACATTTTTGTTGGTTTTTTTAGCAAACCATATCCAGTAGGTCCTTCTGGATTTGAACTTAATGCTGTTTTATTTCTATTGCAGGTCAGTAAGAAGTTACAAAAAAGTGTTTTCCTTTGTGGCAGACAGAATTCTGTACCTTTTCTTAAATATACTTGCTTTGATTAGTGACTGCTGCGACCACTAAAATTTGTATAGCTATTCTATAATGTTAAATTCTGAACTGTCATAACATCATGCAGTGATAAAAACGTTGTTATGATAGGTTGTCTCATAATATTTGTCTCAGTGTCTCATGTGGAACTCACTGCATAAAAGGAAGAACTGTCTGTAGGATGCTCTGCAATTTTTGGTTTGGTATGCTAGGAGGTCTTGTAGTCTACAGCTTTACTTTTTTGCTTGATCTAGCTTGATTTAATTTGATAGACTATTTTCCATGCATTTGGCTTCTTTCACTTCAAATAGAATCTCATCAAGAATGAGACTGATATTTTCTTCTTGATCATTTGACAATACTTAAATATTTGACTTGTACTGATGGAGTCAGAGTTGCTAATGTGTTGTCACCTGTTTTTTTTAATGTGTGCCTGCCGTATCTACTTGTTTTCTCATTCTTTTGTTAAAACATTTCACTTGGTGACCTCGTTCCAAAAGGCATATGGAGAAATTCACATCTGCTACAGGATATATGGAAAGAGCAGAGAATCAGATTTCTCATCTATATCTGACAGGCCAATATTTATCTTTCTAATCTGCAATTTGAAGTATGGGTGTTTTTAACAGCTGTTCAGCACTGAATCGTGACAGGACAGAGTAATGCTATTTTAGTGTACTGCAGAATCTGGGTAAGTCTCAGCCCTGTTATTTGTCTTCGGACTGTGATGGCTAAAGCCATGAAATAGATTT
Organism: Lycocorax pyrrhopterus obiensis; assembly: GCA_014706295.1. Taxonomy (NCBI): domain Eukaryota; kingdom Metazoa; phylum Chordata; class Aves; order Passeriformes; family Paradisaeidae; genus Lycocorax; species Lycocorax pyrrhopterus. The sequence goes on from JACSVZ010000002.1 coordinate 125,081,155, forward strand.
ACCTCCCAAGATAACACTTAGCTGTTTAGAGGAGAAAGTATAGCAAATATTTCTCCTGCCAGAATACCGATGTAGCATAAAAAGGTCTTCACCTAATCATAATCTAAGTACATGGAGGCTGATCTTTAGCATGATGAACTTTTAGGTTCATTCTTCCTCAGTTTCTTTCCCTTCTTAACAGCAAGCTCAGCTAAAATGCGAGTGATCTTTTTCTGTTTAGCTTAACTGAGACAAGAAATGCTTTGAGGGGATATTTGCTGTCTCAGGTTTGATTTCATGTCTTAAGCCTACTTGCATTTCACACTGAAGGAAAATACAGCAGAGGAAATCTCTTTCTTTCTCAGGTTTCACACTTAATCCTACAATTCTTTCAACAGTAGACAGCCTCATCAGCAAAACTGTGTAAGTCATGAATATTGGGGAAAAAAAACCCCAAACTTCATTGTTTATAACTTATTAATAATTCAGTTATTTTTCAGCACCTCATACTGGCAAAGTGAAATTCACAGGCAAAAACAAAGGGAAATTTGACAAATTAGATGCTCTTATTCTATACTACTCCCTTCCATGGAAGAAATGCTGGTATTAATGAGCTCCACCATAAGCTTATAAAGTTTCAAGTAAAAGTAATTTTCTACGTTTTTTAATGACTCAGAACTGAGCACTACTAGTATCTTTGATTGTTATAGCCCTTTAAGTGACTTCAGTACCTCCTAAAAAATTAATGGAAGCTGAATCAGACTTTTTTCATGGCAAGACTTGTAACTTTCAAAAGGTTACCTGAAAAAGAATTAAGCTGAGTTTTAGTTTACCATAGAGATTACCTCATATTACTTATAAAATGATAATGTGTCTTTAAGAAGACATTGTCTCTGTTCAAACCCAGCATGGGATTTCTAATTTGACATACATGTAAGTTCAGATATGTGAGTTCCTCAGCTTTCTCCCAGTAAATGATAACAGTCAGGTAGCTAAAAGCCATGGACATACACTAGCGTGCCCCAGAAAGAAGTACAATCATTTCCACAACCCAAGACTAAAGGCGGACAGGACTTGCTTGGATGCCTTTGCTGCCATGAATAAGATTCTTTTTAAACTTTTTTTTTTTTTGATTTTTCTTAGGTGTGAGATGGTGTGCTTAAGGACCACTTTTTTCCTTTGTGACAGTCTCAGTATTTTAATACCTTTTTCTTTTACGCAGATCTGTTGCTTGTTTACCTAGTCTCCTCACGGTAAGTGTGCAGTGATTTGATGTTATCCAAACACTTTTATAACGACCACACTTATTCGTACACGCTGTTAAAATCTCATAAAAAACATTTCCAATTGACTGCTGTGGTAATTTGTTGTAGACATCTGTCCCACCTACCCTACTGTTTGCAGTTAAATGTCAAACTCTAATCCTCCTATGCTTTGTTTCATTCTGCTCCTAATGCTTCACACAATCATGAAAAAGAGAGGAACAGAATGTAAAGAGTTTGAAGTCTGGAATTAACTTTCAGATCTTGAAACAAACATGGGAAGTGTATAATATCTTCTAGTTCTTCTACAGCTGTAAGGTTTCTGGACTCACTTCATGCAATCTTTGTCTATTTAATTAGTGTTTCAGGTGAAGAACATAATCTATTACTGAAAACAGTGAGTTTAAAACAAAGAGTAGATAGCAAACAAATAGATAGTAGATGACAGGAAAACCTGTACTTGGCAAAATCTGAAGCTGTTTCAAGCTGTGATTCACTTCTCAGCTCTATACTATACGATAATTCAACATCTTAAATTTTAAAGAGACACCTAAAAATACTCCTTTTTAATGATTTCTTAAGGTAAACTTTATCCCTTGATTTGGTACTGTCACTGTTTTTGTTTAATTATAGAATAATTTGTGTTGGGAGAGACCTCATCCAGTCCAACATCCTGCTCAAAGCAAGGTTGACACAAAGCAGTAAACAGTCCAAAAGGATTGTCAGCCACTTTCCAAGTCACCCAGGCAACCCATACTTCCCAGTCTTGGCTGCCAGGATAGCATAGGACATTGTGTCAAAGACCCTGCTAAAGATAAAGGGCACTTAAACTACCTCTTCCCCCACCCACAGAGTTATTCATCCCATCATGGAAAGCTCACTGGGCTGGTCACATTTTGCCTCAGTAAAAGCTCTGACTGCTCCTCATTATCTTCTCCTTCATGAGCCTGGACACAGCTCCTAGGATGATTTGCTTGTTTTGTCCAGTTTGTCTTGTTGGAGTTGTCCATCTTCAGCACTAAGGTTCATCCTGATCACAGAAGGAGGCCTTACATACATGTTGGTCAGCAAGAGATTCATTGTCCTGCTCCCAGATGCACAGATCATACCCAGGGACCTCCCAAAAAAACTTGAGGACATGATTTGCTTTTTCTTATATTCCTTTTTTCCTCCTCCTCAGCCTCTTCCAAGTTCTGCCCCTTTACCACAATATTTCCCTCTTAAAATAGTCTAGTGCTGTCTACCCCTAGCCTATTTTTCATGTTTTTGTAAACTTTACAAATTTATTTGGTATTTACAAGAGCTTATCCCAGAAATGTCTCTCTTATTCATGACTTCTGTCACACCACACTGCTCTTGTTTTTTTAAATTTGTAGTGTTTTGTCAGACTCGAGCTGCTACCTTTTGGTGATGTCAGAGGCTGGGATTAATCATCTGCATGCAAACCTTAATATTTCCAACTGAGTGAGATAACACTGATTATGCCCGTAATTCCCCAGAGCCTATTTCTTGTCTTTGAAGATGGGTGTGACATTTGCCTTTTTTGAGTCATTAGGGAGCTCTCCTGATTTCTCCAGCAATTCAAAGGTGATAGAGAGCAGCCTCACAATAATATCAGCCAGCTCTTTTACCATTCCTGGATGCATCTTGTCAAGTCTCATATTTATTTTAATACTAATAATTTTTATTTCAGTATATCATGAAAGCTTAACATTCAAAGAAAAACAAACACCACATTAATTTTTAACAAAGTCAGTAAATTTCTTGGCCCGTTTCCATTTCTGCAATAAGAATATTGCTTTCTCTTTTTTTTTTAACTCAAGATTAGTAACAGGATTGGGAATTTTGATCTGATTTCAAAAGGTACTTGTTTTGTAAATGCAGGTTATAGTTACTCCAGCAGGTGATCTGGATGGTATCCATAAAGGCGGCAGTTCTCCTGCAAATGGTGGAAGAACATGTATGAAAGGAGAAATGCAGTGGTGCTCTGAAAATCTGTGCAAAATTACAGGCTGATATTTTGAAACCTTATGAAATTGGGCTATTGGGGTAATAGGCAGGGTGTTAATTTTCTGCACTAATGAAACATTTGGGCTAAAAGAAATTAAACAACATTTTGTAGCAACAAGAATCATTAGATAGAGAATTAGATAGATTTGGAAAGAAACAAATATGTAAGGTGAAAGATTTATTGTTAATTGGAGTTCCTTTATCTTATAAGGCCCAATTACTATATTGATTTGAACAATTAAGAGGATACTTTAAACAGATGCAGTTTTAGAAATTCAGAGCTATAGGAAAAGGGTTTTTGGCTTCTTTTTTCTGTTTGGCCTTTCTGTTTATTTATTGTTTTGTTTTGTTTTGTTTTTCCTAATATACTTCAGTGCATGTGACAAATAGGACAAATTTACATCCTAGAGTTACAAAGAGTCACCCATAACTGATATATCTAGTGGGAAAATTACTATTTGCCTTTGTCCCACTTTGAAAATCAAGTTTGGTGCTAAATGATCTTGCTGCAGTTCTAGAAATTCCAGTTGCCAAAGTTTGAAAAGATCTAGTTATTACTTGACTTAGAGGAATGATATTTGATAACTGTGTAAATAAAACCAGATCTATGTCTTAGGCAAGTTCTTAGAGTTCATAAAATTATTTTGGGTTGTTTTAGGGTATTTTTAACTGGGAAAAAAAGTTACTATTTTTACTTTTTTTTTTTTACTTAAAGGCCCATTATTCTAAAAATTATTATTTTTTAAATTGTATGAGCAAAATCTAAAGAGTGCAACTTAATGTAGTTACACGTACATGTAACTGTACATGTATGAATACCCCAAAGTGAACTGTGATGAGGCTTGAGCCATTCTGACCTTAGTTAAAAGTAAATTCTAATGTCTTCAAGAGTGTGAAAATTGAGTTTATGGAAACACTTCCATGCTAAAACTCTTGTGAAAGACAGGCTAGTTTTGTGGGTAAGAAGGTGCTTGCTGTTCTACGGGCTTTTTACTTTCTAGGGTTCACTTTGTTTTTTGGCCAGACTTTATTGAAAACATTTAGAGAAAATTTAAATGTAAATGATCAAATTACAACAAGATAAAATCAACACTCACACTAGCATTGCAGCATCTGGAACAGCAGTTGTGAATTTTTACAGCCTGACTTTAGAGGTTTTTATTTTCTATTAATTGGCACTTAACTGCTGCTTTATTTGTTTCCTTGTCTTAAATTTTTGTTTTGATGTATTTAAATCCACAGGCAGACAAGGAAGAAAAGGCAGAAAAACCCTTAGTTTTTTAGCTGTGAGTAATAAAAGTGGTTATATTGGCGATTTTTGGTCTTGTGTGCAGAATGAAGAAGCAATTTCAATCTAATCTGATGTGACTTTAAAAATATTTTGGTCCCAGAAAAAGTCTTTGTGTATTAAAAAAAAAAAAAAAAGAGAAAAAAAGAAAGACACTAAGTCCATGAAGAGCATATTGACCAGAACATAGTGGACAGTAGTAACATACCAGCTTTACCACAAAATTCTGCTTCCTTTTTCTACCAACAGTAGAACAGAAACACATTAATAGGAGAATGTTAGGGGTTAGACATGCATGTCTTTTCACAATCTCTGCAGCAGCAAAGCTAATTTTTGAACAGAATGTTCCAATCACATCACTTTTTCTCTTTTTCCTTTGCTCTTCGTCCTGACACTCCTGATTATTATTAACATTCACCATACGTAGAAAGAATAACTTCTTTTTTTCCTTAGACTGGTATCAGCTCATCGTCATACAGTCAGTCATATTTTGACCCTTTCAATAAAATTCGTCTATTTCTAGTTTTTATTTACCTCTCCCAGAGAAATGTACTTTCTCCTTTTTTCTTATAACAAGTGCCTATTAAACCAACAGCTCTTGCTGCCTTGCTACTTGCCTCGTTCCTCAGAGATGTTCCCTTCAGGATCTAATGGGAATCTTTAGCAATTCTATGCAATTTCTGTTCCCAGTGAGAGACCAGCATCCTGGTAAGGATGGAGGTGCAGAACTGCATGGTCATACCAGGTATAGCAAAAGCTCTAATAGAGATAACCTTGGCACATTGCAGCAAAAGACCAAAAAGATTGGGAGTTCGTTATTGAGTTGCTTACTTGAAGCATGGCAAAACCGCCCATTAAATCTAGTTTTCTTGGAGAAACTTTGTCACAAGTGCTATCATTTCACAAAAGCAAAAATGTGATTTGTTCGATTGTGTTCAGACAGCATGACTAAAGTGCATAAACTACTGGACAGGAATGTTTTATAAAAAGCTGAACCACGGAAGTTTGTCTCACTGTTGATTCATATTGAGTTAACTGGAACAGGGAACAGAACAGGAAAGTGAAATATTATAATTTCATGTAATTTCATGTCTTTTCTCTCTGAAATTGCATGCTGCCTTCATAGCAGTGCCTGAAAGAGAAACAGGTTCAGCGTCTGGCCTGCTGTCCCAAGCACTTACAGATTTAACCCCAGTCTCAGGAGCAAGACATAAATCCTGCAAGGGTTAAGCGTTCTCCGTGTCCTGGTCCATGTGCTCCATGAATGCTGTGAAAGGGCAATCCAGGGATAGTAATTCACAGGGAATGTAATCGTTTATTTTTAGTGGTTATGTAAAATTACCAGTAGACTTCCAAGCCATCTGTTTCAAGTTTTGATGGTATGCAGTATATCTATAGTGAGATACTTTGACAGTGAACTGCATCACCACTGTACACCATATATTTGTTCCAGTAAAAGTTCATCAGTATTCACAGGGATGCTCCAGCTCTGTGATACTACCAGAAAATGTCAAATTGTTCTTAGAATTTATAAGAAGGTATAAAATTCATGAGCTGAGACAATGAAAATCCCAAAGAATTGATGGCTACCATATATTGTACTCATTTTGGCATATGATTTTTTTATGTCTATAGAAATGAAGGCTAGTCACCTAACCTTTCATCAAGTCAGCATTTCCTGAAATGCAAAGACATGAAAAGTGCTTAGTAATGATTGCTTGGCACCCATCCTAATATATCTAGAATGAGAACAGAAAGAAAAAAAATACAGCAAGTTCTATAGTATGACATTCCAATTCCAGTTTATCCTTCAATAAAGCTTCCTTCAGTCTGCATGCCATTATGCTCTTGAATCTCTGTAAGAAGAGAATGTCCTAGTGTTCTTCAATAACCCAGAAATTTAACTTGGATTATTATTTTTAAATAAAGTAGATATGTTAATGAGAAAGGGTACCAAATCTGTGTAAAAAGACAGAAAATAGATATTTCACTGAGGCTTCTTGTGCCTAATTTGGACTCAAACCAAATGTCTATCTCTTACAAAATGTAATTTTCTAATTCAAAAACCTGTTGCAGAAGAAATCAGTATTGATAGATAGAGAAGAACCAATTATGGAACAAATATGCACTGGTTGCTTAGGTAAAAATTGTCACAAGCTGCTCTTGCTTAATATGCACGCTGCTTATAATGCCCAATTGGATAAACCTTGAAAGTTGATATGAGCAAGCTCAATTTGGAGAAAGTTGAATAGGCAAGTGAAAATATGATTAGGAAAGATTAAAATATCTTAATTGTTGCCAAAAAAACAGAAATAATTATGAAAAGAGTATGGTCGGCTTAAAAACACACCTTAAAAGTCATAATGTAAAAAAGATGAAGGTAACTAAATAGAAAATATAGAAAAATTAGATTAGATTAGATTAGATTTATGAGTATTTAAAGTATAAAGAGCAAAGAGATTTTTGTAGAAGGTTTCAACACATTTCTGGGAGGAAACATGGGATGCTTCCTGTTTTAGTTTCAATATAGATGAATCTGTACGGATTTTTTTCTCCTGTATTTGGAAGTTGGCAGATACATTCAGATCACAGAATGATGATGACATGGTATCCATTCCAGAATTCATTACAGGTCTACAAAATAAACTTCAAATACTTAAAATTAGTTTAAATCCCAGAATTTCTGAAGAACTAGCAGGGCTGTTCCCCAGGGAGGTTCTCAGCTGCTAACACTTGGAGAGTTATCTTCAGTAAGTCTTGAGCTGGAGTAAGACTTTCAGAAGAGTAGAATTTTTACAGGGAGAAATTATTTCGTTCGTATAGTTTAAACCAAACCAAGATTTAAGTGGTTTATTGATTTACTAACAAGACAAAATTAATTGGAAGTCATGACCTATATCTATAACAAGAGATCATATTCAATTCTAGGTACTTGCAACTTTTTATGAAATTATTCTAAAATTTTTAAATCCCTCTCTAGAATTAATCTCAACAGAGCACATCCCTGCTGTGGGACATGCATGCCCAGGTTTTCCCCACCTCCATTCTCAAAGGGTAGGTGGCAGCCAGGGGAGGTGATTGAGACCCCCTGAGGTAGAGGTCCTGGGATGTCCCCTTGCTGACATTGGACAAACTGGATGCAGCACCCAGGAGTGCCCGTGGGGAAGTTTTGCTGCCAGGCCAGGGCGGAGCCTCCAGGCCATGCAACTGATCTAGAAAGGTCACCACCCTGCTGCCCTGCTCCCCTCCTCTCCTGCTCACTACAAACCTATATTTCATCTGCATTTCTGTTTAGCTGACTTTTTGTTTTCCAAGGGCCTTCTGGTAATTCTGGTAATTACTCTTTAATTTGGTAAATTGTTGTTTTCCTCTTTACGTACGTCAACCTTGAGCAAATGCCACCTCAGGCAGTTTGGACACCCCAATCAACCACATTCTTACACTCACTCCTGTCTTGTTGGCTGCTGTCATCCTGGCCTTTTTGTCTTGTTCACAGGTGGACCTTGTGAACTCACCTGCTAGGAAAAAAAAAAGAACATAATAGAAATAATTTAATATGGTAAAAGGACCAAGCCGTGACAAGAGTCCTGTCTTAATTATTTTAAATTGCGGGAAAAAATAATGAAATTGCTGGTGCGGGGCTTGAATAATCAAGAATGAACATGGGGATAATGTTACTAATGTCAGCATGACTTTACAGAAAATAGGGCTTGAGAAATTAAATATGTATTGTCTTTTATAATTTAACACCACATAGTAAGGCTGAACTGAGGTAACATAGTTCTGCAAGGCACTTGACTCATTCCAAGTGGAAATTCGATTAAGAAACTGCCTTATGACATAGTTATGGTATATGCCAAATGGATTAAAAACTAGTCTCAAAAGACTGGTAAATGGGAAGTAATCATGCAGCAGGCGTGTGACTTTTATGGAGTCTCTGGTAGAATAAGTCTTTTATCATACTTTTACCCAGTTGGAAAGACAGCAAAACCCACTGATAAATTCTGTAGCTGGCACAAAGATGCTGGAACTCATGAATGCAGAATAAAACAATACATTGATATCAAAATAAAAAACAAATACCAAAACAGGAGTCAAAGAGTGACTGCTCTAGCTATAACATCTAACACATTGATAATCAACTCTTCAGCATGGGAGAAAAAGGTGTAACAAAATCTGAAGGCTAGAAGCTTAAGTGAGAAAAAGCAAACCTCAAAATAGAGAATATTTTGTACAGAGAGGCCATTAGGAACAATGTACCAAACATTTCAGACAAAATTTCTAAAGTAAGCCTTGGATGTTATCATAAAGGATATGTTCTAGCTCTGCCCAGACTTAATTCAAGGAAATTCGGTGGTCTGTTATAACAACCCACACTGGAATTTTTTTCTGGACCAGCTGTGGAAACTTCCAAAAACAGAGATTTGCAGACTCTTGGATAAATACAATAAAGTAAGAAAAAAATAAAGCCTTTTAATTTTATTAAGGTCCCTAAAGATTTAGGTCTGGTATTAGTATTAAATCTATAGAAATTACACAAATGGTCTGGTTATGTCAGCACCTTTGAAAATTAGATTAGCAATACCCACCTAATGATAAGCATGGCTTAATTTAGCCAACAGAAATAAGTAGTTCTTTTTGTCAGTGGCAATATGCAATTAAATAAAGGAGGTAGGGAATGGGACTTAAAAACTTCTACACCACAAGATTTTTTTAGATATAATTCTAACAAGGTCTTCTTTACATTTATTTAGATATTACCAAAACTGGTAATAATCTGTAAGAAAAAAAATGAACCTGTGAATCAGTATTATTTTATCTTTCTGTGCTACAGAAGCAAAAAATTTCCCCATCAGGTCCATAACTTCTTTTTTATTGCAACCTACTTTTTTAATGCAAACAAGCAGAGATATATTTTCACCCACCTTTCTGACCATCACAGGCATAATGTTATTTGTCCTTAAGAAAAAAAAACACAGATGACATAATAATGCTATTAGCTTAATACCATCTTAATGTCTAAAGTGTTTTTTTCCTTAGAATGAAATTAACACTGGTGCAAAGGGCTACAATCAAATTTGTTTGGAGAAAGTGCACTGTTCTTGCTAGAATCACTTCTTCTTGAAACTTCAATTAGTGATCTCATTCATCTTCTGTAGCAGTTATGTTCTACTTTACAGTAGTGTGTCTAATGGTGATCACACATCCACCACATTCTTGAATGTCTTCTCTTCAGAGAAGTCCTGCAAAATTTAGCAGAGAATACGTTAACACTTCTTGAATCCCTTCCTCAGACGATTAATCCCTGATGGTTCTTTATTGTGTGTCTGGGCTGACACCAGTTCAGAAAAGATTAAGATTTTACTGCCCTCATATTTCAGATCCTTATTTCAGTAGTTGCAGCCAGGATTCTTTCTCTTTCCCTTATATCAGGGTGTAGCAATTACCATCCTCTCACATTACCCTGAAATGCTGTTCCTCTCATGGGCATTCTGTAATTTCTCTTCCCAAGTAGCTCATCTTTCCAGATGAGAGCTCAGCCACACAGAGCTCTTATAATAATTTGAAAAGCTTCATTACTGTACTTTTTAAAGTTACTTATTTAGCCCAATACATGTTTATAAAAACATATGTGGAAAACTAGGTGCTTTTGTATACATCAAATAAAAGGTATTTTTGATATGAAATTTTACAAACAGTATAGTATTTGAAAATATAGAATTTTTACCCTCTTCACCCAATTCTAGTCAGGTTGTAGCAGCAGAGGGAATTTGTTTTACCATGCAGGCACATCTCTAGCAATATCTTATGGCACAAAAAACCCAGTAGATTTTTAATTTGCATAACATTACACATATTTGCATAAAATATTGCCCAGTAGTACTAAGAGCACCAGTTTCTCCCTAAGCCCCAATTAATTAATCTGTGTCCCTCCAGACTTACAACAATTTATTATGCATTCTTAGTATAGAAACAGCAATTAATTATATGCTTCCTAGCCCCACATCAATCATTATGTGCCCTCCAGACAGCTTTGCACCTCTCCCAGCCCCACATCTGGCTGGAAACACACCCTCCTCTTTTTCCATAGATGAAGAGGACTTCTGCGATTTTGCCAGTCAGCAGAGACCTCTAGGAGCAACCTGTTCTTCTTGTTGTCCATCAAGGTCAGAAGTTATAGGACTGGTAGGGTAAAACCTCAGCAGCCATACTACTGTATATCCAAGGACTGGAAGAGGAGTGCAACTCATTTTTTGTTCCCTTTCCTTTTTTCCCCCATCCCTTTTTGAGAACTGAATAGAAGTGTTTGTCTGCTGCTGCAGTCATACTTGGGAGCAAGAACTGCAGTCAGCCTGAAATGTTCCAAACATATAAACCACTATCCAGACATTGGTTAAGTGTCGGGAATGAAAATGTCAAAGGGGAATATAAGTGGTAGGTGGAGAAAATACAGAACAGAAGTGGTAGCTGGAGAAAAATGGTGGATGAGGAACTATTTTGCATCAACCTCTTTACAGAATTGCTTTGTATATTTGTTTATCATTTACTTATTATTAATGGTCTGTGTGAAACAACACCCTTTGCTCTTGGGATTAAAAGGTAAGTTCACGTCCTGTGTTTATCAGAGTGTTCTTAGACTAGATTACAAATTTTAGTTAACAGCCTTATTCAAGGGTTGAGGTGAGGAAAGGTGAGGTTTACAAAGATTTTTCTTATTCCTTTACTTTCAGTACAAAGGTGAAGTTCATGGTTGCAGGAAAGGGGTAGGAGGGAATTGAAACTCTGCCTTCCTTCCCAGTGCCTCCCTTGGCTGAGTAAGGTCAACACACCAAGGAAGGAGTGCACTGACCTGACAGAAATATTTAAAGTTTTTCTTCCCTCCTTCCTTTTTACTCTAGCTTCTAGAACAACTTTAAATCCTTCTCAATGGTATCTGTTACTTGTATGGCATTTCTAGGCCCCTTTAGGTGCACTGTACAACATCCTTCAGTCTGTTCATTAAATTTAAAATGTGCATGCCATAAAATAACTATGGATTTTAAGTCTGCAAGGGGAATATTCTTTCTTTTTCCCTGCAACACTCTTTATATGTTGAATATTTATACCCATTTGTGTTTGTTCTGACATAAGAAGTATAGGCCTGCCAAAGGTCCCATTGTGACTATAAACTCAAGCTTTAAAAAAGTAGCTTAGCTAAGTTTTTTTTTTTATTATTAACTGCTACCTATCACTGTTCTACTGTCCTTATGCCCCCAGGGCTGAATCAGCACCTTCAAGGCATTCCTCTGTCCCTCACTGAGACATGGGCCCCAAAGCAGCACAGCAGGAGCAGGGCAGTATTTGGCCATGACTTTCACAGCCAGGACAGGTCATGGAATTATTTTTAAAGAGCAGTGAAAATATATGTTAAATACTATAGACAAGAAAATTTGATGGGAGTGGGAGAGAACAGACATTTTTCTGCCTTAGCTGGATAATCTACCTCTTTTTTATCTCTTTATTCCTAAAACACTATGATAAAAACAGGGACCTGAAGTGTATATATGTTCAGCTCCATTGATACTGCTCAGTTCAGTAACTGATTTTGCTAAATCTGCAGCCTTCACAGGAAATTGATCATTTATTTTCTTTTTCAGACACAATAATTTTTTTTTCTTATTCATCAAGTATTGTTTCATGAGCTGCTACTAGATAGAATTCTTGAAAGCTGTATTGAGAGCCTGTTTCCCCTTTTCTTCTCTGTGTAGTCCTCTCCAGCATCAGTGATGGTCCTTCCTTGAAGAAGGAAAAATAACTCAAGTCATAACTATCCTTGAATCCCAAAAATATAAACATATCTTTTATTTCCCTTAAGTGTGCTAGATTTCCATAGAGTACATCTTTCCCCACGCACAGTATTTAAACCCTGGCTTGTTCGGCATCTGGCTTCTGGATCACATCTAGTCTATGAGGCTAAAATAAATGGCTATTTTTGATCCTATAGGAAACTGTAGAATAGCATTTCTAGGTGAAGAGGCCTATTTTGTGTCATATAAGCTGGAAGCAGAGGAAGCCTTGCTGGCTTCTGGAGGCTGTCCTGAAACAAGTGCTTTGTGTGGGAAAACAGACACCGCTTCCAAGGAAAGCAGTAAGATACAATGTGGGGAGCTGCTGGAGGATTATAACTCAATATCAGTCCTTTCCCTCCTGTGGTGGCATCTTGGAGAAGTTAGACTGAAGTCAGCAGGAAAGCAGCATCTCAGCTCTCCTGGGAGGTGAAGAATAGGTGAGAGATGTGTGGGTAGAGCAGGGGAGGGAGGTGTGTGAGCTGGGGTGGATGAGCAGTCATGCTTGGAGAAGAGTGGAGCAAAGAGAAACTGGGCAAATTGGGAACCTGAGCACTAAGAGATGTGAATGCAACAGGGGCAAATGGTCACAGATCTCAAACCTTAGTTTCTTTCCAGAATGGGAACTGGAATAAAGCAAGGCTATCCTCAAGAAAGCTGTGGGGTTGCACGGATCACTAGAAGGTAGCTGCAAAAGGAACCAGAGGATATTTCTGAAAACATGGCATGAAATAGCGAATATTCTATCTGTGATGAAAATGAGGGCCATATAATTTCAGAACGATGTTCTTTAGAAAAGATAACTGAACAGCTGGCAGGCACTAACTACATCTCAATAGTGTTGTTATCTGCCCTTCCTTGCTGAGTTTCAGGCAATTGAGAGGATCCAGGACAAGAGACATAAAGCTGAATGATGATAGGTAACACTTAAAACTTTTAAGTCTAGGAATACTTTGCTCTCAAAGAGACATTAAGGTTTCACGAGGTTCCTATGACTCATCCAAACACATTTTGTCATATTAAAACATGGTAGCTTCTTCCAAAACTCTGCTTTCACAGCTGGACCTGTCTCCTTTCTTTATTCTTTATAAAAAGTCCAGAAATATTGCTGAATGAGAGTACTACCAAAGGTATATGGCAAATGTCTATTGTTACTGCACTCTATTTCTCTCAAATTGTACTAAATAGTCTTTCTCCTCAGCTCAAGGTCTTATGAAAGATCGGGGAGCGAGTGAAGATGAACTTTTTAACAGTTGAAGAGAAGGCTGATGTGGGCAAAAAGGAAAACTTTTAAAAATTCATAACCTTGAGATTTCATTCTCCACTGAACACGTCTGTGTTTAGATGATAGGGACAGTTAGCCGACTTGCCATTGTACTGAACGTCTGCTGCTTTGAGAGTTACTACTGCTTTTGGACACTAAAGTAGGCAAGGATCCAAAAAGAACTTGTTTCCCACTAAGCTTGGAAGAGTGCTCTACCCTGTCACATTAGATTTAAACTTGTCCACAGTGATGCACACCTCTGTGACCTGCAGGTATGATTGCATGCAGCACCTATGAATTAAATCACCATGCAAAAATAAGTGTTCTAGCTAGTTCAGAGTTCACAAAGAGCACATCACAGTGGGGCTGTGCTCTCTGTGCATGTTCCTCACAAGGAGAGGAAGATTTGTCCTCATCAGGGCCTTCTTTAGCACCAGGTTCTCCTTTTTAAGTGACTGCATCCTTCTGAGAATATTAAAGCTCACTGAAGCAACAGGATGATTTATTCAAGAGACATATATACATTTAGGATGTGGGTGTTTCAAAGACTGTCTGAGGAGACTAGTTGGAGAGGTGATCTGGGTAGCAGTGATTCTCCCACAGAGCAGAATTCAAATATCACATCTTGGTCAGAGTGTTCCATGGAATCACAGTGTCACAAGATTGTTGTGACATAATTTAGTCCAACTTCCTGATCAAGAAAGCCTCCAAAATAATTTATTATTAGGAATTTGTAGTTGCTTGAAAAAAAAATTAAACAATGCTTAGAACATTACGATAGATAGATAGAGAGATAGATAGATAGATAAGAAAATAAGATAAAGCAAGACCATCTACTTAGCCTGTCAAATTTGACCACTTACCCAGTATGTTACCATGATGTGCAGGCCAACTGGTCCAACCTGCTCATATTTTATTTTGGTTTCTCTTTTTATGATAGATGTTATTTGCTTTACTTGTTAGCTTTGCTTCAGATTATTGCCTTAGTGGTATTTGCTCTGTCAAGGTTGCTGTTGCAAAAACCCCACAAAATCTGCTACTTGTTCTAGAAAATTAATTTTCTCTTTCAAAGTACATCTAAAGCTGATGCTTGCTAATGTTTATTTTCTACATAGTGGTATATGTGTTTTCTTTAAATAAGTTGGTTTTTTTCTTAATTGAAGGCTTCTCTGGGTTACAAAACTCATTCACATGAGGATCAATATTCCTTTTATGCCCACAGAATGTATTTTAACCTTAACAAGTCATTCTCATCAGCAAAATCACATTTAATTTCAGGGAGTTCAAGAATAAACCTCATTACATCAAACACTCTCAGGTACCGCATCACTTTACCACACAAACAAAAAAATGAGAAATCTTTGAAATCACACAGGGGTTATAATCCCTTTTGCACACCTTCGTGGCTTTTCTTCTTTGGAATAGATATATGACCCATGTCCTTATGCCAGCAGTAAGGACAGCCACACACAAACCCCTGTGCTCCTTGAAACCTCCCTGAGCTATGTCTGCAGCCCAGAGCTCAGCCTCTGTGCACATCCTTGCCCCTGCTCACATGCCAAATGACACCACCACCGGGTTGAGGTAATCTTGCAGGGCGCTTTTGCAGTTAAATAGAGAAATTTAACCTTTGAGAGGTATTTTGATGTGATTAGACAAAAATAAGTGCAATTAGATCATCCATGAGAGTTGAAATGAATAATTCTGGATGAAACATCTTAATGCACCTGTACTGACAACTGTTTCATTTGACTGCATTTGATTCAGGTCTTTTTTTAGACAGAAGCAGCTTTAGACTTTTTTCATTCTTTATGACCTTTATATCTAATTTGTTCTGAAAATTGACTACTGATCAACATATTTTTTCTGTGCTGAGAGCTATAACTCTGCAGGGCTCATATTTAAAGATACTAAAGAGCTATATCCTGGGAAGCAGGAAGAAGGGTTGCCAATTAAGCTGCACACTGATTGTTTTCAGTATAGCAGTTGATTGGAAACTGCCAAATATTTTGGTAGACAGCTTGCTTGCATGTTTGTGGAGTAGAAGAGTTTTATAACTAAAACTTTTTTCTCTAGATATCTAAACATGGATTTACAGAACAAGAAGAAAAAAAATAAGGATTTTTAAAAATATTATTACACGTTTACAGAGAAGTGCTTTTTACTTGTACAAGAAACACACTTGAAAAAAAGATAGCATGTATGGACTCAATTTGCTTTATACCAAAATGTGTAGTTCTAATATCATATTGTTTTTGGGTTATACCTCCACACAGGCCTTAACCCGGAAGACACTGCAGAAAGTTTCCTCTGACAAGTTACTAAAAGAAATATTTGGGGGGGTTGTTTGGGGTTTTGGGTTTGGGGTTTTTTGTTTGTTCATTTGTTTGTTTTTAACTGCAAACTACTCACTTAAGATGAGGCTTTTCTGTAGAATTGTAAGAACTGCAATGAAACCTTCCCCGTAAAAGTCATCCTGGATTTAGTCAGGGTCTCTTCTACTACCACCCCACTTTCTCCACTTCCTCTAAAACCGGAGAGACACATTTTTGGGAAGAAATAGTCACATTACAAAGCACCAGAGTCTACTATTTACAGAACTGACCTGGATTAAGTCCTGGATCAGTCTGATACAAGAGAGACCTGAATCTGGCTTTCTCAGTTTTTTAGTGAATGCCCTAATTACATGCCTGTAAGCTTTTCTGGAGTCAGAATTGCTCCTCTTTGTGGAGTGAAAAGGAGTGAGGGGTCCCCATTATGGGTTTTGAAATGCAAACATTTTTTTTCCAGTATTGAAAAGGAATGACATTTTCAGTCAACAGAAAAAAACCCCACCAAAATGAAACAAAATAACAACAGAAAAATACCCCAACTTCCAGTATGACAGAAAGGTAGAAAAAAAAATTACTTTTTTTTTATTTTCTCCATAAAATTTCCCTATAATTCATCGGAAGGTTTTAAGTTCTTTTTGGTTTGCTTTGATTGTGTGTGTGTGTGTTGGTTTGGTATTACAGTTCAGCATTTGAATCAAAGCCATGAAAATATTATGCCATCTTGAACTTCCATTTCTTCCAATAGATTGCCAGTATCTTGAAGGTGTAGGATATCAGAAATAGAAATATTCAGCTGTTAAACTGAAAAGGAGGAAAAGAATGCAAAAAAACTTCACACTTATCCTGGGAAAAGACAGAAAAATGAAGACAGTCTGGACAGATTTTAAACACCTGTGCCTTTTCTTTGGAGGATACCATGCTTATTTAACTTTCTAAAAACGTGATTGTAAAGGCTTGGGGCAGAAATATTTTGCTACTTAGAACTTAGCCATGTATTTGACTTTGGTGGGTCCGTCTTCTTACCTGCTTTTCTAGTCAGGAACTGCATTTACCTGTTTCCACGTGAAAAATCTTTATACCTGCTTCATCTTTTATGAATGTTTTTACCCTGATTTCTAGCTTTAGGGACTGAGGAGGAGTGGGTGGTTGGGCGGGGTTTGGTTGGTTGGTTGGTTTGTTTTTGGTTTGGTTTGGGGTTTTTTAATGAACAAAAGGAAACTATCAGAAATTGAGTTTGATGTTTAGGGTTTGCAAAGAGGATTGCACTGTCTCATTTCCCCATCCCAGTTTTTAACCCAACACATGCTCTTTGATATTAACCTTCTAAAATTTCATTAGCACATAGTCTGTACTATTGGTATAGAACTGTACAAAATTGAAGCCTGAAGTGAATTACTAATTTTAAGTGAGACTTGCTTAGTCTTTTGTTCAAGAGTTCTTTTGAACAAGGAGGAATTTCTTTTTATGAGGATCTGAACTACGTTTACTACTCAGGGTAGCATCAGCTCAAGGCTTGTTAGTATTCCTTGGACAGGTGAGGATGGACAGCATTTCTTTCTGTCATGCATGTATAGGTATGTATGTGTCAACCAGTTTACATTTTTTATAAAGAGTAACTGCAGCCTTTAGAGAAAAAAAAGGTCTCATGGCACTGATAGCAACAGCTTTAATCAGGAAATTAAGCAATACAGCTTTTTGCTTAGTGCTTATCCTTGTGTCTCATCCTAGCCTCTTACTCATTCACCAGTGAACAAATTACTTTCCATGTTTCTCTGCTGCCAGATGCAGAATCTGACATCACTTAAAAAAGCAAAACAAAACAAAAAACAAACCAAACAGAAAACCATACTTTTTCCTTGTCATGAAACTAATCATGCTAAAATTCCTTCTTGTCATGTTTCTGTTCTGTGTTTCTTAAAATTTCTTATGTTTAGATATGAAGACAACCAATTTATACAGATAGGCAATGCAGAAGAATTAGTATATGTGTTTTCCATATGTTTATATGCTACTTCTACAATTCCATTACTTAGATTGTAAACCTGGGTGACTAGAGGTAAGACTCATGAAATATAAATTTATGGCAGGAAATAAGAAAAATCACCCAGCCAGACCCTAGTAGTATATAGGATATTAATTTAGATCATGTTTTAAGTGGTGTTCATAATTTATTTTTATTAAGTATTAAATGTTAGGTTGGTAAAAAATGAATACAGATAGGACTTCAACAGCTATGGAGGCTAATCAAAAGCTTCATATTTACCTCCATCTTAACTGAAATATTTTGAAATAAAGGTTTTGCTACATCTTCAATTGTTTGTTTTTCCCACCTTCCTCCTGCACCCCAGAATAGGAGAACTGTATATTGGTGGAAAACATATACTAATGGTGCGTTGGGTCAGTGTTATTGGTGGAATGCTTTCCTTAAATGCTTTTATACTTGCTTGAATATTGACTTGCCTTTGCAAAAGTGTTTCCCTGGTCGCTGCCCTTAGAATTTGATTAGCATTCCCCAGCAGAAGTTCTTGTGCTTACAAGGCATTTTTAACTAAGAACTTCGCTGATCTCTTTTTATTTATGCAAAAAAATATTGCAACAAAATCTAAAACAAAATAGAGACTAAAAACTAGGTAACATTTTAATATAATTGGATTTTAATTGTAAAATTACCAAGCAACTCTTGCAAATTAAGTCACATATCACATATAACTGTAAAGTGAATTAATTTATCATGATTAATGACTGTGAAAGCCACATGAATTAATGACTGACCACCTACTTTAAAATGTTTCCAAACTAAGGCAATATCTTTGTGCCTATTGACTAATTCTGAATTACACTTTAACTTCTGAAGAAGAGTTGGGTCATTAACAAATGACTGAAAGCCCAATGAATTAGATATTAAGTGTCTGGCCAAATGAGCAGAAAGTCAATTTATTGAGAAAGGTCACTTTAAAAAGTCAGTTACTGCTTTCAGACCTCATCAACAGCTTATACATCATAGGTGTCCTGCTAAGCTGTTGTATTAAATAGTTTACATGCAGGATATTCCTTTATTAGACTTGGATGAGCGCTTTCCTTTCCTGATGAGAAGGTCTGCTGCTCAGCTCATTTCACTGCTACTGATGTGGCCAGGAAACTTCTTGTTTCTACCATCACTGAGTCTGCTTGAAGACCTTGCAACAGCTGAGCTGTCTGCACAGAGGTACTACAGAATAGTGTGACTTAGCACTGAGAAGTAACAGGGAAAGTATAGCAGAGAACTTGACACTGTCTGGGTCAAACTTAAAGTACTGATAGAAGGGGCTTCTACACAAGCTGATTTGTCCTGCATTTTGGGTCAAGGGTTTCAGAGCAAGCAAAGATGAGTCTTTGCCTTATCCAACTGCTCTAGATAACTGAAATTCCTCCCTTAACACACCAAACACTGATTAGAGTAAAACAGTCCTCTGCATTTCCTGACTTGAAAAAACCCCAAATGAACATATCAGCATCCTTTTAACTTTTAGAAGAATTCCTGATCTTAGAAGTATGTCTTCTGTAACACAATATCTTAATCTATACTGGGTCAGAATTGAAAAAGTATTTAATTAGTGAACTTTCAGGTTTATTTCCAAATGCCAAACTGTTTCTTCTTAAGTCACATAGCAGGCCCCATCTTAACCACTGGATTACATTAATAGCTATTTGCCAACAGTTATTAGCAAAACAGACCATCTGAAGAGGAGACAGTGTTAACTAGCTTAAAGATATCATAAGGGGGGAAAGCATCACAAGAGCATGTCTAGTTCAGTACAAAAAGGTTTATAAAAGATACCAGCACATCCTATTTCAAACCTCTGCATCTGCTGAGTCAAAGAACAGGCTCTTAAATTTTGATCCTTAATCAGTTTAAATGAGTATCAGAGAAAGCTGTAGACTAGTTCTTGAACCTTTCAGCTCTACATGTGCACTTTTTCTGAGAGCAGGTGAATAAAATCTCCATTAAAATAAATCAAAAAATTTTTTTTAACCAAAAATGTGTTTGGATTGAAGGAATATTTATACAGCAGTATTTATCTTATTGGGGTGCAGCAGTTACTTGGGTCACTCGTTTTTATATTAGCAGGAGTTGCCTTCCCTTGCTTAATAAATCTTGAAACAAGCCCTGCAGATATTTTTGTTGTTAAGTAAATTATATGTTCCAGACATGTTGAACAAGACGACTTATCCCCATTAGAACTAGATTAATGCCATGCTAATGAGAACTAGACGAATAGCTTGTCTTCAATGGTGAAGTTTCTGAGCTCTGCCTGAACAGCCAGAAAAGCGAAGGGCAAAAAACTGGTTTCTGCCAAGTTAATTGTCATTGTAAGTTAACCGTTAGAGCTTACAGAAGGATAATACAACATGTTTGTTTCCGATATATCATTTTCTTGGTTTTGCTTTCCTTTCCCCAACCTGTAAATGGTTGCTACTGCCCCTTTTTCTGATTATCATCTCTCACCAATTTACAGTACATTTTCAGGTTTGGAATGTTTAAAGTTTTGTGGAAACTATGTACAAGGGACTTCCTGCTCAATTTAGATTGAAATACATGTAAATATCTGTACAAGATGAAGAATATTTCTGAAAAGAAAGGGAAACTTGAATTTCCTTCCACAAGAACCCATCATCCTTTATCACAGTGGCAGATTTTCTGTGCTGTTCCAGGCAGCAGTGCCAGTCTATAATTAGTTACTTCCTTGCAGCTGCAGCAATGGATGTATGTGCACTTTTTGCAGGCAGATGTAGGGAGATGGCTCGGTCAGTACCAGGCTCTCCCTTCCAGCACTGCGTTCTCCAGCAGGAGGAAGGGTCATGCTTATCATGTAGGTAAATAACAGAGAGAGCTGTCTTCCATGATAGATACAGACTTGGACATCTGCTCCTTCCCATTAATCAGTCATGGGGGCTGATAGGGAAGTTTGTGACAGGCCAGTGCAAGTTGATGATTTAGGGATGTGAAAGTGAGTTCTGCAGCCTGAAATATGCTGACTGTTTCAGAGAGAGAGAAAGAGAGAGAAATACACCAAAATATTTGATAGATGGGGGAAAATAAAATACAGGAATATGTTCAAATATTAACAGTTTCAAGGTTATTCAGCAACTTCTAATAGTTCTGTTTGGATATAAGTCTGAAGGCAAACACCAGTGTTGTCTATGGTACAGAGTTTTGAAACTCTTCCCACCGGTTTATAATGTGTAGTTCCTCAGTCATATTCAACTCACTTCCCTCACTTGCTGAAGTTTCTCATAGTTATTTTGCTATAGTGCATCATGGCATGCGATTTTGGCATAATTGGAAGGGGAGTATGGTAAAGTATCAGCTCCTAGGAGCCCTCAGATAGCAAAGTTATGATGACTATGAAGTTCTCTCCTTTCCAGGATTGTCCATCGGCTTATTTGAACACACAAAGGGTTATACACATTTACAGCATCTTCAGGTGGAATCTCTTCACCTGAAGTGGTTTCTAGAGACAGGATACTATTTTTTCTCCAGTGCTGCACAAGGTATAACAAAAGGATGACTCCATGGGAAGAGTTGTGTAATTTACTGCTCTTTATTCACTGTTAGATGTAGGAGTGGTGGTATTTGATTTCAAGTTTTCTGGTTTGTCTTCATCATAGCATACATCGATTGGGGTTTTGTGATAGACTAGTTCCTAATGGCATTCCAGTGAAGCCTACTAAATTTAATGTCCTGAGTAGCCTGTGAGGGTTCTCCTATTTACAACCACCTTCCCACCAGGAGTAGGTGGAATGTTGTTTCTTAATTTGGCTGATGTCAGGACACAGTCTGAAGTGCTACTTCTGTAGTACTAATGCTGTTATTTTTCAGGAAGCACATAAAAGGAAATGGTATTTGACTGAAAAACCTGAGACCTACAGATACTTAGGGTTCCCATTGCACAACTGTTTGCTCAACCTTGTTTATGGGCAAAAGTCCCTATACATCTTGTTTATGAAGCCAAGAACTTATTGTTTGTATAACTGAACAGAATCTCAACAGTCTAATCATAGTATTGCTTGCTAGTTTTCACCATTGACCATTTTTATATTTGATAAAACATTTTCACACCTTTTCTATTTCTTCATTGGGTTGCAACTCCATGTTACATACAAACGTAATACATAGGCTGCCTTTCAAATGTTAAACACTATGTCTTTGTTCTCTTTGTTCCCCCTAAAATCAGACTTGTGCAGCTGCAGGTGTACATTTGTTTATCTGGCCATTGGTGAGCCTGCGCCCCATCTCTTATAATCCTATGCCTGCAGTCTTCTGCATTTTCTGTGTAGCTTCCTAAGCCACCACTTCTCAAAGCCTCTCCTATCTTCAGCTTACATTAACCAATAACACTTCATTTCATTAGCCCTAGGTATCTTGTTCTACACAAAGTGACTATTTCATCCTTATAACTGCATAAAACAGTAGTTGGGCCATACAAAAATAAACAGAAGTAAAACAAAAAAAAAGGTTAAAAAAAAGATTAAAAAAAAGTAAAAAGGTAAAATTCTTACTTATGTTAGAGCTCAGCCACATGGAAACAAAGTGCAGGCAGACAGCCTGACAGCCTTGGTTCTGAGGCCCTTTAAACTCAGTACCTTCAGCTTTAAGTTTTCATTACACATAGAATTTGGGAATATAGAGACGTTACCTTTCTGTGCTTCTCTTTCTCTGTTGAGGGCACTGTGATTTACACTGTCCTATGTTCCTGTCTGGAGCTGAATGTTACTAGATAAACACCAGAATAGAAGGTTCCAGGGATGAGGTTTATTCACACTTTTAAAAAATCTGCATTTGGAATGGAGGGAGGGATATATCCATGCCTAAACCAAAACTCTTTCAGAGCCTGGCTCTGCACAAACCACAACATAAATATGTGCAAATCTCAAACAAGTGCTACTTAAGTAACCTTTCTGTATGCTGTTGCTCTCTAAAGGAGTCTACCAAGAATGCAATCACGTACTCACTTTTCATCATAATAAGCTCCCTGTTGGCAGAGACAGAAAGTTACTCTGCCCAAAATAACCTTAGGCATGGAAGCTGCATTCTTTTTACCCAGTGAACAAGCTGGGGTTTGTATACTGCTGCTGGACAAGTGTTAAAATGAATCTAAGCCAAGTACAGAAGGCTTCTCGCAGGCACAAGTAAGATAACAAGTAAGAGGGCCTATTAATACATGCAAAGTCCCAAACATAAAACCCATTTTTTAATCTTTAATGTAATATTTAAGGAAATGCCAATTGTTATAGTTTTACTAACTGCATTTGTAAGATCTTATTTTGGTAGACAGGAGGAAAAATATTTGCCAGATTTCAAAAGGTTTCTCTACAGCATTCTTCTATACCCCATTCTCTCTTGCCCCAAAATTTAGCAGACTTTAGAAAAGGGATCTCTTTTTTTTTATATTAAAGTTTTATCTATATTAGGAAGCATTTGGCAAAACAGAAATGGACCACTAATCAAAGCAGCTGGCACTATAATTCTTGTATTTTCCATGAACGAAATTTGGGGATTTACTCCAGCCAAGATTTAGTTTGCCACTGACAACACATTGAAGCCATATGAAGTACTCTTCTTTTGTTCAGCCTCTGTCCTCATTAGGAATGGGAAAACATTTGGTGCATGCTTTGGAGCAGAGTTCACATTTCAGCTTTCTCCTAATGAGGCCTGGTTATCATGAACAAAAAAACCAGTCTGTGGACTGAGCCACCACATGGTAAGTGGGGACAACCACTCTGAAACATATCACTGTACCAAACATAGCTGCATCCAGAAATCCTCTGCATTGTAAAACATAAGAAAGCCGAAACTTTAAAGCAGAAACAAATTTTTGTTTCACCATCCTAATGTTTGGTCTCCTGAATATTTTATTTTTTTGAAGAGGCTGTCAGGAAGAGAGACATTTGTGCTGTCTTCAGCTCCCCAGGCAGCATTCTGTACTGACACAGAGCACTTTGGCTACCTCAACTTTCAGTTCAAGACAACTTCACCTGCTGCAAGCTAACTGCTTCCTAACAGCTCATTTGTCAGGAAAAGCTCATGCTTAGCTTATTAGCAGCCCATTTTTACGGTCATTATCCATGCTTCCCCAACATCTGGCTAAGTGTTGTATTCCAGATTGTGGCTGTTCTGGGAAGTAGTTTTAGCGACTTAAAAGGCTGTTTAAGTCATGCTTATAATTCTCCCTCTGTCTCTTATCTGTGGGGTGATTCTGGGGAAGAGGCTGTCTCACTTCTACCTTTTGCATGCCCTTAATCGACCCTGAACTACTCTGAGTAAGGACCATAATTTTATTTGTTCCCGTGGCCTAGCCAAGTGGGTAGTCAACCTCAGACGAAAATTATTTTTTGGTGAAAATTACCTAGCAATATAGTTGTCCTATTGTCTCTGCATAAGTGGCTTTGTAGGGCCTTAGATGATCTTGTAATGAACGGAAAGGTTTAATTCATCAATGCATGTTCTTCATGCGTGCCACGGCTAGCAAATAACTTTCTCATGTAGAAAATATTCTGCAGAATTAGGACCGTGTCTAAAGTTTAATTCTAGATAAAAACTTTACCAGAATGCCTGAATATCAATTCTACATCATTGATTTTTGTATACATTTTAAATGAAAAGAGATAAAAACATTTTTTAAATTTTGAACAATTTCTTTTTCTTCCCAGGAAAAGAGTATCTTAATTTTCTGAATTCTGTGACTACGTAGTCTTTCTTATTTCTATTTCCTACAATTTAACCTGAATTTTGTTTTCATTTAAAGCTTTTCTTCTCTTTTTAATAAAGGAGATGGGGTGCTCAGTTATGCAGGTAGCAAAATACCCATCTGCTTGTTAGGATTTCCCAACTGCCCAATAATGCTTTGTCATTTCCCACCCATCAGTTCTTGGAAATGGTGTTCCTCCAAATGGCAGTACAGCAGAAAAATGTGATTGAAGCCACTCGACTCACTGAACACATCCGAGTCTACCAGCAAGATGCATCTGAACAGTCCAAACACTAAACAACTGCCAATTGAGACACTGATTGGCACAGCTAGCAATGATTTCTGGCCAACCTGCTTTCTGACAGCCACAGACTAGCTTTCCTCTCTTGATTCTCTTGCCTTCCTTCTCGTCTTGCTCACTGAACTTTGGGCTGTACATAACAGCTGACAGGTGTTTTCCCAGGGGTGATACAAATGCCCTGGCTCAGTCATTATCTGACAGTTTTCAGGCTGTCCCATACCCAGCGAGTGATAGATGGGCTATAAGACAAGCAGGCAAACAGCTACACTTGGCACAATTGCAGGCTTTTCTGGAGGGGAAGAAACAGTCAATCTCACGATTGCACTCTGCCTGACACCACCCAACTATTTGCAAAGTGCATTCAGAGTGTTCAGACAAGCAGTAGGGTTGACGGGCAAAAGCTGAGCAGAAAAGGCCAAATGTCATGTGCTTTGTGGCAACTCTGTAAGATCCTGGCAGACGAAGTGAAGTCTGGAATGCAGAATGACAAGAGAGTGATGGAAGCCAGGAAGCAGGATGGTGGTAGCACCGCAAAGGGTTATTTTAAAAAACTTTTATACTAGTTTGAATCAGTTCTGCTTTTAAAATCAGCCATTAAATTAATTGCTATTATTAACATTGTTGAATGTTATTAAAAGCATTAAGAACTTTTCCAATTTTTACTGAATAGGCCTTGTACAGTTGGTTCTCTCTACTGAAGATTTTCAGCCTTTTTAAACTGAGGAAAGGTGATTTCAACAGCAGTTCAATGTAAGGAGAAATCTGAGTGCATGAGTGGGCCACATTTTATAGTAACATGCAGGAAAATGCACAGGAGATGTGATATATTCACAAGTCTTAAAGCACGATCTCCCACAGCATACTTATTTATATCCAAATTGGTGACATCTGCATAAATGAAGTATAAAGTGGGTGGAAAATTGCCTAAACTGCCAGGCTCAAAGGATGGTGAACAGTGGTACAAAGTCCAACTTGTGCTTGGTTACTACTGATGCATCTCCAGAATCCATAGGGTTCATTCTTTTAGTTTTGACCCAGACAGAGTGGAGTGTCCTCTCAGCAAGATTGCAGGTGGCACAAAACTGCTGGTCTGGGGTGGCTGATTCACTAGACACCAGGGCTGATATTCTGATGGAGCTGAACATCACAGAGCAATGTCCTGGCAGAAGCCTCATGACTGAACAAGGCACCAAGCAGCCTAAATGCTTTTATGTTACATTACAATGTCAGAAGCTTTAAGCAGACTTGTCAGTGCCCATACCAACAACTCGAGTGATAGGAACACAAGTACCCTTTTTTTCTTATTTAGTTTTCAGGTTGTAATTTTTATCTACACTCCTATAAGCTTTTGCTGCAGTATTATCTTCAAACATTTTAATAAAATTTGTAGACCTGTTCTTTAAGTTGAAAGAGTGCTCATATTAAGCATCTGAAAAAGAGAAGAAGTAAAAAATAGAATAAGAAATTAACACTAGTAAGACTAATAATTTAGAGATTTGCTCCCTAAAAGAATAAACCTTACTCATTATAATAATCCCATGAACTTCAGTGACTTTCACTAGGAGTGGAAGATAGTAGTATTAAACCTTGAAAAGATGGTATAATCCTACAATTTGAAATAACACACAGCTTGAAGAATTTCAAGTTAGCAGTCTGGTTTCTAGGATGCGAACAGAAATACTTCACCTAACAAAGTGTGAATACCTAATACCTCACTTTTGAACTTTAAAACAAGAGTTAGTAGTTCCACTGGTTACCATTCCTCCACAAATAACTTTGCAGTTACAATTTAAAATTTCTGAGAAGATATAGCCTTACCTATTAATTAGGTTTTGTTGGATGTGTTTTTTTTAATTTAGCTATGTTTTTATCTCTTTCATTATTTAATTATGGATTAACTAAATCTCTTTAAACTCCCACAGAGTTTAAATTCTATATATAATAATAAAAGTTTATTATAATGCTAAATATTATCATGGCTGCATCCAACTAAAGATAGAAGTGGTCTGAATTACTGAATTACTGGTTTGTCCCTAATTTGTAGATTACAGATAGCCTAATCCAATCTGGACAAGGTACTTTGCAGGACATTTTTCATACTGTTACACTGGTTTCTCATCATAAATGCAGAGTGACAGACTAATAGAAATATAGAGTCAAATCTAGTAGAATAATACCTGTTTAAAAACACAACTAAGAATTTTAAATATATGTTCACTGAGCTCCAAACACCACCATGCTGAATGTGCTTCCTGAAAATCTCTCCCTATATACATATAGACATTTTGACTAATAATAGACCGCATCTGGTCAGTTGGTGCTGAAAGTGAATTTATCCACTTTAGGAAGGAGAGGAAGAGTGAGAGCTGTTTAAAAAGTAAGCATAGCATATCCTAGTTCAGAATTTTATTTTAACCTAAGATTACGTACATTTCTGAGTTGGCTCAAGTTCTCTTTAGCATCTGGTATTTTACACCATAAACTGACAGATAAATGAAGAAAGTCACAGCATTCTAGGCTACCTATATAAAAATTGTTCAGAAGATGTTGGGAGAATTTAAAAAGACTCAGCTCTTATTAACTTAACAGTTCCAATTAGAAATAATACTGAATTAAGAAATTGGGTATTCTGAAGCTCAAGCAAGAGGTAAAATCTTGTGTTGGTAGTTATTAAGCAACAGAATT
The DNA here is from genome assembly GCA_014706295.1 of Lycocorax pyrrhopterus obiensis. Classification (NCBI taxonomy): domain Eukaryota; kingdom Metazoa; phylum Chordata; class Aves; order Passeriformes; family Paradisaeidae; genus Lycocorax; species Lycocorax pyrrhopterus. The sequence goes on from JACSVZ010000002.1 coordinate 125,108,832, forward strand.
CTGAAGGAAATTTAAATGTTACATATACTAAAACAATAGTTGAATTTAAAATCTAATCTCAGCTGAAAAGTGGACAATGTATATAGGTTAATGAATGATCTCAAACCATGGTCAAAAGTAAACGCTTTTATTGTAATTCCCACTTATCTCGGGACAAGTAAGAAAGGCACATTTATCACAATAATATTAGTAAATAAAATGGGGTTTGAGCCATAACATCTAAATATTTTTCAGTTTCATTACCTAAAGTTCACAGAATAAAGTGATCTTAACAGAAGCCTGATTTTCCACACATTTCTGCATGTTTTACCCTCTCTTTTTAGTTTGAACATAGTAGTTGTTTTTAGTTTATGATCAAGAAGACGAAGTATGTGGAAAAGATATAGGAGGCTGACAGGATTCTATAATGTCAATGGCTTAGAAAGGCAAATTCATCCTTCTCTTAGCAGGCTTTAAATGGTTATGGTATTACAAATAATCCATTAGTATGTGATTAACTAACGATATTTAATTTGGGCTATAAAGAAGATAAATTGTGCATTTCTCTTTATCAATGAATAATAGGCCATTGTATGGTTTGAGTTTAATTTTTTAATCAATGTTTGTAGTAAAAATTCTTAGACATCTTCCATATGAGAGTCTTTGTAAGACTTCCAAATAGGTTATAGCACTTGCAGGACTTCAGATAGTGCTGTTCTCTGACCAGTCTTGTTTCCCTTAAAACTGTTTCTCTCTTTCAACTCCTGGCCTTGTTCTCAGTACCTGGGTGCTGCTGTCTTCCCTCTCCTGTGTACAGGAACCAAAGAAAAAAACTGTGCTGCACCTTCAGGTCTATGAGTTTGGAGTCCAGCCTTTCCTCACCATCTTTGGTACTCTTCCATCTTCACGGAATTTTCTGTAGTTTTGTCTTGTCTCAGTAATTCATACCTCAGTAATTGATTGTGCTGCCACCCTCATTATAACTATTTTAATCAGTTTAGAGCTGTCATTTGAAAGACAGTATGCCAATTAATGCTCAGCATTCTAAAAATTTTATTCTAGGAAAACACTAGTTTAGATATGTGTGTTTTAGACATATTTCTTGCAGAAAGGAGGAAATACTGTTATTCCAGTGCACAGAAAACTGTTGTAATGAGAGTAAATGCTGTTTGTGATTTTGTATCATAAAAGTGAAAAGACTTAACTAGGAAAACAGCATTCGGAAATCAGTTTAACCGGTAGCGATGCCTGTATAAGAAAATTTGTTTTATATGATGCTTTGCCTTATGATGCAGTGTATTTAAAAAAAATAATAAAAGTTGCATCTCTGTTTTATACCGAAAAAGAGAGAAAGAACATGGTCATTCGTCTGTTACCCTTAGCCAGTCTGCTTAGTAGGTCACAGTCTAACCAGTATTATTTCAAAGTGCCATCCCTTGGGCAACAGTCACTGAATTATAAAATAAAATAAATAAATAAACAAAGGTTTCATATTTTAAGCCTTGATCAAGGGATGAAGGGGTTCTGCTGTTTCTTCTAAATTACACCATGCTTATTCACAAATGTTCCAAATAAGACAAAAAAAAAAACAACATGAAAGGGTTGGTGTTTTCTTGGTTTGTTCTTCATTTGGGGCTTGTTTTCCCATTTATTATTTACTTGCTTGGTGAGTTGGTTTGGCTTTGGTTTTTTGTTGTTTGGGGTTTTTTTTAATAAGCATATATGTCATTTGCTTTTGTAAGGAAAAAAGAGAATAAAAAAAAAATTTTGGTGACCTGCTAAGACTACAGATCTCATAGGTAGTGCTAAGTAAAATAGGTAGTGCTAAGTGCACTTATAGGTAGGGTTAAGCAAAACATAAAATATTGCAAAACGCTACAAATTTACTACCACTCTCACAAGGTCAGTGAGAGGAACAAGAAATATATAAAGATGTCACATTGCTGTTCTTGGTTTTAGAATGACACATCTAGTAAAAATCAGTGCAGAAGAATGAGGGAGTGGGTGATGTAATTCCCAGACTGTAAGAAGTGCAGTGTACAACTTACATGCTAAATTTGAAAGCGAAGGGGAAGTGTAGAAAAGCCTTTCCTTGCAACATAGACAAATCAGAATTGCTGAATGTCTTCCAGAAAAGAAAATGATTAGTTAAGATGTTCAACCCTAAGTTATTTTGCCTGTTCATGAGTCTTTTTTCTTTTCCTTTTTCTTTCTTTCTTTCTTTCTTTCTTTCTTTCTTTCTTTCTTTCTTTCTTTCTTTCTTTCTTTCTTTCTTTTCTTTTCTTTTCTTTTCTTTTCTTTTCTTTTCTTTTCTTTTCTTTTCAAGAAGGCCAGGTTACCTTCTAAGAAAAAGACATAGTATTGAATATTACATCTTGTCCACCTGGAGGTAAAACCACACATAAGCAAGGGACCTTGCAAACCATTTTAGGAACGCTGAAGCATAAATACATTAACTACAGAAAAAGTATAGGGAAAGATTGACAGCCCTGCAATGTCACTGTCCTTATGGTGAATAAAGACATTTTACCTGGAAAAATATGAAAACAGTAGATTCTTCCACTCCTCTTTTCTTCCCTCTTCACTTTTTTCATCTTCTTCAGAAAGCAGCAGATAAAGACAGCATTGGTGAGAGGTAAGAAATGATATGATATCAGGGTTAAGTGTGGGAAGTCACAGGCTCAGGTGTGCAGACCCTCCACAAAGCTGCGGGATGCAGGGCAGCTGTTAAAGTTACAGATGTGATAACCATCCACCACAAACTTCACAAAGTATCCAGTTCCAGTGAATAATCCTTTGATATCTAAGCTAGCTATTCTTCACACACATGCAAGGACTAAGGATTTCTTGGTGGACTGAGGTGGCAAGAGCTATCTCAACCCAACATCTGGTGACAGGCAGATCCCTGCTTAACCTTCTCTTAAGAGAAAGCCCCAGCCAGACACCATCTGAAGGAATCTGGGCAAAAACTTTTCAAAAGTTTGGCTGAATGTGGATCTACTGCCACTGAAAAGGAAAACAAGGTGCCTGAGTCACCACCTTGAGGGATGAAATGGTCTTAAGCACACTATCTTCCTGTCTGCCCTGTGTGTGCTCTGACAGGAACGACAGGGCATGTGAGGCAGATTCTTCTTTGAGAACATAACTGACAGTTTTGAAAGTCATATTCATACTGAGTAGAAGGAATTTCAAGGTGTTCTTGTACAACATATACATTTGGGGATATGTTTGTGTCAAAATATCATTTCAAGTAGATCTCGCTGCAGTGAGGGAACAGGCTTTGGAGAGTGCTCGGTCACACGGGAGCCCCACCAGTCCCCTGTTCTCTTGCAACTGAAAGTCTGTATCCATCATAGGAAACAGATGTTCAAATAATGCCACAGTGCTTGCAGTATCAGTCAAAGGCAAAATGTCCATGTCTATAAAAAGCAGGTTTCATCGTCTAGCAAGTGAGACTAATCTTTCCCTCTTCAACAGAAAGCTAGAAGTCATGAAGAATTCCTTGGAGAAAAGGGGAGTCTAAAATACTTAAAAATACATAGACATCTTAAAATCTCAGAGGGAGTTCTGTAGTAAAGATCAATAAAATCAATTTATAAAACTCTTGTTATTTCCATAAAAGAAAACCACTTTGAATGTGTGTGTCAAGGGCTGCTGAGTTTGAATAAAAAATTTTTTAAAAAGAGATGAAAGAGGGGAAGGGAATAATTCATCAGCAGCCATGATTACATTTAGTCTATGGTGTTAATTTGTTTCTTAATTTTGTCTTGAAATTACTTGAATGAACCACACAAGGTAAAACGTGAGGAAACTAGGATGAATATCCGGAATTCTTTTCCCAAAACTGAAGGACTGCTGGGCTGTGGCACATGTTTTTGTCTGTCATAAGAGATATTTGCTCATGACTAGATCATTTGTCTCTGTGGCTCCTCTCCTGGACCTCAGAGATGTGACAAATGTGAAAGAGAACTCTCCAGCTTTTCTACCTTCTTGTTTTCTTACCAGTTCCCAATCCAAACGAAAATTGCAAGTTTCTCAAGGGCTGGAGTCCATAAAGTCATCTTCCTCTTCCTTCCCTTATTCAGAGTGAAGCTTTATCAATAGCCCTTCCCTGTGCTGGGGGCAGTAGCTGACTCTCACTAGACACAGACTTCACTTCACTGGCTCTATACAGTCCTTGCATCTGCTCTTCACATTGCTACAGGAGATAAAAATCAGCAGCAAAAGTAAGATGAGAAGGAAATATAACATCTCCCCTGTCTGGTAGCAGGATTTTTCAAGCCTTTAGTAAATGCAAGTATGTAGGGTCCTAACAGCACGGAACATTTTAATGAACCTACTCGTGGTAATGATGATGTTTTTGCATCTGTGCTGGAGACACATTCCATTTATAGAACATCTACTGAAGTGTACTAAAAAAATTCCCATAGAAAAGAAATCCCAAAAATCTTTATGCTGGATTGTTACTGGAATCATGTCTGTTTTGATAAGAGAGGGTCCAGTGGCCCTACTGTGATAATGTTACACGGCATGCTTATAATGTGAGTGCTAGAGAGATTAAAACAACCATGCATGCACGCTCTGTTTTGTAAAATATTAAAAAGTCACATATTTGCATATTATACAGCTGGTTGCAAAGCCATCAATCATCACATTATCTGTACATTGAGGATGATAAATGGCTTTCATTTTAATGAGAGGATCTAATCACATGGAGAAATGAAGAGGGCATGCAGCATAAAAGCTTTGGATCCAAAAGCTATAGATTATTATTAATATTATACATTAGTCTCTGATTTGGAAACTTCTGCAATTCATTTGTACACATGCCTTTCTACATTCATGATTTTGAGAGAAGGTCAGATTTTTTTTTTATTATTCTTAATAAAATGACAATGAAAAAGCAGAAAAAGTTTAAAAATATTACACAACTTGGAATCAGCTTATGTGAATTTCTCTACATTACCTAGGACAGACCATTTATTTTCCATCCCTGATAATGTGGCAGCAGAAAAGGAGACAAAGGTTAAGAACAGAAGAGTAGAAGCCTCCTACCTAGGTATTTTTGTAAACTATCACAGCTCTATAGCAAATGACTATGCACTATATTGCTCGCCTGCTAGATGAGAAAGTGAGGTATTTCTAAAAATGTTGCAAATTATAAACTCTTTCATATAGCAGTAGATATAACTAGATAACAACAACCATTAAAAGTAATGCAAATTATTACGTTTAGAATTCTAACTCTTATGGCCCAGTTGGAGGGAGGTAAAAATACACAGTACAAGATGAAAAAGAAAAGGAACAATTTTCTAACAGGATGCAATGGGCAGAGACACTTGTGTGGGAATGGAGAGGAAGAAGGCAGAGTGACAGAGATGTTTGTACACTGAATAGCTGCACGAGCGAGCAACCAAGAAAAATCCCAAAAGAGTATTTAACAAAATATTTGTATTTCTACATCTATCTTTCAGAATTAGTTTTCTAAAAATGACTTTACATTGTTCCTCAATGTATTAAATGCTGTGCTAAATTTTAAATTAAAAAAAAAAAGTAAACAGCTGCCATTCAATACGGGTGAAGTCATCTGATGTCTTAGATCCTGGCCTGAAAAAAAAAGAAAAAACTTTCAGGAGAGAGGAAATCAAGAGATACATCAAATAAGCAGATGTTATCTGACCACTAATACGGATTTTCCTTTAAATTTGGGGGAAATATTTTTAGGTATTTTTTCCATGCATGCATGTTTCAAAAGATATTTAGATTATAAGCAATAAACAGAACTTGAATATCCCCTAATTTCTGTCACAACTTCCTCAAAAACTGTATATATTAGGTATAGGAGAAATGGATCCTCACACAGCTAAATATCTCCTTGCACAAGATATCCTTATTCAGCCATGTGTCTTTCTAATGTATTTGTTGCCTCTTCAGCTATAATACTGCAGCTGTGAAACACTCATTAGTATACTGATGCCTTGCTGATGTGTTACTGTCAAAACATAAGATGTGGCAGTGTATCTACAGTATTTCTCTTTCAACCACAAAGCTCAGCAATATGCAGTTCAGAGTTTTTACAAAAACACTCACTGCTGGTTTTTGTAGTCCCAAATACAGTTTCACCTGACACACTTTAAAGGTTTTTGTGGTTCAGAGTCTTTATTAAAGTGTGTGGTTATTTTTCAAGTGTTACATGACACTTGACAATAAAGACATATAGAAGATTATAACCAGCGAATGCCTATACCATAGAGTTTATTCCCGAACAGTATACATTTTCTGATATGGAAGTTTGTGCAAGGATGAACTAAGAGAGAAGACCTGCTATCCCATGAAATAAGAAATATGCACTCATCTGCTTTTTCGTTAGAGAAAAAAATCTGCATTTGTAATAAATCTTCCTAATTAAACAAAAGATCATAAAAAAAAAAATGTGGCATAGCTTCCTACTGTTACAAAGGGTATTTGTACTACTACCCTTTGGATTTAAAAGCAGAGCACTTTTTTGGTTGACTTTAAACTAGTGAGGAGGCCAGGAAGACAAAAATGCATGTAGAATACATCCTGTCTGCAAAAAGAAAATAAAAGAAATTTGCCCTGGCCTTAAAATACTTTTAGGTTTGCAGAGGATCTGCATAGGATTTCCTATGTGGCGTCTCCTAGAAAGAGTACGAAATTTAAACTGAAATTAAAAAATTAAACAACAAAAATTGCCAAAGAATGACATTCTGCAAATCTGGTACTCTCAACTCAAGCAGAAGCTTCAGTCCTGAGGTTTCTTTATCTGGGACTTATCCCATGTTTTATGACCTCTGATCACTTACACTGATCTTCAGTACTTGGATTAGCTTACAAAAGGGCTTAGGTGATGCCACCACGCATTTTAGCAAGGGACCTTTTCACAGAACAGGTCTCTCCACATGCATACAACAGTGTTTCTAGGTATGAAACATGAATCTGTAAATGACAACAAATCTGGAGCATTAGAAGAGTTTCAATATAAACAACAACTGGGAATTTAGAATAAGGTCTGAAACCTTTTCAGTTAAGTTGTGACTTTCTAATACAGCCTGCACAAAATGTGCATGTTATTTAAGCCTGTAATGATCTCTGCTGAATTGTTCAGAACATCTCAAAAAGATGTTTTGTTCAAAAGGGAAAAAAAAGAATGAAAAAAGTCAAGAAACAATTTCATTTCAGCAGTTTGACCATGGCTGACTAACAATTGTTGGTTATAAAATAGGAAACTTTTTCCTTTAAAAGAGTAACAAAGAGCTGAGCTATACCAAAGTACTATTACAATGCAATGAATACTTAAACCTGTTTGCATTGTCATTAAGAAAAAATGTGCAACATTTACTAACATTTATTTCTCTGATGCGGTCTTCAAATCTGAAATTGTATTACCTTCAGTACACATCTATCCAAGGTTAGCCAAAATAAATGCATTGTATAATACTCTATTATACACTTAATAAATACAGCCTTGCATAATGTGCATATGTATTTGAATGCAGTCAACAGACTGACAGATACTTTAGCCATACTGCAACCAAACTGCTGAAGGTTTGCTGAAGGTTTAACCTGTATATGAAACATTGGATTTTCAGAGCACAAATTTTTATTTAATATTGAATTACTTAGTGCCTTCAAGATCTATTTTTTGTGCCTGTTTATTGCATGCCAATGTACATTAGCAGCAGAAATCAATTGGCAAAACGGAACAGAGTTTGACAGTGAAGACAATAAAATGACTGTGACCAAAACCACACATCTCCAGGCCTGTCACAGATACCAATTTAATCAAGACAATGTGACACTGATAGGTCTTCACTGCAGGTAACACTGCAGAATTAAGGCTTTTGTCTTGTAGTTACTCCTACAACCCTTTTTATAAGTTTCCAGTCTATTTGACTCCAGATCCAAAACTACAGACTCTATCCAATGTATTTCATTCACACAGAAGTAAATCATTAAAACTAGCTTTCCAAATAGGATTAAGTGTCTTTGTTCGGAACATGACCTTACATGCAGGTGTTTTTATTAACCTGAATGTTTATAAGTAGATGACACAGCTGAAATAGTAAGCAATAATGGTTATATATCTGGTTGCTGTATGTTAACATTCATTGCAGTAAGAGAGAGACAGTGCAAGTTTTATCAGTCTCCCTGTGTTTGAAAACAATCTAAATTATGTTGGAGAAAAAAAAGCGCCTGTTTGTGAAGAACAATAATGATGTTCACTTAGAACTCCACAATGAGTTGAAGGATACTGTAATAACAAAACCATTGCATTTACTTGCAGGGTCAAAACCAGGAAAATTCAGTCCTTGTGTGCTTAAAGCAATAACATCCTGATGATGAGACTCTGTTAACGAGTATGTGAAAGAACCCTCATGACCTTTCATTATTATTTTCTGATGGTCTTGTACATTTCAGTGTACCAAGGATGCCATTATTTCCTCACTGATCTGGCTACGAGGTTGTAGTTCTTAGTAGAAAAGGTATTTTCTTTTAAAATGAGTATTTTATTTTAATCTATACTTTCTTGTTTCACAGAAGTCAACCTCTTCTAGTAAGCAGTTAGTCCAATAATTCCAGATGAAATCTGTAACAGCTGTCAGTTCCTGTCACTTCAAAGTTGGGGCTTATTGAAAATAATTAAACGTTAGCACTTACATTTAAGAGCCCATCAATGTACTGTTAAAGCACCTTCCAGTACAGCAGAAAGTACTTTGGCTAACTTGTGTTCTTTGTGGTCCCCTTTTTCCAATCTTGCCTTAAAGGAAAACTGAATGTGCAAGCATGATACCATGCTCTGAGAGCTGGTAGTTTCTTTATAAACCTACTGCCATATTTTGCTATTACTAAAAATAAAACGTTTTTGTACTTGGAATAGAAATCCTTAAATTTCTGATTATCCTGAGTCCTTATGAACATTTTCTCTGGAGAAGGAGAAACCTGTCTTTTACACAAATCAATCTTCCTTTTATAATAAAGAGCTTCAGTATCCAAAACTGAAAATTGGTCTAAAACTCCAAGTCTGTATGCTGGGGTTATAGTCAATCTTTCAGCTGCTCCAGTTCCAAGATATTCAGTGTGAATGTGAGAATGACTCCCCTTGTCACAGAAAGGAGGAGCCTTTAGAGATTACCTCTTTGGTTAACAGCGCTTCTCTGTAAAGTGCAGAATATCACTTTGAATTCAAAGATTATCAGATTAAGTATATTCATTAAATGTGAAACAGGGTTCAAAGACAGACAGGATGAAATGTTGTGTAAGTAACTTGGCTAAGAAGTGATACACTGCCCGATTACAGCAATAGCACACATTCTTATCTAGTGCTCTGCTTTACAAAAATCACTATGCAGTTTGAATCCTCCTGTCCAGTTTTTAGCAGGTGAGAGATTTTTGGGATGGAGGCAGACTGTGCACCCTTAATTTTTCTACTAATTGCTGAAGTATATAATCCCTTTCCCAAGAAAAAGGCAGAAGCAGACCACAATAGTAATGTGTTACAGATGAGTAGGTCCCAGAGGGAATTCCAAACCATAGGAAAAGAAGGAGAAACATTCCAGTTAAAATGCATTCCCCTAACTATTCTGTTCATGAATTTGGCCCTGCAAAGATTCTCAGAAGGTCCATTTCCCTACTTTGAGTCTGGTTTAGTAGTTTTGGTTCATTCTTGGCAGACATCTGGTTCAGGTCTCAAACTTCCAATAAAGGGAATTCCATAATCTTTCTGGGAAATGCATTTAACAAAAAACAAACCTAAAAATGTAATGCAAGAATCTCTTTATGCTTATTAAAATGATTACTTGTTTTTATATCCTATCTAGACTTAATATTTTTTTAATATTTGGAGGTTTTAATGTCCTTTCTTTCTCTCTTTCCTAGAAATTGGATATTTCAGTATTTTTCAGTATATCATGTTTTTTAACCTTTGGAGTATTTTTATGTCTTTCTCCATGTTTTTTTCTTATAGCACTGCAAAACACAATGCTATCCTAAGAGATGTCAGAGTACTGACTACTACAAATGAATAATATGTACAAACGTGCTAAAAAATTTTGTCTTCATATGTGAAATTTAAAGATACAACATTGAATGTACTTGGAAATTCTTTTTAAATGTGTTTCTTCACACAAGATAATGGATCCTCTTTTCCAGACTGTGCTTTGCTAAGACAGTTTGGACCAAATAATCCTTGAGGTCTCTTGCACCCTGGTATTCTACGATTCTATGAACCCCTCAAAATTAATATTATTGTGTAGAATTTGCCTTCTTATTTGCAGATCCCACATGATCAGTGCTATCGGTGCAATATGAGTAGTTTACAACAGAAAATATCTGTTCTTACAACAGCTAGTCTTTCCCAATGCTATCTTTAAGAGGCAATTGTCAAAGAGCTTTATTTATGGCACAAGTTGCAACTCAGCCACCTTCACAGAATAATATACTATAAATTAGTTTAACTCTGACAAGCACCACAATAACAAGGAAAAAAACAATTCTCGGTGGTCTAAAACACCTATGGATTAGTACTTGGAAATACTGGATAGGCCCAAAGACCAAGATCCACCAAAAGCAGACTTCCGCTTTAGCAAGCTCAGGCACATAGTTGCTTCTTTTACTTTTCCTGTGATGATAATAGCTTCAAGATGACCTTTGCTGACTTTATTAGAGAAGCATTTACACTTAACCTAAACCAGAAGGGCAGAAATAAAACACAGCCTGTTAAGTGCGCAATAGGGTATTTCAGCTAAGTCTGACGAAACCTATTGCTAGGTTGCCTCAGTCTGACCTCCTTTCTCATGGCAGTGGTTTTCGTGACTCATAAAGAGCTTTCACATTTAGGGCATTTCAAAGCCACAACTCAGCAGGAGCCCAGTTAAATGCTCCTCAAACAGCTTTGTGAGGCACATGGATACAACTGGAGAAATCGTAGACTACTTCAGAAGAGCTATCAAACTAGGCTACCCTTTAACCAGCTATCTTTCCCTCCAGAAAAACTCCACGGCCTTTTCCAGTTGTTCATATCCTTAGTATCACATAATTTGTTTTGTAAGAACTTCCTGGTAATGTTAAGTTCTGGAAGGAAACAAACTTACAAGCCTGGGACCTACATATAAACCAATATGACGGCACTAGAAATCTGCAGAATAATTGGCTAAGACTTACTGATAACATGATTTCAATGTGTTTGTGTGTGAGTCCACTTGCTACAGTTGTCTCACAGTAGTAAACTCCTGTATTTCCAAATATTTTTGGTCTAAAGATGCCCAAAAATGTATGTATATTTCCCAGACTCTATTCACTTTCCGTCCAGTTGTGAACAGTCATCCTCCCCTACAATTTCTACTTCTCTCTGAAAGAAAAGGCAGGCAGGGAAGCATTGATTCCTACCACAGCTGCTGGCTATTCTTTCTCTATCTCAATGACAAAACCTTTACAAGCTGCTCTCTTCACATTAAAACAAATTTTGGCTTGAAGGATAGTCTCCTTCATGATGCAAGGCAGACCTCTCCAAGCCAGAACTTCCTATTGAGTACTGACACCTGCAGTAATGGCTTCACAATGGAGAAGTTTTGGAGCTGCCTAAGTATAGACTTAACACCAGCAAACCATGAAAATAATTAAGTATTTGAGCACCAGAGTGGATACCATCCTATTGCAATTATGAGAGTCTATTATTTCCTATTTTTCTACAAGTCCTACTGAGACAAGTACATTGTTCTCAGTGGGAGAAAATTACACTCTGAATTAATTACTCACTAATTAGTAGAGTATCCCCATGCTTTCTTGCCCCACACCTTCTCCTGCTGAATAGTTTAGCAGAAAACACTTCATATCTTACCATGTTTGAATGGGTACTCTTTGCATCCAGAACAGATAGCTTTTCCCTACCTTTTCTTTTTTTTCTAGATGAATTACTTATATGACCCTGTATTACTGTGGCATTCAAAAATTTTGCAATATTTAATGCATTTAGTTTCTTATTTTGGGAAACAGGAATGCAACTACCTTCAAAAATGGATGAATCAGACATAGAGAGCGTAGGAGCCTCAGGAGGCACAAGGAAAGTTTGTAATACCTGTATTTCAGCTCCCATGGGGTCCCAGAGTGCTGACTTGGTCACCTAACATTCCTCTACAACTTAAAGTGCATTGCAAAGGGATTTATAGCAGCTGGCATCCTGTGCTAGGAAATGTCTAAGTTAACCCACGGTAATACCAAGGAGAAGTACAGGTTTTAAATCTGCCCTTCACAGAAGATTTGGTACTTTGTTGGGAGCTACCAAAGGCATTTCCTCCAGCAAGAACTCTGTCCTTTTGCACCCTGGATGTTTCTGTCTCAAACAAATAAAGGTCAGGGACCTTCTTGGAGCATTGTTAGAGGAAGGAACGTCCTTTTTTCACACCTTATCTACCAGATCAAGGTTGCAATATCCATGCTACATAGGGATAATAATTTCTGGTGCCACCCTGGGCTTTTTGCTATTTTGATGAGAACAGAGAATACATCTTTTCCCTGTGCAGAATTGAATCAAGTTTAAAATTATGAAAATCTCTGCAGAAACCTTTCCAGATTTATAAAGGTATAATAGAATTAACAGTGTATTCTGTACATAACAGAAAATTTCTTTATGTAAATCTTGGAAAGCTTCTATTGACACTCATTGCTGATAATAATGTCTCATGTATGTCTCACTCATGGCCACCAAGTCTGTATTTGCTAGTTTCTTAGGGAGTAGGTGGAAAAGCAAACAGCCCTTCAGTCTCAAAGGAATAAATATTGCTAATACAACTCTGTGAATCATAAGGTGCTGCTTTGATTTGGAAACAATCCAGAGTAGTGTGCTCTATTTCTTTACATCACAGGTTTCAGGGTCTTCAGGATTTCCACTGAAGGTCAAACCTTCCTTATTATCATTTTTAAGTTTACCTTGCCTATAACCACAGAACTCCTGAAGCTAAGGTTTAAAAAATAGCTAATTAAATATATAAATAATCTTGCCCTTTGAAATTCGAGTAACCAGTGTTAAAACTTTGTTAATAAAACAAGGAGACCTTGAGGTGATGTTTTTCTGGTAAGAGCTAACAGCAAAGGTTGAAAGAAATACTGAGTGTTTCAGCATCCTGACAGAAAGCACCACATAACTTTCTCACTGCTATAATAATTTTAATAATCCCTCCTTTAACAATTTTAAAGTTTATAGATCAAAAATATTTTATATCAATATAAATATTGATATAAATTGATATAAATTACTGCAGTAATGGGGCTTAGAATTCCCTTACTCTGTGCCTATACACACACATACACTGTGTCAAAGGCAAAGTATCACTCAGAACATATGACCTTGAAATCATTCACAACATTTGGTCTGTAATACTTCAGAGCTATGCATATTTTCCTCACTGCAGCTGTGGGAAATTTGTCACAGTCCTATAGCAGACTCTGCTCCTTAAATAAGAAAAAAAAATCTGTCATTTCCTTCAAATCTCCAAAAATAGACTGCTTATAATTATGCCACACCACTGAGTTGTCTGCCTTTGCCCATAGGAAACAAGTCTTTCCTTTCTTGCGTAGAAAATGCTTTCTGTGCATGAATTGTCTCTGCAATGATGCTAAGACTGAGAAAGATGGAACATGCAGTACCAAGAAAAAAAAAGAGGCAGCTATGTTTACTGAGAGCATGAGAGCTTTCAAAGAGAAAAAAAGGAATGCTGTTCTCTTCCTTCCTGCCTTTCTTTCTTGTTGAGGGCAGCTTGAATTTTTCTTAGATTCTTGCAAATATATTTTATCCCTATTAGTCACTATCTGTAAAGGTTATCAGCAGTGCCTATCGCTGTGGAGAGTTTAATGACTCTCAAGTCATTCTCAATTTGGAATTTAATTGTTACCTCGTAAATCTTTACCAATTTCTGTTGACAATTCTTAGTGACATGAAGACTTATATGTTTTTGCGTGGTGTTTTAGACACTAATTAGCCTAATTATTCCTTAAGCTATATGCCCTAAATTAGGGACTCCAGATTAGTTCTATTTTTAGGTATCTATCAGATTTTAAGCTACCTCCCCACGGTACATGAAAGAGTCAATACGGTAATAGGTTACACTGCATCATCCAGGTGCAAGACTTCAGAGATCCCCAAATGTGACATTTTTTTGAACCATGTAAAATTGCATCATTGGGCTTCATTCGTTGTGGCTGTGTTCTGGGATTTCTCCAGGGTATCTGGAGAGTTTTAGCTGTAGCTATCTGAAACACTTTGGTTCTTTTCTGTCTGAGTTGTTCCAGGTACTGACTGAGTGTGCTACCAATGTCCAATTCTGGTTTCTTTTTATTATACTTTAGAATTATTTTCTGCCAAGGCTATTTAAATATACATGAATATTTTATTTTAGTGTCATTATAATTTCTTCATAGCTACTTTCCAATTTATTTTAATCTTGGTTTTTTTCATGATATGAACTACATATGCATGTCCTACATTTAGAATTTAAGAAAAGTTGTGATTCTTTGCACAGATCAATCTATTAATGTATGCAAAATAAAATCAAATAAGTAGTGAAATAAGGAACACTAAGATTTAAAGCATATTGTCCTTGGTGCTTATGGATTTTCAACGAGTCTGGATGTAATATCATCCTAGATAAAATTGTACATGTATATTTTCTTAATAAAATCCCATTAAATGCCCTGTGCCACTATTATTTTGGAAGATTTCATAGTTTTCCTGAGGTCTTTGGCAAATCAGCAGGATAGAAGAGTATGCTTTTTGCTTGATTTTCAAATGCTTGTTTTGCAGTTAGGCATAATAATGATGAAAGAAAGATTGACATATTTTATTCCTTTTGCTTTTAAACTTACTATTTGTGTTCAGAGTAGCTTTTTTCCTCACTAGTTTATTGATTTTTCAGCAAAGCTGACTTATATTAAGTTTAGGTGACAGCTACTGCAGATGCCATTGCATATCGGAGGTGGCTGTGCAGGGATCATGGCTGCTACCTGTGCAGGTGGAGAAGCAGTGGGGAAGTAGAGACAGCGGATGGGGATATTTTCTCTTGACATATCAGATATTTAACGTCATGGTGCAGAGGCTATCAAAGCCACAGCAGTTTGAAGGGAAGAACAAATTTGTTTGGATAGACTGTTTAGAGTTCAAAGAGAACTTGAGTCACAACTCGAGGCAGCTTTTTTCATGGCGGGAACTGCATGGTGACAGTTTAAAGTGAGCCACATACAGAGAGGTAATACTTAGTTCTGTTTAATTGAATGGATCTATTCAAACACCTCCAGCAGACTTTCAGATATAGGAGAGTTTCATCACTAGACAACCAAAGTCAGTTTTTGTGATTTTGAATGCATCACTCCATTTGTATGCCAATTATGCATATTTGTGTGTCTCACCAACTCCAAGGCACACGCAAGTGACCTGAGCTACAGTCAGAAGGACCTTGCTCATCTGGAAAAGAAATCTGAAGCACAGAGCAGAAGACCACGTGGAACCATTTTTTTGTCTTGAATTGGCTCACCAGACCTTTTAAGTGTTGTAAATAGCTGGTTTGATGTCATTGCCCATAGACCAAGGAATGAACTGATGCAGTTCTGCATATCCAAGACAATTAGCACTTTGCATCATCTCAGTGGTCTTAGAAAGTTGTCTGTAATGATACTTTATATGACATTTTCTACTGGAAAAGGAAAAAAATTGAAAAAAAAAACCTGTAAGAATTGTAGAAAACCACTAAATCCTGTCAGAGACTGGGATACAGCATGCTGGACAATATTATGGAAGGAACTGAGCAGCAGAAATATTTATGAGGTAGAGAAGCGTAAGCAAGATAAACTTTAATATCCTAGAAATGGGTACTGGTAGTATTAGAGCAGCAGAGGTCTTGGGAATGAGATGACACAGAGCCTTCATCAAAAGTGTATTTGAAGATTTTCAGTGTATCCTTAAAATGCAGAGGATGGGAGTCAGGAAGGAGAGAGTGTGTGTGCTTGGGATAAAAAATTATGAGATGGAGGGATACAGGCAACCCCTGGTGGATTCAATGAGTTCAATCTATGGAGGTGACAAGGCCTTTTGATTCTTTTTTGACAATGTAGTGAAATTTGCTGAGTGCAGGTGAACAGACAGTGTAACTGGGAAAGTATACATGCAATTTCTTGATTAATTAGTATAGGCTGTTTCAGACATCCAATTTCTTCTGCATGACCAAAGGGGATCTCACACAGTCCCACTGAAGTCCTTAAAACTTTGTGCCAACACGTATGTCCAGTCACATGAGAGTTGTTTGCAGAATCAGAGCTTTTTTCCGAAGTTCAAATCTAAACTTCACTCACATACCCAATAGAAATTCAAATAATCTCAGCTACTGGCAAGCCAGTTATCTGATTAGTAGCTGGAAAGGAACACTAAAAACTAGTTTGGTTCACGTTCGTGCAATATGTTATGAACTGTATTCAGTTCATAACCTGCTACCTGGCAGGTTTCAGTGCTCTTTTCCTTTTTTTCCCCCCTTTCTCTCCCTTTTTTGTTTAATTTTCTTTTATTTTAAATTTTTTTTCTTTTCTCTATTTATTTTTTGACTGTAATTTAATACTGCTTTTCCTTTGCTTTACTTTTCTCCTGAATCCATTTTCAAGTCTCTCCTAGGCAATATCTGACCTTGCTGTTAATTATTTGCCCACAGTTGTGGAGCTGTAGCATAATGCAGAGCAACAGTACTGAACAGGGCCATCCATCTTCAGCCTCTTAAACTATGAAATCTCATCTACAAATAATGAAAATCTTCTATGCCCTACAGGTTCTAGATTCAGATTTGATTCTTGACTTGCAGCTGAGCCCTAGCAAGTGCACAGAAAGAGACCTGCCTGTTTTGTCAGTGCAATCATTTTTATGTCAATGATACTGAGAAAAATGTTAGATATGAAAATAATACTTATTACCTCAGTCTATGTTAGAATTTATTCTAACACCTAGACAAAAATACCTAAGAAATTTCTCAACGTCTGGGGGATTACAGACTTATTTTACCACTCTTTTATTTACTGTGTGTTTTGTTTGCTTTTATTTACCTTTTGTTTCCCTTCTGTTTTATTTTACTCTGCCATGAATTACACCCGATACCAACAGGGTTGTTTTTTTTTTTTTTTTTTTGTCTGAGAAACAAGCAATAAACCATGTGCTTGCTATTTTTCCTCTTGCTGTAAAAAATGCAGTGCAATATTTACTCCTAGGCATAGATGGTACTTGAAAGCAAAACACAGGATGAGCAGTGAGAATGCTGGATGCACACAAACACCGTTGAAGCCCAAACTTTGGAAGGTGCTTTGCTGCCACCATCTGATACGACCTTCAATTGCATTTTTCATGTATCAGTATCGAGAACTTCGGGGACTGAGAAAACCCGGATCTGTGAAGGAATCTATGGATGATTCGTAACTACGAATGCATCTGGAAGTGAGTTTCAAAAATTCAATTTGTAATAACTTAATTCCCAAGTTAGATCCTGTTACAATTAATAGACGACTTTGTCAGAAAGGAGCCTGGGACAACTTGCAAATGGGACTTGTCCTGAAGTTGTCAGGAGAGAATGAGGCATTCATGAGGCAAATTGCAGCAAGAACTTTATTGCAATGGTTGAAACAATTTACATGATTTGTGTGAAATCTTCAAGGATAAGCTTCAGGTACTCCACCACCTCTTCAAGGCACATCTTTTAGTATGGCCTGTGATCTTTACAAGTCAGGATTAAAAATAAGCTTTTAAATTATTGTCTAGTTATGCAAAGAATTTTTCAGGTGTATTGGACACCTAAGAAGTTCCATGCTAGGAAACAGTTATCCTCTGTGTTTTCAGCACTCAAGTATGACAGCCAAAGAGAGGTCATGCATTCCACAGTAGATTTTGCTTTTTTAATTCCAAATAAGAATAGTTTGTCACTTTAAAACATCAACACAATCTCACAGGATAGATTACTTTATCCGTAAGTCATGTGTCCTTTCCTTATATTTTATGTGACATGGAAGCAGACATTTATATTGGTCTTTGGTGTCTCAGCATCTCAGTCAGACCCATTCTGGCATCTCCTCTCTTTCCTGAGCTGTGTAGTGGCCAAATCTGAACTTCTGGTTCTACTTACATTCTGCTTTAAAAATGGATATTTGTCCTCACTCTTTTTTGAACCATGTTTTTGGTTGTAATAGGGAAAAGTAAAACAGTAAATAAAATTCAAGAGGTATTATTTGAGGGGGGAAAAAAGAAAAGGAACAAAGAAAATAACAGGATGAAATAGAGCAGTGAAGCAGATGTTTGGCATCTGGCCATAGTAGAATGAACTCTCTCCACACTGAATTCTGTATTTGTCTTACACTGAAAAATAATTAACTTGTAGAGCAGCAGGTTCAGAGAGCCGTGAATGTGGTGATCAAGGCAATTAGCCTCTATCAGAACCATTGTTTCAAGCTCTCTGAAAAGTCAGCTGAGTATTATTAGCTAGCCATCTGCAGTTAGATGAGTCAGACAACTTCTTTTCAAAAATAAAGTTGACATTCCAGAGCACTTGTATGTGACAGGGTGAATTCAGTAGCAAATTCCAGTCATGGCATGTGTAAGCTCATAATTATGATATTTACAAAGCTGGGAGAGGAAAAAATGTACTTTTTTAAAATTTATTGGATTCCTTTTATGCATTGCTGACCACCCTCTCCAGTCATTGTTATTTGGGATTCTCTTTTTTTCACTGTCTTTTCCCCCATCGCTCTCTCAATGTGACAGGTTTGCTGAAGCACAGTGACACCCATTAATTGTACTAAGGATCTTTTGTATTCTTTTCCCAGGTTCTTTAACAATGATACTCAATATGTATGTAGGATGTCTCCTACAAGGAAGAACAGATGACTTAATTTCTGTCAGGTCAGCAGAATTTATAGTTTTGATAATGTCTGCCCACATGCAATGGTTTTAAACTGAAAGAGGGTAGATTTAAATTAGATGTTAGGAGGAAATTTTATACTGTGAAGGTGATGAGGTACTGGAAAGGGTTGTCCAGAGAAGTTGTCTATTCCCCATCCCTGGAAGTGTTCAAGACCAGGTTGGATGGGCCTTTGAGCAACCTGGTGTACTAGTTTGAAAACAAACCAGTGGGAGGCACCAAGTCAGAATAACAATTTAATAGAGAAATTAAAAAAAAATAAAGGCAGAAAACAGTGAGTTAAACTGACAGAGTCAGGATACAGCCTGACACCCTGTTAATCAGGGTGGCAGTCGCAGTCCAATAAGATGGAGGCTGCAGTCCTCCTGAAGTGATGGATGTGGCTCTGCCGAAGGAGCGGTCCGGTAGAAAGGTCTGCTCTTCCTCAGAAAAGTCCAGTGGTGGCTATGTAGCTCCTGTCCTCTGGGAATCCAGTGGGAAGGTTGTTCGTGGTGTTCAGAATCTCGGATTATATCCAGGATGGAATGCTTGGTTCCTCCCTCTGGGCGGAGCATCTCACAGTGGATGATGGGTCATGAGGCCAGGCGTTGATGGGCTCGTTAACAGAAGATAGTCCGGAGGGAGTTATCTCTGAGTCATGCGGCAGGGCATTGATGGGCCATTAGCAGAAAGATAGTCCGGAGGGAGGAGGCCAAGAAACACTGCCCCACCTGGTTTCAGCAGCTCATGAGGATGGTAATAGAATACACTGCAACCTAGGACATTATCCACCCCTTATTCTATTACCATCTACATCATCCCAAATCAACTCAAACTCTACACACACGCAGACATATACATATATATACGATGAAACCCTACATACAATTCTCACTTAAGATTAGGTCTCCTTGTGGTACACAACAGGTTTCCCCATCTTTCTGCATTACCCACCAAGTGTAACCAGGTCCTTGAGCAAAGACAAACCCACGGATGGGTTTGCCTTTGCCTGAGCTGGGATTAATCTAAACAGTCTTCCCTAAAATACCTCTCATGTGTACCACAGGGACTTTATCTTCATCCACTGTGTGCAGGGGTCCAGACGGGGCAGGACCAGCTCGATTGATGGACCCTCGGGTATTGACTATCCAGGTGGCCTTTGCTAAGTTCACTTCCCAATTTTTGAAGGTCCCCCCACCAAGTGCCTTCAGAGTGGCTTTAAGTAGTCCATTGCAGCGTTCAACTTTTCTGGCAGCTGGTGCATGATAAGGGATATGATATATCCATTCAATACCGTGTTCTCTGGCCCAGGTGTTTATGAGGTTATTCTTAAAATGAGTCCCGTTGTCTGACTCGATCCTCTCAGGGGTGCCATGTCTCCACAGGACTTGCTTTTCGAGGCCCAGGATGGTATTCTGGGCAGTAGCATGAGGCACAGGGTAGGTCTCCAGCCATCCAGTTGTTGCTTCCACCATGGTCAACACGTAGTGCTTGCCTTGGCGGGTTTGGGGAAGGGTGATGTAGTCAACTTGCCAGGCTTCCCCATACCTATACTTTGACCGTTGTCCACCATACCATAAAGGCTTCACCCGCTTGGCCTGTTTGATTGCAGCACAGGTCTCACAACTGTGGATGACCTGTGAGATGCTGTCCATAGTAAGGTCCACCCCTCGGTCACGGGCCCATCGGTATGTTGCATCTCTCCCCTGATGGCCAGAGGCATCATGGGCCCAACGAGCTAGGAATAATTCTCCCTTGTGCTGCCAGTCCAGATCCACCTGAGATACTTTCACCTTGGCAGCTCGGTCCACCTGCTCATTGTTGTGATGCTCTTCATTAGCCCAACTCTTGGGTACACGCACATCCACGTGTCGAACCTTTACGGTCAGCCTCTCTACTTGATCAGCAATGTCCTGCCAAATCTCAGCGGCCCAGATGGGTTTCCCTCTGCGCTGCCAGTTGGCTTTTCTCCAGCGATCCAGCCATCCCCACAGAGCATTAGCTACCATCCACGAGTCAGTGTAGAGATACAACCTTGGCCACTTCTCTCGTTCGGCAACATCCAAAGCCAGCTGGACGGCTTTAAGCTCTGCAACCTGACTTGATCCTCCTTGTCCCTCGGTAGCTTGTGCAACTTGTCATGTGGGGCTCCATACTGCAGCTTTCCATTTCCGGTTAGTGCCTACAATTCGGCAGGAACCATCAGTGAAGAAGGCATATCATCTTTCAGTCTCTGGTAACTCATTATATCATGGGGCTTCCTCGGCATGGGTCACTTGCTCTTCCTCTTCTTCAGAAGATAATCCAAAAGTTTCACCTTCAGGCCAGTTTGTTATAATTTCCAGGATCCCAGGGCGATTCGGGTTTCCAATACGGGCGCGCTGCGTGATGAGGGCGATCCATTTGCTCCATGTGGTGTCAGTGGCATGATGCGTGGAAGGAGCCTTTCCCTTGAACATCCACCCCAGCACTGGTAGTCGGGGTGCCAGGAGGAGTTGTGCCTCTGTGCCAATTACTTCTGAGACACATTGGACTCCTTCATAGGCAGCCAGGATTTCTTTATCTGTTGGGGTGTAGTTGGCTTCAGACCCTCTGTAGCTTCGGCTCCAGAATCCCAATGGTCAACCCCGAGTCTCACCAGGCACCTTCTGCCAAAGGCTCCAGGACAGGCCATGGCTCCCAGCTGCAGAGTAAAGCACATTCTTCACCTTGGGTCCTGTCCTGACTGGGCCAAGGGCTACCGCATGAGCGATTTCCTGCTTGATCTGGGCGAAGGCTTGCTGCTGTTCAGGGCCCCAGTGGAAATCATTCTTCTTGCGGGTAACCAGGTAGAGGGGGCTCACGATCTGGCTGTGCTCGGGAATGTGCATTCTCCAGAAACCTATGGCACCTAGAAAAGCTTGTGTTTCCTTTTTGTTGGTCGGTGGAGACATAGCAGTGATCTTGTTGATGACCTCGGTGGGAATCTGACGCCGTCCATCTTGCCACTTTACTCCCAGGAACTGGATCTCTCGGGCAGGTCCCTTGACTTTGCTCTTCTTGATGGCAAAGCCGGCTTTCAGCAGAATCTGGATGATTTTCTCTCCTTTCTCAAATACTTCTGTTGCCGTGTTCCCCCACACAATGATGTCATCAATGTATTGCAGATGTTCTGGAGCCTCACCCTTTTCTAGTGCAGTCTGGATCAGTCCATGGCAGATGGTGGGACTGTGTTTCCACCCCTGGGGCAATCGGTTCCAGGTATACTGCACGCCCCTCCAGGTGAAGGCAAACTGAGGCCTGCACTCTGCTGCCAAAGGAATGGAGAAGAAGGCGTTGGCAATGTCAATAGTGGCGTACCACTTCACTGCCTTGGACTCCAGCTAGTACTGAAGCTCCAACATGTCTGGCACGGCAGCACTCAGTGGTGGCGTGACCTCATTCAGGCCACAGTAATCCACCATCAGTCTCCATTCTCCACTGGACTTATGCACTGGCCATATAGGGCTGTTGAAAGGTGAACGGGCCTTGCTGACCACCCCTTGGTTCTCCAGTTTACGAATCATCTCATGGACGGGAACCACAGAGTCTCTGTCTGTGCGGTATTGCCGACAGTGCACTGTTGCTGTGGTGATTTGGTACTTGTTGCTCTTCAACTCTCAGCAGTCCCACAGCAGACGGGTCATCTGAGAGGCCAGGCAAGGTACTCAGTTGTCTGATATCTTCTGTCTCTACAGCAGCTATCCCAAAAGCCCAACGATGTCCTTTTGGGTCATTGAAATACCCATTCCTGAGATAATCTATGCCGAGGATGCATGGGGCCTCTGGGCCAGTCACGATGGGGTGTTTCTGCCACTCGTTCCCAGTTAAACTCAGTTCAGCTTCCAGTACAGTCAGCTGCTGGGATCCTCCTGTCACCCCAGAAATAGAAATGGGTTCCACTCCCACATACCTTGATGGCATCAGAGTACATTGAGTGCCCGTGTCCACCAAAGCCGTGTACTTTTGTGGGTCAGACGTGCCAGGCCATCAGATCCACACAGTCCAAAAGACCCGACTGTCCCTTTCCTCTACCTGGCTAGAGGAAGGGCCCCTCTATTCCTGGTCGTGGTACACGTTGCTCCCCTCCGGTGAATATGCTCCTGAGGTCCCTTCAAGAGGATCAGTCATATTGTCATTCCTATACCGTCTGGAGTTCTGTGTTCAGGAGACCGGAGCAGCGTTGACTCTAGATGAGCTTCTTGTGGTAGCTGTCCCTCTTTTTAGTTCACGTACCCGGGCTGCTAAAGAGGAGGTGGGTTTCCTATCCCATTTACTAACGTCTTCTCCATGTTCCTGAAGAAAAAACCAGAGATTACTTCGTGGGGTGTATTCTCCCTCCCTGGTTGAGGGACTCCTGCCCCTAATGGCAGACACTCTTGTCGGTTCTGGCAAGATGTGGTAAATTCCTTCCTTGAGTTCATTTTTCAGTTTATGATGGCCCTCTTCAATCAAGCTCCAGACTTGCTCAGCCAGCCTTGTTTCCACAGATGAAACATGAGTGCGAAATGGGGCAGTGACAGTGTCCTCGTAAATCCTTAGTTTGTTGACCAAGACGCCTACTCTGTCCTCGCCTTCCCTCCATTGCAGCGTTGCCAGGTAACGGGAGTACATCTCTGGTCCAAGACGGGCGAATCTTAACCACATCTGTGACGTGCACTGGACATCATCCGGGCTTTTAGGAAATCTCTCATCTTCTGCGAACATGATTTCCAGCACAGCTAATTCCCTCAGGCATCGGATACCTTGTTCCATGGTGTTCCATTTTCCTTGGTGCACCTGGAGGTCTTCTTTACAAAGGTACCTGTCTTTTACACTTTTCAGCAGTCACCGCCAGAGGCTGAGTGTTTCTTGGGTTCTCCCGATCCCCTGGTCAATGACCACATCCCGGGACAGAGATCCCAGCTGCCTGGCCTCACTTCCGTCCAGAATGGTGTCATTAGCTGCAGCGTCCCAGATGCGGAGCAGCCAGGTCAAGATGGACTCGTTGGTCTGGCAGGTGAATTCCCTCCGCAGGTCACGCAGCTCACCCAGGGATAGCGACCGAGTGATGATCTCCGGCTCTGTCTCTTGTGCTGAGTGCGAGGGTCCTGCTGCATCCTCATCAGTCACTATGCGGACTGATTTGCTTTTTGATTTCTTCTTCTGGACGGGGGCAACTGCTACCGGTTTAGGCTGTTCTGGTCCGCTGATGGTTTGTGAGGAGACGCTGACGGTGCCTTTGGTTTCTTTCTCCTCTGTGTCAGTCTACGTAGACACGGACGCTGTTGTTTTGCGTTTGGTTTCTTTCTCCTCTGTGACAGTCTGCGTAGAGATGGGCACTGTTGTTTTGCTTTTGGTTTCTTTCTCCTCTGTCTCAGTCTGTGTAGACAGGGACACTGTTGCTTTGCTTTTGGTTCTTTTCTCCTCTGTGATAGTCTGCACAGACATGGACACTGTTGCTTTGCTTTTGGCTCCTTTCTTCTTTGTGACAATCTGCGTAGACATGGTGTTTGCTGCTTTGCTCAATTTTTCCTCCTTATCCTGAGGATGCTGTGCCATAGCTCTGATTCTAAGCATGGTGTACACGGTGCAGGCTGTACAGAGAAGACAAAGCAGAACTGACCGCAAGTTTATGCCATCTTTGACATCCAAAGGGAACTCAATATTTTCAAAAACTGCTGTGTCAGGCCTGAAAGGCTGGAAAAAACCATTCTTTAATACTCCACCCAGGGGCTGGGTGCGATTGTTGAGGCCCCAGATGTAGCAGCCTAACTAGGACAAGCAAACCAAGTTGAGTATATATTCCAAATTATGTTCATTCCCTCAGAGGTCATCATGCAGTAGGCATAATAGACCAAGAAAGCAAATTTTATATCATAACCTGGTCTACACAGGAGCATTACAACCGGCAGGTAGTTCCCCGTGTGCAGAAAAATGTGGAGAGCTAGGTACAAGACCCATGTAAGCATGCTGAGCATCATAGTGAGTAGGTGACTTCTACAATGCAAAACTGTAATTCTGACTTTTCTCAGTACCCTGCTGCACATTGGGCGCCAAAATATGTACTAGTTTGAAAACGAACCAGTGGGAGGCACCAAGTCAGAATAACAATTTAATAGAGAAATTAAAAAAAAAATAAAGGCAGAAAACAGTGAGTTTAAGTGACAGAGTCAGGATACAACCTGGCACCCTGCTAATCAGGGTGGCAGTAGCAGTCCAATAAGATGGCGGCTGCAGTCCCCCTGAAGTGATGGATGTGGCTCTGCCAAAGGAACGGTCCGGTAGAAGGGTCTGCTCTTCCTCAGAAAAGTCCAGTGGTGGCTATGTAGCTCCTGTCCTCTGGGAATCCAGTGGGAAGGATGCCCATGGTATTCAGAATTCCAGATTATATCCAAGATGGAACGCTTGGTTCCTCCCACTGGGTGGAGCATCTCACAATGGGATGATGAGTCATGAGGCCAGGTGTTGATGGGCTCATTAACAGAAGATAGTCCGGAGGGAGTTATCTCTGAGTCATTCGGCAGGGCATTGATGGGCCATTAACAGAAAGATAGTTTGGAGGGAGGAGGCCAGGAAACACTGCCCCACCTGGTTTCAACAGCTCATGAGGATGGTAATAGAATACACTGCAACCCAGGACACCTGGTCTAGTGGAAGGTGTCCCTGCCCATGGCAGGGGAGTTGGAACTAGATGATCTTTAAGGTCACTTACCCAAACCATCCTATGAATGTACCATCCTATGTAATCCCCAGACTCCATCCTTCAAAACTTAATAAAACAGGCAATCCTTTCCCTCTGTTCTGAAGCTTTACCTCTTTCAGAGGACATTAAATGGGCATTTAATGGAGAATAGCCCCAGCATCACAGATCAACTGCCATAAAAACCCAGAGGATGGTGCCCTAGAACTGAAATCTTTCAGCTCTTTTTATGTGTTACCACTGCCGAGGCAAAGCTTACAGAGAATGGAACGGGCGGAAGCATGAAGATCTGTCTGATGGCTGAATCTCTTCCAGTCATTCAGTTTTACTCTCCTGTCAGCCACAAACTTAATTATTTTGTACAGAGGCTTGCAGTTATGTGTATTTGGTATACCTTTGTGCACTCCCATATGTAATAGTAAGCTCTGTAGATGTGCACTGCAGCAAGGGACTGGACGAGCATTTTGGAGATTTAGGTACAGAAGAACCCTGAAGTGTACATAGATATCTGTAAAAGCAAAATAGTTAAGGTTACTATGAAAAAGCTCTTGAATGAGGAATGAACCTGTTGTTCATTCTGGTGATTGTATTTTAGATTGCTTCACTGTATATTGCCCAAGTGACTTCCTCCCGGTGATCAAATATCTTAACTGCATTATTAGGTTAAAGGTTACTTTACAGAAAGCACATAGACTTAATCAAAAGTTTCTATTAGTCACGTTCTGCACAAATTCCATGTGCTACTCCAAGATAGTGAGCTTCTTAAGATACTGCTAGTATTCTGCAATCTATACTGTAAAACAGGGAGTAAATAATTTTGCCACATGTGTTTAGTAGTGTGGCAATTTTTAGTCCATCAGAATTCAGATTTTACTTTCCTTGTGCTCAAGCAATTGTGTCTTATGTAATATTCAGGAAAATTTTCTGTACTTTCATAAAATGCATTTCTTTTAGGACACTTTCCCTCTGAGCAGCAAACAAAACTCTTTCTAGCCTAAAAGAGACATAATGATTCCATTTAAAGAACTGTAAGTTATTCATGCAGTAGCCTAGTTTTTTAGTTGCTGAAAATGGTCTTTGAATAAAAGCTTCTTAAAATATGCTGACACTAGAGGAAATAGAGAATTTTGCCCAATTTCTTGACAAGAGTAATTGTGTATAGGTGTGTAATCAAAAGCCATCTTCAAGCTAGGCTCTGAGTCTGTATATGGTCTAGGCAAGTATCATGGCTTGCTTGTTATTTCATGATGATCCTAATCATTCAAATAAGCAAACTGATGGAATGTGTCAAAAGACATTTCTATACTACAATTAGATATTTTTCAGATGAAACCCTTTCCTATGGTTAGGAACTTGTTACAACGCCCGCCTTGAACAGAGATTTTGGATCCATACTTCTTACATATACTCCTGTAAATCCTTTAGTTTCCACAATAAATGGGCACTAAGCTGTTCCCTAGAGACAGAATTAATTAAAATTAGTACATATCTGATGCTCTGTAGAGTCCCTGGGGACCCAGTGAGGCAAGGCAGAGGAGGGGTCCAGAGCCATGCTCAATTCTTTTCGATTCCACCTACCCACCTCTGCTCCAGGCATGCAGAAGCCTGGCAGAACTTGCCATCTTCTTGTTCAATACTTCCCATGATGAAATTATTTGTAGCCAAGACCACAGGGACATTGCTGGTACATAGTGTCTGAACCTCTCAGGCTGCTTTTTATAAACAGACAACAACGGTTATAAAAGAGTCCTAAACAAATATACTTCTATTTGTGTCTCTATTCATGGTTGTTACTATCTTCATTTTTTTTCCTTAAGAAATTAAGCTTCGCAGCTTTCAAATGAATTCTTCAGATATGTCACTGGTGGAACAGCTAAGACAGGTTTTGAGGCTTGACTATTGCTACCCATGTTCAGTCTACCTAACTCTCGATATTCATGCAAAGAAGCTAATTGCTAGGATGGACATTAAATTAAACCCTCGATTCAAAGATAACCCTTATCATCCTTACTTTTGGCTTGCTTCATTATAATAGTTTTCTTGATTGCAAACAAATTCCCTATATTTCAGTTTCAACACAGTGCTTTTAATTTTGTAAGAGAAATTTCAAGAATCATGTAAATTTCCTAGAAATAAATCTGCTGTCTTGCCCTTCATGCCATTGCCTCCAGGTAGGGTAGAACGGATCTTGTTTTTATTGTGAAGTATTTCAACATTTTATTGACAATGTGTCTTTTCTCTTTTTTATAATGTAGAAGTTCTCTGTCATTAACAAATATGAAGTTTTAATTGTTTTTTTCTATCTCACCTGAGCAGAACTCAAATGCCACATATCAAGTGTAGGCTTTCATGTCCTAATTTTAGCTACAGTGCTATGGTAAACATTAAGACAATAGAAAAAGACATAGAAATATAGAAATAGAATTAGAAATAGAAATACAAATAGAAATAACAGAAATAATAGAAATGATAGAAATAATAGAATAGAAATAATGGAAACAGAAAAAACCTTCCCAGAACCTTTTGAGCCATGCCACATATATATTTCTTTTCCTAATTCAATAGAACCTGAATTCTCTTGAACTCTCCTCAAGGAATTCTCCTCAGCCATTTTTTCTCTTCTTCAAGTAGGTAACAGCGAACAAGTAGAATTGTTTTGTTGTTTGAGACAGAAGCTTCATTACAATTAATGGGCATAATGAGCTTTTTTTGAATAAGAAAATCATTCATAACTCATTGTTTGCCTTCAGGATTCATAGCCAAATCCACTGCTAGAATATGGAGACAAAAATGTTTGGCCACACACAATGGTAATTAAACTGAACCAGGAAATGTTCCCAGGCTCAGGACCTAAATCATCCAGAGCATAAGTTTTTAGAGTCATCTTGGGATGATTTAGACTTGAGTCAACTATCACTTATCTTGCCACACTAAGGCATATTTTGAAATAAATCCGGGGTCAAGGACAATTTTTATATCTGCTTGCAGCTACCTTGTGTTGGAATAAAAGTGTTTAATTTTATTGACATGGGCAATTCCATGATAGGCTTCGATGCAAGAGAAAATTCCTAAATGGGTTTCATTTTCAGATACCCTCTATGCATTGTTAAGGGGTTTTCAACATCCAGAAATCCTCAACTACATATAACTGCCAGTAACCCTCAACATTTCAAGGGCTTGGATGAGAGCTTGTAATTTGAAGAGCATAAAAAAAATAGCAAAACTTTTTTGAGAATTTTTCTGTCTTAACAGAAGAGTGATAATAACTGCATGGGTTCGTATGCAAAACCGCACTGAATTTGTTGCAAGACTTAGAGAAAAAAATTACAAGATCATAGCAGCAGAGAAAACTTGAAATTCTTCAAGCAAAAAAAGAACTATGTATAACATATGCACATGACTCTGAATTTATGTCTCTTGCATTGTGGGTGCCCAGGGGAATTTAAGACTGGCTGCTTGCATAAATTAGGAATATAATTCTGAAGGTGAACTTTTTTAGCAAACACAAATCACCAGAGCACAGATACGACCTTTTAATCTGTTCACTGTGATAAGCGGAGAGGCAGAGAGAGGATCTGCTTCATCAAGTGTATACCATCTGGACATTTTGTCTCCTTGGGGACCACCCTTAAGGAAGGGAGGTGGCCACTACAAATTGTCCATATCTTGTGAGAAGCACCTGGAAGCAAAATCTGCTGCCTGTACCTTCGATGCTCCCTTTGGAAGCTGCAACTTTTAAACACTTCGTGTTTGGGGTTTCAGGCAAAATGAAAAACAGATACTTTGCTGATCCATAGCAGACTAAACAGGTTTTTGTGCTCATCTAAGCCTAAACTTTTGATGAAAGCTTGTGAATTTTATCATAGGATTGCTTAGCAAATGTCAACTATTTGTCAAAAGAAAATATTCATCATGTCTCCACTGGTTAACAGATCTTGTCAACTGGGAAAAAAAAAAAAAGATTTACATCACACCCTATTTCATCCTTTCTTGCTCTGAGCCTTTTCTATTCTTGTAATCTCTAAAAAACTGGCAAAAGTGTATAATGCTTTCTTTAAACTTAACAACTTTGTTCATTTCTGTTTTTTTCCTTAAATTCTCTGATTTTGCAGCTCTCATGGCGACCACTGTAGTATTTGCAGTCTGTTTTGCGTTTTTGTTGGGCTAATAACTATCACTGACCACAAGATGGCAAGGTTTCTTCACTTTTCTGCGACGAGCAGGCAGCAAGAGGAAAAGAGGGAGGGATGCAACAATGCTTAAAGAGGGCCAAAGGAAGAAACACGCATAAGAACTCTGGTTTCTCTTACACCAGTATTTCCAATTTAACGAGTAAGCACACAAAAATCAGAGAAGTGTAAAAAGTCTGGTGAGATCCCTTAGAGTTTGAACAAAAGTAATATATTTGCTAGTTTTGTCCTGATGCTTGCCAGACACATTTTTTTCCAGTAGGTGTTGTCCATTTTTTCGTACTGGAAAATTCAGTATTTGCATTTTATGCTCTCCTCCTTCGAGGAGTTTATCTTAAAGAAGATAAACCACTTCAACTGCAGTGTGATTAAAACCAAGATATTTCTTGGGTGTAAAAGGTTCTCAGAGAGACAGTATCTTAAATAAAAACCAGTGGATCAAACAATTACAATGTCAAATTGCAACTTCAGGGCATAATTTGGTGACATGCATTTGAATTTAAGCAACGTGATTGTTCTGTGTCTGGAGCAGTTTTAAAATTTTCACGTAGTTCCTCTTTTTCCTCATTTGAATGCACTGAGAATCAGAATCTCCTAAACATCTTCATTTGTAACGTGTGACAGCAACACAAACAAGTAGCTCTACTGAAAACTTCCACATGCCCACAAAGAACAACACAACATCTTAAAAGTAAGTGAAATTGATCCCTTCAAAAAAAACCTTCTCATAACAGCAACTACCGCAGGCACAAAACACAGCAGAATTCGCTTCCGGAGGAACTTTTTTCTTCGGGAGTTGCAATGGAAGCTCGTGTCAGCAGATGGCACTGGAGACAAAGCTGTGAGACGGAACTGCTCCTCTAACAAGGTCCAGAGATTTTAACATTTTATCATTTTTAAGTTTTTCCTTAGATCGAAGTGCCATAACTAAGGTCAGGCCCTCTGCCTTGTATTATAAATCCTTGTACTAAGTCTGTGCCACCACTCGTGTAAAAGTCACTGATGCAGCCCCATGATCTCTTTTCCACACATGCAGTTCAGACAGGTTGCAAAAGCAAACTCTGTTTTGACACATTTTGATCGATTGAAGTGTGCTCTTTGGGAAATACAGACATTTCCTTTAAAAAAAGAGAGGGAGAGGTGGGTGGCAAGAGAAAGAAGGAAAAATTATTTCTGGAGAGTCATTATTATTTAACAAATCCACAAGTGTCAGAGGGAGAGATTTAGAAAGTCTGGGTGAGAAACCTGCCTAATTACCTGAAAGCTGGGTTGATTTCCTTGGAGATACTTGCCTGCTGTTTTTTATTTTTTTGAGCACCCTCAAGCCTGGACTTCATGTAATGTCCTCTGGGACATTTGACTCTGACATGCAGAAACCGAGTCCTTCCATCTACAGGGGCTCAGAGAGGGTAAGCAAAAGCAAGTAAGGGAGGAAGGGCAAGGAAGACAACACCTTTATTTGTGTTATAAATAAAGTAGGTAGTTATGCAGGCAGCAGTGGCTTACAATTGACTGAAATAGGCTTTCTGAAAGCAATACTCCACGCTGACCTGAACCAAAAGAGAAAATGCCTTGTGTCATGTGGTTTTGGCAAAATTTAACTAAAACTTTGATAACAAAACTAGATGTTCTGCCTCATTGCATCTTCTCCAGAATATTGGTGTTCTTCCCTTTCTCATTATGTTCAACAGTTTTCCTTTTACAGAGCCATAGAGCTTTCAAACACCTCTAAGATCATTGGGTCCACCTGTTGCACTTGCATAGTTTCTCTGATTCCCCAGAGCTTGATGCCATTATGGTATGGATTATCCCACTGGCCCATTGGGGCCAGCTGTCCCCTCCCAGTTCCTCATGCATCCCCAGTCCACTCACTGCTGAGGCGGTGTGAGAAGCAAAAAATAGGCCTGATCGCTGTGCGAGCCCTGCTCAGCCACAGCTAAAGCATCTCTTTACCTGTGTTTGTGCTGAAAACAGCACTTTTCTGTTACATAGACAATTAACTCTATCCCAATCAAAACTAGCACAGGGTTTCATGCTTAAATTTTAATATATGGTTCTTGAGATTACTGTTACATAGCCTTTTCTCAAACATGCTGTTTTGATTCTTTAGGGATGTCAAGTATGCATGTAGAAATCCCACTCCATGAATTTTTCCCACCTTGGAGAAAACTTACAGTTTGGGAGTGTAGGGGTGTTGTTTTTGTTGGTTTGTTTGGTATTGTTTTTTCTAATTTTTTTTGTAATGGCCTATAGAAAATTGAGGAAATGTGTTACAAGAGATTCAAGTTTTATGTATTTTGCTACATGGAATTGTTTCCCAGCCAAAATTCTTACACAAGAAAGGAGCAATAGGCAACTAGTGATCAGTAACATTAAAAGTACAGGATGGACCAGGAATTTCTTATTGAAAACTATAATGATCAAAACATGACATTTATAAGGAAAGATATAGATTCGCAACATTACTGAGAGAAAAGAAAAAAGAAAAAAGAAAAAAAAGGTCAAATTTGCTGTGCAGTTACCAGAAAAATACTTAAATTTATGTAAGACAAATTTTCAATGATGAGCAAACTTACAAAATAGCCTTTTGTACCAATTTTTACTTCAACAATAGAAATAAGTGGAGGGCAAAAAGAGAATTTTGAAAATTATATGGGAAATGAGTGAAATCTACTGACTGAGAAAATAAGCATGGATATGAATGGCAGTTCCATGTAAAAACTGGGAAAAATAAACTCACTTACTGAACACAAATGGTCCCATCTATCTTGCCCATTCTGGCAAATTTGTGTAATGGATAGAAATGACACCTTAATGTAAACAAGCAAGATATTTCTTTGGTATTAGAGTTGAAAAGCAGACTCAACTTGCAGAAGAATGAGCACAATATATCATCTCTGGGAAGAGGGGCCAAACAGTGGAAAAGAATCTGCTGCGGAGCACTTATTGTTGAAAATGCATGGGTGGTTTCGTACAACAGAATATAAGCTACAGCTTAAAAAAGACATTATAAATCAACTCCAAATAAAATAGCCAATGGTCAAAAGCCTATTTGGAGGAAAATCAGCTTTCATCCTTACTTTCCTTTTGGTTGATGTGTTGCAGGTTGCTATTAACATGATCAGAGCAAAGATTTCTCATATTCCAGATTTTGAGGCTCACTAGAGTGCAATTAATTGCTAATTTGGATAGGAAATTATGAAGAGGTTGGTGATAAGTCTCTATAATTGTCTGAAATCTGTCAATGTAAAGAACTTAAAATTTAAGGAAAGAACATTATCTTCTTGGTCATGACTGGGTTTTAATTTGCAATTCATGTCTCCATTTCAAACACAGTCCCATTTTTCATATAAATGTTGAATCACCTTTTGAATCTTCCATCCAATTGTAGAAAGGAATTTGTTCATTCATTCACAAAGATCACTTTATAATAAATGGGCCTATCCCACCTATGTTCTTCCAGTTTCTTTGTCTAAATTATACAGAGCAGTTACACACAGGATAGTTTAGCATAGGCTACCTCTCTGTGTCTTCCAGTTTTTTACAGATTAGGTCCTACTGATACGTAGAATCAAATTTGAAAGGGAAGCTTGGAGACTGGAAGAAGCATATAATTTTTTATGTAGCATCTGGTTCTAACACTTGTCTGTTACAAGTAACTTTGTTATAAAAATAAAGATAATTTTTAAATAATAAACTATCCATTTGTTTAAATTACTTAACATTTACTAGAAGAGATTGAATGCTTCATCTGTTCATCTTGTTGGATTTTTTTTTTGTTTTTAGTGGAGCCTTTGTAGACAAATTCATGTATTTGTTTTAAATTGCTGTATTTTAAAATTTGATTGTTCTGAAATGCTGCCAAGACTTCTAGTGAGTCAAGCCTTTAAAATGCAATGACAATTTTGTTCTGGTGGAATGGAGCAATCTCAGTGTATAATAAGCTCTGATAATGATGTTTCAATATGTGAGATTTATTTTCAAATGCTAAAGCCATTATTTTCATTACCTATAACTTCAGATTGCAAGAAAATATGCCTGCATTGTGAATTGAACTTTTAAAAATGTATTTATCATTAGGACAAGTTAATTCTGCTTTCCTTTGCAGTACTTTATTTTGCTTGACACATGATGCCCTATATTTGCTGGTATCTCAGGATAGATCCTAGATGGTGATTTAAAGGCACGTCACTTTTTAGGTTCAATTGCTAGGTAAACTCCTAAAAGCTTCTTTGTTTAAATTTATTTTCAGCATTTTTCTGAAGGCCTGCACAATAGTATACTCTAGTTCAGTCATCCTTAGAAATGTTGAGGCCATTGAAAATTTCAAGACTACTTCCAGAGAGATGATCTTACCAAAAGAGAAAAAACTGGGCAGTGAAATGGCATGATTAGTCATATGTTCAGCCAGAGATACCATTTACAGATAAAATTCCTACTCTATTGGAAAGATTAGGCTATTAAGTTCACTGAATTGGAAAATTAAGAATTGTGAGCCAAATGTTCAGTTAATTTAAATTAAAATAATCTTGATGATTTCCCTGGATTTACTTTGCATAACTTAGAAGTTCTGACATCATGAAACTCAGTCATCCATGAATGCAGGCAACTAAGTCATATAATAGCCTCTAATTTACAACAGCTGAAAATTTTATTATTTTCTTCACATTGAACTCAGTGATAAAAAATACTGCATTCTTGA
Source organism: Lycocorax pyrrhopterus obiensis (assembly GCA_014706295.1). Lineage (NCBI taxonomy): Eukaryota > Metazoa > Chordata > Aves > Passeriformes > Paradisaeidae > Lycocorax > Lycocorax pyrrhopterus. The sequence continues at coordinate 125,143,332 of JACSVZ010000002.1, forward strand.
ACCTCACTGTATGTTTTCTGCATGATAAATTATAAGAAGCATAATCCTATTTCCCCCTCCCTGAAGTCAAGTCTTTTAAAGGTTATTAATTTAATATTACTCAGAAGCAATGCTTCCATTAACATTTGAAAAAGTATTTCACTAACATTTATTAGCCTGAATGAGGGTTGCTGAATAGATCTGTGTATTGCTAGACTTTTTAAAAATCTGAATATCTTTAATAAGAATCATCACATGTTCTGCTGCTGTCAGAACATTGTGGGGTTTGTGGCACTGTTCTACAGGAGGGTATATAATTTAGAAAATTTGTCAAAAATCCTCTTGGCAGGACTATATTTCTACACTGGACCCTTCCATCTGATGTATTGATGTCCAACACCTTCTCTTCCCATTTGGTCCAATCTGGTGTATTTTGATTGCTGTGCAAAATATTCAGCTGTAGTGTTGACTAAAGAAGCCACACAAAACTCTCAAAAGAGAAAACTCTCTTCACAATACAGCTCAGAGAAAGTGCAATGCTTTCTGCAATAATTTTATGTCAGTTAAACCTACCTCAGTTTTTCACATGGTTTTATTTTTATATTTACTGGAAGTTGCTGAAAATGTCAATCATAGTTTTCATTGTGTGTGTGTTTTACATTAAAGTTGGAACAAGTTGATTTCATCATAAGCTTGACATGATCTTGTTTTTTTCTGTTTTGCCTTTTGCGAGCACCTCTGAGTCTTTGTCAGGTTCAATCAATCTGCTTGCTTCCTGGGAAAATAGGAAAGCATAACTATTTTTTCATTTATTCATAGAACCATAGAATCACAGAATCAGTTAGTTCAAAAAAGACCTTTAACATCACCAAGTTCAACTGTAAATCTAACACTGCCAAGTCCTTCACTCAGATGAACCAGTAAAACCACAGTGAAAATGTCAAACCACCAGCAAATGTGACTGGGTCAAAGTTCAATGTCAATCAGAAAATCAAATAAAAATATTCTCATTTTCTCTTTTTAATAGCATTTGATTCCAAGTACAGCAGGATGTTTACTCTTCAAACCTCATATTTTAAAATATTTGGGTCATAAGCATAGCGTGCCTTCACAATAAATAATAATCTGGATTCATCACTTTAATTCTGTTAGTGGAATAGTCCAGATGTCAGATTTATAAGATTGCAAAATTGCATGGTACTGGTAAAGTAAATTGAATCTGGACTGGTTGGGATCTACATTCCAAACAATAATGTGTAAGTGGCCCTAAATGAGAGATGTGGACTCTTAGTGTAAAATGTGGTAAAATTCATAGCATTTTTTTTACTGTGTGCAAAAAAACCCTGGTGGATTAATGTTTTGTCTGATACTAATTAGCCCCCCACAAAGTTTAATGTTCCTGTCGTACTTCACAGCAAAGGTTCTCATTTTAAGGTATTCTAATTGTAATTCTCCTTTCTACAAATTCTTATGCTGCAGAAGGGAGAAAACACTTTTTGAAAGGACTTTGAACCTTTCTTACCTTTATTGTTTAGATGTCAATGTAGATAACACTCATGCCCAGCCTTGTGCAAGCTTCTGAAGCCACCTTACTCTTTCAGTAATGGCAGAAGTGACCTACATGCCCAGTGCAACATCAGTTAAACTGAATCCTATCAATATTAGTTTCAAAATAATCCACTACACCTTTTATATGCTAAAACATGAGCAGAGATTTCAGTTTAGAGATTAAAGGTGAGTAGTAACACTGCCTGTCTTAAATCCCTCTCTTATATTGCTGCAGCACCACAAAGGGATCTTTTTCTTATCTGTAAAAGTGAAACTTCATTTAAAAATATCAGCATATTTCATCTGGTATAGCTGAACCAAAACCAAAAAATTTCAAGAATGCTAGTGATCTGGGGACAGTTTTGTCAAAAATTACTCTAGATATCCCTATAGTTTTGGTATCTTCTCTGAACAGACTATCTACAGAAGCTGTTATACTATCAGGTATGGTTTTACCTTTCCAAGGTGCTATAGAACAGGGAATAGAAGACTTGTCACCTAAATTCATCATTGCCTATGATTTTAGAGTAGAGTTTAATAAAACATCTTAGATACCTTAGCTTCACATTTTTACTTAGCTTCTTAACTCTTTACCTGGATGAGAAAGCATTTTTCCTGCTAAATTCACAAGGGGATAAAAGCATTCTTTATCTCCTCTACTGTACAGACATCTCTTTTTAATTAGTTTTCAGTTCATTGAGAACACAATTCTGTTTTGTGGATTTGAACATTGAACAGCGTTGCGATGTGCATTTTCAGTTAATTCACAATATAATCTGATATTTAGTAGTAAAACCTCAAGGTGAGAAGTAGTAGTCTTTCCAATTTCCTCTTTTTGTGATTTTTAAACATTCCTTACTGGACAAGGTGTTTGATCTGGTAGTACCTTATCATGCAAAGGCATATTCTAACGCCCTTTACAACTAACCATGATTTTTTTCTAATTTTGGTAAAATTTTGGGGTTGTAGGTATTAGCCAGATTTTTTTTTTAAAATGCAAAATGTGTTTCAAATGTTTGATACCCTTACCAAAAACAGGTGGACATATTTAAAGCATTTCAGTGAAAGAATGTTAAACGCTACATAGCACGATCATGTTATAGTGCCAGACTTGATTTAAGCTTAAAACAAAACCCAATATTTTGGATCGCTATGAGCATAGTGGAAAAAAATCATGTTTCCATATAGGATACAATTGTCTCAGAAATTGTCTTTGAACCAGTTGTAGTGTTTAGAGAAGTAGACATATTGCTGGCATATTCTAAAATCTGAACCTATGAATTCAACGCACTCAGAATGTACATAATCCCCCCAAAGACATGCAGTCTAATTTAGACTATGGAAAAGGTGCCTCCTCCCCTGCCATCCACCAATCTCATGAAGACATTAAATCAGATGCATTAATAATTTTAATTTAACAACTCCTTGTTAGCCCTTTCCCCACATTGCCACCCTACACAGGCACATGCACATGAACCCTTAAAAAAACACAACAAAATATTTGAGCAGGTATGAAGTTGGAGTCATTCTGGTATCTTGCAATTCCCCATAATTCAAAGGATGCTATTGTATGTGTGCCAATAGTGCATCCTTTAGCATGGTCTGGTGGTAAATTGCTACAATACAGCTTTTTCCATCATTCCAAAAATCAATCTTCTACTTTTCATCTCTTTTAAAGGCCTTATTTGCCCTCTCAAGCCAGCTATTGCACTGATTGAGTATGACTAAAATTGTCCTGAGTTCCCTACACTGAGAAAGAAAGGTCCCATACAATGAGAAAAGAAAGCAGAACATTTTCAGCTTTCTCTTGATTGCTGTTAAAAGAGCATTAGTCTGAAAGCAAAGGTTGAAGCAGCAGCTGTTCATTGGCTGTGCCATAAAACATCAGCAGTTTGCATTGCTGTGAGCCCTAAATTGACATTTTAAGGACCTTGTTTATTCACAGGAGCCTCTTTCTCAAGCTCTCTCTGTTCTGTTTTGGACACAGAGGGAGACAACCTTCACCACACTGAAGAACTGAAAATGCATTTTGAATGTGAGTTAAATCTGTTTCAATAAACATATAAAAACTTTAAAATAGGATCTCATAGTGTAATGGTGATGATAGCAAATGGTTTCTTCAAATGGTTATGCCTGAAAAACCTGTTTGAAGTATTCAAGTACTTCTGAGTGCTTGAACAGAATCAAGGTACATGAATTTGAGCTGTATTTTTTAAATGTTCTTGGGTTATGAGAGAGCAGATTCTGTTCTGAAAGTGTGTCCCATTGAATTTAGCATGGTAAAGTGTTTTATCAGTGTGATGACTAAAACCAATGTGAAAAGGAAAACAGGGCAGCATGGCACTCCAATCAAAGTGAAATAGATATCATCTGTTTGGGGAATATGACACAGTGGATATAATTCCCATTAAAAACAACTCTCTATATTGAGGTGGAATGATTTTGTAACAAGCAGAATCCAGACAGATTGATAGTAACAGTTTTCTTAAATTTCTCATGAAAACTCACCAACATTCAGCACTTTATTTCTCTAGAAATAAATGTATGAACATTTTGTGTTAAATCCACAATTAAGCACTTGGTATACAATTAAGCAGTTGGTAGTCTGTTAAAAGCCTAAATTTTTTTTTTTAATTCACTGGAGATGCTTTGGCCCCACATCTGGCATTTGTTGACTTTTCCATATTTGCAGTATCCTGAAGATTTATCAGTTCTGAGATGATAGAAACTGGTGCCTGTTACAGGCACCATGACTTATTTCAGATTTAACAACAAGGAACAAAAAACTTCTAATACTTAGTGTCTTTCTGACAGTTTTCCACGATTAAAAATATTACCAAGTGACTAAAAAGTATGACATTTTGAAATGTTAATTCTAGACACATTAAAATTGTTTCAAAGACCTAATTAAATTCTTAGTGTGCTCATATTCAAATTGAAAAAATTGTTAATTGTCCATTCATAATTCATAAAAATTCTTCTCTTATGTCTTATAGGCATTTTTCTAAAATCTGGTATTTAATGAATATGTTTCCTACTCCAGGGTTATGTTTGTCCTCTACTTAGGAAACTCTGTGAACCCTAACTTTGGCATGTTGTGCACTATATTAAAGATTATGATAATTTGAAGGATAAGGTAAAATATAGGGAAGGTTTACTAGTATTATGCTCATAAATTGAATTGCTAAGACAGTTTAATGATTAGAAAAATTGACACTACCTCTTTATACATCATTTGCATTCTTTATTATATTAACGTAAATTCTGAAAAATATATGCGTTTGTGTGGAATTGGTTCATATTCAGACAAAAATCTGGAACACAAATCTAAGTGTTTTTAATGGAAAGGAGGTGTGCTTAGTCCATAATCTGTGAAATTTGAAGCAGACCGCCTCTTGAGACTGTATCAACTGTTAAACAGAGACTTAGAAATAGCATGGAACTAACTAAGTATTGTTTCTGGATGGTGAAAACCTCATCAAGATTAAATACAAAATGATGAAAGTCTCAGCCAAACTGGCAAGCAAAGCATTTAGAAAAACAAACTTAAAGTTGTCAGGGCTAGTTAAAACCTGGATAAAATAAATTTAAAGCTAAGAGGAAAAGAAGGTAGGACTTAGGAAAAGCAAAACAAAATATTAAAACTGCTCTAAACCAAAAGGAAACTGGCCAAGAACAAACCTATCAAGAATTGTGATGGATTAGGAAAGAAACTAATCTAAAATGGGAGGAACACACTTGGATCTAAGGAATGTGTAAAGCAAGTGAAAGGAGTTAGAATGCCATTCATGAGACTGATCTTTTCCACTTGCCTAAGCAGAAGGGAAGATGTTTTTTCCATTGTAGAAACTATCATATAGAATATTTAATTCTAAGCTCAAAGTTTAATTTATTTTTTCAGACATTTCAGAGAGGAATATTTTATTATACCTGATTTAAAATAACAGCTAAATATTCCTCAGATGAAGGAACAGAAAGCTTTATGCTATCTCTACCAGTTTAAAGGGACCTGTATTTACTGTGTACAGTACTTTTTTGAGAAAAGGAAGATCTCAGGCATCCATAACTGTATTACTTAAGTTTCACTTAAGGGTTATATAAGACAGTGTGGACAATAAGGAAGGAGTTAAAGCTGTGAAAGTACCAAGCTCTAGAGACCCTGTCAATCTTTGGAACTGGTGAGAATGCTGTGGGGCAACTCTTGGTGCAAAACCATCATTCTGAATTGTAAAGTGAAGGTTCAGGCTTATAGGACATACATTTATTGTAGCTGCTCTGAACTTGTGGAAGTTACTCAAATGTGATTGAGGACATAGTGTAATTCTGAAAGGTGTTCATAATGTGTATCTATATGCGCCTGAGTTATCAGACCAGAGTCTGTAGCTCAAAAGGTACAGAGCAGGGTTCAAACACCAGTGACCTCATTCATTCCTAGTTGAAAAAGCTGCTCCAGTGTCAAGAGCAGAGGTTCATTTTTCAGGATTCCTTACAAACAGGTACAGGACATTAAATGCTTCACACTTGCTGATATTAAGTACCCCATGACATACCAGTCTCCCCCTGCCTGAAATATTTCATTAATATTAGGGAGGCTGAAGGACTAACGTGGACCAGGTCTTGGCCAGTGCTGAATCTTATGACAATTGATATTTAATCTGGGCATATGGGATCACAAATAAGGCTTGGGAAAAAACTACAAGACGTCATCTTATCCATCTCCTAGGAAGGCTCCTCTGAGATACCTAACCTGTTATAAATCCTTTAGCAAGCCTTCTTATGCTTGCCAGTAAAACTTGGTTTCCAAAAAACTGATTTAAATCTCTGTTGTTACAGTGTATGTCCATGACTCTGTTAACATTGAGACAGAGAAAATGGCTTATTCATGGCTTTTTGTCTGTCTAATTTTTGTGGAGGATGGTGGGCCTGTGGACCAAGGGACAAAGGGATTCCATTGGTGGGACCATCCCTAAGCCCAGAGTTCCTCCCCAGGTTAGGGCGATGGAAAGCCTTCCCCCGACCCAGGGTGCTTTGTGCCATTATGTTAATGTACCCCAGTTCTGCTTCCCTGGTTGGCCCATTGGCCTCCCCGCTCCTTGTTACCTTACAGGTCCTCGATCTAGAAGGTTCTCCACTCCCTGTTCCCCCATTGGCCCTTGCCCCATTGCCACTCCCTCAGAGCTTCCCCACTGGCTCCCATACCCTAGCCCCACCTGCATACCACCCCGTGCCCTCAGATCATTGGTCTCTGAGGCGCTCTCTGCTCCCCTGTATAAACCTGGACCCTCCCCTGTTCTTTGTCGTTGTCCCTGGACTCCTTCACGCGCGTGGCTGCATTAAACCTCTCCCGTGGAACCCCATATGGAGACCTTTCCTGGCTCTTTACCATCGATCCATTCCTGGAGCTATCTGTGTGTGTGTGTGTGTGTGACACTTTACTGTGCCTTAATTATGCCTCCCCTGATAGGGGAGAATTTCCAGAGCCCTTGCTTGGGCTCTGCAGATGAACGGGACTTTTCCACGCTTCTTGTTTTCTAATAGTTGTTTATTAAGTCTTATCAAAAGGAGCTCAGCCAGGGACATGACTCCCCTTAGAGCATGCGAGAGAAAAGGCCAAGTTATCAAGATTACACTGTACTTTTAAAGGTAAATTACCCGATGAAAACCCAAAACGAAAGATATTTTTGCTTTTCTACCGATGTTCAATAAGTCTTTCTGTCACATGAAAGGAACTGCGAAATTTTTCACCCAATCCTCTCAATCCACTTTTGCTGCAGAATATGGAGTAACAAAAAGGAAAGAAGAAGGTCTAGAGAACAACAACAATCCTCCATTTAGGAGTTTTTACTTTTTATCTATTTACTGTATTAACAAACCCAGCACCTCTAAATTTTCACCCTGTGACAATCTTATATAATGTTCTATCACCTAATTCACACCAGTGTAGATTCTGCTTCTTCCCAGAGGGTAGGTAATTTTCTCCATGGACGAAGGTCAAAGACAGGGCTGTCCAGGGGGATAGAACTCTTCAAAACAGGAAGAGAAATATTCCCTGCACTTTGGACTCCCACATGTGTGCGTGTGGACGTGTGTGCAAGTGTGGTGGCCTCGCCAAGCGGCTTCCGCCTGTGGACCCTTTTGGGAAGGTCACAGCTCTTTACCATCCAGCCTTGCATTGTGACAAATTTTCATGTATTCAAGGACAGTTATAAAGTACCTCTGCTTGGTTGATTTAGGGTGTCTTCCCCTAACCTATTTTTCATTTTTTGAAATTCCTCTCTTTAATAATAGATACCAATTTTACTTTTAGACAAGCACGTTTATCCCAATCTTATATTTGTAGGAAGTAACACATTAAACTTTGGAAATTATTAGTCACAGAAAAATATCCGAATGTATTTCTAGTGTTCTTGTTGGAGGAATGAGACCATGCTGGGAACTGGGCAAGGGCCATGAGGAAGAGCCAGTATGGGCTCCTACCTGAGAAAGAAGGTGTCAGGCTTTGTTTAACACCACTGTGATCACATTGTTAAATTCTTGTAGTGATATCTGATAAAAAGAGGACAAACTAATGAGGGAAGCTTGACAGTGAATTCCTTAAAGACTAAATATAAATGCTACTATAACAATGAGACAAATGAAATTCTAGTGAAAAAGCTTCATTGAATAAGAGAAAATTACCTATGGTGAAAGTAGGATCGGTACCATAGGGGCTTTCTCCTGCTATCTAAAAAAGAATCTTTTGTGGTGAAGTGTCATTACTGTCTGATAGTGCTGAAGAAAAGTAAAACAGGTCAGCAGAAATGTAGAAGATAATAAAGAAAAGAAGCAGCCAAATAGTTTTCTTAAAATCAAACAGCTCCAGAAAAAAAAATTCTTCTGGTTTTTTTTCTAAATTACTAGATGATGGAAGTGCTGTGAATGTAGCAAATCTTACTCTAATGCAGCATTTGATGACTACATGAGGTTTTCATGAAATCTTGCAAACTGTATATTCTCTTGAATACAAACACTTGGGCAGAGCAAAAACCAACAGAAATAATGGAATACATGAAACACTTCAACTGCATTCTGTCTTTAGTAAAGGGAAGTATTGCTGATTTGAAAGTAATATGATACACTATTTGTCTTTTATGCACACAAGTTCTTAATACACACAGCTGTGGATTGTGTACTAAAAATAGTGTAACAAATAGTGGCCTCTTTGAGCCTATTTGCAGATTCAGTCACACATCATTTTCTATCTCCATGTAATTCCTCCTGCAGTCAATCTCAGTCTTGCAGGGTCAAGACCTGAGAGTTAAAGTTGGGAACACTTAGAAACAATGACCCTAAATATAAAAATGCTAGAGAATAATGGCAGTCACCAGAGAGAAGTATTGAATATAAAGTCTTTGGGCAGGGTTCCCTTGCCTAGATTTTTGCCTAGAGACACAGAACATGGTCTTGGCTTCGGCAGGGTGCTCCAGAAGGTTGTAGGTGCTGTGCCATATTTTCTGGCACTGTGTGAATGTCTCAGATGCCATAAATCATCAAGGTAGTGCTAGACATGAATGTTTAGGCAGTGGAATTGAGCCCTTTAATCTACAGCTAACCTATTAATAAACCTTTTCCTTCTTTGGCACTTCATTGGTCTTTATTTCTGATATGTTTCAGGAATGCTAGACAGCTTTGTTGTGTCTTGGAAAACATTTATGTAACTCCTTGATTCTAACTTAAAGTTGTAGGCATGAGATGTACAAATTTTGCTCTTTCTCCTCCAACTTGCCACAGCTTATGCAGCATTTTACCAGTGTTAGGCAGGGTTGGTTTGGCCAATATTTTAAGCTCCGTCCTCATTGCATCGTAAACGGAATATCTTATCATAAATTTGCCTTATTAGCTAAGTGACATTTCTTCCTAAAATGAATTTTATTTATCTAATATTACACCATGTTAAAAAGCAATATTGTCAGATGTCTGTATAAATATTTAACAGTAAAAGGTGCACACACATGATTTTAATGCATCAATAATTTTATCAAGGAGTGGTTATTACTTGGAGGCGGTTAAATGTTGATCCTTGTACATATCCTTTATTTAAAGAAAAAACTGATTCATATTCATAGATGTAATATTTTCTTAGATGACATCATAAAATTAACTGTTGTGGAAGCTATAAAAGGTTATTATCTAAGAGGACTCTTTGAGCGCATTAAATTAAACAATGAAAGACAGAATAGACTTTAAGCTTTCTCCACCCTCCTTTTTAGTCTAAGATCTTCTCATTAAAAATAAAATTGATCATACCACCCAGGCAAAGTGTTTATTGATGAGTAATATGTGAAATTCACGTCAGCAGTTATATTTTTAAAATATTTTTTTTGTCTTCTTAAAAAAAGAGAGTTTGAGAAATTTATGTTAGTATGCAAAGAAAAGCTCCTTATTGGGACCTGTAGGGTGGTGAGGAGAGAAACAGAAGAGGTGTTATGGGATGTGCAGATTTGGACATTATTAATTCTTTTACCACCAGCAACAATGACTGACCAAATTAATTCCAACATACGGTTTAAATAATATTTTAAACTGTTTCAATCATTTAATATGTGTCTTTGCAGAAAAGTAATAAGCTTAATGTGACCAGGTGACTTTTTGTTGCTCATAGGTTCCATTCATTTCTTCCCACCTCACTAGGCTGGTTGCATTTAACCAGCCATATGCCAGATTCTGAATTTTTCAAGCTGTAACACTGTGAAAGTGAATTTTAAATTCTTCGAACAGAAAACAGTAACACAGAAAAACAGGAGGTTGCTGTGCCTCCTCAAAGCTAGCCAGCACATTCAAGTTTTGGGGGTTTTTGCAATATTCTTTCATGAAGAGACCTACAGTGATTCTCCAGACAGACTATATTTATGTTATTTTTAACAAATGCCTTTCACTGTACTGAAGAATCAGAGATCCAATTAACACAAAGAAAAAACAATAAAGGTTGTGCTTTTGGGGATCATTGATTTGAAATAAATTAATCCCTATCCCATGAAATTTCCGTTTAGTTTAATTTTTTATATTAGACCACTGCCAAGATATTTCCATATAAATACATGTTGTAATAGAATAATGCACAAAAGACCTATGGAAAAAATACACGTTGTTGTATGTGCTGCACATAATACAACATGGAGAGTTAGTAATATGTGGCTAGGTTAAACACAGGATAAAAAATTGGAAAAAAATATAAATTAAGGCAAAGAACTGAGATTTTAGTTACAATCTAATGTGGGCTGAGGAAACAAATTGAAGACATCTTGCCAAATCAATGAAAGAAGGAAAATTTGAACTGAATAATATGGTTGAGAGCCTTCAGGTAGACGAGAGAAGAGAGCAGGGAAAGAAAAGATTGCAGCATGAAGCAGTAAATTTAAAAGGAGACCACAGATCTCTGTAGTCTAAGTCAGATCACAGACCTGAGTCAGCTGCAAATTAACTCAGAGGAAAAGTAGAGCAGGACAACTGTGGAATTATCCTAGTTCATACAAACTGCTGCAAAAATGTTGACTCCAATGGACATGAGCTGTACAATGCTATTTGAAGATAAAGCCTGCAGGGTCTTTCTATATGATGCAGATATTTTGTCTGCTGCTATGCTTAGCAATGAAAAATTATCCTAATTTTTTCCTTTCTGTCACTTTTGATTTGTTTTGCAATCTCCCACCTTTCTGCTGACCTCAACAATAGATGTGGTGTAATCTCAAGTGTGGCATTTTGAGACAACTGTAGATGAAATACTAAAGAAATCTAAAAAAATTATCCATTGCTTTCACTTTCTTCAGGCTACAATTTATCCTCAGCTTTGCTGATACAAATCCAAAGCAAATGAAAAGGTATGTGGTCAGATTTTGACAGAAGGAGGAAATTAGATTGATAGAGCAATATAAAGTAAAGATTTCACTTCAGTAACTAGAGGTGTGTCAATATGAGGATATGTGACTACTGAACAACTGAAAGGATAATTAAATGGTGCACAAAGCTAAACATGGTTATACTGGAGATATAAAAAATATATCTGATATATCTGAGAGGTGAAAAAATGCTGGCAAAAATATAAATTTAGGGTAGACACATTGAGAGAGGAATTCCTTTTAATTTCTTTTAATTGTTTTTCATTAGGAAAATAACTGTAGGTCAATGTTTTAGATGAATGCTACCAAATTGTTCCTCTTTGACTGAAACATGAATGATCCATAGACACCAAATGTTACTGTTTTTTATGTAAGCCAAATTTTTTTTTTTTTTCTTGGACTAGTTTAGAGATCTGCTGTCTAAATATGCATAAGCAGGAACAAGAGTACTATTACCAGTTTTCAAGACATTTCAGTCACTCTACTTATTTTTTTCCTTTGACACTTCTGTGTTTGTGGTATCTGGGATCAAGATGGCAGGCAGCTCAAAATATGAATTTCTTAAAACTTGAATAAATACTTTCATGCAATTTTATTAAAGAAAGATTTATTGCTGAATGAACTGGAATTTCTACTTCTTTTCAGCTCCATTACTGCCACTGGCATCTTCTTGAATGTCATCTACCCAGCATGGCAAAAACTAACTCCTATCTCTCCGACATGGCAAAATTTTCCTCCCCTTCCCCCTGTTCCCTTTAGGAAGGTATCTGGATTCTTTGAAATGGTGATATACATATATGTGGATGATCATAAGATGCTGCTGCTTTATCCCCATGACCTTATGATTCAATAGCCTAGAGAGCAATGAAGTAGCTGTAAAAATGAGCCATCAGCAGAATGTTATTTAAATAGCTTTCCCCAAATTAAATCCTTGAAAGGTAATGCAGAAGTAAACATAAGCATGAAAATAATTAATTTCATTTTATATATTTCGTGAATAATATATTCATGAGGTCGGACTTACAGTCAGGATTTAATTGATCAACATGTGTTGATTTTCGTTTAATAGTAATTTGAAAATGTAATTGAAATTTGAAAATGTAACCCAAAATATTTTAACATACTCATATGCACAATTCTAAGACCTCTCAATGAAAAGTTAGTTTTTATTAGTTTATGAGGTCATTTATACAATTTTGGGTATGTCAGGGCTTTTTCAAGGAATCTTGCTTTCAGACCATTGCATATGATATTACCCCACTCTGATTACATGATTCTGTATGTGTTCTGTATTTTATTAGCTGGTATCAAACACATTTAAAAAAAAGTATGAAAATAAATATGTCTTGTCTCTGAGCTTTGTAATAGGGAAAATAGTTAGAGCCAGTAGCATCTCCCCTGGATTTTAGGAGAATGGTATTACCCTGCCTTTCTCCGAGAGATTGCTGGTTACCTTCTGTCAGTGAGCAACTGTCTCACTGCAAAGCAGGAGCACGATCTCTTTTGTCTGTGATCAAGGCAATTATTTCTTAGGAAGTCGAATTTCTTCAGAATGACTATGTACAAGAGCAAACGCAGAAACCAAAGATGTAAGTAAATTATAAAGTTTTTTTAATATTCTTAGAGGAGGGAAAATAAATCTCCAATTTCATTGAAAACCATGTTTTACTTTACCCTGCTTTGCTTGAATTATACCAGGAAAGCAGGAACAGTATTCCATGCCAATTATCCCACTGTTTCTCTGTGTTAGGTGCATGATAGAGCTTTAAAATGAAAAAAAAAAAAAGCTCACTTGTTACTATGGAAACCCTCAGAAAGTGATTGCTTGATGATATCAACAAAGAAATAAAGATCGAATATAAGTTTAGTTCAGAAGAGCATCCTGTATTCAGAGCTTAATGAGTGGCTAGCTGTAACCTTTGATTTGATGAGGCTGACATGCTTTCCCCTGGTGGACTTTTTTATGTGGTTTGCATTAGGAAGCCAGTGATAGCAGAACTTTAAGGGCAGTTATTTTATTTTCCATCATCGCAACTTTTAGAATTAACTAGTTTGCTAGCGGGGGGAAGAGAAGCTTGTGTGTGTCTCTGCTGTGCATTTACAACACTCCAGCCCTGAAGATTCACTGGCTTCTAAATGCATGACTTTCCAGTCAAGCACCTCTTTGACTTTTTAAATTGCTATGGCATCAGATGGGGGAATTTCAGTATCAACATTGCCTCCTCTGGAAGCTTATGGAACAGGTGACTGAGGCAACTGAAAACGTGCTGTGGGTCAGGTCATGAAGTATTTGCTGCTCGAAGAAGATCTAGTAAAAGGCATGTCAGAATGCCTTTAAAATCCTTATAAATGGAGAGCATGTTAGAAGCTGTGAAAAAAAGACATTCCTCTAAGAAAAATGCCATATGCACACTGTGTTTTCAGGGACAGAGCAGGAGGGAAGGAATATCAACTCAAAACCAGATAAGTTTGGACTTCATTTGGAGAGGAGCATTGTTATGTTTCAGAGGGATATGTACAGCTGTATCACTGACCTCAGTTTCTGGTCCTTGTAGATTAATCAGTGTAGATCTCCTTCATTTTGTCTTGCTCAAAAGAAATGGATGTGCTGAATGTAGAAAGTTTGGCAGGACAGATCTCTGCTAAAATCTCTGCAACAGAAATCAATCATCTGCTTCACATTCAATAAAATAAATTATCATAAATTTTGTTCCCATAGCAGCAATGAAAGAAAATTATTTATATACAGGAAAATTATAATTAATCTAGCTCTTTTTAACATATTAATTACTATCACCATTATTATGTAAACCAGGAGCTCTTTCTATACCCAGCTGCATTCTTGCAATCTCTCCTGTCCAAGCCTGGTTATAGTGTACGATAAAAAAATTTGTGCCTGGGTAGCTGAGTTGTGAGGGTTTTTTGTTGCAAGGATACAGTAATTCATTAAAATGGCACAGGATGTTGCTAAGAATGCTTTTATGAAGGGAACCTGGCTTTCACCCCTGCTGACCCCAAGGAAAATCTGTGATTTGCCCAGAGGCAAAAAAAAAAAAAAAAAAAAAAAAAAAAAAAAAAAAGAAACATGATCAGAATTCACATTGTAATTGTGAGGGTGGCTGTTGCAATGTTTTCTGGTTTTAAAACTGTCTTTAGTTTTAAGATCCAAGTCTAGAAAATACATCAATATTACATAGACGTGATACAAATTTCATATATAGGCATATATATTATACACATATAGGTACCAGTACTGTATACATGGATGCTTCATTAATACCTTAGCTAATTAGTAACTGCAAAAACCTTAACAAAAAAAAAAAAGAGTAATTTTGATATTACTCCTGTTTATATCATTCAAAGGCTTTTTGAAGGCTAGATTTCATCTAAGCAATTGTTATTCTGAAATATAAGGGATTATGGTAGTAGCTGCATTAAACAGTAGGCAGGTACTACATTTTCTGTGCATTTCTGGTGCCCCTTAATAAGAAATGAGAAAAGATATTGAGTACAGAACTTCCAGTATATGTGGGGTAAACCTTGGGATTTATATGCTCTCACTACCTCTCACTACCACACTTGAACTTGTGGCATAAAATGAAAGTGAACTTTGTGGCTTTTTCTTATTCATTGAAATTCTACTTCTGGATTTCATACACTCCTCAGAGTATTATAACCATTGCTTTCCTAACCTTTTTTTTTTTAAGCTTTAAAAAATGTATAAATGTGTTTTCTACTTAATTCAAAAGCACGTCAGATTAGACAGGAGAATAGAAAATGTAGAGACATGGTGGCATTTTTCTAATGCAAAATAGAAGTAATCCGCATATCCAATTTCTGTCTCAGGTACAAAACTGTTGCTAGAGGAATACATGCAAAAAAATGTGTTTACTTACCTGTCTGTAAGAATGGGATGAAGATTTCCTATACATATTTTCAGCTACAACGTCATAGATAAATCTTCTAAGTTCTAAGCTAATCTTAATGTTTTTCTTTCATTGTAACTTTGATTTAGACTGCAGTAAAGTGGCACTTACATTAAATACTTAGCATATTTTTTTTATTCCATAAATATTGTAACTTATGAGAATTAAAATTGACTATCACAACTAATTACAAAACTTGCATCACTAAATAAACAAAATTCAGAATAAGGCTATTTCTATATGACTGTGTGTACCTACCTACAGATACATGCACAGTCTCCATGCATACATTTCTCTGCACAACCAGATGATAGTATGCTTCATCCTTCAGGATGCTTGATCCAGGATATTAACTAGCTGATAGGGTGGTTTCTTGTTTCATTTCATGGTCGTAATGACTGAGTGAGGGGAAACAATTGTAACAAGTGCAGTCTTGTTACTGGGCACTGGCAAATGTGTGGTGATAGAGCTTTTCTGAAATAAAAGCTTGGAATCTTAGGCTGTCCTGCTTTGGGGCTGCTGAGGAGGATGGTCAGGAAAAGTGTTGCAGTAGGCTGCAGTGCACATGTGGGTTTTCTGCATAGAGAGGCAGCCAGCCACAGCCATACCTTCTGGAGATGCCTCCAAGCTTCCTCTCACAAAATGAGCAGCAGACATTCCATTATCCACTACGGTCTTTCTTGTAGCCTTCACTATTACAAGAATCAAGGCAGGATACTATCCCTGAAGACAACAACATTGGAAAACTTATTACCTACAAAGCAACTTTAAGAAAATCCCGTTATTTTTATCTATTGGTGGTTTGTGTAGCTTGACAAGTTAAATCACCACCACCTTGTGAAGGGCTCTACATGAAAAGATGACCCTTAATATTTCTTTGGTCTAACACTGTAAATTTGACTCCAAAGAAATGTCAGAGGACAAAAAGAGAGTCGTGGCTAATGTGGCAGGCAGATGTGTTTTGGGGAAGGTGTGCAGCAGCCCCCAGGAGGAGATGGCAGAGTGCTGCCAGAGAGATGCCAGTGATGCCAGAGTCCTGAATTGGGGATTGGAAAGGTAAAGCAAGCATGGAAAAATTAAGGAGAAATGTGCCGGTGTGGCCAAAATCTAGTAATATATCCCCTGAGAGAAAACCAGGTTACAACCACCCTTCCCCCCACCAGGTTCGGGAAAAAAGGAAATTTTTCCTCGAAGGAAAGTGAAAGAGATAAAAACTATTTATTTTAACAAACACACAGGAAAAGGATAATGATGCTAAATAATGAAATGAAATCTCTCGCTGTAGAGAGAAACCTGGGAAGGTTTCAGAGTCCTTCTGTAGATGTGGTCTCTCTCCTCCTTGGAGCTGGTCGGTGAGGGTATGGGCCCACCCCCCGGGCCTCAGGGAGAAAATTCTCCTGATGTGTTCTGATGTTGTTGAAACAGTCCAGAAGAGAAGAAGGGAAAAACCAAAGTCCCAGGAAACAAAGTTCAGCTCTCCGTCTCACGCCAAGAGGGAAAAAACCAGCTGGCTGAAGGAAAGCGAGCAGGGTGCTCCCTCTCCGCTACCCGCAGCCAGAGAACGCAGAGGAGTGTAATCTCTGTGTCCTTGAGAAACTGCCTTGAAAAGTTCATTTGGTTTTTTCCTCAAGCTCAGTTTAAAAGCTCAGAAAAGGCACAATATTACTTTTTGGGCATAAAGCATGATAGGGGATACACATGATAGAGGCACCCCAAGACATGAAAAAATACAACTTATCCGTCGCTTTCTTCAGCTTCTTGTTTTTAGTGTATCATGGGATCTTTCATACATGTCAGCAATGGCAATCAGAACACAATGGCAGCTGAGGCAAAGAGCAGTTACTTCTGAATATTGGGAATCACTGATAAAGTCAACAGCTATTGTAAGTGCAGCCACAGATACTGTCCCTTTCCAAGGTGTTAACTTTCCAAGCTGAATGCCCAAACTTGTCCATGACAATATATAAAATCGTGTCAACATCAAATGTCCCTGAAATTGTGCTCCAAATGCATTAACGACTTTTTCCATGGCTTGACAGCCATGTAGTGTACACAGGTGCTACCTGATGTATGTTTTTAAAGAATTCTTGTCTTGCTGAAGAAAGAATTTTGTGTATACTGATAAAGATGAGAAATTCTGTGAAATTCCAGTTTGAAGGAGTATTTTGTCCTATCTGAATTCTTTGATCTATTGCATTGCCTGCTCTATTTTCTTTCATTGATAAGGTCCCACTTGCCATCTTTTTATCATGGATTTACTGTTCTTGTCTTCTTTGTCCCCCCTTACAGATAGAATAATCACTTTCAGGCTTAAAAAACTGAGTTGGCGTCTGTTGAGTCATGTTATTTACAGTTTGATCAGCCCATGATTACTTCCATCCTCTTTTTGCCTCTTAGGACAATAAAGAGACCTCAGTACTGAGGCTGTTGCTGCTCAAAGAAAACAGCAGCCTTTAATATAGTGTATGCTAGGAGGTAAAGTGACTGGAAAACCAAATCTCATTGGGGAAAACAAGTGTAGTTACTGACCCAGATACATAGAAGAAAAGTCTGCCTCTTTCCTTAAAACATCAGAGACCTAGACAACAAGGGAATATCTCTTCAGCATGGTATAGAGACAGATTTCTTCATGTAAAGCTATCCTGGAATAGCCCCAGGGTATTCCTGCTGCTGCATACCTTTTGAGGAAGTAGAGTTCAACACAATTAAGTGTATCAGTAATAAGGCTGAGCAAGAAGAAATATATGATCTGCAGGAATACAAATATCATTGAATATTCACATCACATGGATAAAATCTTTATACAAATAAAAAATATAATTGCGACTCAGTAAGTCAGGGGCTTCGGGGTTACGATAATTCTTCTCATAGCTTTGAAGGGAACTCATGGTGAGCTGAGAGGGTTGGTTATTCCCATGTTACTAAGCAGTAAAACTGAAGACATATGTCCCTGAGTGGAGCACGTAGTGTAAATGAGCTAGAATTTTTTTTTGACACTTTTTCAAGTATCCGTGTAGACTTCTAAAGCAGACGTGCTTTTTTCTGCTTCTAGACGGTACAAATAAATCAAAAATATTGAAAGAGAACTGTTTCAGGATGCATCTTTTGAGAGATTAATAGTCTGACCAAACTTGACACACACAACTTACATGATGCTTCCAACTGCTTGGCAGGAATCTGCCTCAGGAAGAAGAGTAGAATTTTTGTCCCTGTAGAGAAAATGCTGAAAGTGTGGAGAAAACCTTGACAAATCAAAAGCTTACAATCTGTCTTGAAAAAGGAAGAGAAAGGAATAAACAGTGTAGGTGCAGATTCAGAAATGACTTTAAAATAATTGTCTGAGAGCAGAAGTCAGAACACCTGAAATGCAAGTGGAGAACATAACAAAGAAATTCAGCCAGTCACTTCAGTTTATGGAGGAGGAACCTGGGGCAGTAAAAAAGCTTAATAATAGCTTTGACTTCATTAAAAGTTTATGATATAAATGTTTGGAGGGGTTTCCTTCTTTTGCATAAGTTAGTAGAATAGTGGACAATATACGACAATTCAACAAAAAGAAAAATTGGAAAGCTAGGAACATCTCATAAAAATGCATCTGCTATTATTAAGGATCATAAAAAGATGATTATTTAAAAACATTCACATATTCAAATAATGTAATTTGGATTATGTGATTTGAAGTGCATTAGGGGAATTAGCAATGAATGTGCCACACCATCGAAAGTTTATGTTTGAAAGGTCATTGAAAACTAAGAAGGTGTCAGAAATATGAATGTATTACTGGTTTTCACGCACACATAGAATTCCAGCCTGCACAGGCTGGAACAAAATGCTGCTATGTTCATCAACAACACAATTTCTCATTAGTGAAACAGCACTTACTGTGTGTTGGCTAGTCTTCTATAAGGAATCAAATTTTAAAATTTCTATGACTGCACTTCAGTAAAGAGCAGACATCTGGGAAAACCAATAAAAATTTTTAAAAGTGAATTGTATTAAAATCGTCATTAGGTTGAAGATAATCATAGTCTAAAGTAATCTATATTGAAAGACAATTCTGGTTGTTAACTTGAGCAAACAGAAGTCCGGTTGTTAGAACCTAAATTTAGATTACTGCAGGCTGATTTATGATATACATTTTCTGAGTATAATCAGTCATAAATTACTAAAGGAATTTGCAATTTCTCCTCTCCATCACTTAGATTTTGAATACAGATTGCTCATCTATTTTTTAAAATCTGTTTTAAAGAAGTGCTATCAACCTGATTGCAAAGTACTTATTCAAATGCTAGAGTTTGTATGCAAGTTGAAAAGAGTATTATTGTCATAAAATGTCTAAAACCTATAAAACTCTGGAAGTCTCAAACGAACTACAGCCTTCCTCTCTTTAGAACTCTGTACCCTGCCATAGCATTGCCACGTACCTGCCTATGCAGAAAAAGGGGAAAAATCCTTGAGAGGTTCAGAGCATAGAGAATCTGTTCTCGTAAGGGAAAATCTGCTGTTGCTTATTTTCATATAAAGTTTTGATTTTTTTTTTAAAACCAAAAGACTTGCATGACTGCATATGTAAGCAGTAGAAGTCCAGATTTTAAGAACAAATCTTTTATTTTTTGTTTTTGTAGCTGACCCATTTTTTTTATTACCTTTAATGTACTTACTCTGTAGGAACAGCACAGGAAAGAAAATATCCATCTGACCTCCAGCACAGGTCTTAACATCAGACAAAACCTGTGTCTCTGGGATTTTCATCCTGTCAATTGTTTTGATTATGAAAAGAGGCAATCTTTCTGATAGGTTCAACCTTTTCCCAATAAATGACTGAAATTTTTAGTACAAAGTAAATATGAAAAATGAAAAAAATAGAGAACTTCATGTTTCAGTGACATACCTCCCACTTTGACCAGTCATAAGACCAAGCACAATAGGAGTCTGTGAACTATGACACCTTCAGAAGGAAAAAAAAACCCATGAAGTTTTAATAAACATCTTTCAAGTACCTCAAAATATTATCCAAAATCTGATAAATCATTAAAAATATATTTACTGGTTGTGAAGTGTATCAGCCAAGACCTAAATGATACATAAAGTCCATTGTTTTTTCAGCAGTTATGTTTGAGATTCTTTGACAGTAAAATCCAGATACATTTCTGGAGGTTACTTTTGAAACATTCCCGCCGTCTTCCTCCGTGCACTTCCCAAAAGGGACAGAGATCTCAGATACATTAAAATGGCATTACAATGAACACTGTGAGCACAAAAGACCAATATTTAGCCTCTAGCTCCTATCTGAGCATTCAGTGTCACATTTCTACTTCTGAAAAGTTTGTATTTTTGGCCTTAAATTTCTGTTTTCCTCTGTTCCACCTCATTTCTGCTTTTTTTTTCAATTATTAGTTTTTTAAACATTCTGAAAAACAGGCTGTATTGTCAGTTTGTGTGTAGATTATGGTTATAGATTTTTCTGTCCCTGTTTGTGACTAAGATGACACCTCTTCCACATTGTCCTTTCTAGAAGACAGCAGTGATCTCTAGAATCTATTTTGTTTTAATTTCCCACAAAACAAGGTTTGCCAAGGGTTACTTTTCACGATAAATAAATAAAGAAATAAGAAATACATATTGTATTTTAAGCTGTCGTTTGAATCTCGTGAGTTAGAAACTGCCTTAGAAAATCATCCAAGTGTATCTTTAAATACAACACCCATTGTTCCCCAAATTGTTGGTATCTGTCTTACTAATAGTTTCTGAAGACAATTCTATTGCTGATTATGGTTTACCTCCAGGTCTGTCATAAAGCTGGGTCTAGGAGTGACCTTCTAGCCTTGTTTTACTGCTTGCATTCCATTTTTATTTACTTAGGACTCACTGAAGGTTTAGCACAGCTATTTACAACACTTCCATCTTGCTATATTTTTATTGTGTAACTTCAGGGCAACATGTGCTACCAGCACAGAGCTGAAAACTAATGCCAGATAGTCTCAAAAATCATCAGTCTTATTTATTATTCTGACAACGATCTTTCATTTTTCATAGAATCATAGAATGGTTTGGGTTGGAGGCAACCTTAAGATCATCATGCCCCATGGGCAGAGATACCTTCCACTAGACCGCGTTGCGCAGAGCCTCATCCAACCTGGCCTTGAACCATCTTTCTTGAAGGGAAAATTTTCTTTTCAAACATGCAGTCTGTAATTAAAAAAAAAGCAAAAACCAAAACAAAACAGCAAAAGATGAATAGAGAGTGGTAGGGTAAGGGAGGCACCTTCCTGCTTGCCCTCAGTGGCTGAACTAAAAGCCAAAGAAAATCTCAGTGTTTTAGTACTGGTGTCCTGTAAAATAAGATGTCTGAGCTGAGAAATAGAAATATATGTTATGTTTTCATTTCAGATACTTGATTTGATGGGCCTTCCCATTGGGTATAGTCTTATATTTTCAATTTAAGATATTTGCTAAGGATTATGCCTTGTAAAGATGAACTCATTCTGGTATGGATCTCATTTTAACACACTTTTCTTAAAAAATCTTAAATAAATTTTCTTAAGTTTTCTTAAAAATACTTCTTAAAATTGAAGTTGTTTTCAATCATTAAGATATGTTTGAGAGCAGAAAATCTGTTGAAATTTTGGCATTGTCCTTATGTCCTTGGTGCTCAGTGATCAGCTTTTTAGGAAGAAGATTCTACAGTACCACAGTTCCCAGTAATTTATATTTTAATGTATATAAGTAGTCTGTGATGTACCACACATACTGCATTGCACTTGACAGTGATCAGCCAATAGAGTTTTCACAAGTAGGAAATAAAGCATTTTTTCATTAGTGAGTAGCTGGAGGCAGGCAATGAGTAGATAACATACAGCTACCAGTGCCTTCTCTAACATTTTGAGAGAAATCATGTGATGATTTGAAATTTTCTATATAATCTGAGATAAAAATATTCTGAGCATCTTTGTAGAAATTATTGTATTTGTCATAAATATTTTGAGTGAATTTTTAGCGAATCTTGACTGTCACACAAAAGCTGTTGTTAAGACTCCTGTGCAAAATGAGCCTTTTAGAGTTCTTTTTCATCTCTGTCAAAAAGAAAATACTTTGCTGCTATTCACACATATTTTGCTTACACTTATGAAAGAACCCCAAACTACTGTAAAATGAATTATGTCTAGTTTATGGAGTTATTAATATATGTGGTTTTATGAAGTATGTTCTATATGTGAGAAAAATCCCTTCTGTGATTAATTGAAAACTTGTTTTTTCCAGATTGATATTATGGTATCAATGCTAGGAACATTTTGAAACTAAACATAAAACCTTTTATATTTCCTTTTTATTAGATGTGTTTTGAACAGGATATTTTAAGAAATATAAGAAGGACAATGTCTCATAAAATGCAGGGTCTATTGGATGGACCTGCCCATAAATGCTGCTTGAATTTCCCTACTGCAAATGTTTGTGCAGTCACTGTGAAATCTGATTTCATTCTTCCTCTTCCTAAAAATACATGTGCATGTACATTTACATCTTTTTTTTTACCTTTTCCTGAATATATATACACATTTTTACATTAACTAAGACTGCTTATTATAATTCAGTTTCAAAATATTTAAAAGTGCTACATAAAATGTGCTATTAATTATGTTGGAGAACACATTTACATTTAAACTTAAAACCTGCTTTCATGGAATGTAGCATACATATTCAAAAAGAGCTCTGCTGCAGAATTATCTGTATTTTACTAACTGGTCAGTTACTGTCCACAGATCCTGTTAGCTCAACTAGGCATCCTGAAGCATCTAAATTGTCTAGTAAAAATTTTACTTGCTGAAGAAGTTGTAGGTATATTAACAGAAATGCAGACCTATGGCTGGCAGGGGAGAAAAAACCATACATATAACTTGCACTTATTTAATGAAAAAAACCCGTATTCTGTGAATAGTCAGGTTACAGTTAAGTGATGTGCATTATAATCCTATAATCCATGGCTGTCTGCAGAACTTGGGACATGTATCAGAGACCAGAAGAGAGGAACGTTCAGTGAACATTTTCCAACTAACCCCTGTTAAAAGTCCATCCAGCAATTGGGCTTTTACCAGCATTTTATGCCTCTGAGCATCTCCTCCAAGCATCCTTTTTGTTTTATTGATTATGAAAGTTTTGGTCATGCAATACTGAAATCAGTGGCAACGGTCACATTGACTGATATAGCATCGAATCAAGGCTTTATTGCTTAGAAAAGAGTGAAAATTATGTTGTCCTTCATACTGCAGTCACAGAAAACAGCCATATAACATGCCCTAGGAGCCTTTCCTCTGGGGTTTAACTCCGATTTGAAAGAATGTCTTACAAGTTAATGTCTTTTTATTCTGTTTCTTCAGCTGCTTTGTTGGAGCATCTGTTGAATCTGCCATTAAAGTGTCCAATTTACCACAATTTTCTGTATTTTTTTGCTGAGAAAAAATTGGTACAAACACAAAGCCATTGAAGTTTAATGTTTTGGAGTTACTAGAAACATAGATGTTGCACCATCAAAATGTACTTTAGTCTCACAAGGGATCTCATTTTCCTACCTGTGACTTTTTTAAGTGCAGGTCTACTTTGTATGGAAACAATCTTCCAGGTTATTATTGTTAATACATGTACATATAAATACACATTGGGCCAGCATTTAAACTGATTTCTGGAGTAATTTCTCCACAGACTCTAGGTTAGTTAAGCATATCATTGTCTCACCCAACTCCATACTCAAGTCTTCCTCTGTGGAGAGCAGAGTTTAGTAATGTGTAAAAGTGAGGATGTCACTGGAATTCTTTCAAGCAGGGATTTGGGATGCTGACAAGAAAGCAAATATTTCTTGTGCACGAAAGCACACCTGGATCCTTTAATTTAGGCCACGTAAGTATCTTGTCATGCGCAGCAGCAGAAGACAAGTTGCATTTATTTGGTTTGCAATCAACTTGTTTAATTACAAAAGAGAATACTGCATTAGTATATTATGAGACACAATATTTTAGGCAATCCTTGGGAAATTATTTAGTCAGACCTTAAGGATGGACTCTACGTGAGATTGATGCTTTTCAATAGACATAAGTTGATGTTGGGCATTAACTGAATCTTTGGAGATCTGTCTGCCAGTTTGTTCTCTCTTCACCTAACAGAAGCAAAAGAAACTGCAAGACAGTTTTGTACGTCTTGTATCAGACAGGCATTGAAAAATGGCAGAAAGACCTGTGTACGTATTTTCATTCTCTCATTTCTGAAAAGCCACCAGCCAAATCAGTTTAACATACATTTAGTAAAGGAAAAAGAAATGTTGGGTTTTGTTTTTTAATAATGGCGTATTTGGCCGTGCTTCAAGCAAATGCAAATTAAGCAGCCAATTTATAAACCCTGCCATAAGTGGGGCTTTTTAAGTGAAGCTATAATGCATTTGGACTACACTTGTACTTCTCACTATTATATTATAAATTTTCCAAACATAAATTATTCCGAAATATTAAGACATTAATGTGATTTAACACTTCATGTGACAGTGCATCAACATGATGCTCTGGGCTCTAGAAAATATGAGATAAGAAAAAAATGGTTTAGGACAGATTTTGTGTCTGCACTGAAGTTCAAAGGATTTAATACCATCTGATCAAGGTGAAAATATTAAAAAAGAATATTCAGTGGCCTTTTGATGGAGAGCCACTAGTGATCTTTTCATTTAATGCTGTCATGACACAGTCAGTGTGATATATTGAAGGATCTGTCCAATGATGAATGAACATTGTAGAAACTAGAGAAATTCTTGTGCTGTCCTTACTAATTAGTTTAAAAAAACACCATTAATAATAATAAAGCTCACTGAAAGGGTCTGTGGAGAGGCACACTGTTGTAGGCTATATAAATAAAATATTGCCTGATGCTGTGATATCTGAGTTTGAATCTAAACTCTTTATGATAAAAGTTCATGGTAGAACAAGCTGATTAAAGACCAGACTCAGAATTAGGAGTCTCATCCCAGATCCCTCCCCTTCAATTACATAATTCACAACTTTTCCATTACTCCAGTAAGATATAGGGCACATATCTCAAATATGCTTTTATTTCACTCTCTTCTGTTTCTAATTATACTAGAAAGCAACCATTTGTCTCTTGAAAGCAAGCATTTGTCACTTATTTCTTCAAAACTCTCCCGCATAATTAAATGTCCTTTGAACTTTTATGCATTAAGTTTCATAATCTATGTCTTACAATAAGCAAGCACTTGTAAGAAAAAGGATAGAATGGTGAAAAAGAGAGAAAATGGAGCTCAGTTCCATGCTGTACTGAAAGCATTGTGCTATTGTGGCCAGAAGCTTGCATTCTGGAGAAGTAACAGTTCCCTTCTTGACTCTGTAAAACAGAGTTGAATTCAGTCTTGGAAAAAGAAACAGCATCCTACTTTTTGCCTTGGAAGGAGATCACACACTTGAAGCTCTATCAATGTCCTCACTGAGAGGATTTGAGATTAATCTACATGGAGTGCTCTTTTTCTCTTTTTGTAGCGAAAAAAATCACAAAATTGGAACAGTACAAATGGACTTAATGAAAGATTATAAATCTATATTACTTCTGCTATGTTCCTCTTCAGCTCACAGCTCTGTCTGCAAGGATTCTCTATTGGAAATATAGCTCAAGCAGCTGGAAGCTCATCAGGTTGCAATGAACCCAGAAATACTAAAGGTAGCTATATCTCCTATATGTCTTTCATCAAATTTACTTAATTTCCCCAGTGGAACAATTTGAAAGCTACGTCAGTAATTCAGGTGATATTTATAAGGCCTAAGAAAGCTTTACTCTGAAGGTATTTGTTAATTATGGACCATAACTTCATCAGTTTTTTTCCTGATGTGCAATCAACCTGCTATTTGTCATGCCCTTAATTTTATGGCATGTTAGGCTGCTACACAGTTTTAAATAATGTGTGTCTAATTAATGCTCCTTGATTTCCTCAACGCATACGGGCTACTCCTTCTGGCACCTTTCTTTCTTTATGAGTGCAACAATATTTTTCAGGTTTGGTACAAAATAAGATTTTTTATTTTTCTTTGACACACAAATTCTAGCCTTATCTTGTAATGTATAACTACTGACAAAGTCTTTAAATAAAGAATGAGACTGCAGTTCCATGACAAAAGACCAAACAAGCATACATGCCAGTCACACCCGTTTCATTTCCACAGCTGTAGAAATTTATTTGTCATAAAGATGGTTATTTTGATCATTGATTTATTCTAGTCAGGAAAACAGAGAGTAGAAGACATTAATAAGCTTGGGATGTGCCTCTGTGAAAGGGTAATTAGCGTGATGCAGGTTTTACTCAAAACTGGATGCAATGGCCTTAGCCAGATCCCACTTATACTCATGTGCACTGAAGAAATATGTTTGTTCAAAAATTTTAAATTCCTTTTAAAATTATTAAGCATGAAATCTCTGCATCTTATTGTGGGTGTACCCTGAAATCATAGAATCAGGAAGGTTTGGGTTGGAAGGGACATTAAAGATGATCTGGTTCCATACCCCTGCCATGGACAGGGACACCTTCCACTAGACCAGGTTGCTCAGAGTCCCATCCTACCTGGCCTTGAACACTTTCAGAGATGAGGCACCCACAACTTTTCTAGAGACCTTGTTCCTGTGCCTCACCACCCTCACAGTAAAGCATTTCTTCCTAATATCTAACCTAAACCTACTCTCTTTCAGTTTGAAGCCATCATACCTTGCTCATCACTACAGGCCCTTATAAAAAGCCCCTCTCCAGCTTTCTTGTGGGTTCCCTTCAGATACTGAAAGACCACAATTAGATCACCCCTAAGCCATCTATTTTCCAGGCTGAACGAACCCAGTTCTCTTAGCCTGCATGCAGTGCTAAGTTGGTCAGCACCAAGGCTGCTCAAAATACTGGCACCTCAGAGGTTAGATGCAAACAAAGTTTGAGAAAATACACAGTAGATTACTAAAATTTTTTTTTCCAGATTTACAAAGATTTGTATGAATTTTTAGATTATTTTAAAAGCAAAATGCATTGGTTTTATTAATTCAAAGTAAGATCCGAAATGTTCTTTTTGTTTCATACTCCCTTAAATGAGTGAAGCTGCATGTAGATATATATCTCCATGTTTTGTGGCTGATTTCTTTTCCAGCTTTTGCCATTTCTTGTCACACTGGCTGGTACAAAATCCTGTGAATATATTAATCCCTCTGTATCAGAACTAAGCTGATTGCTAGCTGAGGATTAAGAAGATAGTCCCATTGTAGCAGATATGTGCTGCCAGTATTTGTCATCAAAATTCCCACAGAAGGTGTTTATTGTGGGCCATGTGCTTCCAGGCTAATGCAATTTTTCCCATAGCTGCCTGTGATAAACACACCCCATACAGAAGAAAAAAATCCTCTATTGGATCTCCAAGCAGATATGCTCACTTGCTCCTTCTGAACAAATATTCTCCTTGTCTGGAGTTCCAGTGTAACTCTGAGAACAGAAGTTTTTCTGGGGCAAGCTGACAGTTTCTGTGGGGAGTTCACTTGAGGTAAAGGAGTCTCCATGTCAGGAGAAAAGTGTTTGCCACTTCACCAGTGTTTACAGACAGGTGATCTGGGTCAGCTGTGAATTTAATCAGACATGGTGTAGCAGCAGAGGCAAGGAATTTTCTATGCGTCTGTCCTTGGGTTTGGAAGACTATTTGATTCCTCCTTTGAGAACCTCATTACACTGTTGGGAAGTATTAGAGAAGTGTAAGGGGAAGGAGAAGGATTAGACAGTAAGACCTATGCATCACTCCATAACTCAGGTGGGAGAGAGGGAAGTGTTGCTCTCACTTCCCAGGTGGGCATTGGCAGAGGCTCCCACGTATCCCACAGATCACAGCTTTCCTTTTCCAGGGGACTCTGCCTTTAGTCAGTGCTGTGTCGATGGCCTCAGAAGGTCCCTCTGGCTTACTTAATCCTACCAACAGATCCAAATTGCTTAGAAATAACACCATAATTACATTAGTCATACAATTTGACACCAGCATGGGAATTAAACTGTGCAAAGGCTTTTTCCTGTCTGTGCCATACAATTGTTATTTTTGTGATCGGAAGGCAGATATCTCATTTAGCATAATAACTTATGTTGAGAGATAAAAGTGCAACATTTTTAATTAATTACTATGCTAGAAATTTGAAATCAGATATAACCAGGTTTGACTAAGAAATTAACTGTGATGTGGCTTTCTTCAAGTTATTTTCTTTGAGAGAGTGCTGGTGTACTGTAAATCTTTGCCATCCTTTCCAGTTACAATAACTTTACAAAATCAAGTTTTCCTGAGGGCAGAATCTATCAATAGACTACTTTCACATGCTGGGAGAAATTTCTCCCAGACAACATTTCATACAGTTGATTGATTTTCCTTTTTCTCAGGAACATGATTTTGCAACAATGGTGAATTCTTACCACACCTTTTTTTCTCATTTAACATTGTATTAGAACAATAAAAAAATACTGAAATTTGCCTTTATGATGTTCTTGGCAAACAGAATGACTGGAGAAAGGTACCGGACCAGCAATATGCTAATTGACTCTTAAGGGTTTGCAGTATATTTTTAATAATAAACTTAACAAGCTTAGATAATTTCTTTCAGTTTTTGACTTTTGTGAACTAACACAACTGAACTACAGTAGCAACAGCAAAAGCTTTGTTCAATGCAATGGCTAAAAGGCTGAATTCTCCCTACGTTACAACTTCTGCCATCACTGTAGCTAGTTTTGGATTACCCTGAATACCTAGCCATTATGTGTTTTAATGTTATAGTAACAAATGACAGATTGGATCCTGCAAACATAGCATTTATCCTCTGTCATTAATTGCTGCTGTTAATGGGGAGCACTTGAATATGCAAGCAACAATTACAAAAGAGAACTCACTGCTCAAAGCCTTTTATACAGACAATCTCAACATTCCAAGTCTGTGGGCTTCTTCTTTCCTGAGACATAATTTTTTGGGTAATATGACCAAAATTGTTACTAATTTCCTTCAAAAAATCATCAGAGCACTTAGTTATTCCAAATTTACGTACTTTGTTGATGATTTTGTTGTTGATATATGAAGGTAAGTGTTCACCTTGATAAACTAGCTTTTAGAGCGACAAGAGACATTATCTTCCTACATCACTTTCTTTTTCTTTGTATTGAAAAGGAATCAGAGATGGATATAATACTGCTGCATGCATAGCTAGTGAAATATGCACAAAAGCAGCTGCTAAGCATGAGAAAATTAATTCACATGAAAACATTTTTAGAGTAAAATTGGAAAAAAATTTAAACAAGTTCCAGATAACGATTTAAACATCGTCATTGTTACGCACAAACTAGAACATGCAGTTTTTGAATGTATGTATGCAACTGTTTTGAAATCTTAGTATCTTCAGTAGAAACATGTTCAAGATTACTATAAGTAATTATTAATTTATTGTCAGAAAATTGCAGGGCAAAACATAATCCCCGACATTTGTCTTAGGAGAACATAAGTCACGTTTGTTTTTTTCATGTCAATAGCTTTATCTTGCAGGATACTAAAAGAAGATCAGCTGGTAAATATGCTAAGTCATAGCACAAGGGGCATCTGTGCAGTCAGGAGGAACATGCCCAGAGCTCAGCCTGAGCCTGATGTGAGTGGGACTGACAGGACTGGGTGCAGAGTCGGTGTGAAAAGGCGACACTCAGAAAAAAGTGACACAAGTCAAATACAGTGTATTACTGACCACAAAGCTGCAAAATCCGTGCTTTAACACTTGACAAATTAAAACTTCTTTTGTGTATCTATGTTGCTGAGGCAATTTATCACAGCATGATGTTGCATTGGCTATTCATAGCTCCTTTACTAGAGCAGTTGGTTACAGCTCAATAATAAAAATATTTCTATTTTATTCCTGCCTTTGTTCCTGTGAAATTTCCCATTATCTGTAATTGCTAACAGCTCCTTCTTGTTCACCTTTATGGAGTTTCTAGAGCATATATGATAACTCATTGTATTTTTCTTTCTCCTTGATACACCACTTCACTGCTGAGATGGCAGAAAGAGGTAATCGTTGGAGTGTATGGATGTAATTACTCTTACTTTCTGATTTAGCACAGTACTCTAAAATTTGTTTATTTGGTAAGATCACAGATACAAAAAGAACATAAAGGATATTTTTATGTTCGTGAAGCATGGTATTTTAGATCATGTAAGACTAGGCAATTTTTGTCATATTTATTAACTTGTGTGTACAACAGAGTGGATTAGTTTGCACTTGAAATGCCAATTTCTCTTGACTGTCTCTGTCTCTTCGCACCACCATCACAGAGTTTAGATCACTATCAAAATTCTGGGTGTTTTCCCTGCTTCTTGGTAGTTAAAATAATAATATTCTAAATCCTATGTTAGTTTTACAACCTTACGCACAGTCATCCTTTAGTTGATTACTGTTTCTTTAAGCAGAAGTATTAACACAAGAATAAGTCCCTAAACTTGATAAAAGCAAGGAACAGCAAAACTCTCTTAGCTAAATTTCAATTTCACAGGTACAAGCATTTTAGATATTAGGAATAAATGAAGAACCAGTTCTCTTCTTTTGAACTAATTCTGTTTCTAGTATAACTAAATGACATGCTCCACTGCCCACGCTTCCTACGCCAAATGGATTTTCTCTTCAGCTTTTACAGTTTGAATATCTGTGATTTCTCAAATGCACACCTATAATTTGGTATTTTTATTGCTTTCAGGATGCCATTTGGGAAGACTCTGTCCTTTTCTTTGGTCACCATGCTAACAATTATTATCTAAGGTTACAGATGAAGTAAAAGCATCTTCAGGAGGGAATTTAGTGGTGTTAAGATGAGGAAAATAACTGCTGTCAGCAACAGGCTTATGATTAGAAAGGAAGGAGTAAGCAAGTGGTTCCCTACTTTTCCTTTTTAATCGCCTGTTCACAAGGCCTTCAGTTTATTATCTTGTTTCTAATCTTTTTCAAAATGTCAGGAAGACTTATATATATGTCATAGGTTAAGGGTCCTGAACAGCAGTGAGCTTTTTTTCAGTACTTTCACAGAAAAAAGTTAACAAACCCTTGCTTTATGTCCTAGTTAAAATGGAAGACCGTGCAAAATGCAGTTTCAAGAAATTAAATCTATATGAGAAATTTAAAGAAACTGTGTAAAAAGAGAGACTCCTCAATGTTAGTTATTAAACCCCTTATCCCAATGGCCATTTTCTTTCCAAAGTGTTTACAGATTTGACTTTTTCCTGAAATATATTCTTGGTTCAATCATAATTCAAAAAAAAAATCAAATTCAAATAGCAGTAATAATCCATTTCATCTCAGTTGAGTTAGTTAGAGATGAAAGA
Source organism: Lycocorax pyrrhopterus obiensis (assembly GCA_014706295.1). Lineage (NCBI taxonomy): Eukaryota > Metazoa > Chordata > Aves > Passeriformes > Paradisaeidae > Lycocorax > Lycocorax pyrrhopterus. The sequence continues at coordinate 125,175,051 of JACSVZ010000002.1, forward strand.
AAGAAAAACTGGTCTCTTTCTCTCAATTACTGTGGGAGAAACTAAATCCAAAAGCACAAAATACGTGAATACAGTCAAGTGCTTGGATATGTTTGTAGGAATAAAGCCGTATGACACCTTTCACATATCCCAGAAATCGGAAGGGTAGTGCCATGAGGTTCAGAAATCAACAGGAGCAACTCCATCTATGTCCTTCTTACTCCAGCTGTGGACTGCAATTTGAACTAATACAGCACCTTTGGCTGGTCATCTTTATTCCCTACCCAGAATTTGATTATCCAGCCCCCACATGGCAGCACAAGCTCCTTGCGGATACACCCTGGGGGCAAAAGTCACCTTGAGTCCTTCACAAACCTCTGTTGATTGTATCTGTGCTATCATACAGCAATGGGCACAGTAATCAATTTTATTTATAATATTCAAATTTTTGCCAATTATTTTTCTTCGGTTTCATGTAGAGCAACATAGGGGAGAGTAAAGGAAGAGATGGAATGGTGGGGTGGCTTGGTAGGGGGGTTGATTGATTTTTAATGGCTTGGCAATTTGTCTTGTGGAGTAATTAGTATAGAAACATGCATACCTGACAAATTAAATCATATATCTTTGTTTTTCATTGCTCAGCAGGTGAAGCCATTGAGACAAATAGAAATTATTGCACTGCTAAAAGTATTTTTAGTTTCGATGAATCTAACCTAGTTACAGAGAAATAGCTCTGGTATATTTCAAAACAGTTCATTGTTCCATCTCTTGATCTGGGATTGTAACTCAAGTATGGCCATGTCAGTAGAAGTAAGCTGCTGCTGTTGTTGATTTGTGAGAAAAGTGCTGGGTTTTCTACTGAACCCTTCCATGCAGTGACAATGTCAATAAGTCAATATTTCAATTAGCATTGGAGACACCTGTGTGAAATGTTCCTGGCTTTGTGGGCACTCTGGCACTTCCCCAGTGTGCCAGCACCACTGTGCCAACACGTGTTTCTGCTGGATGAAGCAGACACCAGCCATGGCAGCGTCTGTGAGCCCAGGGATGGGTGACTCCTGGATGGGACTGCCAGGGGTCCATGTGGTTCCAGTGCCTGCATGCCACAAGGGCTGTGGGGTACGAAAGGTGGAGTCCCAAGCACGGCAAGGAGGCACCGTGTATTTCAAGGTGGCACAATAAATATGTAATCTCATGGCCCAACATGACCCTGTGTCTGACAGGCGTGGATACAGCTATTCCCAGGGCATCCTGTCAAACATGCTTGGCCTTCACAATATGGATTGCCTTCAAGAAAGCTTAGCTTTTTTTTGTAGCTCACTGAGAGAAAAGACCGATTTTTCAGGAGTGATTGCATACAATGAGTCCTGTTCTTGGGAATAAAAAAAGGAAGTGAAGGATGCTGACGTTTGCAGGTATGTCCGTAGGAGAAAGATGGGGAGAAACAGATTAATTTTGAAAGTAAATAAAAACTGAGCTCTTCTCAAGATACAAGTGGTTCTGTAGTTCAGTTTTGTTATTTGTTATTTTGTTGGGTTTTTTTTCAATACTGGCACATAAATTGATACCGAGATTAATGACTGAAAGAACTTTTTTCCACAACTCAGTCTTTGGGCTATGCTACCCACTAGTTAGCAGTGCTATGTCTTCCCCATTGCCTGTTTGACAGGAGTGCGGATCTTTAACTTCCTACGTCTGTTGACAGTACAGGGATTTAACACTGAAAGTTTCTTGTGTGGTTTTTTATTTTATGAAGCAGTGTAATTTATTGAGTAAGCAAACATAATACACCTAGTAAACAGTAGAATAACATATTTTATTATTTTTATAAAAAATACAGTATATTTAACTAATATTAAACTTTAAAAATTGGTGCTGGCATGTATTTTCTAAGCCACGTAGATGAAAATTGCATCTGACCTTTGAACAGATTCCTTTCACTGCTATGATGTCAATGGCTGAACTACAGAAGTGACTATATGAGCAAAAGACCTGTGATTCACTTCTCTCCCAATATCATCCTAAATCAGAATAGAGGTTCATACTTTTAGTAGACCAGCAAAAGCAAACACTGGTAAAATCTCCCACACTATTCTGCAGAGACTGCATTCTGTAAAACTGCAGAATTTTGCCAAATGCAGATATAAAATTTAAAATATTAATGTTTAAGCTGTATCGGTACATTAAGCATATTTACACCTCTAACGTAGTAGCTTTTCCAGTGTCTTCTGGTTTTTATACTCTGATTCCTTTTTTACTATTTCTCTCATTTTAAAAACAATTTAAAAAAATAATTCTTAGTGATAGCTAGAACCTTTCCTCGATTAGAAAAACCTGGAATCTGCGAAGTGAGAGGCTTTCCATATGCAAATGCTCTAGCAGTTAGCTCACTTAATAATGCATGAAAAGTACATTCAGGTATTTGCAAATGCAAGATTGCATGCACACATCATAAAACTTTGTTATACTACTCTGTGAAAATCAAGACCTCAGTTTCATCCTCAGAGTCCTAGGGGAGGCCTGTGCCAGGCTAGATAATTTCTGCATCCGCGCTGCTGTGATACACTGTCACACATGCCAGAAATTTTTTCACAGGCAGCCCACAGACTCTCATGTGAGCTGCCTGAGAAGCACACAGAGGTATGGAGAAAGGCAGAAGTAAAGCAAGATGTACCCAGTTTATGAGCATTATGAGACCTGAGTGGAATATTTATATTCTTAATGGGATGCACTTAATTCACTTGCCCTCCTGTTCCCCATCTACTCTACAACAGGGTGTATCCCTGTCTGACAGCTGAAGTCTGTGTCAGTGACAGGACTAATCCCTGCCACGCCTGCCCTCACTCATTGTTCTGACATGGCAGAAGTACCATTTCACTTTTGGTTGGCATCTTTGCAGACAAAAATGGGCTGTGTGCCATCCATCATGACTGTCCTTGCGGGCACGTGTCACCAGGGGTAGCACATCCTGAAAAACCTGCTGAACCCAAAACTCAGCCACTGTTATCTGCAAATGGGTTTTGTCTTCCTTTGGGGATAGACCTTCGCACTCAGCTGCAGCACTCACCTCCCCAAACTGCACATGTATCAGAGAAACAAAACACACAGGTTTTAATTTAGAAAGTACAGACAGATTTTCATTATTCTGTCGGCATGTTTATTTTGCACAACTTGGAATGAGGGATTTATAGACTTTCAATATCTGAGCAGGATTTGAGGACCTGTGATCTCTTAAATGGTGTAGGTTTGGGCACTGTTATAATTTAGGAGAGGTGTCAAATATTGAACTAATTTTTTGAATGTAAGTAAAGCAAATATGGATATTTCTCTGTTACTTACTGCAAATAGAACAGTTAGAACAGACTCTATTTCCAGACCAAGTTAAATGAAAAACTGTAAGAAAACATGAATAGGCTCCAAACTGTATTGCATCCCTCACTCATCAGAACTTGGGGATACCTTGAAGTGAGCACCAGGTTTCTGGTGGGTAACTGATACTGAATCTTGGCCCAACCCACTTATATGAGCTAAAGCTAAGAAGCATTTCCATGTTCTGGTTCATGATTTTGGTTTTTTCTAATAAGCTCAGTCTTTAGAACTCTTTAAAGTGTGGGGGGAAATAAAAGGCTTTTGAGGGATGAAACCAAAATAAGGAGCATAATTTGTACCCAAAAAAAAGGTTAATTGTCATTAAAGGGTTAATTTTCCATTGGTCCTGGAGCCTTTATGATGGTGACTCAGTACTCAAGTGGAAGGCACAAAATGAAGTAATGAATGAAGAAATGTACTACGATTTATTGTTTCCCAATGTTATTTCACGTCTTTGTGGATCACTGTAGGAAAGGAGATGGAGCTGAGGATGGGAGGCAGCTGTTGCCAGGACAGCAGTGCAGTCCTGCACAGAGCAGACTGACTGGGCAGTACAGATAACACCATGCCATGGGCTCAAGCACAGCCATGCCCTGTATAGCACATTTTCCACAGATACAGGTGCAAACATCACACAATCAGATGGAATTTCCCATTGTCACTTTGGGAGCATGTCCATTACAGGCCACAGCATCCTAAATCCCTGGGAGGCTTTGTTGCTGGATGCATATTTTCCTTTCCCTTAAAATAAAGCAGCTTGGGTTGACAGTGATCACATGAATGAGCAAGAGGCAAATATAAAAGGTGAAAACCTTCTTCCTTATTACTGGAGTTTACTGAGACTCCAACTCAGTAAGTTAAAAACAACAACAAAAAAAAGACTTAAGAGTTCAGATTATTATAGAGTGTGTGATTGAATAGTGAAAAGTAACAATACTGATCTAAATCTGATTTTATCACGGACCTTTGGGGGAAGGTTACACTAACACTGAGAGCTTAAGCTCTCATCCAAAGCTGTCTCCTTTCTTATGTGAGCACTGCTTTTCCATTCTGACCTAATTGCTTGGAAAATAGGTAAAAATATTTTTAAGTATGGAATTCTAAATTCTTTTAAGATTCATAAGTAGTGTCAGGCAACATGGAAAAGGATTGAGATTACAGCAGAGCACAGGTTAGCACAGCTGGCTGTAGGCTGCTGGGTCAATGTATAGCAGACCAGCATAAATATTTTTAAAGGTTTAGTTGTATCTCTGGCTCTGCTTGCAGCAAAAAAAATAAAAGTCATGATATTAACAGCAGTGTCTGATAAGGAGTTGAACATGAGGAAGTGAAAGATTAGTAGACAGTCTGCTGAAGTGTTGTGTTGAATCACATTCATTTTTATTCAGAGGGATCATTCAGCCCATTGTTTTCCTCTGGCCATTTTGTCTGTTGCAATGTAAAATTTAGGGATCTTATTTATTCTTAAAATGAATTAAAATAGCAATGCTAAGGCTTTAAAAATCTGCCTGCATCTTTCATCTCTCCTTATACTCCCTTCCTCATGTTAAATGACAAGCATGAGATTAGTGGTTTATGCAGTGTGTCCAGAAGATTAATGTTTCCAGGTGAGCTTAGAGAGCTGTTTCATTTGAACAGCCACCAGAATTTCTTATTGCATAGAGTAGGAAAAAAAAAAAAAAAAGAAACAAATAATCTAACCATCTAAAAGCTGCAGGTACTGAGATTTAAGATAAGTCCTTGGCACTCTCCTTTAGCAATAATGCTAGATAAGAATTTCAGATATGATATTTCTGAGACTAAGAAGTGTTTTGTTTTCTATATAAAAGCAATTGGCTCCAGTGTCCACTTCAACACAATAATTTAATTCTAGATTCAGGAATTCAATATTCCTTAGTGTTCCTTTGCAACCTTCTATTTTCAGAAACTGTGTGATAAAGGTAATATGCAAACCTTAACACAAAATTTTCCAGGTGAGAATACATGCTTCTATTGCAAATGTTTTCACACACAAGTATACAAACATAAATATATAAAGGAAAAGGAAAATGCCGGAACTTTGGGTAGGGGTTTGCAACGTGGGTGAAAATTTAATTGGGGCTGAGGGTTGTGCCTGTTTTAACTTCATTAAGAAGTTGCAGAAGAAACACTATGGCTTCCAATGAGACCCAATGCAAAAATAAGGGGTCTGAACTCCTTACAGGAATCTGATATAAGTCCAAAAAGCCTTCAAGGAAATGAATGTCCAGCTGGTGTTCACTGTCTTGTCTAGCTTTATATATTTCTTATCCCAGCTGCAGAAGAGATTAGTTTCCAAAGCCTTTTTACAAATATTTGTGATGTGTGTTTATGTGCAGCTTGCTCAAAATAATCACATTCTGAAGAAATAAACTGGGAATCTCATGGTCCCACAGATTTCTGGGGAGAAGAATTAACTCAGAGTGAAGGAGTTCTTGGTTCCTATGATTTCTGAGCCAAATTATGTATTTGCTTTGTGGGTAATAGAAATAGACAGTTTTATGGCAAAGCTGGCTTAGACAGAAAATGTTCCAGAGAAGCATAGAAGAACATGAATCCTGTTAACATAAGAGGTGGTGAATGTTCAATGAGAGCTGCCCTAGTGCTGTGTATTAATATGCACGGTAATTACACCTTTTCTTCTTTAAAATTAAACTGAAATATATCATGTAGTCCTTTTGGTAATACTTTTGATATTGAGACTAGATTTAATGAGTTTCAAAATAATTATTTTATTTCATAATGGGATTTTTAGTAACCTATTACAATTTTTCCTGTCATTGGTTCTTTATATATGCAAATTTATGTCATTGATAATACAAAGTACCTTAAACCATTTGTGAGAGAACCTCTGAAGCAGCATGTAAAGTATATTTGCATGCAAACCCAAATGTAGGACTACAAAATTAAACAGCAGAAGTCCAATAAATTGCATGGAGAAGGATGATCTTTTATGTTTTGAGAAAGGGTTTCTGACATGACTTCTATGATTTTTTGTTATTACTGATGAGTGAAATAAGTAGTGATTGAAAAAGGGTTTGAGGGGATGAAGAGTAGAGGGATTATAAGGCCAAAAAAGCTCATTTTTTGTTGAGAAACATATTTTTTCATTAAAAACTGCACCAATATGATATATCAGCTAGAAAGGAGTAATAGGACATTTATGTAGTCAGCAGGGCTATTTGAAATTGTAGTGATTTCTGGTTCCAGCTACTAACAGATACTAACAAAATCAGTATGGGAGGAAAGATAAAACATCATGCTTTAGGACTTAAAGTAATCTTAAACTGCTAAGCATTTTAGGAGGAGAATCATGCTGAGATGATAAGAGAATGGAGGGAAAATAATCTTATTCCTACCTAGTTTGAGGTTCTTGTGTCTCCTTCCAAAGCATTTGGGGCAGCTGAAGGCAGAAAATTACAGTATATCAACTATCAATCTGACAAGATATTGCATTTTCTCTATTCCTATCAAATCTTCTGTTTTCCTTGCAGGAATGCCACAGAGATACAAATAAAACAACAGTGCATATCATTAATTTTGAAGCTTTTCAGTATTGCGATTTTTAAATGCCTTGCTTTTGCAATAGACTTCTATGTTGTTGCATTTTGGTTGCCAAATTGAATCCACTGGGCAACTTCAAAAGCTGCCAATGAGAGAGTTAGAACACGGTTAAAACCTAAGCATTGCTGTTATGGTGATATTGGATTTGGCATAGTTTTTTTTTTTTGCATATCACCTCCGCAATAAAATTTCATTCTATTTGCCAAATTTCAATGGAATTATCTCCACTTCTGATGTTGTTTCATTCAACACAGCCATGGCATTTAAAAAAAATGGTAGGCTTTAGGTTAGTGAGTTAGTGAGACCATTTTTCTTTATATCACTACTATATTATTTTATAATACTAAAACTATAATAACATTAAGGTAAGATTTATAGTTTTTTCATGGTAATGTATGAGCTAATTCTGTAGCTGCCCATCATATGATTTACAATGTTTCTGTTACAAAGACAAAACTCTTCAGGACTTTATTACGTGATATATTGTGTATAAAGAAATTTTTTTTCTCAGTAATGGTGGTGAAGCACTATACAGGTTGCCCAGAGAGGCTATGGATATCCCACTCCTAGAAATGTTCAAGGCTAGCTTGGACAAGATTTTGAGCAACCCAATCTAGTGAAAGATGTCCTTTCCCATGGCAGGAGAGTTGGACTACTTGATGTTTAAAGCTCCCTTCCAACACACATTATTCTATGATTCCATGAGTCTATAAATATGGGGCACAAGTTTTCATAAAGCTGACACTGAAAAAATTACTGTATCTCAAAGGAAAAGCTAGAAGACATGCTATGCAATTCCAAAGTGAACTTGGAGCTTGAAAAGATCCTGCTCTATAGATCTCCAAATCCACAAAACCTAGAACATGAGAATCATGAGCAGAAAGAGGGTGTATGGAAAGGAGAACTAAACAGCTGGAATTAGTTCAGTGTAGCTGTTTTGGAGCAATGGGTTTTTTCAAGTGATGTAAGACCAACATGAAAGCTTAGATCATCTGAGAAGCCAAGAACAGTGAGGATTAGAGGAAAGATTTCAGGTCAAAGAATGAGGGTAAAACCAGATGTTTTGGAGAGAAATATTACTGGAAATTGGTGGAAGTGCATTTGGGGCTGCAGAGGTCTATTTCTGTCTCCCCCATCAGCTTCCTTGGTCAGTGAACATCACTGTTCAAGACTCGGTGGAATCCACAGCACGATTCCTCTCTGATCTGTTGTGAGCCTGGATAAAAGCCTCTAGCCTGTGGGAATACCCTCAAGTTCAGACCTTACCTTGAAGGTTTTGACAGCAAAGTTAAATGTACCTACCCCTCAGTAATGACTGTAATGCCAATCCCAGCCAGCCTTTCAGAGAGACACACTGCCCTCACACCAAACAGCACCTTGAAGGTGTCCATCAACATTTTCTGCCCCAAACCATCACCTACTGCCTCTGCTCCCTGCCCCTGGGGTTGCTGGAACCTTGTGCCCAAACCAGGAAAGGGCCCAGGCGGCAACATTCAGAATGACATGTGCATTGCAAAGCATTTCTGTGAAAGCCACTCTGCTTGTGAGGCACAGAGAGCCTCAGCTACATTCACTTTGCAAGACTATGAGAAAATGTACTTCACATGTAAGCAAATTTTGTTTTAATGTTCAAGATATATGATTCACAAGTGCAGACAATGTTGGTAATTTTTTGCAAAATGTTGTTATTGTGATGGCTATTTTAGGAAAAAATTAATTTTTCTTCATGTTTGGGTTAATAAACTTGACCATCTGCAGGAGAAATAGTGAGAAAGACAAAAGGATTGGGGCAATGGGGATTTTGAACTCTTTTGTACACTACAGATTTCAATTGTCATGAAAAACTATTGCTGGGAGCATGAAGTTAACATTAGTAAGAGAGTGAGATGAAGGGCCATGGGGCAGAGAAAGTAGCCAAGTATTAGAAGAGAGAGACAAAAAATGTAGTCTGAGGACAAGTTGAAAATTACTGAGGTTCAGGGCATGTTCCCTAGAATAAATCATATTGAAATCTCAAAGAAGTAGATGAGGGACTTTCATACTCTACCCCCACTACACTGTTTAATGTTTCTGCTTGGGGCTAATTGCAATGCTGAGAAACTCAGACATCTAGTCAACATGAAGCTTTGTCTGAGTTTCATGGTAATAACTATCCTTTGTTATCAGAGAAAAGCAGCAGAGAGTTTGTTGGCTGCTGCCTTGTAACGATTGTGCTTGATCTGAAAGAAGACAGATGCTCTATTTTTATTTGTAAACAGCATCTTTACTGTGATCAAGAGAAAGCAAAAGTAATCCTTGCACTCCTCACTGTCTGGAAAAAGAAGCTGTAAATCAAGGACCAATTCTGTTTTCCATTAACAACATCAGTGAAAAGGTAGAAGTGCAAGCAGGGATTGCAATCATAGGAGAGTCCTTGCTTGAACTCTTTTTGTTGGTTTGTTTTCTTGCTGGCTAAGCGTCCATTAAAACTGTTTGTTTTGGTTTTTTTTTTCCTGAAGATAGCAGAAAGTTCCTGATGTATTTTTCCATTGCTTTCTTTTACCCTCATGGCAACATTAATCTTCTCTACGTGCAGAGTTTTCTAGTCCATGTGTTAAGCAGCCACCTGGTACGTAGAAATCTTGTTCTCTGGGTGAGAAACAGAAGCTGCAAGCCTGATTAAATTAAAAGGATCTTCTTACAGGAAGACTATCCTTGCCTGCATCTATACTTTGGCTATGGTAGGGTGAAGTACACGTGACAGCCAGCTTCGTGTCTTCCATGGCACAAACCAGGCTGAGGTTCCTACAGTTAACACCCAGACTCCCACAGCTCTTACAGAGCTGCTCTGCAGAGAAGTGGCTATGGCCACACAGTCCCTTTGAAGCTGAATCTGATTCTCTTGCAAGTGTAGAACTTCCTGAAGAGGAATGCACAAGCCCAGTGCTGAGGAGGAGGAGTGGGCAGGATTGCCAGCAACAGGGCTGCTCTCGTTCCCTTAGGAATCCCTTCACAAGGCATGCCATATATATTCGGTGGTGTCCCTTCCCCTGCAGCCCAGCACCCCAGGGTGGCTCTTGCCACATCACAGTAGTTTGTCTGCAGACATTTAAGCACCAGAAGAGAGGCAGTTTGTAGGGTCTTTGCCACAGATTCTTCAATCACAGTGGAGTCCGTGGACAGTCAGTCAGAGGGCATAAATAAGCATTCTCCCCTTCCCCAGGCAGAAGTGATTCCTCTCCCTAGGCATGGACATGGATCACTGCTGATGGCACAACCGATAGGGCCGGGGAGTTTGGCCCAGACTGTGTTGTTAGCTGGGGTGGGAGGTGCAAGGATGGCAATAAACAGAAAAAAAACAAGGCAGACCAATGCTCCACCTCAGCTGTGAAGTCCATTGGCATCCATTCTGCAGCTGAGAGACTGCTGTCTCCAGGACTCTGAAGGAATGGTTTGTGATGAGCCTACAGACAGGACAGGATTTCCCCTTTTAGCTGCCGCCTGTCCTCACACCAACCCAATTCTCTGGGGAACAGAAAAAAAATTTCTTGCAAGACAATGCCTGACACTTTTGCTACTGAATGATTTTAAGAATGATAGCTTATATAATCCTATAGCCTCATTTCATTTTAGCAGTATTTAATGAAAGAAGAAATGGTTGAACAAAGCAATTTCATATACTATTCAACATGCAGCTCTTTCTGTATGAAGCATTAACAATATCTGTCATCTTTGTACAAAAAAAGACTTCCAATTACTTCAATGCTAAGAGAAAATCCAACTGCAGCTGAGAGCCCCACGAGAAAATTATTTTTAATACCATTATGGAAAAGGAAAAGGTGTGACCCAGACCTCCATTTAATATTTTACTAGCCTTGAGAATTAATTTGAGTTTGTGTTCAATTTTCTGGAAAGTTTTGTCTTTACAGCTGTGCAATTTGGGCACATAATGGAAGAGAACAGAGAGCTGTCCTTTCCTCTCTGCTTTCTTCACATGCTAGAGATGTGGGAAAGGGAGGAAATGACAGGTAATCAATGGAACATATAAAGAAAAAAGTACGTTTATGATGTAAAAAAATGTCATATGACTCCATTAAAATTTCTTTAGCAGGCAGCAGGGAAATCTACGAGACTAGTAGATGGACTAGTAGATGGAAGAGTATAAAAGAAAGATAGATTAGCCTTAGCTTTGCTGGTGTACAGTTATGCTATAAATCATATGGCTACAGGCTTTCTCTGAATTGCATCTACCTCTTGGTCTTTCTCTTCTATCCCATATACTTTGTGTCATCTGAAAGAGGAGAAAATGCATCCTGATCTCTCTCTATCGATACCTCCCTCTGTATATAGATTGTACATTCACTGTGTGAATTTCTTCCTATATCCTAATTTAAATTACCATCTCTTCCATTAAGAGTTGGTCTAAAGCGTAGCTGGTCTGGAAATACACAATGGTACACTTTTTTTATCCAAAATTTAAGTCAAATAAGTGTAGAATTTTTCAAGTAATGTCTCAGTTTCTGTAACCATTCACAAGAATGTGTGGAAGAACACCTGATGAAACATGTCTTAGAAAATCAGCTTTTAAGCTATAGAGGTACTTGGGAGTTTTCTTAGCTCCAGGTTTTGGTTTCCAGTCTTTCTGACATTCAGCCCACACTCAGAGGTCACATCCTTAATATTAAGTAATAGGTACTTATCATAGGTACATAGATATGCTCTCTTTCACTGGGCGAAATGCCTGCAGTGGTCTCTAGGTCATGTCCATTCTCTTAACTACATCTAGAAATTGCATCGGACACTACTGGTAAACTGTGGCTAAAAGTCTTGCAAAGAAACAGTTTAACAATTTAATACAACAGATTAATGACTACTAATGCCTTGAAAAGGCTCCCTTTACTTCATAGGTCAGATGTAGCCTGAGACACAGGCTCTGAACTGGCAGCAGAAAGCCTCAAAATCCCAGTTTTCATGAGTTGAGTTAGTGCCTGTTGAAGGTTCTTGTTATGGCATTTGTTTTTGTGAACCAAAATGATTTTGGTTTTGTTTTTTCTCTTTTAAATAACACTTTTCAAAGAATATGAAGGGCAGGTATACTAAGAAATACTGAAATACTTCTGGGGTAGGAATGCTCTTTGGGTATCATTGCTTGCACTTACAAAGCCTGTTTAAAGTCAGCTGTTGTTTTCAGGACCAGCTTCTCAGGTTGCTTTGCCAGGGAATCTGTGAGCAAAGCACCAGGACTAGCTGATACTGCCTCTTCAAAAATGGGATGTTCCCATCTGGAGGAGGTAGCCAGTCAATGGTAGGAAACAGTGATAGGAGAAATGTAGATCATGCTGTGTTGAGTTGTTTTTTCAGACAATTTTATGTGGTCACTGAGTACAATGAGTGTCCTCTATAATGGTATTCATGCTCTTTTTAAAATTAGTTTTAATACTTGTCATTAATCACTAGGCATTTTCAGTAAAATTGCAAATAAAAATACCATGCTCAAAATTAGATATATTCTGCTGATGACACACAACCTTGAATAAAATCTAAATCTCATCCTTTAACTAAGGTCTGCTAAGATAATAGGAAAATATAGAACTAAAAATTGATTTCTTTTGATAAAGAAAGTAATTTCATTTGGTTCTGAAAGCACATAAGACCAGGATGCTGCATTACAATGTGTTGTTTTCTGCATATTCACTTTTACATTCATAATGTTTCCTTAGTATTTTGAATGTCAGTGATGAATTTATCTTGATGTTGACATCTAAGTGAACATTTCTAGTATATGAGCAGAGAAAATAATGTGAGTCCCTGAGCTGCTTCATTCCCACATACAATTATACAATCATAGAATCGTAGAATGGTTTGGGTTGAAATGGACCTTAAAAATCATCTAGTTCAAATCTCCCTGCCATGGGCAGGGACACCTTGCACCAGACCAGATTGCTCAGAGCCCCATCCTACTTGGCCTTGAACACTTGCAGAGATGGGGCATCCACAACTCCTCTGGGCAATCTGTTCCAGTGCCTCACCACCCTCACAGTAAAGAATTTCTTCCTAATACCTAATCTAAACCTACTCTCAGTTTGAAGCCATTATACCTTATCCCATCATTACAGGCCCTTGTAGAAAGTCCCTCTTCAGTTTTCTTGTAGGCTCCCTGCAGGTATTACAAGGCTGCTACAAGATCTCTCTGAAGCCTTCTCTTCTCCAAGCTGAACAACCCCAATTCTCTCAGCCTGTCTTCATAGGGGAGGCGCTCCAGCCCTCTGATCATCTTGGTGGCCCTCCCCTAGACTTGCTTTAACAGACCCACATCCTTCTTGTATTGGGAAACAAGAGCTGGACACAGTACTACAACTGAGAGCAGAGCAGAGGGGCAGAATCCCCTCCCTCGCCCTGCTGGCCACGCTGCTTTCAATGAAGCCCAGGTTACGGTTGGCTTTCGGGGCTGCAAGCGCACATTATCAGGTCACATCAAGCTTCTCATCTTCACCTCCAAATCCTGTTCTTAATCTATTCTCCACCTAGCCTGTGTTAGTGCTTGGGATTGCCCAGACCCGGGCGCAGGACCTTGCACTTCACCTTGTTGAACTTCATAACGTTCACACTGGTCCACTTCTCGTGCCTTTTAATGTCTCTCTAGATGGCATCCCTTGCCTCCAGTGTCCACATAGCTTGGTGTCATTGGCAAACCTGCTGAGGGTGCACTCAATGCCACTGTCTGTGTTGCCAAGAAAGATGTTATACTGCACCAGTCCCAATACCAATCCCCGAGGAATGACTCTTGGCAGTGGTCTCCACCAGAAAATCTACCCATTTAATACAACTTTTTGAGTGTGACCTAGAGCCATTTCTTTATCCACCAGGTGCCCAATTCATCAAATCCATGCCTCTCCAGAAGCAACGTGAATGTCTGTGTCCCTTGTGATGTTGTCTGATACATATTCATGTACAAGTGCGGTAGCTAATTTAACAGCATAAGGATTGATACGTCTCTGCATTCCTTGGCATGGAATCATTAGCACAGGTAAATCTCTGTGCTGCAGGCAGCAAATTTATCTGACATAGAGTTTATGATCTAGTAGATGTAAATGTCTGCTGTGAAACCAATGATGGATGAAGGAAGAGAACAACTTATCTCACAAGATTTCCAGTTGGGATAGAAATAATCTATCTCAAGAAATGTTGACAAGTTCACTTCTAATCTTAGTTAGAAAATTGAGGCTGGAAGAGATAGTGCTGAAAAAATAATAGGGTGAAAATCTGTTCTAACTTTTCAAAGCATTTCCTACATCCTTCTTAACTTGCTACAAAGTGCTTAGGGAGTTGCAGAGCTATTCAATCACTTTCATATTAACAGAAAAGCCCCATGTGCACAGCTTTTCTATGAACTATTTCCTGTGCTAAAGAGAATTTTTGACTATTACTAGTGTAAAGTAGTTCACTGTTTAGAGATTTATTTAAGTGTCAGGGAATCTTAACTGATTCTGAACAGCTTTGCCACTGTGCCTCTTACAGTGTCACCTTTCTGACATTTTTGACTGAAATAAAGAGAACACATAACAAACAGCCCTTAGCCTTCTACACTACTCACCTTTTTTAAAAGTGGGTTTTGTAGAGCTGCAAATGCAGGTCTATAAGAATAGTCATCATAGTATTGAATTGATCTGTCCCAGGAGGATATGGAAAAGTTTTTAAAACCTGTTACTAAGGGTTTAAGGAGAAGAAGGTCTAAGACATAGCTCTGAAACCGTAGCAGATGAGAGATGAAAAATATGTGAAGATTATGGTATTGTTAAGATGATACCACAGCCTCAGGTATTTCCCAAGAGCAGATTATAATTCTATTTTTTTTTTCCATAAAATCTGTCCTACTTGTAGTAGGAGATGGTGAAAGTCAATACAGTCAATAACCTTAAACTGACATATAAAAATAGTGTGAAAAGGTCTAATTATCACAAATGTCACTGGATAAAAATTTTGTTTCAATTCTGTTATTTCCAGGAGCCAATGGAAATGCAACAGAGCTATCAAAATTCCTCAGTGGCTTTCATAAATTTTTGGTGTTTACTTTGTTGATTCAACATTGTAGAATTTATATATCTTGAAATAAGGGCATCATAGCTGAATTTATAACAAAAATGGAAGACAAAACTAAAAATATTAAATAAAGCACTTGCTTAAAATTAAGGGAAGAAAAGCATTTCAAGAAGGCATGAAAACTGTCTCCAATGTTCATCCAGTTTCAGAGAGTTAGGTGAAACAAGAAAATTAATATTTTATGAAAAATTATTATTTAATATTAATACAACTCCTACAAAAGAAACTGCAGTCAGATTTAATCCCAAAATGCTTTCTATAAAGAAAATGTTACTTAAGTGTTTTATATTATATAGTTCTACATAAAAGCTTTTTATTTGAGGTCCTTGTATAATTTTAAATAAATGTTGACTGAGCTTAAAATATCAAAAATAAGAGTAAAATTCTTTTAAATTCTTTTAAATATTTGAAGTATGACATTTGCATTGGAGAAATATTTTCTGTCAAAAAAAAATCTAAGGTACATACATTTTCAATGTTTCTGATTGTTAAAAAAGGTCAGATTGGGAGTTTTCTTATTCATTTTCTGTGAAATTAAAGTATCCGGTCAATAAGTCTCAGGCTTTTACTGCATCTTTTGAGGTCAAGCATAATAAATAAAAATGTTTAAGCTTTTAACATCATTGCACTGGACAGTGTTTATTCCTACTCCTGTGCCTTGTCTTTCTACTTCTCCCTCCACTACACTCAATTTCAGGTTAAACATAGACTTTACAAAGAACATGTGTTTTCTTGAAAGTCTTGACCACCATGTGATTCCACATTTAATGGCATATGATGCTCTGTCACAACAATTTTACACTGAAACGATTCTGATGATTTTGTTGATTGTTACTCTTTTTTTATATTATTGAAGCTGAGAAGAGATTTAGCTGCAGCATCCCTAAAATTGCATGAAATTTGTTTCCTAAACAGAAGTTTCACGTTATCCATGTGATTTGTTGTAATGTCAACTTTGCAACATTCAATCAAGAGTGGAGGAGCTTTTTAATATAGATTTGTGTTTATACAGACAGCTTCCTAAGCTCCAGAATATATTCTCCACAGAAGGGTCTGTGCTTCTTTCTCCATGTGTAACCGTTCTAGCAATCATAACAAGACATCTGTCTCCTGGTATGTCTTTGAGTATGATTCAAAGGAAGAGACAAATTTGAGAACAAGATTAATGTCTATGGAAGCTATATCTGTATATCTATTTCAGGCTTATATCTATATAAGCTTGACTTTCTTTTATATTTCAAGCATAAATTTGCCGGTAGACTATAAGCGAACTTCCAAAGTGTTCACAAGATTTCTGATCTTGTTGAGAATAATAAGTATCTGCCTAAGAGAAAACATTTGCAAAACCAGGTTTTCTCATTCTCCAAGGAGAGATGTATTTGGAGTAGGAAATGGTTACTCTCTTATTTGTTTTTGAAGAGCTACTTTCTGAGTGCATGATAAAGTAGTAGTTAAAGATCACTGTGCATTTCTTTAGATCCTAAAGCGGAATTCTTCAGAACAATTGCAGTCCTCCTCAGCAGAATCTGACTTGAGATCATAGTTTATTTCACCATCCAAATCTTCTTCTGTAATAGAAATACCTTATACACCAAGTAGAAACCTGTGTGTTTAAAAAATGTAATTTCTCTCTGTTAACAATAATTAATATTTTGCCTAAAATCCTCATGCATTAAAGTAAAAATTTTTTCCTGAAAGTTCTATGGCATCAATTCAGAAGAGGTAAAAACTAGACAGGTGTTTTAGGTATGCTGTCCATTTTCACTGCCTATTACTCATTTTCAGTGATTTGAAGGTGCCTTTGCAAACTTCCAGATGTTTGAATTACTGATATCAATTGTTTCCTTTCAGATATCAACATGGCAGGAGAACCAAAACCATACAGACCAAAACCTGGCAACAAGCGGCCACTTTCAGCACTTTACAGGTAAGTGAGATTTCACTTTAACTTATCCCAAAACAATTTTTATCAGAAAAATAATGGTAACCTAAAATGTATCTACCAGTGGCACTATGCAATGTTTACCAAAATTATAATGAAATCTAAGTATTTAGTAATGCTTCCACTACTAGTACTAATATCAATATTTTTTTTCCTTAATTGAGTGGTATTTCAGCTTTTAGTCCTTATGATTCAGTGCTTGGCTATAGCCTCATTTTTTGTGACTTTTTTGTTTGCAATGAACAGTGAAATAACTAATAATTTCAGAGAAAGAGACTTGGTTTCTCGTGGATTTTCCTGTCAAGGGTGAAAACGAAGTTCTGACAAAAGGGGACTTCTTCCTCGGCTATTCAGGAGAGCATTGATAGTGTCTTTCTCCTATTCCCGGTTGCCTTTTGTCTTAGAGCTTGTACAAACTTGAAGAAACATCCATTTTTTTTTCAAATCAGTTATGTTTAGTGAAGCATTACAGATTGTTAGGGCTACCATGCCCACATGTATTTCTGCTCAATAAACCTCACTTCTCATAAAAGTATTACAGAATTTATGCTCCAGATCCATGGTAGCTATTAGGGCTGATTTCTACTGTAGCTGAAATGCAGATAGACTGCATTTGGGCTCTGAGAGCAACATCTCAGTAGTGAAATCAGACACACTTGAGCAGTGCTTTTTCATGCCCTGTCTGGTCTGAAAGCTTCAGATGGAAATTCAAGGGTGGGATCTCCAAATAGGACAACCAGGAGCATTTTAGGTCTGAGCCTCCATGCTACATAGAAGAAATTTGAAGTTTTATCATATAGCTGCCCTTAGCTGAAGTGATAGAAATATTATTTTGGAGAAGAGAATCCCTGTTTCATCAATACTCTTAACTGCAAGCTGCTAAACTCTGTAGGTGTTCCTGGTAACCTTGGTCCACTCTGTCTCTGTGCCAGTATTTCAAAAGATTTTGAAAGATATTCTGTGATTTCTGGCATTTGTAATTCCACTTCTGAGCTTTTGAAGGCTTTCTCATAAATACTTGTTCTACAGAAAAGATAGGGATAAGAGAGAGATCTGCGGAAAGTTCTAGGCATTTTAAAGAGGAAAAATAACTTAGATTTTGTCCTTTCATGGATGCAGTGCAAACTATTTCACTAGAAAATCATGAGGCTTTTATGAGCAAGTAACAGAATCCTTCAATTTCCCCCTTCATCTTCATTGTCCCTCTCTGTTCTGACCTTGTAAGACCCCACCTGGAGTACTGTGTCCTGCTCTGGAGTACTAAGGACAAGAAAGTACTTGCAGGGGGCTTATAAAATAGAAAGAGAACGCCATTTTTCGTGGGCTGATAGTGTTAGGATAAAGGGGAACAATTTTCAACTAAAAGAGGAGGGATTTAGATTAGATGTTAGGAAGAAATTCTACACTCAGAGGGTAGTGAGGCACTGGAACAGGTTGCCCAGGGTGGTCGTGGGTGTCCCATTGTAAATATTCAAGGCCAGGTTGGATGGGGTCCTGAGTAATCTTATCTAGTGGATGGCATCCCTGCCCATGGCGGGGTAGTTGCAAATAGATGATCTTTAAGGTTCCTTCCAAGCCACTCTATCCTGCTATGGGATGGTCCCTTCCAACCCAAACCATTCTATGATTGTACCATAACGAGGAACTTTTATTGTCTCAGTATCGCTTAAACCTTATATGTGAGAAGATCAATGACTAATAAAGTTTTGGAAACACTGAGAACATTTACTTATTTCCGAACACTGTACTGCATCTGACTGGGATGGAGTTAACTTTCTTCATAGGATCCTGTATGTGTTTTGGGTTTGTTACTAAAACACACCAATGTTTTGGCTGTTGCTGAACAGTGTTTGCAAGCCTCATGGTTTTCTCCTTTTCCTGTTCTGCCTTTGCAATTAATAGACTTGGGGTGGACAAGAAGTTGTGAAGAAATATATCTGAGACAGCTGACTCAACCTGGCCAAAGAGATGTTCTCTGATACAGTCAGAAATAAAAATTGGGAAGGTTTTTCTTCCAAAGCAGAGGTTGCTTGGAGATTGCCTGGACTGTTTATCGGAGGTGAAAAGTAATTGCCTTTGCATCACTTGCATTTTTTCCCTCCTTCCTTTCCTTGTTAAACTGCAATTATCTCAATCCATGAGGCTTTTTCACTTTTGGTGTCTCCTTCATCCCAATAAGGGACAACTGTAAGGGAGTGAGACAGTGACTATGTGGGTGCTTAGCTGCTGGCCAGGATCCACCCACGAGACTGAGAAAGTTAAGAGGGAAGTGGTTACATTAGATTTGGTTTGCACTAAGAGAGTCATCGGTTAAAAATTTAGTTGTTACAAAATAGTCACTGTTAAAAGGAAGGACTGTAAGCAGTAGAAATAGGATAATGGATTTCAGAAAGGACAGACTTAAATGAGCTCAGAGACCTGGTGAGTAGAAAGATTCTTGGAAAGAAATTTGAGGGACAAAAGAAGTGCAGAAAATCTTACACTGACTGTGCTTAAGGTAGAACAGAAAATTCTCCTGAAGCAGAAAAATTCGAACAAAGGGATAATATGACCGCTTCAACTTTCTTTAACATTCTAAAAATTGAAAAGGAATTGTACAAATGTGGAATCAAAACCCCATGACTGGAAGTAGAAAAGAAGAGCAGAGTCATCTTAGAGGATGTCAGAAAGGCTAAAGCACCTAACAGTATAAAAGGGAAAGAAAAGATTGGCATTAGAGTAACATTCTCTGATTTTTAGTTAGGAGGAAAAGAGAGCGGGTAGTAGGTGATACAGAAAAGGCTTTTTTTTCTTTAACAAAAGTGGTTAGCTGACCAGCTATTAAAGAAAGTCAATTTTAACCAGAGGGTATGCAATAAAAAAATTGGTTAACCAGTGTTTGACTAAGTGAATTTAATGAAAATGGTCTGCTAACGTTCACTGTAGTGTGTTCAAAGGACTAGCTGAATCTGTGTGTCAACTATTATTTAGATTGCTTCTAAAAATGTATGGAGGTCAGGAAAGGTAAAGAAACAATGGGTATGGGCAGGTGTTATGCCCATTTTTAAGCAGAAGATACTCAGTAAAACATTAGGTCAGACTAGCTTTGATTCTAAGAAATGTAACACATTATTAGAAATCAATTTATCAAGACCAAGATGTTAATAATTTGGTAAAAATATCAGGAGTGTATTATGCTGAAACAATATAATTTCCTTTTTTGACAAGACAGCAAATTGACTCTAGAAAGAGATGTGCTTTATGGTCATTGTCGTGGTTTAGCAATGACACTCCCAATTTAGTGTTCCCTGAGACTCTCGCAAACCAGACTCTGCTTGCTCATTCCTGCCCCTTTCCTTCCTCTTCCCGCTCCAGGGATGGAGTTGAGAATTGGAGGTAGAAAGGGGTGAAAATTGCAGTTTGAGACAAGAAAAATTTACTGGAAACAGCAATGAGATAAAAAAAAAGGGAACAGTCAGAACAAAAATGTTAGTAACAAAAGTTATAAGACAAAACCTATTTACACGGAAAGCCCATGACAAATACTGACCAGCTTTTCCACAGCACACCACTCTTTCTCCCAACTGGAAAAGGAATGCCTTTCTTCCCAGAAGCCAAAGTGCCTTTCCCCTACCCCTAGCAATGATGCAAAATGGTACTCAGCAATATTTGGGTTGTGGCCGGTGCTCAGCAGAGCACACAGCAGCCCACAAATCCTGGGCTCAAGCAATGCGACCCAGTGGGCTCAGTCCCCCAGTAGCTGGGACCACAGGCACACACCACCACACCTGGCCACTGTAAAAAAATTAACTCTGTCCTGGACGAAACTAGGGCAGTCATTTCAACAAGCTTTGACACTTACTATCTGAGCAATTTTCATCAGCACGTTCAGGAAAGTTGTCTAGAAGAAACTGTCTTAAGGTAGACATCCAATGGAAAAACAGTGACTGTGTACAACACAGTATTAAGGATAACAACTGTTATTTGTTCAGTCTCCTTTGTCACAGATTTTTAAGTGGTATTTTTGGTATGTGAGACATTAAAAACAATTTTAAGATAAGTAAGCAGGAGTGCTGCACAGGCTTGTATGATTTTATTTGCTTTGAAGTGCTTGAGGCTTCAAAACTGTTCAAAGAACTCTGCATCTCTGAAGAGAAGTTTATATCGCATTTATAGGTGGATATACACATAAGTCATTAATACAGAGCAACTGATGTCTATGATGTGTTATACCCTCATAATTTGCTTGTGTGTCTAAGTCATTAGATTAATTTTTTCCTGTAACGGTATAATACTCTGTAACATCTCAGTTCGGGATCTACATTCCTTTAACTTTTCTAGTTTTATGATCTGTGTGAAAATAATCTCATTTAATCTTACCTACGTGAAACTTAGCATGAGCCTAAATGTGAGGCACATAACTTTTTTTAAATGAAAGACATAAGTAAATAGTAAAAGGACTTCCATTTTTTGTTTAGGCCTTAAAAATATTTTGAGAAAATTTAGTGTTTGTTTCAGAAAGCTGTTAAACACGTTATTAATTTTAAGCATGCTCATTGAATATCTAAAAATGTACTTAGAGTAGTGTTCAGGATTCAGCTAAATTCTAAAATAACTGTAAGCTCCATCAGCATTCATCTAATCTGCATTGCTGTTCAGTATGTGAGGGGGGACCTAAATCCCAGAAGGTTCAAAATTGTTCTGAATTTTCTTTTTAGCACTGCACTTCTGCAGAAAATCACATGCTTAAAAAAATCTGCATCCTAAAATTGTTTTGCATCTTGTTATATTGGTCTAGCCTCCAGAAGAAATTAATTTTACTGGCACATCTTAGTACCTTTGAAACACAAGGTGAAGATTAAAGGTGCTGACACAAATGTGTTAAAGAACTCTTTGGGAGCAATATTTTGGTAAAATAAAAGATCACACTTTGTCTTTTTAATTTAGTGGTGTTTTGATCAGTAGTTCACTAAAGCAACTCTGTCTCACCATATGAAAGCCCATTTACTGTTTTTTTCCTCTTTGTTTATGCCTCAATATACCAAAGTACAATCAACTACAAATACTGTGATGGACTGGTATTCTGCTTCTCTGCATCATAAAAGATGTTTTTAACTATTTGTTTTTCGTTTCAGTCCACTACCATGTTATATGACATGTTAAGTACATGCCCGAAAGATTTTTCTCCATTTTGGAAGCCTTTGTTTCAGTCACTAAAACAAGATGAGGCTCTTGGATCTCCTGACTCTGGAGACTGCTGATGTGCAACCATTCCCAGTTGCTCAAGGAGTGGACCCAAGCCCCAGGGCAGGTGGAGCAGAGCCACTGTGCACATGCTGCCTGTGGCTGGCCTTCCCTCAGGACATGCAGCCTGTCCTTTTCTGTATGGCTGTCAGCATGGGGGGCTGGCTAAAAGTCTTATCTGGCACCCCTCTGGTAGTAACTAAGGCTGAGAGGGTTTGAGAAGGATGACAAGGGCACCTACTTTTGAGTCTTTTGAAAAAAACAAAAGCACTGTGCTACAGGCTGGCAGAATGGTGCCATTTTTATTGTCATGGAAATGAGCACAATTACTGCAGGCTCTGCTGCATGAGGTGGTGGTGGGGATCTGCTGGAAACCACACACAGGGCGTGGGAAGTTAATAAGAAAACTAGTTAGTTGACCAAAGTCAAATCCCCAGGACTACAGTGATATTTGTACAATGTAGGAAAGCAGGGGACTAGGACTTGGAAGAAAAACAGAAAGACGAGTTACTGGGCACTACCAGGGTCACTCTCTTTGCTCTACACAGTTTAACGTTGTAGTTGACCTATAAACTTTTCCAAGACTGTTTTATCTAAGAATAGCCCTCCCCATGTGGATTATTTTCACCTTGCCAAACTCCAAGCTTCTTTAGAGGGCCACAAACAAAACTGGCTATGCCCCAGTGTCACATCTTGAAGACTCACTGAGGAGTTACTCAATCCCCAGTCCTCCAGTATTCCTATTGCTGTCTGGGCATGAAGCTGCCTAGCCTAAGATCCATCCTGCTAAGGCACGTTCTGGAGTGAGACAATTAGGAGAATGGATTTAGTGAATAGATAGAGGGAAATAGCCTCTCACTGTGTTGGCTTGGCTGTAACCAGAACCACTCACTGGTGTTGAGTTCCCACAGCACTGCCCAGCTGTAGCTTACAGTGATCCTGCAAAGGCTTCCCTCCAGGGCAAGTTTTTTTCCAAGCTGTTCTCTGAAATTTCAGGTGTACAGTTCAGCACTCCCTGAGTGATATTAGATAGCACAGTGATTTCCCATTACCAATCCCTTCTCCACATAATGCAATTGAAATGTATATTCAACACGCTTGATTTAACATGCTACTAATTAGCTACATTAAACAGCCTTTAATTTAAAATTTCATAACTCTCATGGCCTCCGGAACAAATTATTTTATTTAAATGTCTAATATTAGTATACTGGAAAGGGATGCTCTTTTATTTACATGGTGTGATTATTTTTTATGTCAATGTTTTATTTTTCTTTGAAACAAATGTTTTATCAGTTTCATCAGTACATTTTACCTTTAAAATCTCTAACATGAAAATGATAGAATTATGTTGCACATCTTGCATTTCCTTTGGTTTTTCAGTCTTATAGAAGAGGCTGAAAGAATTGTTTGCAGACTTTCTCTACTTGCTCTCTGCTTCTTACATTTATTGAAAATATCGTTTATAGAGTTTGCTGTGGTTTGGTTTGCCTCAGAGCCATCCATTATTTTGAGTTGCTTTTCTGAGCACTCCTGAGCACCCTTCATTTCAAGAGAAAGCATGGAAAGGATAGTGATGGGCAACTTGATTTTGTCTTCTAGTCTAGGAATCTTCTTGAGATCATTCCTCCCACTTGACAGCCTTAACACAAGCTCAACAAGTTCTGTGCCAAACAAGCATTACTATTCTACTAGAATACTGCAGTATTTTGCATAATTACTGTGGTAGTGTGCCACTGATAGTGTATTATCAATATTTTCAAACCTGGCATATAATAAAAATTACTGCAGGTATAAGCATCTTTCTTAATTGAATACTGTCCTAGATTTCCAACAACTTTTTTCTTCATACTTTCTTTTTCTTAATGAACTTGTGTGTCCATCATTATTACTGACCTATAATAGACTAAAGACACAGTCCAGAAAACAGAAAACAAACCTGATCAAGTATTTTCTGATACTTTAATTTTATGTCAAATTGTGGTTACAACTCCTACTTTATTCGATACAGTGAATGAATAAAATAATTTAGGCTTATGGAACATAATCTTTCTATGACTATGTCATATTAAGACTATATAGTGTGATATGTCTTTTGAATCAAAGTGATTATTTTTCTACAGAAATGTTTCCTCCTGATGCTTTTGATTACCTTTCTTTATGAAAAAAAGCTATTTTATTTCAGTGCAGTGGAATGGATCTAAGATAAATGTTGTTCTGCAGCTCTTCTCCTGACAAAAGATTTAGCTTCCATAAAGAAATCCCACATTTCTAGACATGTTTAAATAGAGAGAATTTTAAGTCCAGTAGGATACTATTTACATTCATTTAATCAAAGAATGTTGCTAGTGGTCACATTTGAAACAGTTATTACTGTACAGAAAAAAATATAATTTAGTTTCAAATTCTTACTTGAACAGTATAAATTTTGCTGGTGTTGAGAATTTAAATAGTATTCTCAATTACATTAAACATCGTAAAAGGTACAAATACAAAGCTACAGCAGATCCAGTGATTCAATTTGATGTGAATCACCTTT
This sequence comes from Lycocorax pyrrhopterus obiensis, assembly GCA_014706295.1. Taxonomy (NCBI): domain Eukaryota; kingdom Metazoa; phylum Chordata; class Aves; order Passeriformes; family Paradisaeidae; genus Lycocorax; species Lycocorax pyrrhopterus. The sequence continues at coordinate 125,199,764 of JACSVZ010000002.1, forward strand.
TTCTTGTTGGTTTTTTTTTATTTTCTTTCAAGAAAAGACTCCCATGTCAAATAAGTAATATCATAGGAATAACAAAAAAAAATCTGCTGATGGAAGGCAGCACATGCAGGTCTTCACTTCTGAATTATGGTGGTGTAATTGCAATCAGTTTGGTCCCATAGATGTTCAAAACAATACAGGTGCTTAGAGGGATTGGGAGAGGCAGACAAAGTTTAAGTTTGCCCTTTCACATGATCCAGAGTATGAATCTACAGCACCTGATAGCTTTAGAGAGGGGGGAAACGGGACAGAAAGAGATCTCAGGTCCTTAGCAACATCCAAGAAAACTGTTTGCTTCTCTTTATTTTGAAATAAATCACAGATAAAGAAATAGACCAAAAGACAAAAAATGCAACTGGCATCTTGATTTATTCATTCAGTCATATTATTCCTAATCTGTGTGGTAACTTCAATAACAACTAGGACAACAAAACTCTCTTTTTTTTAAATCTTCCTATTCACTTTTAAAAATACTGCTGACTTCCCTTAAGAAGGGAATTAGGGCAGGTTTTGCCTCTCAGATCATCACTATATGATAAATCTTACATTTTTCTCATGTTTGTTTTCTTTTATTCACCTTTACGAATTTTTAAACTATGTCCTTGACACAGATCCGTTTAGAAGTAGGTCCCACATAAAGACTAGCACTTGTCTTTGTTACAATCTCTCCTCAAGTTATTCCTTAGACTTATATAGTCTTTCCTCAGGTTTTTTTCCTTTGTTAAGAGGAAGTGACACCACCTGCACAGGAGCTGCATCCCTCTTCCTCTCTCAGAAGTCTTCCTCTTGCAGGTGATATATGGTGTCATATGAATGATGTTGTCTTCTTCCACAAAAGCCCAGACACCATAACCACATTAATGCTCAGAGATTAGAAAATCTGAAGAATAGTCTTTTCTCTTATTATTGTTGGGTTTTTCCTGGTGTTTAATTTTCTTTCTTACTTTTTCCTTCTGCTACAAAACCTGAAGCAATATACTATAGATAAAGTATCTAACTGTAAACTTTTTTTTCATGGTTTTTAATCACTATTTATACCACAGTAGAACAGGAAGCATATTCACAACTTTCTGATTGCATTGAAATTATTATGACTCCTTTCTTATCCAAAACTTTTGGCTGCTAATACAAATGAAAAAAACTTTGTCTTATAAATCAAAATGTAAATTCCTAAAAGTTCCAGAGCATTGATGGGTTTGCCTGCAGGAAAACAGAAATAGTACTTTTAGTCATGCATTCACTTTAAATCTTGACAGCCTGAGCCCTATTCCTATCCCTTATTACATGTGAGATTTCTACCCTTTATTACTGCATAGATCCTTGCATTAAATTTAAGAAATAAACAGTTTGGACTTGGCATGTTGTCTTCCATATAAAGATGATGTCATCTGTAGGTATTCTGCTGTGTTTCAATTAAGCTAAAAAGAATAGTGCCTTCAACACATTAAAAAGAAATCAGAAACTGACACCATGGTGTTTTTTCTACATTTGAGTTTTAGTGAAGAAGGCATCATAGAAATAGTATCCGGATTTGCAGACACTGCTGTTCAGAAACTCTCTTATTAAGTCTTAGAAGAAAGGACCTAAAGTTCATGACAGAGAATAGAGAAGGTCCTGTCCTGACATTGGAAACGCACAGCAGACTTCTTAATTTTCAGGTGTTTAGTAAACCCTTAATTGCTGCAGTAATCAGAGATGCAGAACGTTGTGCTTCAGAGAACCACTTAGTGGACTTGCAATTAGGCATTGGTTCTCACATAATGTAACACCTCTAATTGCATAGAAGACTGTAATTTGGTCTGGGAGCTGCTGGTGTACTGCAAGGGCACCATTTAGGTGACTTACAAAGAGCTACAGGAATGTGATGGTGGGTTATAAATTTAGTACTCTGTGAATAAATAAGGAAGGTTGGATAAATGAGAGACTGTAACACATTTTAAAGTCTTACGAATGATATTAGAGGAAGAAATTTAACATATACTTAATTTAAAAGAAAACTGATTGTTAAGTAAGATTACAAGTAGCATGGAAGGCTGTGTGCCAACACAGAGGGACAACAGAAACATATTATTATGCAGTGAATTATTAACAATAAAATTACCATGCAGGTTTATTTCTTGGTGAATTCTATTACTGTTGGAGCATACTGTCTGAAAATGTTACCATCCTGCCAGAACTGATACTTAGTGCTGTTGATGCATAAATGGAATTTTATTTTTTAAAGAATAGGTTAAAAATTGCATGCCTTTTTGGTAGATCGTGTTGCCGGTATTCCCAAAACTTCTGGCAAAAGCACTGGCTATTCTACCGAAAAGTAAAAAATGTATTCATAATCATAAGTGGTTTGAGTCCTAAGAAATGAGCATTTTCTAGTACATATTGGCATAAAAATGTATGTTGCATTTTTCAGTTTTGCATGGGTGAGATTATTCTAGGGAACAGCATGACAAACACGAATCTTACGTCGTCAGAGAAGTAGCTCTCCTCTTACTGCTTTAAAGTATCAGTAGTGTCATTGAGGGAAAAAGGATATTATGCTTCTACCCTTGGGATCCTCAAAGGCAATGCCTGCATTAACCTTCATCTGTTTGGGACTGCAAATAGCCACGCAGCAAAGCAGTATTGATTGTGTGCATTAGATCAGTCAACACTGTTTTGTTCAACCCATCCCGATGAACTCATTCTAGATGTTTTTAGATCAGTACATATTGACCTGAGTGCTCTTACCCTGCTTTAGAGCAGAAGAGGGTCAGGTGAAGTCAACTTCATGCGAAGAATGATTAAACCTGTGAGGAAGAAAACTCTAAGGCACACTACTTATTTAACTATATTTTCCTCAAAATTTCTTCTTTTGTTTGGAGCATAGTTTTTTTTCAAAATTCAGCAACTAGTAAAAATCACAGGAATAAGCAAATAAAAATTGACAGTAGCATGGAGTTATTTTCATTCTTCAGGGTTTGTTTCCTTTGCTTTCTTGAATGAAGGTACCAAATTGAGCACGCTTTCAGTTTGGGAAACTTGCAAGAATCACACTTTGAATCTGAGCGTGAATTACTTCATGACTGGAAACATCACATAGATGTGATGTATGGGTTAAACACAGTTTAGCTTGTCCCTCTGTTTGGCAACAGGAAGCTTCTCTTGGGTGGCATGGGAGGAAACTGGAATCCATAACTATCTAAGAAGGTTTTCAAATGTAGAGTCTGAATAAATTTCACTCCAAGTCACAATTTAGTTTTCCCCACACACACTGCCAGGATTTAGTCAACTATGAGAATCCATGCCACTGTTTATGTTAGCTTTGCAATTTTTGGATTCGTAAAGGAAGACACAGAAAAATCTAACCTGTAAAATCAGATAGGATAAAGCTTTTAAATTACTTAGAGCTTTTAGGTTTCCCTCTCTTCTTGCTGCCTAAAATTTAGGTCACCCATTTATGAATATTATTGGAAATTACTTCCTTTTTTCCTTTAGTTCCCCTTAGTCCTCCACGCCACCCTTTCTTACCACACACCCAAAATCCTTCCATTCCATGTTATAACAGTAATGCATTCAGTATCCAATATGACAGTGTACATTTGTATTGATATATCAAAACCTACTTTTGCATATGCTGGTTTAAGTCTCATCCTAACGTCTTGCTGCTGTGAAAATTAGTACAGGGAAGAGGCAGTCTCTTTAAAGCACTTCCTCTCTGTAGGGAAAGACACCTTTTATTCAGTTTTTCAACTGTCAAACTTCAAAGATAACTCCAAACAGATTATTGGTTACATTCTGCTAACTAATGGCTAAAAGGTTATCTATCCTAACTATCCATGGGATAAAAAATCCTAGAGGCCTCTGAAAGGTATGTCAAGAATTTCATGTTTATAAATGACGTAAGATTCAGATTTTGCTAGGAAACGAGCTAAATTTGGTCATGTGCTGTGTACACCTGATACATCTGGTACATATGCTACCCGTCTGTAGAGGCTGACGTCAGGTATCGTCGACAGCATCCTGTGCTAAGTGCTCCCTCAAAACCTTTTCCTGCAGATAGTGCTATGGCACTGCCCTGTCATGGGGTTAGGTGCTAAGCAGAACTGGCTAAATAAAATGTACTGAATCAATAGTCAGTGATTTTGCAGTGTTTTTAAAAAATAGAACAAAATAAAATTTAATTTAATTAATTAAAAAAAACCCTTGCACATATTTTCTGTTGTCCAGACATATAAAATGCTTAAAAGTCATGTTTTATATATGCTGGGCCAAATATTCCATTTCTTTCACTTCGAAACACTGAAAAGACTAAAGGCACCTCCATCTTGCAGCATATTAAATACAGAATAAGTGCATGAATGCAAACCAAATCCAAGGGTGAGCAGAAGCATTCCTAGACAGAAAATGCTCAAATCAAGCTGTCTCATGGGGACCAACTATAATTTCAGTTTTCTCAATCACCAGAAATTAAGCTCCAGATCCATAAGATCCATATCACCTACAGATGTCTTGGGAAGTTAACTTCTGGATACAACTTTTTCCTCATGGACTTCCAGAAAAGCTGTTGCTTCAAGAAGTAATCTAAATTATTCTCAATCTTAAATAATTAACCTAGTCAAAAGTCACAAAATATTAGAAAAAATGTGTCTTTTTTAATCAGTCAGAATATATTATGTGTTCTGATACTTTCATAAAGGACTAAATATGTATTATACATCTATTAAGGTTTATGTATAGATCTGCATAGAGAGAGTCTGGTAGCCAAAGGGATAATCTTGTTTGATAATCTGTTTATCCCTAGAGTGCTTACTAGTGTAGTAGCTTTCTTATTGAATAAATTCTTCAGTAATTAGTAAAATTTAGTTTTGGTACGCTGAGTATTCATACTGAATATTTCAGTTGTGAACTTTGATTAACTATGATCTGAGACTAGAAGAGAGGAAGCATGTGCTGATTAAAGGACACTTCTCAATCAGCTCTGAGGAAAGACGTTTTAATATGTCCCCATAACTAGCAGTCTCCTGTTACTCAGTTCTTCCTCTCTTGAAACCTTTTTTTTGCAATACCCAGCCAGTTGTCCTTCATTTCATATATATATAGAACAGTTCTCTTTCTTGAATTCTCACTCTGCTTTTCTTTCTTAAATTTCATTACGCTGAATTCAGACTAATTCTTCAATTGATCAAAAAAAAAATCAGATTTTAACTCTGTTCACTGGAGGATTAAAAAAACAGCTTTTTGCTACTTATTTTACAGTCAGTCACATTTTTTAAAAATAATTTATGCAAACCAAAACTAAATAAAGAAGAACACTGAGTGTTCCTATTATTTAATGTGGCCCTCTTTCCCATTGACATAATTCTTCATTCAGGGTCATGCTGGGGTTAGATTTTATTTTCTCAGCTTGATTATGAGACTCTTATATCAGGCAATATCAAGAGCTTTAAAAATGAAACTAAGTCTTACCTATCATCCGTCTTATCTTTTATCCACCAAGTCAATTATGGCATCAAAGGACTAAGTTTGCACTGAGAAATGACACTTTGAGTTTGCAGTACGTTAGTTTCCATCCGTGGTTCGAGTGATGTGTTTTATTTTGTGCTAGAATTTTTATGTTTCAATAAATAACAAAAGAACTTAGCTCTATGGAATGCAACTTCTCGAGGCACAGCAAAAACTAATACACAGTATTTGACATTATGCAATATTCACGAAAACAACAGTTGGTTGTTGTTGTTTTTCTAATCAGAGTTATCAATTGCAATGTCAACCACCAGATGGGAGCGGAAGTTATTAAATTTATTAGGAACAATTGTAAACCTGTAAATTATTTTTCCACTCCCTCTGTTTCTGAAACACTTTTGATAGATTAGATCTTCTATACAGTCGTTCTACCATTTATTTGTTCCAGAATATGACAGAGTTTCTTGATAAAACTTGCCAACATTTACAAGGATATTTATGGAAGCTTCAGAAGACAAAATGAGCTTCTTACCTAATTCTATTTGACAATGGTTACTGACAATGTCCAGGAAAATTGTCTTGGGTTGAAATTAAGTCACATAAACCAGAAAGGAAGAATTAGCTAGTGTACACCAGCAACTGTTCTTTCAGACTCAATAGGTAGCAGAAGTTATATGAAATTTTATTTCTTCCATAAATTAAGGCATGCTTTTATTAGGCTTGCTTGCATTGAATAGAATTATTGGGATGTAGCAAAAGCTATAATGCACATGCTTTAGAAAGAAATGAGATGACAATATCTAACACTGCTTAAAAAGTTCTGAAAAAAGATGGTTTTTGATCACTTCAAATCACAAACTCAACATTCAGAGAAAAATGCATCCATGTTTAATTACTGTGAATGGAAACCTAAGTTTCTTTTGAAAGGTCCCTTGAGTTGTTCTTGTCATTTTAAAATTTAATGCATTGGTAAACAGGGTGAGCCATAAATCTGAATATTCTTTCACTACACATATTTCTGCTAAATCTTTGATCCTGCTAAATCTTTGGTTCCTAAAGTTGTACAGTGCAAAAAACACATACTTGACAGATAAATAAGTCAGCCACATCGGTCAGTCAAAATATACATTAACACTATACTGAAGTCCAAAATGCTTTTCAGTTGTCCTGATTTCCTATCTGGCTTGAATAAAAATGCTTGCAATCCCCTTGAAAACTGCAGTCACTATTCATGCATTTTGTAGTCAAACAGAAAATGTGTGATGTCAGCAACACACTCAGCTAATCCTCCTCGAGAATTCTGATATGAAGATTGTAACCTAAAATGATGACTCATCTTAAAAAATGTTGGTTCCTGACCCCTTTCTCTGATGCAGGGCAGACAGTTTTGTTTTTTCAACAAGTCAGAATAAGAACCCTAACAAATTCCTTAAATTCTACATGTTTTTCCTACTAAGTGCTTAAAGATGAAATTATGTGACCACCACGAGGAAGAATATATTGATTCATAATTATTTACCTTGGAGAATCCTTGGTTAAAATCCATTTTCTTGTGTGCTGCATTGATATTGTTATTGCTATCCACTTTGTCCTGTAAACAGTTTTGGGAAGGAGAGGAGAGGATTCTTTAACAAGTAATTATAAACATTTATGTATCTTGGGTCAGGCCTCAAATGCAGAAGTCTTGCCTGTAATCTTAACGGAAAAATTATGCAAGGAAAGTAGAATTTAGTTTGGGATCTTCCTGTCATTGCATGATTTGTTTACAAGTCAAAGAGAAATTCACATGCCCTTGGTCTAGTCACATTTCCCTGTATGTTTGTCTGCAAACCTTGAAAATATGTCCATCTAGATGTTCAGTCCGTGTCAAAGATGGAATTTAGATAATTGCCATTTCTATAAGCAAACTTAGCAGCAAAGAAAATAATAAAATGCACAATTGGGTTAGTCAGACCTTGTAAAGTATCTCTCCTAGACAAGTTGCAAGGAGAATAACACTAAATGGGAAATTTGTAGGATCTTTATTTCAAACACAGTGTGACAGTACTGTAGCATATCAATGGGTAGTAATCAATTGCCTATGCCTGTTTGCAGTGACTGGTTTTAACTGAGCAACTTACTTAGTGTAAAAATTCTTTTTCTTCCTGCAAAACTTATCTATTATACGTAGGTAAGGGAGTCAGACCTTTCAGAAAATCTTAGCTCAGAATCAAAGTGAAACACAACCTCAGTCTGCCATGTCCCAGTCATGCCACTGATTAGCCTCCCTCCTATTCAAACTGGTGTATTGCCTTGGCATATTGACAAATTGATCTTTTCTGATGAGAAAACCATTTCAGGAAAGAAAGAAAAAATCTCAATCTCTCCTGCTTTGCTACCATTCCTACATAATTAAAACACGCTTGCCTTTGTCTACTGTCCAACTTAGCAACTTTCTTGCACATTCAATGTATTTTTGCAAAGAAGACAGTTTCTGTTTTAAGAGTTTTCCTGGATGTGTATGAGAGCCCTTCTCTAAACTTATCAGGATTACTCTTTTTGCAATATCATATTTAATTATGCAAGAATTCCTCAAAACCATGGAAAATTCACTGTACATTAGGTTGAAAAGAAAGGTAAAGAGCCTTTTGTATTGATAAATGTCACCAGTAAAGATGATATAGGATGTTTTTTCATATTGTGTTGCAGTTTTAAACCTTTATATTAATTTGCCATATACTGAATTACCAAATAAAAGGGCAACAGATAATTGTATTCCTTCACTATGAGGAGCACTTATACTGATTAAAAGTAATGCAACAAATTATCTAAAACCATTTAGTCAAATATAGAGAGGGGTCAAACCTAGGGCAGCACTATTTAAATCAAATTGAATTCCAGCTTGAGAATGGACTGCAAATAGATTTTTAATTGCAGTATTTTGTCCATGGGGCATTCTATCACACACTTTTTGTTTTCAAATAAAATCCACCAGAATGTCCTCCATCAGGATAGTGCCAGGTCTCTCTTGACCACAAAACTTCTGTGTTATGAAGTATGTAAGTATGTTCTGGGACTTTCATTCTTTGCTCATCTTGCTTATAGTTAATCTCTCCAGCCAAACACTGAGTGTTCCCCCGACTTTTTCATTTCATTAGGCAGAAAAACAGGAAAAAAAAGAGTAACACTAGTGCACAGAACCTGCTGGAAGAAGGACAAAATCCCCCATGAAGGGCCTTGTCATTTTATTGCTCTCTGGCAGCACTGCCTAAGCACAGAGAATGCCAAGCTCAGATTTTCTTGGGACTGTCCTGGATGAGCACCCCCCTGACCACAAGGACATGTAGCTTTCGGCTTCTGCTGTGCTTCCAGGTATATGCAAAGCCATCAGTGTTTCCTCTTCTATTCTTCTAGTTCCGTGTGGATTTCAACCCCAGAAAGAAATGGAATAGTGAGCTATAGTCATTAGGACAACAGAAAAGGGACTGTGTTTTCAATACATTTTGGATTTTAGGTGGTGGTAATAATTAACTGGTCTATTGGTTTGTGAGTTTTTTGCACAAAACCTTTGCTGAATGAATAATAACTGCAACAGTACTCAATTTTTTTTACAAAGAGGACTTTCATGAAACTCTTTTTAAAAAATATATATTATTTACTGTACCTGTGTTTACAATTGATTATAATTGTTTAAAATTAATTATATTTCAAATATTTTATTGTAGGACTAAATTGATTCAGACTCATAGATGAAATGTTCAGTTCCATACATGATACACTTTGCTTCATTAGAAACACATTTTTTAAAGGCTACAAAGAGATATTAATGACCAGGGTGTTTATTTGCTGCTCTTCCTAACACAGTATGCTCAGTGGGAATCATCACAATGGAACATTTTTGCATGTCATGTAACCACTCAAAATTAGTCAGCTCTAAATATGGTTTAAACACATTTATAAAGGATCCTAAAATCACATACTAATTATCCTATCAAGCAGCTGATATCAGTAAACTCACTGAAGCTAGAACACACTAAACAAGTAAGGGCAGTCTGTTACCAAAGCAGAAACACAGCCTGGTAACATAGATGAGGACTCTTATATCTATCCTGGCTGGATGGAAACTACCAGTAGAAGAGGCTCCTGCATCTCCTCACAGCGACAGCAGCAACAGCAGGATGTGGGAGAGCACTTTTGACCACTGGGTTTAGAACGGGGCATGATTCTGGATCTACCAAACCAGTGACACCCAGACCCAGCACAAGGCCATTTCTGGCAAATGGCACAGAAGTTCTCATAATGGTGAAGTGACCATGTCATATGAGCATAGGATGCTGGAAACCAAACCAAAAAAATAAAAAATGTGCATGTTTAACGTTTAATCCTGAATATCAAGAATTTAAAAAAAAAAAAAAAACAAGAGGAATGAAGTATTTCTTGTTCACTCTAGCCATTCTATGCAAATATCTACACAAATCATCTGAATCTGTGAAATTTAGAGGGCGTAGATGTGCTGCTTTGTAAATACTTGATTTCTAGACCAAAGTTCCATTAGGTAAATGGGATTTTCTCAGAGTTAAGTTCCTAGTAAGATGAATCATGCCCTTCTATTCATGCTAAATTGCACCATTAAATAAACTTGATACTGAGAATGGCTGTTTTAAATTCATTGTATAATTGTTCTTAAACACAATAAATATATATATTTAAAACTGTTGTTATTTACTTGACAGACTTGAATCAAAGGAGCCTTTCCTGTCGGTTGGGTGAGTAGGAATATGTATATTTTCATCGATATTTATATATTCAACAACCATACAATATAATTTATGAGATTATGTTGAGCATAAACATCCTGTTTCAACATTATGGTTATTTATTATACTTAAGCTTAGAAAACGTAGGTTTTAGCCAATAAAGTCAGCAGTCATGGATATTTTTCTTCCCAGAAAAATACTAAGAAGTATATTTTGCTTTTATTGACTAAACAAAACATATACTAAAATACATGTAGGAGTTAAATGTTGCATTAAAAGGTAGATGGTTTATTAATTTATTTTCACTGACTTTATTCAGAAAATGTTCTAAATATCATCTATACCACTTGTCTATACCATGAAAAAAGAATTGATAATGTCCTTTAAAAAAAAATTATGATACTTCAATAGCAGAAATAAAATCAAATTTATGAAGTAGAAAATCACATTTTTAGCCTAATTATAGAACACTGCACTGATTTTCATATTTCAGCCATTGTCTTCATAGTGCCACAGCCACTTAAACAGTTATATGTTCTCTATATTAAAATGATAACTCATCATTCTAAAAAAAATTATTTTAAATGTGCCATGTTCTAAAAAAGTACCATTCTTTTACAAAATGTAGGCTAATATATGTATTAGAGGTAATTATCTGTATTTTACTTCTGAGTCTGAATTTCACTTTTCATGGACTGCTTTCCTTTCAGCTTCTTTCTTTAAAACTTTCCAAAGTGTCCTAACTTTCTCCCTCCCTGTTTTCCTTCAGAACTGTATCTTTTTATGTGTCTTCACTCTTATTTTCCTTTTTTTCACACCATACTTTGTGCTATCAAGAATATAAACTGCAGACAAAAGATCCCATACAAAATATCCATTTAAGGGTCAGTTCTACCATGTAATTATTAGTAACTTCCAAATTGTTGTACTAACTGCAGAACTAAAAGTCAACTTCAAATTCTGAAGTGTGAATTAAAGTTAACATGCAAGAAAGCGTGTAAATTATTATCAAAAGAACTCAACAAATTAGCATAAACAGGACTGAAATATGTCTTGCTTTCTTAGCATAAAGGAACTCTGGTTTGTTTGAGTACATTTTGAATTAATTGCTTGCTGTTTCTACTTTCTGCCAATTCAAAATTATAGGAAAATAATTGGAGGGGGTGTGGCTCTTGGTTTGCATGCTTTGAAATGTCCAAATTCATTGCCAATTTCATTCTCTTCTGTTAATAACTTTCATTACTCCAATTTGTAATTTGTCCTACTGAGCTGGGTTTTTTTGGGGCTTCCACTCTCATATTGAAGTGATTACCTGAAAACCTCAATTTTAAGATTGAAAAAAAAAGCTGCATGCCATTGTGGTTGAGGAGCAAAGTTGAAAGTACAAAAATCCAGGAAGCAAATAAAAAGGACAATATTAGGAGTTACATTATTTGCCATGAAATAGTAAATCCTATTTCTGTAGTTCTTATAATGATCTTAAGAACCATGCTGGCAATTTTAGCATATTTGAGGATGTCTGCCTAGAAGTAAGTATTGTGGTTTGGGTTTGGGTTTGTTTCCATATAAGCAGATTGGTGTAAATCCACATTACATCCACATAGTTATTGTATGTAACTTTGTCACTAAAATTGATTCCTCTTGGGAATTCTAATCTGCACAAATTTACTTAGCTTTTTTCCAGAACCTTTCAGAAATTTGCCTGTAATGTACTTGAATTCTTTTATGCAACTTCATAACAATGAAGATAGATAAAACCTCCCAAAATTGTTCCGTCTGCTACTTTTGCCTTTTACTTCTGTATTTCGTCCACCCCGAAGGAGGGCATCAGAGGGTTAGACCACCATGTTCTGAGGAGGGGCCCAAGCCAACATCCACCTCCTTGGTACTATGCCAAAGAGATGCTTCTCCTAGTCCCACAAAAACTGGGGAGTTCTCTTTTACAGAGAATGTGCCAGGACCTGTAGCTAAAGTTTTAACCCAGACAGCTGTATCCACCAGGCTTTTAAAATACAGTAATGTTTGCAGAAGAAATGCTGACTTAACCGCAATTAAACTAACACATGGGTGCCCTTAATGGCTCTTGCAGACAGAGTTGGTCAAAACACCAATCTAAATTACTTTTGGCTGCCTACAGATGGCTTGATCCTGCGCACCAGCCTCCCATTCATCTATCTTCTGTGGCAGACTTGTTTCCACATTTTCATTATACTGCCTGCAGGACCTAATTAAGCTTTTTCATTGTGCTGTGCCTAAGCATACGGCTTCTTGGTGCTTTTCCATTGCTAACTGTTTTGGGAACATGAAGTGTGGCAACCTAAGACCTCAAGACTACCACAGGTTGTTGAGATCTGCATGTATGTGCAGGGCTGCAATCTTCCCATAAGAGATCCCACAAAGGAAAATTGGTTGATAAAATGTTGCATTCTTCCCCCGCTCTCAGAAAGCAGCCAGAGAGGAGCAGACCTCTTGCTACTGTAGTTTATGTCTCAACTGCAGGGAGAGAACAGCTCCTGTAGTCCCTTGGTAAAGGCAATTCCGTTTGTCCTTCTTTCTATGCAAAATGCATAGCAGAGAAGAAAAATCCACTCTCCTTTATTCCCTGTGCAAGACAAGAGTGTAATCTGGCGCTGAAGTGATAGTAACATCTTTAATGAAAGTCTCTAATGGTATCATTCAGGAGCAAAAATTCATCAAGTATGCAGTCTGTTCAGATAAGAGTATCTGAATACAATATTATAATTTTGGGCTAATGTACAAAGTTGAATTTGAGATTTGTGTTGTCTTCTTTTCCTCTTAGAAGTGAAGATAAAATCCATAGGGAAGGCTGAGATATTTGGTAGTGCTGAATGCTGAGTGATAGCCTGTAAGGGCACAGGATGCTTCTCTCCAGAAATGTTATTTCCACTCTTTTTGGGGTTTGTTCATATTCAACCTAAGCAAGACCAAGAGGTGTCTGGACTTTCTTTCCTCTTCATGTTATACAGCATTCATGTTCATGTAGGTTTAGTATAAAAAACAAGTCATGCAAATACTCAGAGTGCCTGGAAGGCTTTAATATCAAAGGCAAGAGTTTTGGTAAAAATACACCACTGAAAATGCATCAAATTAACTTCATGCAGAAAAGTTTGAAAGATTCAGACTTAAAAAGACAAGGCAAACCAAGAGTTTTGATAAAAAGACATGGATACTGCAAAATGGTCACTGCAAAAAGAGCAACTAAGTGCCAGCTCGTATTAAGTTCATCCTGCTTTGTGCAAGGGATGTATAATATTTTAAAAGCAATATGTTTTTAAAATACCAACAGCTTTTAATTTCCAACATCAGCTCTCCATATTTGGCAATTTCATAATAGTAATGATGCATAATTATCACCTCAACAAAACAGTTATCATTCTCTCTAGATAATTGGATTGGTTATCCAATTATTAACCACAAGCTATTTCTTGGCAGCTGATTTATCACAGCTATCTGCATGTAAAAGTTTAGCACTTGATAAATTTCAGATAATAATGCATGCAGATTTGTAATTGGTCATTGGTCCGAGCCTGAAAATTAAAATCTCATTTTGTAACACGTAGAAAATGCAGAATCTTTTAAGTACTGTAATAGTATTATATAGTGAATAGAGACCATAATTATTTTATAACTGTGTTGCACAGTAGAAATTCTTTGAATTAATTCTTTTTGGTATCTAACTATAATTACATGTAACTTCCATAACAACATGTGGTCAGTATAACTTCAACACATGCAGTGGCAGAAAATCCTGTCACAGCAACTAATAAGATTGTCAAACTTGTAAAGATATTTGTCTTCTCTGTTAGATGTCATTTAATAACATGTTCCATATTGTTGAATTCAGAAGAGACAGGGAGAGTGAAAGAGAAACAACTGATTTTTTCTGAGTCTAGTGAAAAGAGATTCATTTACTGCCAGCTGCAGAGAATGGGATTATTTCTGGATAAGCAGGCAATAGCTCTTCAGTGAGATGGTCTTTGAAAATGCATGTGTTATATGCATCTGGTTATCAGCTGAGATTCAATCTATTGTCTGATTTTTCAATATTTTGCTTTTTTTTTTTTATTGATCCTTTGCTATAAGCAGTATAAATTTAGGTGGAAAGCCCAGAGAGAAACACAAGTGAAAATTAACGCACTGTATGTATTTATTTAATGATGAATAGTTGTCTGTCATGGAAGAAAGAAGAGAGATGCAAGTAGAATTGGCACTAATTAATGCATTTTTTTACATTCTTAGTGAAAACTCTAGAGGTCTGTATGAACTTCTACTTTCCTCGCCCAGGTCCCCTTTCTAGAAAGTAGTTGACAGTAGAAAATACTGAAAAGCCATGTTTTTTCCAAATAACATGTTAATCACAGTAACTTTCAAACATAGGTACTTACTTCTACAAGACACAGTAATTTTGATGGGCTCAGATTCTTGGAAGCACTTGGAAATGCTTCTAAAATACAAAAAGTAAAATATGTTTATTTTCTTCAGGAAGAATAGTTCTAAAATACATCAAATAACTTGATTTTGTCTCTCACATTTCCTCCTCTTGCTTAGCAGTATTTTCTTTCCTGCAAGCCATTTTGCAGATCTATAGGGAATTCCACTCTCATACATTGGTTTGAGGGATCCCATTCTGCAGAAGTGAAATAGTTTAAATAAAAGCCTAATCCTTGCAGGGTCTGTTAGGATAATACACAGTCCACTTCCAAAATATGGAATTTTTTTTCAATTCGCAGTCAGTTTTTGTGGGGGTTTGGTTTGTTGTTGATTTTTTAATGGACAATAGGTTATAAGACACAAAGCAGAATGTAGCCGCAGAGCATCCTCTGTAACAAATTCCATCACTCTTTTTTCCTCATCCTGGTTATCAGGTAGCACCAGCAGAAGGAGCAAACACTGTTCCTACTGTTCCTACCCAGCTTCTGAAGAGAGGGAGCTGAAAAAATTATTTCCCTTCAGCAGAGGAAAAAACACAAAAAGAGGAGATACTAGACTCATTTTGCTCTGATATTATGACAGCGATAAAACTACCAACCAGAACATAATCTTGTAACTCTCATTCATATTCAGGCCAGGTATTCAGGAGCTGTTTTCATGAAAAGCACGGGAGGACTGAACACACTTGACAATTATTGAAACTCATTGTTTAGACCTTGGCAGTAATTTCTTATGCTTAAAACCACTCGGGCTCTCTGACTTAGGCAGGGGGTAGCAGATCTTCTGCTTTTGCAGAGAATACCCTTTAAAACAACAAACTCTTTGATTACCTGTGAGGTTTAGCCTGGAGGCAAGAGGCACATGTCAGGGTTCTGCAAAGGTTCTTTACTGGCTTTCAGGGTAGTCACAGAGAGACAGGAGGCATTTGGGGGATGACAGCACGTATGGATACCTGTGGAAGACTCTGAGAATCTATACCATTTAATTTCAGGTAGTATTACTGACATAATTCTCTTCCAATTTTCCAAGACCCAAAAGGTTTAAGCTTTTCTATAATTGCCCACTTTCCATTATTTTAAGACTCTGAAACAGGCATGAATACAGCTATTTTATGTATATTTTTTTTTCTTGAAGCTCTCTCATCAGAAATGGTTACAAAGCCACAGAATTAATAATTTTGGTCCATTGCTGTGACTGAATTTTTCAGTGGCTTTGTGACATTACTCAATTTTTAAAGATCCTAGATTATGTACTTTTTCTACTGATCTGCAATCTAAATCTAATTATTTTGTGGTTTCCTTATTTGCCTGATTTTTTCATTCTACATCACTCCCACTTTCACACATAGAGCAATGTATATATATCACATAGAAAACAGACTAATGAATTTAGCCAAAAAAATATTATTTTCCTAATTCCTGGATCCTAAGTTAACTTTCATTTGCAACAAACTCAACAGACATTCACCTTAATAAATTCTTTTTCCCCTGTCTGACATTAATAATATCACTAACATTATTGAGAAAGGCAAGAGCATGAGATCACTCTTTTTCCCTTCTGGTTATTCTATTTCCCTTTCCCTTTTTTTTAGTGTCTATTATGTCTGTCTTCCAAGACTTCCCTTTCACTAGCAATTCTAGAAAAACAATACATATCCACATAATTTATGTGTTGGTTTAATTAAGAACAATTCTTCAGCACTAAATATTGGTACTCTCACCTATGTACGAGACAGTTGGGAGGTTTTCTAGACGAGGGTAAAGATTATGCACAAGAGAATGTTTCTGAAGGAAATTTAGGAGGCTGAAATATTCAGGGAGTGTAGGAATGAAAAGAAATATGAGAACATAAGAATAGAGAAGAAAGTAAAGGGAAAAGGACAACACAAAGAAACAAAAAGGGAGATATTTTCTTACAATGGAGGATTAAGGGAGGAGGAAGGACCATATTTGCTGGGTGTGCACCCTCACTGTGGAACAAAACAATTTACACCAAATCAGCTTGTTTTTTCCCAAACAGCAGTGACTGACCCATGTGTTATAGAAAATAGTGTTTGGAAAGGTCTATGTTAGCAGTATTCCTATTTCCTGTTTCTGAGGTATCAACATAACATCTTGCCCCAGCAGTCTATATGGGCTTCTGTGGATATTCAGTATGAATGAGCTTACTGTAGCAGTCATGTGCAGAAATATCATGAGACCTAGCTCCCCACTCACAGCACATCTGAAAATTGAGATAATTTTTCATCCTTCTTATGTTGCATATAAAAGACTTTATTTATTTTTACAAGTTTCCAGATCATTACAAAGAAGTTTAATTTCAATATCTTCCCCTTGGTAGATATATTGGAAGATATAATAATTCTGAAGCTTCATATTTTGAGTTTCAAATTCCCTATAATGCTGTGCAAATCATTCAGCCTGTGTCTACCATTTGCTCTTCTGCCTGTGTTTCTCTAACTACTTTTGTACAGTAATAACAATTGAAACTCTTCTTAACATTAAGTTCTTAGCACACTAGGCCTTAAACTAATATTCAGAGAGGATCTGATGGCTAATCCCTCTGATTCCATGCTTGAAATCAGTTTGATCTTTTCCACCAGAAACTGAAATTTGAGAGTGATCCCTCTATCCTAACGTCTTACTTGCACTTGAGCTACAAGAGAAAGATATGCTTAAAAGACTAAACCCCAGAAGGCAGCCAGTGCTGCCATACGAGCTTTTACTTGACGGTCCACTTCCCACCCTTCTGCAGAAATGCAATTGGCAGCTCCTTGATAAAGAGACTTCTTTTGGAGTTTGCTCTGTTCAACTGTGATCGTAGCAATCAGTCAGTGGACTTGCTTCAAAAGTTATTGCTCCACACCAGTCTGTGTATACATTGGCTTTCTAAACTGTAAAATTAGGAGAAAGAGAGGAGGCAGTGCAGAAAGAGGCATGTCAGAAAGAAACGTTGCTTATGCAGAAAAAATTGGAACTTTCCTATGTCTCTCTCATGTTTGTTAAAGATTTTTAAAAAGATAATGAGCTTCAGGCTAGGAGTTTTTGTCTTGAATGTTGCTCTGTTAAAAGCCTTGTGTGTGATACTAAGGAACAACTACTCACATCTTGCTTTGCTGGATCTTTCAGCTGTGAATTAACATACCATGGTATAACCCTAATTTGAAATAAATTCACAGTATGTCCCGATATTAGGCAAGCTTTCAATTAGTAAAATGAATTGTATCATAGATTGTTTCCTACAAATTTAGCTTGGTCTGAGATTTGCCCTTGTTAACAAACCACTTTCCAACTACATTGGTATAATGCCTTTAGGCAACATTATTTGAAAAGAAGCACGACTGTGTCAAAGATATTTATGATCGTATTCAATAGTCTCTGTTTGGCCCAAACTGATGTTAATTTCAAGGGTCTTGATTTTGGCTGTTTTGGTTTCAGGTTCTTTGGGGGATATTTTTGCTTAGTTCTAATTATGAACTGCAGTTCAAAAGCACTGTGTAGCTACTCATTGAGTCCAGGGATTTTTTTTATCTCAGGTTCAGGCCAGATTCTTATAAGTCTCACCATTCTTCAAGTCAAGGTGCTACTTTTTCAACATCAGCCATACACACTCTATGTGTACACACAGGTGTAACAGGTTATAACAACATTGCTGCTGATGTAGGTCAAAAAAAATGGGAATTAGGTCAAATTCTGCTTTGCCAATAGTAGAATAAGAGTTTTATTGCTAACAGTTTAATTACTGTCCTTGAAATTCTTTCATTTCTAAAGTCTAAAACTTTGGTTCTGAAATCATGTAAGGATCCGTTTTGCTCAATAAAATTAAATCCTTCACAATATATTAGAGCATAATTAAAAGCTGGAGAATAAGCCTTAAATGTGAAGTAGAAATAACAGAGTGAATCTGTCATGCATGAGCAGCAACTGACAGTTGACATTGTTATGGTAGTGACTTTGTTGCTCATGCCAAAGCATTTGTTTAATTTGAAAAGTATAAATGGATTTCCAACAAATATATAGGCTTTTTTTCTTTTCAGCCTCTAATCCTGTATACAAAGAGAAAAACCCAAACATAAAACCAAATCCAAAACCAAGCAAACTTTCTGAGCTCTCCACACTAGAATGTTGAATCCTGTAGCCTTTATTCTTAAGGATAAGGATGGAAGGTTGAATCAGCTGCCATCCTGCAGCCAGCTACTTTTATCAGACATTTTGATAGCCACACAGATAGACACCAGAAAGTAGTTGTAAGTCCCAACAGTTAGGAATTTTCATAGGAGGACAGAATGGTTTGGGTTGGAATGGACCTTAAAGATCATCTATTTCCAACTAATGCCACTCACTAGACCAGGTTGGTCAAAGCCCCATCCAATCTGGCCTTGAACACTTGCAGAGATGAAGCATCCACAACTTCTCTGGGCAACCAATTCCGGTGTCTCACCATTCTCACAGCAAATTTCTTCCTAATATCTAATTTGAATCTACCTTCTTTCAGTTTAAAGCCACTCCCTCTTGTCCTATCATGTAGTGACAAGCCTTTGTCAAAAGTCCCTCTCCAGCCTTCTTCTGGCACCTTTAGGTACTGGAAGGGTGCTAGAAGGTGTCCCCAGTGTCTTTTCTTCTTCAGGTTCAACAGCCCCAACTCTCTCATCCTGTCTTCATAGAAGGGGTGCTCCAGCCCTGTGATCATCTTCATGGCCCTCCTCTGGACTTGCTCCAAAAGGTCCACATCCCTCTTCTGCTGGAACAGTAGAACTGGATGCAGTGCTCCACATGGGGTCTCATGAGAGCAGAATAGAGGGGGAGAATCACCTCCCTCACCTGCTGGTCATGGTTTTTTTTGATGAAGCCTAGAATACAGTTGGCTCTGTGGGCTTTGAGTACACATTGCTGACTCATATAGAGTTTCTTTTCAACCAACGCTCTGGATGCCTTTTGCCAGAAGCACTTATTTACCGGAAAGTACCTACCAGATATGGCCTTGTTTATTTTCTTGCCATCTAAATCAAGGGACAGGAAGTGAAGGAACAACAAATAGTCAAAATGAAAAATTACCAACTTTCAGACTGCATTTTTCACATGAACTGTTTGTTCCGAACTATTTGGAAGTAGCTAACACCTTCACAGAAATTGGGATCAATACACGAAGGCGGAAAACTGAAACATTTCTCAAATAATCTAATTCATACTGCAGATCTATCCTTTCTTGATATACAAATGGATAGAGGGTGGAAATGGAAGCTACATCTTCTGAGACAGTGAAGTTATTGAAACAAAACTGGAGCTTGTTATTGTGGTTTATATACCAGTATTGTGCCAAAATGTTCCCATTTCTTTAGGAGAGATGGAGGAACCTGAGAATTATTGAATAAGGCTTTGTTTCCTTGCAAAATGAATCTTTTCACTTATATACACACACATATTAATCATATTTGTACTCTAAATCTGGAATCAAGTATGACTTGGTTTCAAGCTGACCTTGTCTAGGTGTCAGTAGTTAGGTGCATTTCATATTCTGGATGATTCTTTATAGGCTGTAAAACTGTCTTGCTGAGTAGAGCATTCACAGAAAAGTAAAATTCCAGCCATGTAATTGTATAAGGATGAGTAATGGTAATGTGGTTTTGCTGGGAGAAGGCAAAAATCATGCAAGGGGAGTTCAGCAAGAAGGTAACAGAGTGGGAAGGAGGAGTCTGCGAGAGAGACCTTAACAGTGTTCATTCCTTCACAGAATCTTGTGGTTTGGGAATAGATGCTGGAAGCAATTCTCAGCACTAAATTGTTTTGGTAGCTTAATTCAATAGACTATATAAAACAAATTTTAGTCTAAGGTGTGCCTGTATTGTTAACTTCTAATGTGCATTTCCCACAGTGGTAAACCACTTGAAACAAAACTTTCTTTAAATGTTTACTGGACATGGTGCATAACAGTGCAAGCAGAGCCCTCATCTGTCAGGGACTATAACCACATAATCCAGGGAAAAATGTTACAGAAAATAGCAGTAATGGAAGCATAAAACTCCATGAGCCCTGTTTTGTGCAAATCATAGAATCACAGAATGGTTTGGCTTGGAAGGGACCTTAAAGATTGTCTAGTTCCAATCTCTCCTGCCACAGGCAGGGACAGCTTCCACTAGACCGGGTTGCTCAAGTATTAGTATTATGTAACAGGCAATAACAATCATCTAATGAAATTTTGCCATCTGCTGCAAGCAAGTTGTCAAAATGTCAAACTCTGCAATTGTTCCTTGGAGCTTAAAACAGCAACACAAAGGAGTGTCCAGGAGAAGTACTGTAACATCCAGCAAGTGCAAGGGAGAAGATGAAGGGAAGATCACATAAAATACATACTGAATCCCCCAAATTTTCTGTGGGTTGGCTCTTTTGTTTTCTGTGTTTTTTTAAGATATAGGAGCCAGAGTGGATCATTAGTTTACAATCAATTCTGCTACCAAAATATTTCAAAGTCTACAACATGTGATTTGAAAAATATGACTATTGTATTTTAAAGGAGTTTAGACACGGGAAAATCAGGTACAACCTGAAACCAAAAATGCAACCTGATTAAACTCTACATTGAATATGCTCCTCAAAAAATCTTCAATGAGGGAGAGAGAAAATTATCAATACCCCATATTGTTAGATTTCCTAACAGTGAACCAGGGAGTGGAGCAAGCCCTTAGAATTTAGAGGTAACCATAAAGAAATATGCCAGGAAGAGTAAAGCAGGAGAGTATCCAGACTTCAGTCTTCCATGCCATGGAAGGTAGGAGCACAACTGAATGAGGAAACCTGAGAAAGATCCCACCCTATGCAAAAAGGACATTCCTCAAGAGACAGGCACAGAACCTCAGTTCTCGAGTTGGCGGAGACACTAGAAAAGTAGGCAAAAGAAACCAGTGTGAGGGTTTCCTAAGGGGAAAAAAGGTCTCTTAGTCAGTGCCAAACAATGCTTCTTGTAAATTAGAAAAGATATATGGAAAATTTTCAGCTAGGTGATTCATACTTGCCTCATACCTGCATGACAAGAAATCAGCAGCTCTTCCATATGTCCAACACTGTATAGGCAAACTGCAATACCAGTATCATGACAAGCCACCAGTCATTTTTGCCACGTACTACACTCAGGTGAGTCATCTGGGACAAAAATCCTTTCCCTTATGAGAATAAATATAATGAAAAAATCCAGACATATGTTTAAGAGAAATAAATATGATCCCTTGATTTCGACAGCTTTCTTCTGGATTTACATTGAGTTAATTCAGAGTGGTGACACTTGTATATCCTTCTGTAAATCAAAAGGCCTTTCCACTGATATTTTAGGAATTCCCTTGGTTTGTGACTTTTTGTTCCCTTATGCAAAATAAATCTTGTGTTCTTCACAGTGTATGCAGAAAGTGAATGAACACAAGGTCTTCCAAAGCACTGAAGTATTGGGAATATTTGTCAGAAGTCACGGAAAGTGTAGTCAACACAGCACTGGTATAGAGGATACACAGCCGCTTGTGTGATGCACAACTGCCGTTTCCACTCATCTCTGACCAGACTGGAATTGAATCCAGTTCTGTGCTAGGTTATAGAAGAATCTCCTTATCAGATGCACTTCCCCTATCCATCTACCATGGAAATTATTGCACAGTGGGACAGGAGTACAAGAATGCTTTTTAGATTCACAGTACCTGGTATCTTCATTTGTATTGTAACTGCACTTGCAAAGCACACTTTTGGAAAAACAATCACTATGTCTTGGCTTCGCAAGCCATACTCAGGACACTGAAAGTTCGGTCTCTTTCATGTCTCCATTTTTCTGCTTTAAACCTTGAGTTGCTCAATCCAAAATAATTAAATTACGTCAGTAAACTTAATGTAAATGAGAACACAAATTTAATTTAAGCCTTTTGACAGTTTGAAAAGTGGAGAGGAAAACATGCGATGCAATTTTCAAGATTTTTTTCTTTTACATGAACTCTTGACATCGTCACATTGTACTTGATTAATCTTTTGTGAACTGTGCTTTTGTGTTTCATTCAGTGCTTCTAAGACAGCTTCTCTAAAAAGTATATAAAGTTTCAGAGATCTGTTTCTGTAATCTCAAATAGTTAGTCTTTCAGCTCCAGTGCTACCACTATGATTTTAATTTAATCTGCTGTTCAGTGCAATGCTGTGGAAACACTAAACCCATCACTTAATCCTACACCTGTCAATGACAGTCTGGTGGAGTTGTCAAACCAAGTCAAACGACACTCCTTCAATGTATACAATATTGCTAACAAATTGGATAATCAATCACATGTGTGTAGTTTGACAGTAGTACCTTGAATACACTGAATTTAAAACAGATTTTTAAGAGGCAGGACCCACTTCTCTTGTACTAAGGAACTAAAAATACCATATGGACATTACGAATTCCCCAGTCAGACTATACAATTACAGGACACCTTGGGAAATGGTTAGGTCACTAGAAAACTTTTTCTTTGTCTTACTATGAAATTTTCCCATGGGAAACACAAAAAATTGGACATTATTTTAGATGACAGAAAAATAGTTCTGCAACAGGAGGAGAAAGGTCAGGGAGATATTAAGTAGATTTACCAGGTATCTTTACATTAAAAAGCTACTATTTTGTTCCTAAAGAACATCAGGATAACATTATTAAGCCTGATCTGTACCTGCAGCCACAGTAAGCAGTTTTAATTAGGAGGAATTCTAATACTTAGCACTTAGCTGTACAGAAAATTGCTGGGGTTTAGTTCTGCCTGCATCACTCTTTTCTGTCTGGCTGCCATAAACAGCTCTGAAACCACCTGATCCCCAGAGTCTGAATATTGATCTCAATGTCTTTGTTCTTCTCTGCTTCACAAGCTTTGCCTAATCCTCTACAGGAAAATGTCTTAGTGATTTAATTACCTGATTGTGTACATGCAACTTTGAATATTTGCCCAAGTTTTGCCTAAAATTCAGGTTGCACAGTAAGTTCAACAAATAGTAAGTTTCCCAAAATACGTTTCACTGGGATAAGAGCTCTTGGAAGAGAGGATAAGAGTAGAGAAGGGACATATCTAGAGACAGAAAAAATAGAGCCTAATCATTTTGCAAATAAATTCTGCCTACTGCCTGCAGAAAGATACTTTAATGGAAAATGGAGTACTGTATGTCAGCTTTTTTATGTATACATGTCCTCCTTGGATAAAATGCACCTCCTCAGATTAAAATTGCAAAAAAATTTTCAGTTTTGCAGGAAAAAAAAATCCATTTAAAGTATTACATTCCATGCTGCACATTTTGAAACTTAACTCCTTATTTTTTCCCCACTCAGGGAAAAATATATCTTGCTCTTATTAATTGAATAAATGTCCAGAATTAGAAAAAAAAAACAAAAAAACCTTTATTAACTTATTGTTACAAAATTATTATGTAATTTAATTCTTAATTGAAATATACAAATAGTATATTTTTGGTATTTTGGGACAAGTGATTGGGGATTTTGCTGTCAAGCTGTTCTTTTTAACTATACCTATTTGCCTTCATATATTCATTATGGAATTGAATGTAAAATACTTCTCTGCAATTACTTTTCCTCTTCCATCCTCCTCTTTTTTCCTGTAAATATCTAATATACTAGTTGATGGAATCACTGAAAAAATTTGCCTTTTGACAGTAAGTCTGTCAGCAAAAAAGCAGGCTCTGGAGAATATTCTCTTTCTCTGAAGGATATGCAGCCTGAACTGCAAAACAGCAGTGTCCCTCCACTTCTATCAGCACTCTCATCCTTACATAAAATTGAATTGCCTTTAAAGTAAAGGTGGGATTCAGCCCACCAATTTAATTCATGTCTGAAAGTGTAGGCAACCATCCACTGAAAAGTGTCTTGAAATATCCACCATTTTTTTCCACAGCTTATGAAAGTAACTTCCATCTGATTGATTTTTCTAACAGGGAAACTTTCCATCTCTCGATGCTTATTCTCTAAATCATCTAGTTACCCTCACCAAATTCCTTTTTAACATCATATCAGTTTAGACTGATTCTCTTTTGCACTCAACAGGAACAATTTCTAATACTCTTTTCACATGACATGAGAAATGATTTTACAAGTGACTGAAATACCTATTTCAACCATTAGGCTGATATGTGCTTCCCAAAAAGAGTTTGATTGAAGGAATATTGCTTTTGTATTTAATATTTTATTCAGGCCTGACAGCAGAGAAGCAACTGACAGTATAAATGGTGACAACGTTGTCAATTAAATTAAGATACATTATGCCTGGTTTGTCAACATTTATGATTTAAATATATCTTTGTACCTCTGGAAAGAAGAGGAGATACTAGCTAAGGCTGATTTACATGCAAGACAAAATTCTTGTTGACAGGAAAATAACAAAAGGTATTTCTGCTCTGTCCTGCATTAACTCTGCTAAATAACCCCGCAGAAGTCAGTTATACCACTAGTGTTTGGAGCTACCTAAGTTAAAACAGGATCTGGTCGTTAGTTTATAAACAACTTTTGTGGGCATTGCATACAGAATGCAAAAAGATTGCACTGTAGCAATATGTTTTCAACATCAGGTATATAAGACATAGTAACATCCATAAGTTTATTGAAAAGATGCAGAAGCATAACAGTGTATTTGTCCGATTGGTACATGTGCGACTGCTGACATGCATAGGAACTTTGATCACAGCTCTGAAAATATGGTCATGGGGGAATCCTTTATTCTTCAGGCAAACACAGTTTTAAAGATATGTATAGTGTTAAATGAAACCAATGAAGACAGCTTGTACAAGATTGTCCTAGTGATACTAAGTTAGAAAAAGGAACCATGACTTTTGCTTAGTAGAAGCACCCTTTATTGATGAGTTTTCTTTGCCTCGTTGTGAGATACACATTAAGCAGTGTCTTTTACTGTCTATTTCATTGATGTCAGCATCATGCACGCAGTTCTATTGTTAATATTGTAGAGATGCCATGTGTTTGTGGGTAAGTAATCTGCCTGTTTACAGTGCCATTAGGAAACTGCTGACTCCACCAGTTCACAGGCTCGTTTAAACCTTTCTCTGCTTCTGACCTGCTGAGTATTTGGTATTCAACACCGTATGAGTGATTTCCTGGGGCTTCCATTACACAGGCTGTTGAGTTGCTAAGGAATAATTCTTTAGAGGTTAAGAGCCTTGCAGTCACCTTGATCTCAGTGCCAGTGATTACCTGTGCTAATTTTCTGCTTTGTGTTATACTGCAGCACTGACCAAATCTTATGTCTGTCCCTTGACATGCAGAAGTAGGAACAATTATGGCTGTCGATGGAGAGATGTACTGGTTGCTTTCACACTACAATCTTTTCAACATATTACAGATGAAACATCATAATTCAACTCAAAATTTTCATACCCAGAGAGGGGCCAGCAGTCCTTATTCTGTCCTGTGAGCCAGAGCTGAGTTACTACAGAAAAGTATAGTCATCCTTCAGCCTTACTCTAACTGGTGCCTGTGAATTATTCTTCACCAGCTTCATGGTCTTCAACCTTGAAAAAGTGAATTTGTCCGGTCTTTATGCAAATTAAATTAATGTCAACTCCAGGTGAAAGGTTTCATGTGACACGGATTTTAAATTTAATATTTTTTCCTCAAATTGTCTGTTATCTTCTACTTAAAAACACATATTGAATATTAAGTATGAGTTTACTGAAGCTATTAATCATTCAGCTAAATAAAACCCCTAGGTAGCAGTGAATAGCAGTAAATAAAATAATAGCTTTTCTACCTGTTACTTCTTAGATCCATGAAGACTGGAGTGAAAGACAAAATAAAAGCTGTCATATAGTTTAGAAAAAATTTCTAGATTTGCATTAAGATACAGAAACATGATCGCTATACACAGTCTATTACTATTTAATGATATTTTGCATCCTCTGCCACACACAGCTTATCTGCTGCTGGATTCTAGTCTCTCAGGGCTGCTTAACTTAGTAAGTGTTTCACATGAAATGCATCTTAGGATTACTTTTCTCAAAAAAATTGCAAAAAGGGCCGCAGTTGTCTGCAACTCTCATGATCTTCAATTACAGTATTGTGCAGGCAAACAGCACAACTCGCAACTGGGCACTTGCATGTGAAAGACATGTGGCAGAGATGGAAATTGTGCCCTGACCTTCTTTGGTAGAATTCTTGGCACATTCTTCAGATACACTGAAAACCCTATTTTGCTCAATGTCCAAGAGCAGAAATTATCCACAAGTTCATTCCCTGTGAAGAAAAGCTTCTTTAATATGTAGCTGATCTTTAAGGTCTTTTCCAACCTAAATCACACTACCATTATGTAATCTCCCTTTATTTTCAGGGAAAGTTTTCTTCTGTGCTTTGTTCTTTCTACCTCTCTCTTTTCTACCTTTTTTCTTTCTCATTTAAAGCTTCTCCTTCTTTTGTGATACTTTCTTCATGCTTCTTACCTTTACTGTTCATAATTGTCCTCATCAGGCCAGTGAAAAACTTAGATTTTGTGTAACTAGGCAGAGTTATAAACCTTTGTGACTTTTCCATGCAGAGCCTTTACTGGCTCATTGGTTTGTTGGTTTCGGGTGGTTTTTTGGGTATATGAGATAGATAAGACTTCTTTGCTATTTCTTCACCACAAAAGTAGAAAGTTGCTAATGGAATGCAAAACCAGGAAGATCAGTCTGAGACTGGCTTTGCTATTGACAGCTCAAAAACAGTTTTCTCATGAACCTGTGCAATTTCACATGTGTTTGCTTCCCTTGATGGAGTCTGTCCTTTCCCAGATTGGTCCATATATTCTTTCCTGAACCTGAGAGGCAATGCATCCCTGTAACACTTATTTAGTGTTTATTTTCTTAAGTTTTTACTTTGTCTCTTTTTGATGAAAATAATTTGGTGGACTCAAGGACCAGCAAGCAGTCCAATCCTTTTCTTGTTTCTCTAAATCAAAGTAACTGTCTTAGCTCACCTTCTCACTCATTTCCCACTCTTTCATGTATTTAACTGTCTTCCTACTCCACTGATGATGCTATGTTAGACCAGAAAAGAAGAGGGTGTCATTTTTGGAATGCTAACTTCATTTGATCACTCAGAGAATTACACTATAATGATCCTCTAATTACAGAGCTGTCTCACTGTGTTAAATCCTTTCTGTATGTGCTGTCAACTGTTTACACTGTTCTGCATGCTCCAGACTTCACATTTCCAAATATACAGTGATAGATGACAGCATTGACAAACATAATCTACATTGTATGGTTGTATAAAATAAGTGGAAGGATTTTGAAGGAGGAGTTGAAATTTGAGAGTAGGCCAATATTACCACAGAAGTTTTAATCAGTGTGTATTTTCTATAAACCACTTTATTCTTGTTTTTCTGTGTTTTTCCACAGTGGTTATGTCTTTGATTATGATTACTACAGAGATGATTTCTACAATCGGTATGTGTGCCTATATTTTTGTACATCCTACATAATTTCTAATGTTTGTTTACAGTATAATCCCATCATTTGGTTAAACAGGTCAGTTCTGAATTTATGTATTATTCATTGCATTATTTCTATTGTGTATCAGAAGACTATTTAAATATGTCACAGAGAAGATTACCACCAGCAAATGTATGCTTACTAAACAGGTCTTTTGATTTTATCCTTCTCTAAGGGCTTTTGGGGCATTTTTTTGGGGGCCACTGGCAAGATCAGAACTGTAAATTTAGAAGGGTGACTGAAAGAAAAGGCATAGGTTTATGCACATTAGTGATTATTGGGGCAAAGGATTGCTTTGGAACTGAGCATTTCTCTTTATCATTTCTCATATTACAAGCACAAGGAAAACAGTCACGGTACTTCAAAACTATAAACGGAAGCATTGTTTTTTAAGAGAAAGCATAGTATTGGAATATATACAGATTGATAAAAAAAACACCAAGCCCAAAAGCTTTGCATAATTTCATAAACAAAAGTAGGAATAAATAGACAACAGGAAGAAGAAGAGAATCCCAGATATCCAGATATAAGAGATCCAGAATCGCTTAGATAACAGTTCTTTTATATATTTCGAGAAAAGGAAGCATAGTTTCACATTTCACTGTATTATGTATGGATGCTGAAAAAGCTTCAGCAGGGAATTTCTTCAGCTCTCTGCAGCATTTTGTGAGAGCTCTGTCTTTCCCATGCAAGTAACTCAAAACAACGTTACAGTTTTGTAAACTTCTTGCAGCTGCAGGTTGTTTTGCAGAATTGTTATGGTTCTAACTAGAAAAACATTCAGAGATGGGTGTCTTAGAACTTGTCCAATCACCTCAAGGGGTGGATGGCCAAAGGACCAATTACCTTATGCCATTTAATACACTTTTGTGAACTAACATATAAAAACCTTTGGAAAAATTATTGAATCACTGAGCCTGGACTTCATGTCATTTCTCTACCTGTCCTCGGTGCAGACAGCGACAATTATGTAAACACAAACCATTGGAAGCTAGAAAAAAATCACCTTTGGAGTAATAATCACATACTGAACTTTTGCATGACAGCTTACAGCTCTTCAGAAATGTTTTTATCCGGTAACGTCAAAAAGGAGTTTGTGACCAACCTGCAGTTCATCTAATATGATAAGTGATGAGTGACAATAAACACTAATATTTATGTTAAAAGTAGAAAAAAATGGTTCCATTTTTATCTTCAAACACAATTCTTTATTTATGCCCACAATGGCTAGAAACTGCTCATTTGTGGGAATATTTGAGGCCATGGAGTTCACAGTCAGTGAGTGTGACAGGACCTCTGAGACACATTTTGTAGACAGCTATGGAAAAGGAGGGAGATGGTTACATTGTCTGTAGGATTAGAGTACAGACAGAACTGTGGTTTGATTTAAGCGCTAGGTATGTACTTGCCAGAAAAAGGGTTAGAAGATTTAAGTTTGACTCTGCTTCCTGTTCAGCATACTGTTAGGTGCTGTGGTGAGTGAATTACTGTTTCTTGTGTGTCTGTTTTCAAATGCGTATCTATCTGCCCAGCTGGGTGACAGTACTCACAACTGTGAAAATTAAACATGCAGTTATAAATTTCCATAATTACTAGTTGCAAGTAAATTTGAGAACATTTTATGAAGATCATGCTTATCCCTCTGCTTCAGACCCTGAACTGGAAATCTTCATTTTCTGAACTTTCTTCTCCTGACCTATCACGCCCAGAACCCATAGCTTTTATGTTCTAAATATAACTGTGGCTTTGATTACCTTTTCTACTGCCTTTATTTCCCTCTACACATGTTAGTTACTTGCTATTGATAACTGTATTTTTTGGATTGAGCTATTCTGTTTGGGAACAATAGTTCCTTTTTGTTGTAGAGTTTCTTTTATTGACTGTAGTGGTAAAAGCCTGAATATCTGCCTGCTACTGTGGTTTTGGTTTGAACAATATTTTTTTTTTAAATTTATTAAGCATGGTTGGGTTTTTTAGTGTTTCTACACTGATTCATTCTTCAATAAAGAGAACATATGCAAAGACTCTTGTTATTTCACAAAATGTAGGATATTTCTTTATGGTGATGGTTGTCTTCGGGAAAGTTCTCTTTTGTACTTTACTTTTACATCTTTAAGGATAGCAGATAGAAAACTAGAATTTAAGCCATGCATGTAATAAAGGAGCTGAAATGTCACAACAAAATGTACTGCTGTTGGCTGTGAGCAATGAAATGATGTGGACCTGTGGAAAGCAAGTTATGGATTTTCCATACGGCAAACAGCGGAGTCCCATAATACATCCTTCATTTAAATGACACACAAAAAACCTGAGCTGGCCTGTGCACCAGTGTGTGACTGAAATCTGAATAAGGCACTTAATGTGCATAGGTCCTTGAAATCTAATTTGACTTGATATAAAGAGATTACGGTTTCAAAGGGTAATTTTCTCAAAGATAACATGCAAATTTAGTTGACAGAGCTTCCATGACATAAAATCACAGAGGGTTTTATGGAGTCCAGCTGACTTAATCTTTTCTAGGTTGTTTGATTACCATGGCCGTGTCCCCCCACCGCCCCGTGCAGTGATTCCACTCAAACGTCCTCGTGTGGCTGTGACAACAACTCGTAGAGGCAAAGGGGTTTTCTCCATGAAGGGGGCATCACGATCCACTTCAAGTGGGGCTTCTTCCTCAGGATCCAAATGTGAGTTACTCATATCAGTTGAATATTATTGAAACAATGATCCTAGCAATGTCTGCAAACATAAAGCTTCCACTATATAGCCCTATTGCAGTCACTTCCTACCCTCAGAATCTAGCTTGAAAAACTGGCTTGATTACCAAAGCTTCCTGGCCTTTCCTGCAAGTCAAGGAGCACACTCATAACATTTTTTAAGGAAATTCTTTCAACATTTTACCTGCTCCCTTGGCCTCAGAAAAAGCCTGTTTAAAATCTCCTCTCAGCCTGGCTAGTCATACACCATGAGATCTTGTGAATAGCTGGTAATAAAACAAAGATAATAATCCTGTTATAGACAGACAGAGGCACATTGATTTCTGTGGAGACTTGAGGGTTGTATATAAGCTGGTGGGGGTGGACTGGGGGGGGCCACGGGAGGTTGGGTTATGTGTACTTTTTTTTACCAGATTCCTGTGAGTGTAGAAAGAGGCACAGTGTCTTTCTCTGTTTTAAAGGAAGTTCAAACCGGTATTGGCAACTTGGGGTTATTCAACCCTTCTTTAGTGAGTTGGCCTTAGAAAAGCTGATGAAAAGTAGGCATTCCCTCCTCCAAGCTCACCAAGCTCCCCACTCCATAGTATGTCCTGGGAACTTCATCTTCCTCTTCGTGCATCTTTCAGCACCCACCCGCCTTCCCCTGCCCCTTATGTGGAGTGATACTGTCCTTGGAAGCGTCACTGGAAGAGGAAGAGAAAGATCAGGTAGGGATCAGTTATTAGAAAGAATGAAGGAACTTCAATAAGCCTTTTGCAGTACTAGAGTGACCAGCAAAACATCGTGCTGTCTTACAACCGTGAAATAAGTGAATCCATCCTCCTGCCAGAGGAGTTAATTATGGCATCAACAGGACCCAGTCATATACTCTGTTGGAATAACATATTCAAATCTCACATGCTAGTATCTAATAAAGAAGATGGACCTCTAGTGAGCCCACTAGGATCCATTCTTGATCCTATTGTATGACTTGATGATATCAGAGACCTTGAAGGAAAGCATGAAATAAACATGTAAATGCACATGACTGAAGAAATGGACATGTGGTAAACACAGCTAAAGACAATGTTGTACACCCAGGAACAAGGAGCTCGAGACATTCCTTGGAGAGGATGATGTTCTGACAACGAGAGGCTCTGTTGCCTGTACAGTTAAATCACTCATAAGTCTCCAGGAAATTAATGGGTGGGATGTCCATTACCACTAACAGGAGCTTTGATGCCTAACACACAGGAAGACATCTAAATTTAGATGTCATATTGTGAAGCTCACTCAGACCCTAAGAGTAGCAGCTGGGAGTAGCAATGCTTCCTTTGTTCTCTGGAGGATGACCATGAGTCTAGACATTTTCATATACACCTTGAAGTAACCCTTTCCTCAATATTTTAAGTAATAAATTATGTTTTCTTCTATTATTTTAAAAGAAAGTATGCAGCTCAAGATCTTCACTTTAGAAAACTTAGAACTTAAATTACTTTGTTAGTCCTTTTCAGTCCTTGAATCTTTGGGTTTTCACAATGTGAATCAAAGCTTTAGTTGGATCTCATTTGTTCATCATTTACTGTTGTCTTAGCTATATGAATATTTGTAGTATCAGTGCATTCAAATCACTCATTTTCCTAAAGTATGCTCTAATAAGGATGGGCTTTTTCAGCTCGCTTTGCCATGAAAAGAGAGATCATTTTCAGATGAGGGGTTTTTTTTTTATTTTTCTCATTGTCCAGAACAAGAATAACTATAAAATTCTTCTAGAGAGCTGAGGATCTCAGTATTAGTATCCCAACAGAAGTCAAGAAAAGCTCTCACCCAGAAATCTGAATTTCCATTGCAGTGAATGAGACAGAGAATATTACATTAACATATAGATATTTGTTCCTCAGAACTCCTGCAAAATTTGCTTTATTTCTTCTGCATTTCAAAAAATATTTTGTAGTACTGTGTCAGGACTCAAGTAATGCATAGCATAGATTATAGGATTCAACCCTTGTTCCAGTATCCACAGGCACTTGCTATAAGATTTCCAAAACACTGCCTGCATAATATGGCAAATATTGCAGAACCTGTAAATTATTTAATGGAAGTGCAATCAGGAGTGTGCAGATCCAAACAGACAGTGTTATGCCCCAGTGAAAATATCCTGATCTATGTATTCAGGTGTGATCTGAATTCTAAAAGTGTCAGTCTTAGAGCTCCAGTGACAAGATCACCCTTGGACTGAGGTCTTTAACTGAAGGGAGAGCTGCAGGATGCATCACTAAAAACATGGGCTGACATTTTGACCTCTGTTTCTACCCTCAATTCATTACAATGACAATTGGAACACAAATGCAGAGACTTTTTATTGTGATGAAATAAATTGCACAAAATATTCTTTCTGCATGCAGCACAACTTTAAAAGGAGTCAGACACACAGTATACAGATTTTCATGCTTAATTTTCCTGTAAAATTACTTCCCTTTTTGTCAATTCCAGTCAAACCATTGTAAATGTAGAAACGTGATTTTGTTGACTTGGACAGGAATGTAATCAGCTTATTTTAAGACCTTTATCAGAGAAATAGTGGATTCCCTTAGAGGCTTCAATTTGGAAAGTAGAGAATGTATGTTTTGCAGCTTCCTTTGCCACTTTCTTGGAAAAGTTGGTTATATTGAATTGTGGAAGGATGCAATTTAATATTTTGTAGCCACTTACTCTACACTGCTAATCTGGACCCCTTGACCTAATGCACTGTTGCTTCTAATAGTAATTTATTGTTAGTTAAATAAAGGATTTCTTCAATAAGGAGAAATATGGTTAGTGGGAAGGAAACTATTTTGAGTTTTAATGAAATTTAAGACCATAAAACAGCTTCATTGCAAACATGGTTAGTGGGGAGGAAATTATTTTGAGTTTTAATGAAATTTAAGACCATAAAACAGCTTCATTGCAAGTTTAGAATTGGCAGTGTCACAATGGTATTGCCTGTGCTTGAAAGATTTCACCCCGATATAGCAAAACACTCATGAGATCACTTTCCCTAAGAGATTTTTCAGATGTAAGTAGAAATGTCATAGATGTAATGGTTCACACTGGCCGGATCCAGAAAATGAACCCATTCATGTCATATTAAGGGTCAGAACATGGGAGATCCCCTAAGTGAAATCACCAGAATCAAAAGAACTCTCTTCTGAAGAACAGCAATCCAAAGGCAGAAATTTATTGTTGAGCAAAGGTGTTACAAATAACATAGTACCAAAAATGCCTTGCTCAATGATGAGCACATCTGCAAAGATAGTATCTGCCAGCACAGTAAACTCCTGTTTGACTGAAAAGTGACAATATGTGTTTTAAATTTGCTTCCAAAACACAAAATATGTTAGGAAGATTTGACTTCTTTCCTAAACCCATAATTTTTCCAGGAACAGTTATCAATATTTTGTTTTCTTTTTAACTCCAAAGACTAGAAAAACATAAATCAGCATTTCCAAATTACCAGAAGTAACTCACAAAATTAAACATGCTGGTGGGTAAATCACACATAGTAGTTACTCATGTTAATCCTGTATTAATAGTATGAAGCAGTACATTCAAATTGCTATTTAGAACTGGGAAAAGCTACCTTTCTCTGACAATGCAGAAATTGAAGGTCTCAGAGTATGCACTTTCATTTTACACTTCTGAAATCAGGAGGAAAATATTAATCAAATCTTTTATACTCTGTGTGCTTGAAATTAAGGCATAGACACTTAAGATGTTAAAATATGTATTGAATTATGTCTTTAAATGAATTAATGTTGACTCACAGAGTTTATATTTGGCTTCATCAGCTGATCCATTTTTCAGTGATATCTAAAGCAATAAAATATGATAAAATATTTTATATTAAACATTAAGGGCTTAGATAAAAACGCATGACATTTCTTTCCAAAGAAATCTGAATCATGCTTTGTGGATGAATCAATTTGCAGTTACTGCAAAAAATGTTTCAAAATATAGCTGTAGTTCAATGGTAGGCCTTTCATTTTTAAAAACGTGACTGACCTTAATTTTGTATCTCTTGTTATGCACTGGATGTGGCTTCTCTCCTTTGGTGTTAGATGCTTCAGTGAAAGATGTATTCTGGAAGGCCACAAAGGGCAGGAAAGGGTCACTGAATCAAATTCCTTACTCTTGCAAGTAGCAGCATCATCTAATCCTTTCAGATACATTTTAAAGATAGTTAGGGTTTGGTCTTTTTCTGTCTCTGTTTCTTCTAATTTCCAGCTTAGTTTGTTTCTCATTTGTTCGTATTCTTTTTTTTTTTTTTTTGTGCCAACACTGTCTTAGCATAAAAATATTATTTCTTTTTGCCTTTTTTTGTCTTCAGCAAACAAGCAAAACACTTCTGTCACTCTACAGGCTTTCCATTTTTATGGTCATCTTCACAGCTGCTCTCCACATGTACCTGCTAGAATTCAGTGGTTCAACCTGTGCTCACCAGCTCTTCATACAAAGACATTATACTTCTCCATCTTTAGCAATACATCATCTGACACATCCTAGCACTGCGTTTTCCTTCTCGTGGCTGCATATAGTGATAGTCTACTATCAAGCCAAGGATAATTCCGTCACTGTCTTTTTCTGCTGATGAGCCTTGGTGCTGATAGTAGAAGCTCTGCTGTTAAGTGTAGGATTTTTTCAGTGCAATTGCATGTAAACATTTTTTCTAATGTAACATTCCTTAAAATCACCTGACCTCTTCTTCCATTCCAGTTTACTCTGAATAGATGATATCTTTCAATTTCATGTCATCAGCAAATTTCACCTGTTTATTTACATTTTTGCATCAGAGTTGTTCAAGTTATTTAGCCATTTTGGTGCCAGTGCTTGAGAAATTTCATTCGTAATTTCTCTCCCTTTCAATATGCGCATTTCTGTCAACCGCTGGCCTTTGTTTATCTGCTAATTGGGAAAAAATTACCAAACAGTAAGTTACCTTATTTTCCTATTCTATCGTTCAAAAGCAGATGAACAGATCTTTTGGACACATGCAGCTCTGGTGTCATGTTTACCAACAGCTTTATTTCTTGCCTAAGATCAATTTTAAAAAAAACCATGTCGTTTTAAAGGAGAATTTATATACTCAAAGCAGGACACCTGGAGCACAGACTTTATAATCTTTACATTTTATCTTTGTCATAACATTACTTAAAAAGCATGAAGTTCTTCCCAAGCACTGTTCTACTGAATCACAGGCTCACAGAATGGTTGAGCTTGGAAGGGACCTCTGGAGTTCCTCTGGCGCAAGTGCCCTGAAAAGAAAATTTCCCAGGACTGTGTCTGACCACATCCATGGGAAAAAAAAATAAAATTCCTGTGTTAAGATGAAATTTCACAGGCTTTCATTTATGCCAAAGGTCTTTGGTGTGTCAGTGGGGTCTACTGAGAAGAGTCTGGCTTTGTCTTCTTCATTCCCTTTTGTACTGGGGGCCCAGAGGTGGACACAGTACTCCAGATGTGGCCTCACAAGTCCTAGGTAGAGTGGTATGCTGGGTTAGGCTGGGGTATAGCCAATTTTCTTCACAGTAGCTACTATGGGGCTGTGTTGTGAATTTGTGCTGGAAACAGTGTTGATGACACGGGGATGTTTCAGTTACTGCTGAGCTTACACAAGGTCCTTCTTTGCTTCACCCCACCCCACCAATGAGCAGGATGAGGGGGCACAAGGAACTGAGACACACCTGGGGCAGCTGACCCCAGACAGCCAAAGGGATGTTCCAGACCATGGCATAATGTTCAACAATAAGTTATGGGGAAGGTTGGCCAGGGCTTGCTAAGGGCATCTGTCAGTTGGTGTTTTCATTTGCATCACTTCTACTTCTTGGAATTTATTTCTTTCTCCGTTATTTTCCTTTTCGTTATTATTATTACTATTATTATTATTATTGTCATGATCATCAACATCACCATCATAGTATTGTATTTCAATTAATAAACTGTTCTTATCTCAACCTACGAGTTTTCTCACTTTTACCCTCCTTATTTTCTTTCCCCCATCCTTCCGGGTGTTGGAGGGAAGTGAGCAACTGTGTGGTGCTTAGTTGCTGGATGAAGTTAAACTGTGACAAGGAAAAGATCTGGCTCATGCCCAACTTATTTTTCATCACGGTCCTTCATAATTTGTCTTTGGTAGTTGCTGCTTGCTACAGAAATAACCACTACACTATAACTGAGAGTGGAATTTCTGAAGGAGAATAATTTTGAAGACTTGTACATTTCTCTGCAAGGTAAAACAATACGCAATTCAAGTAATTACACCAACACAATGCTGGAAACCGAGTGAAAATTTGGAACTTGTGCAGATTGGTTGAGATTTTTTTCTCTTTTTTCTTGCAGTCCATTTAAGTGTTAACTTGAAACAATTGACTCTGTAATCACAGAATCACAGAATCATTTAAATTGGAAAAGACCTCCAAGATCATCCAGTCCAGCCTTTAACTGAGCACGACCTTGTCAACAAGACCATAGCACTAAATGTCACAGACAGTGGTTTCTTGAACCTCGCCACGGGCGGTGATTCCACAACCTGCCTGGGCAGTCCATTCCAATGTTTAACAACCATTTCCGCAAAGAAATTGCTTCTAATATCCAACCTGAACCTCCCCAGATGCAGCTTGATGCTACATCCTCTTGCCCTATCACTAGTTATCTGGGAGAAGTGGGTACTGCCCACCTAGCTACAGCCTCCTTTCAGGTTTTTGCAGAGAGTGATAAGGTCTCCCCTGAGCCTCCTTTTCTCCAAGCTAAACAACCCCAACTCCCTCAGACACTCCTCATATGAATTACCCTCTAGACCTGTCACCAGCCTCATTGCCTTCATTGTCCTTCTCTGGAGACTCTCCAGCACCTCAGTCTTTCTTCAACTGAGGTGCTTAGAACTGGACACAGCACTCGAGATGTCTCACCAGTGCTGAGTACAGAGGGACAATCACTGCCCTGGTCCTGCTGGTCACACTATTGCTGATAAAGGCCAGGATGCCATTGACCGTCTTGGCCACCTGGGCACACACTGGCTCATGTTCAGTCATCTGTTGCCCAGCACCCCCTTGTCTTTTTCCACTGGGGTTTGTTCTTTGAATCCTCATTGTTGTCTTGTTCCTTCTGGTGCCATCTTCTTCCCAACCTGTTTTTTCCAGAGACATCACGTGGAAGCCCCTGTGCAGCAGACCTGAGTTGAACAGCATCCCTATATGCATGTGCCTGTTTCCTTGTCAAACTCAGATGTGCAAATGTTTTCTGCTTTGCTTAGTAGACTGGAAACAAATACCATTAGGTACTTGCAGTGTCACTTCTGAGTTTTCACCTTTTGGGCTTGGCCAGCCTGCAGTGTGCCAGTCAAAGGAGCATTCCTGACACAACAGCTTGGCTGCATGGAACGTGTTGCCAGCTGGCTTCATAGTGGGTTGCTGCCAACACTTGGCATTCCCCATTGGAGCAACTCACACCATTTCACTCTGGATTCTGAGCTACCTTGCTACTCCAACATGGACCAGCCACTGCCCCTGGGGAATCAGTAACCTTCTAAATATACAGTTGTCAGAACCTTAACATTTTTTTTCAGATCTGTGGGATTGGATAGTGACCCTTTATTTCTCTAAGAACACTTTAAAGCTTTGCTGTATAAATACACAAAATAATTCCATCATATACTGTATAGCATATAAGAGTCTAGCACGAAGGTTAGTTTTATGCTTTTTTCTTTAAGTCCTTCTGTTCATTCAATGTGAGATCGGAGGTTTCAGCCAATGATAGTGTAAGATAATGCAATTTCTCAATATGAACACATGATTAAACAAGTGCATTACCACATATAGCAACCTATTGCCTTTAGCTGACATGTTATACTATAATGCACATGGCCCATATTCTAAGATAAAAATCTTTGGTTTCAGCCTCAGTGAATATGCTACAAGTTTGGAATAAGGCTGATTTGCAGCAAAAACATACTCATTAACTACCACTGAAGCAGGCAATACCTGGTCTTCACACTTCACCATCAAACTGATTCCCCAGTACAAATTACCACGAGACACCATGATCACAGACATGGCCAAGGATCAATGAACAGGACTGATGTAGCACAATACAGACAGAAGACCCTTTTGACAGAAAGAAAACATGTCCTTCACAGCAGAACATCCCTTTTCCGTAGCTCAGTAAGGGCACTCCTGTTGTGTGTATCCATGCTCTCGATACACACACCAAAGTCAATTAACATCCTCCTACAGCAGTAGTGGAGGAGTTGCACAGCTCAGTGCTCTTCCACTGCCAATCCCTCACAGTGATGGTCCATTCCTTCCTGCAAGAGTTGTAAGAGTGACAGCTCTGTTGCCTACTCCCTTTATAAATGGCTTTATTCTCCCATGCTAGCACAGGGATTTTCTTCTCTTGAACTTTTCCACATGATATCCTAGCACAAACAGGGCAAGTGAATTTGACTGGACCACTTTCTGAGCATAAAACACATGTTCTGATAATGCCAAAATAATGAGGTAATTTATGAGGGCTGCAGCGCTGTTTCTTTTGAAGCCAAAACACCTCCAAAGCAGTTACTCCTTCTTAGGTTAGACAATGGGAGTGCAATAAGAAACAAAACTGAAGAGTAAAGCAGTGCAACAAAGACTTGGAAACTTCAGCTAATAATTTATAGGTGATGCCTCCTTGTCCTTGGATGTGATCATAAAATGAAATATTTTCGTATGTTATCCATAGCTAGAAAAAGTACAAGAAATTGCCAACTGAAACTGAACTGACAGCTTTGGAAGCAACAAAACTTGACACCCCTTGCAATGAGTTTTTGACTGGAACATAACCTTGCATCTCTGGCTGCCCTAGCACTTATATTACCATTCACTCTTGCTGAGGAATACATACTGCTACTATAAGGGATCTTTTTATTGTTGTCACTATTATTACAAAATAGTCCAGCAAAGTAACATTGTGAGACTGTGACTTGTCTGTCATATTTGAATCATTCTTTCACTATAGGCTGTTTTTAAGTAAAAGTTACTTGGATTTATGAAGAATACCTTTGAGATGTTTTTCCTGAAATTATTACAGAGCAACACATCTTACATGAACTCTTGCCATTAAGGCTTAGAATCCTGTGGTTTTCTAGGATTCAGCATTTTTAACTAACAATGTTATTTTAAAAGCCAATTCTCTAAAAATATTGACAAAAATGAGGCAGCAGAATTTCTACTAGACAGAAAAGAAAAAAAGAACATGTTTTGCTTGGGTGGGGAATGTTGCCACAAATATAGTTTATTTCATGTTTTGCATTCTGCTCTCTTTCCACAGTGAAATCAGACGAGTTGCAAACAATCAAGAAAGAATTAACTCAAATCAAAACAAAAATTGACTCCTTGCTAGGGAGACTGGAAAAGATTGAGAAGCAGCAAAAAGCTGAAGCAGGTAGGTAAAAGTCATTTTAAGTGAAATTAATAAAATTAGAACCTCTTTACTAGTCAAGCGGACAGACCAAAGAGAATGGAATCTTTCTGAAATTTTGGTACGTAATGGAGGCCTGAAGCAAGGTAAATTAACTCTCAGGTAGAACTACTGTGAGGATAAATTAATATTCTTCACAGAGCATGCATCATCATTTAAGAATTGTTTTTTATGGTGTAGTAAGAAAAATAATCTTTCTAGATGTTCTGGAAACAAAACATCACTAAAAACCTGACTGAACAGAATTAAGCTAGAGGTTGTTGACCATGGGGATGCTTGTGCTAGGCACATTAAGGATTAATAGATGGTGTATATCAAGAATTATTGCCTGGGCAATATGCAGTATTGCACAAGTTGAACATGGAAAAATTTCTGTTTGATATAAGGAAAAGAGATGCAACTAAGCAGTATAGTGAGTTGAGCAGAGTGACCATAGTGGCTCCATCCTTGGAAACATTCAAAACCCTTTGGGCTCAGGACCCACGGACCTGGGCCAAACTTTGAGTTTGTCCCTGATTTGAAGGGAGATTGGACTTGGAGACTTCAGAGATACTGTCCAGCCTCAGGTATTGAGTAAAGCTGTGGCCTCTTTGTAAAACTGGTTACACCTCCAGTTTAGCTTTTTTCTGGCTTAAAAAGTTTTGGTTTTAGGCAAACCTTGGGAATGAAAAAAAGTCCAACACTACTTTATAATTTAATCAAGAGCTTTATTACTGTCATTGCGGTGTTCATTTTGTTAGAGTGATCTCACCTGGCAGCACTTTAAAGTCATTCTGAGAGTTATAAGGTTGTATTTTCACCATGGTATGTATAAAAACAGTTCTTGTGCCTCTCTGTGGTATTTTCTTTGCTATTTCCTTACAGATCACATGGTATATATTTGTAAAGAAGTCGTGTACTAGTGAGTTAATGTTGTGAAAGCCAGCAGGGAAATGGAAGCCTTATCTCATGAAAAACTCACCCCTCCATTCTGTGATAAAACCTTTTTATGAATTTTGTGTGAAATGTGTGAAAGAAATTCTGCCTCAGAACCCACAACTACCTGGGTGTCTGGACAGAAGTCAGTTACATGAAGCCAAAAACCCGTCAGGACACATAAAGGGAATTCCATCAAGACTATCTAAAACTGGGAATTAGCGGTTGAGGGTTACAAGCCCAACACAGTCAAAAATGGAATTTAAATCTGGATCCTTCCTGTTCCCAAGTAACTTTAAAAAAAAAAAAACACAAAAAAACCCCAACAAAAACCTACCTTTTCTTTACAATCATTTTCTAAGTTGACAGACAAGGGCCAGTCCCCCAGCTGTTACAGTTTATCTCACAAAGCTGAGGGCTTTTTTCAAGTCTAAGGTAAACCATTAGTACAGAATGTGATTATCTCTTTCAGGAGAACTGTGCACAACATGTATTCATTAGACTCTATTTTGTACTTTACGCAAGTTAGATAAAAGTTGGTATAATCGGTGAAGATGTAATTGCAAGGTACTCCATTGAATCACTTGTGCACTGAAAAACTCTGAGACCATACATCCCTAACTTGGGGAGCTTTTTTTGAAAAATCTGTTACTATGCAAAACAATCTGCACATCATTGTACTTTGATATCCAATTTTCACTTTTGCTAAAGGACTGTAGTGAACCCAGTTAAATAGAAATCAGCTCAAAGAGGAAAATGTTGATTCGTATTGAATCATAGTCATATGCCTTTTGAAGACAAGCAATGAATATCCTCAGATTAAAAAGCGTTTTCAAAATATTGATGTTTTAAAACATCAGGTGCAGAATCCATGCCTCATACTCTTTGCTTCTCATTGGAGAGTGAGCAGACAAACACAGAGATACCAGTAAGCATGGAACCCCGTTTACATCTCCTGACCTGATGAGAAGGGTTGTGCCGGAGCTCGCAGTCTTCTGATTCTTGGATTATAATTTCTCATCACAGAGCTCCAGCAACATGCAGCACTCAGCAACCAGGAACAACCACCTCCTTTTCTTTGGCTCCTCCCAGGGCTTGATTTACAGGGCTAATGCCCGCCCTGCAGCCACAGCTGTTTGTAGGAGGTTAATGAGCCAATAATTGGATCCTGGTCTTGAGTGAAAGTTTGGCTAGTGCATACCAACAGGGTTGAAATACATTATACAACAATTCCCCCTTTTTGTTTTGCACTAGCCAAACTATATTTAATATATTTTTAAATCTTTTTAAATAAATAACAATTAAATTAATATTTTTTGACTCCATCTCTTTTCAAGACCTTTAAATTAGTTTTTCTCAGTTCCCGGTTGCTCACCTCTGCAGGTGTTTTTTATTTAATTCTTTTTTAAAGATTTTGAGAGGATATGCTGGAGGGCTTTAAATATGGCCTGTTCTTTGTTGACAGATGCTTTTCCCTCCAGCCCCTGGTCTTCACCTCTTCTGGTGATAGTTGGGAGCTCTTTTTCTGGGAGCCTTTTCTCGGCCTCCTGAGCTCCAAGGGAGCCGTCTCACGACTTTCCCCCGCTATGGCCTGCACTCCACACCTCTCTGGGTATGGACCACTAAAGTCCCACTGCGGCAGTTCTCACCCGGGTATAGATCTGGGAAGACCCTTCTGGGTGTTTTGCCACAGCGGTTCTCACTCTGCGTGTTGGCATCACGTCGGGGTCACCACTTGTGCCGGAGCGCGCAGTCTTCTGATCCTTGGATTATGATTTCTCATCACAGAGCTCTAGCAACACACAGCACTCAGCAACCAGAAACAACCACCTCCTTTTCTTTGGCTCCTCCCAGGGCTTGATTTATAGGGCTAATGCCCGCCCTGCAGCCACAGCTGTTTGTGGGAGGTTAATGAGCCAATAATTGGATCCTGGTCTTGAGTGAGAGTTTGGCTAGTGCATACCAACAGGGTTTAAATACATTATACAACAAAGGGTTATGCAGCCTGGGTGATTAGTCTGCAGATTCAAAAAGATTTGTGTAAACTACATCAGTAGCTGAACTATTTCAACTAGAGTGTCAGATGGGAGATGATTTTGTTCCTTCTCAATGGTTTGGCAATATTATTTCTTACTTTCTTCTGCCAGAAGGTGTGGCCTCACTAAGACTAGAATCAGAGAGAGGGTCTGTGTCTCATTTACATAAAGCAAAAATTGAGCCATCATCTTGCCCTTTTGGTTTTCTGAGTTTGAATCACTCTCCTGAAGAATATTTAATTTTTAATCTTAAAAGTTGTTACATCTGGAGGAATGTGATGTTACAAGCTGGACAAGCTCAGTGCATACATTGGTAACTGCTCTACAGCTGCCTGAAAACTCTCCTTATAGTAACAGCTGATGTTCTGGTTTTTCTGTTATCAACCCCTAACCTTTCCAACAGGGGGAATATAGAAAATAGGATTTCCTATACATAGGAAAACTGTAGAAATAACTCCTTTGTTTGAAAAAATCTGAACCAGGAAGCCAGGAATAAGATGTTCTGACAAGAAAATAAATGTTAGAGAATATTCTTCCTGTGATATTAGAAATTAGGCTCTAATTAGGCTGAAAGTTAGGAACTTAAGTTTAACTTCTCAGAAGAGCCCAAAAGAGATGGGTACTGAGATGGTATTTTAGCCTCCTCTGAAGAACCCAGTCTATCTTCTCCTTAAGACAATTAAGTAAGTGACCTAAATGTTTAGCAGCTGTATCCTAGAAGGTTTCCCATTTAAATGTATTTTCTGTCAATTCAGCAACCCTGTTTTTAAAAGCCTTAAGCAAAGTTGATTCAGTTGTCATTGCCAGAGCTGAGTGGTCTCAGAGGTGGCTTAAGACAGGAAGTGGTAGGGCCAGACATAGTAGGCAAAGGTAATTCAATCCACATTTCTTTTTGCAGTAGGGCAAGTAACACAATCACTTATAACTAGCATGGCATTGTCCGGAGCACCTTACCAATAGAAGATGAAGCTCCATGGGCTGAATCTTCTGCTAATACATGTGACTACAGCACTGTTGAAGCAGCTGTCTAAGATGACTTTGCATTCTTTAAAACTAAGAATCTTTCTGAAGACATTAGGTGACTGAGGGAGGAAAGCTCAATTGTTCTGTTTCTTCTGTAAGTGAAGTTGAAAATGAGGGACTAAAGACTAATGAAGACTAAAGAGATGAATGTAAGTGGCAACATAAATGTGCAAAGTCAAAATGCAAACCAAAAGTCTTAGTTTAAGACTATG
Organism: Lycocorax pyrrhopterus obiensis; assembly: GCA_014706295.1. Lineage (NCBI taxonomy): Eukaryota > Metazoa > Chordata > Aves > Passeriformes > Paradisaeidae > Lycocorax > Lycocorax pyrrhopterus. The sequence goes on from JACSVZ010000002.1 coordinate 125,244,276, forward strand.
GAATAGAAAAATTCAATCAGATTTGAATAGTATGTGTAGCTGTAATAATTTATGGTAAAATAATAATATGCTCGTAGAGCTTCAAAAATATAGAGCTTCAAGGCAATCCTTGATTCATTGATTGTCCAGCAAGATAGGTAATGAACTACTAGTGTTACAGAACAGTCACTTTTACAAAGGAAGAAGTGCTTTGTTCTAGAAATTTTGTCGTTGATCACTCTCAGACTGAAAAGACATTGTTTTTCTAGCTACATACAACCAATTCTCTGGCCCTATTGCCTCTGAGCACATAAAGTTTTTCATATAAGTTCCTGATGTGCATAGGAATAAGACTCTGATCCCTCCAAATATTCTTCTGGCCAGTCCGTCTCTGTCATTCTTCCATCAATCCTCCTCTGGATTTCTGCTGTTTGGACGAAGTTCCTCAGTATATCCAGGAGTTTCACAATACCTAGTCACAACAACACAGCACTCTCCTGAAGACAACCAGAACAGATTCTTCAGGCCTCCATGGAAATGGTCTTTCTTTTCACCACTTTGCAGAAAATATAGGAAGCCAATATTTGGTTGATTGGAGGGGGCATTCTCCAGTTACTTCAGCACATTATACCAATGAGGAGTAACTGATACTTAACTCCATAATAAAACATGTTTACCTGTCTAAAAGGATTTGTTGATTACCTGTATGGCTGTTGAGATATATTCACAGTAAATTCACACAAATTCTTGTTCATTTATTGGCAATTAGCAGCCTTCTGCTTCTCAGAGCATAAAGATTTATGTACTTTTCATTGGCTGCACATGAATAAATATATGGTGACTATGCGAGTTGTATTCCAAGGCAAAGTACAGAAAATCAAAAAGCTGGATCTATTGGTAAATCAAGCCTTCATCCACTGCATGACATAGATGAGGTCATGACCATATTGATATTGTGATTGATATATGCACTAATTTTTGAAAGAAAAGTTTTCCATCATATTTGCCTGGTAGATATTATCACACCAAATTTTACAAAGCTAACACACCTGGAGATGGAAGCTTAGGTTTCTTCTGCAGACCACTTTCCATTGCCACCAGTAGGAAAGGTTACTGAATCTCTATAGAGTATGTTTTCCTTACAGAAGCCCAAAAGAAACAAATGGAAGATAATGCTGATTTGATTCAAGAGGAATGCATATCAGAGAATGCAGATAACTCTACAGAAGAGCCAATTGAAGGAGGGCCAGATGCAGATGGGGATGGAGAAGATATGACTGATGGGATAGAGGAGGATTTTGATGAGGATGGCAGCAATGAGCTGGTAAGGAATAATCATGCCATGTCTGTCTATATGGTTCCTACAAGTAACCACAGAGAACCAACAGTCTGGATTAACAAAATAAGCTCAAAGCAGCACTGTGATGTTCTGTAACTAGTGCCTAGACCTATACTCCTCATACACTGTAATATCAATTAAGCATAGGAACCTCTGAGGAGAAACAAGAAAAATATATATTACTACACTTGATAATTTTAGAAAGGAAATAAAAGGTAGTATATTGATTTACATTTATTATTTTACATATGTAAAAATGTAGTGTGCTTTTTTTCTTTTCCTTTTTTTATCTGGTGCATTTCAAAATTAAATAAGATTCTAAAATGGTGAAGTTTTTCATTAGTAAACATGTGCTTCCCACAGTCCCAAGTCCCTATCTTCCATGTATATACTCTGCAGGCTGTATTGACAGATACAGATTTTTTGCATGGAAGGATTTTTCCTTAAGACATGTTTGGCTAAGAAATGTTTGGGTTTTCAGCCTGAGGCTGCACCTTTCATGAAATACATATTGTGGTGCTAAACTCCTAAGTTCTTCTAGAACAACATTAAAAAATATTTGGAAAGTCAGATTTATACCTTTCTATGCACTCCTAATAAGAATGGAACAGTCACATTAGTTTTGCCTCTATAATACTCTCCCTCCTTTCCTGGCTTTCTTATTCTGCTTTAAGCTGAAAGCACTTTTGTTGCTCATTGTCATTGCTTGCATTTAAAAAATATAATCATGTGCGTACAGTAAAAATCTTCCAGTGAAGCAGCAGAAGTCAGTTAGCAAGGGACCCAGCAGAATCAACAGCAAGTCTGGAGTAGCAGGGCATGTGAATAATTAATGGTTTGTACTGCTTACTGCAAATGCCATTTAAACCTACTTGTAATTTTCAGGTTTGTGTCCCTTTATCCAGCACAAGACCCTCTTGAATTTCTATATCCTGAATAGCATTATTCCCAGAAGAAGCTACTACAACCTGAATTCCCTCATCTTTTTACATGCAATGTAGAACAGATGACATTATCCTTTTTTCTCAAAGGTACGGGTTCTCCTGTCCAGATATGAGGGATGTCTGTAAGAAGCTGTCGCTCTAAATTTGTAGGGAGTTTAAATGTCATAATTAATAAATAGTTGTAAATATAATCTCCCACCATGGCTAATATCTGACCAGCTGAAGTGATTTTAGCAATAGGGGTGACCACAGTTTAACAAGAATGGTGGGTTTTGCAATAATTAGGCACCAGACTTCCTATTACAGACAACTAAGTGGGGATGTTAACATACAGTGCATTAGACTCTGATTGCTCAGTGCTGTCATTTCACCCTGTGGATATGACATACTTAGCATATATCCACACTATATAATGATGCAAGAAGTAGAAGAATTTTTTTCATGTATCAAAGGCCTCAGCAGGAAAGGCTCTATAAAGCAAGCAGCATGGGAACACTTCATTAGCAGTGAAAGTCTGGAATTGGCACAGCCACATTTGCACACTGCTGCTTCCAAGTTAAAAGGCCTTTCCAAGATTCCTGTTATGGAATTAGTTGAAGTGCAGGGCGTTGCAGACACAGCTCCAAAGACAGCTCAGAGGTTTGACATACACATCTAAGGCGTGGTGGGGAAGCAGCTCCAGTTTCTCTGCATTTCATCACTGAGTGCGTGAGTGCTGGGAGGAGGTGGCTCACGGCACATGGAGAGTGGTGTCCTCTGCATTGCATCCTAGCATGAGTGGCATCCCCCCCATCCCAACATGGTAGTAGCAAGGAAAGGCCAAGGAAGAGGACTTAAGTGCATCATCTCAGTCAGGTGCAGCCTGGTCCAATGCCAGGGCAGCAGAGCCAGTCAGCCTCATGCCTTCCACCTTCCCGAAGGCTGGGACCCTCTAGCTGAGAAGCTGGCAATAATGTAGACTTTAACACTTACAACCAAGATTGTCACTGTAAAATCCCTGTCCTTTTCATCCCCCCTTGGCATTTCCATCAAATTTTGGAAGAGGCCACTTCACCTTAGTTTTCCTGCCTGCTGCAATGGGAAAATAACACTTTGTTCATTTTGCAAAGCCTAGGGAGATTAGTGAATGCAAAACTGCAATGGATAGGATAAAGGATTGCTCAGCAAAGGATTACTTCAAAGAAATCGCAGGGTATGGGTGTTTTCCACAGAAAAACAATTATAAATTGAATCAGGCATCTTTCATCTATAGTTTTTACTCAAACAGTCAGCGGTATTGGCCTGTGCTTATGATATGAAGATGGTAGTTTTTGATGCATACTGAAATTTAGACTGTTTTATACTGGCATATATTTATGTAGATACACTGGCCAATTCCTATAAGCTTTAATTTCTACTCTAATCATTGATAGCTCTATAAAGGGGAAGTCAGTAACAATACTATCAAATACATAATGAATACCTCTATAGAAATACTTGGAAATTCAGTCTGCTTCTACTCATTCTGTGCCCTGTTATCTGAAATTGCCCTCTGTTTTGGGAAAAGTAGATGTACAGGCTTGTTATAAAGCAAGTCCTAACAGATGTTGTTATTCTGTTTTATAAAAACTAAGTTATTTAGGAAAGAAAGCTGACTAAGAGCACATATATAACCAGCACAGTTACAAATCTTTTGAGGAAAAACACCCAGAGGTTAAGAATGAAACATGTTATATGTGACAAATGTAAGAAAAACCTACTATTTTGTATAAAATAGTAATGTTGGACTTGGGATAAAAAAAACCCTCCAAAAGACTTTTTAAAATTAAATGTATAATGTTTTCCAAACGTAGAGCTAAAGGGATTTAGGACAATGTTTAAGAAAATATTTTCTTTCATCACTAACACCAGCAGAGGAAACAGAAAAATATTTTAAATGGGCAAAGTTAATGCCCTGAAGTCATTTCAATATGAAAATTTCATTGTGAGTCCACTAGCATGAAAAATATTAATAGAGGGAAAGAGGAAAATTACTTAAATTTAGATCTTAACCTTTACTGAGTTCTCCAGATTTAACTGTAAATCTTCTTCCAGGCCATTCCCCAAAACCTGCAGCAAGTTTGCTGAACAGAATTCTGTTTCCCTAAGGCTGTCAATAAAGGAAGGTGTTCAATAAGGTCATACCCACTGTCAGAGTCCAGCTGCTGCCAGAATGGAGTCCCTGAATCTGTATATGTGGGTCTGCATCTTTGCAGCACATGACTCAAAAATATATTTCTTTCTTTATTTCTAATTCTAACTTACAAAGGAAGTTACTACGTGGGATGTGTGCTGTGGGTTTAGGTGGGAGGATCAGTTCTCTAAAATCACACGCTGTCTATTTGAAGGAACAGGTTACTGCACGTTAACTGAGTAATGGCAGCTGTGCTCATGCCTGCTTTCAGCCTAGATCAGCCGTAAAGAAAGACAAAGCAGTTTAGCCTGCAGTCTGAGATAAGTCAGGCATGGATTTAAGAACCCTTCAGCCTCTTCAGTTGCCTGCCTGGCTGCACACACAAAACAACATCATATTCAACAGCTGCACACTTTCTTCATCCACTATCTAGACCAGGATGTTGTTCAGCCTCGCATTGTAATTTTCTATGACTAAAGACATGCCCATGAACAGTTGTTATGGCTCAGCTGAAGTGTGAAAAAGTTTTACACAGCAATAACTTGATTGCCCATCTGAACTCCGATTAGAGACATGATGCATTTGAAGCACCTGCTGCAGTCATCAAACATCACCTCTTGAGAAAGTTTCTTTTGTACTATTTGCCAACAAGTGTCTCTCAGTGTCTCCAGTGCTCCAGACACTCCAGCTTGAGGATCTCCTTAGAAAAATTCCCAAAGAATTTTGCTGCATTGACATACTGAAGAATTCTTTAAAAGGTGATCTCAGAAACATGATCCATCTATGTATGAATATGTTAAAGAGTTGGCTTCAACTTGCTCAGTGAAGTGTGCCATAAACTTTTCATCTACATGCTCTTACACAGCCTCTCACTCCCACTTGTACAAAGACATGCATATATTGTAGTTTTATATGTATATAATAGTCACTAATTTGTGACAATTCATATCACTTAACTGACCATCAAATGTAGTGAGAGGGGTTGAAAGCTTCAGGTCTGTTTCCTTTGTTCTGCCTCCTTTGTTAGGTGAAAAAGAAGTAGTTGGTTATCCCAGATTTTATTGAACCCATAATTCAGGCTTTCATTCCACTCCTAACATTGAACAGTTTCTAGCAGCAGTGAATTTAAAATTTCTGTGTTCCTTTCTAGTGCAAATGTATCCACTCATTCCTTTTAATTTAAACTGTCCCTCAACAGTGTTGTAAAGAAAAGAACACACCATTGCAACACCCATCCCATTTTACGGAAAACAAGCTCTTATGAAGAATAATCTTCATGTTTACCAAATTCAGTTCACACACAAATCACAAACGGGTGACAAATTACCCAAACACAAATCTCCAGTGGTATCAAGCAGGTTTGTGTGTCTTTCATGGCTTTAAATTGTGAGTAGTGGGAAGGAAAACAATTAACCTTCTCTTACTTCTGTGGCTGCACAGGGGAGAACAGAAAAGTGACCTTTGCAACAAAGTCCAACACATTAAGATATTTGAGAATGAGCTTGTCCTCAGTCCCTCCATAACAAGCCCATTCTTACTAGAAATAGCGTTAATATTGTGTGTCTCTGGCTGAGAGATTGAAGGAAGAATATCTCTGAATTAGTGTGCTTGGTGGTTCTCTAACTCTGCTGATTTAGCACATGGGCAACCCAGTGCAGCCCCAGAACATTTCATATATCTTCTCTGAACTTGTTTCAAGGGGTGTTAATCGATCATTGAGGAAGCACTGATCAAGTCATTGCAATCCCCTTGTAAATAAAACAGGTGATTACAAATTACTTCACTGAAAGCCTGAAGTATTATAATTTGGGAAAAAAACCAAAAAAACACTTTTGGCCAATGGTTAATAAAATACCAACAAAATAATTAACTGGAATGAATTATAACAAGCACTCATATCTGTATTACATTGCCTGAGAATAATAGTTCCTATCAAACTGTCAACCTTTCATAGTAAATAACTATAATAGTAATAGCACAGTAGTGGTTCAGTAGCTGAGCATTCAGTACAGCAAACTGTTTTCTGGTAGAGTATGTGATGCAAATACAGTAGATTTATGGTGTCATAACTCAGATCAGACACTGGTTAGTGCTTGGTTGGAATTTGAAGGATATATTCACAGTCACAGAATTGTGTTTTTATGCTGGTGTAGCTATGCTAAAAGTAATGAAGCCAGACAAGCATTATTAGATGGGAGTTCCACAATAATGAGTTAACTTTAATGAGACGTCTTAAGAGGCATTTTTATTAAATTATTTTAGGACCAAAGATACATTGACTGTAAAAGGCCCAGTTCTGGTTACAGTGTAGATTTACAGCAGTTATTTCAACAACAGTTATAGTTCCCTTTCTATTAAGTATATTTCAGTTGTATTTACCTCTCAGGGGTATTTGATTTCTTACTCTTGTCCTTTTCTCCACCTCCACACCGCATGTTTTCAGTCTATCAAATTTGTTTCTAACGTCTGATAGAGAATCATGTTTCAAACATTAGTACCAGAAACTGCCACAGACATAAAACTCAGGATAATCCTCTTGCAGCACTGATTTTCATTATGCAAAAGTAAAACCATTATGATATAATAATAGCTATATTTCTTGTAGGAATTGATGCAAGTGCCATTTAAATCAATGGAACCAAACTAGTGCTGTGGCTAAAGCTCATCAAAAACTTTTCCCTCTTGTCACAAATGGGTGATTTAGATTGCTGAAAGGTACACTGTCAAAGGTATTAGCAAAAGTGGTTTTAATATGATGTTGTAGAAGAGTGATTTAGCCAAGGTTCAATGGCAAGGTTCACTGTAGCACTGTATGGCACAACCATTTGAACAATGATTCAAAACCACCAAGGCACAAATCAGACTTACCATACTAAAAGGTTTTGTATATCAGTCACTTCCCAAACATGTGCCATTGGTAAATGGTCTGTCTGCCTCAAGAAGTAACCTTGAGAGGCGTCCCAGCACGAGGGGAGACCACCACCATGCAGCCAGGGTGCTTGGCTGGGAGAGATCAAAGAAGGCTCACTTAGGGTGTCAGATTTGTGGAATAAAGTGGCTGGATTGTAGTCAAATTACATGCAGTGGGAAAGGTATGCATGAGACTCCTTGTACCCGCCACGTTCTTTGTTCCTTGATGAATGAGTCTTCAAAAAGCTACCTGCTGTTCATGTGTTAATTGCATGATGGGTGTTCAGAGCTCACGCACATCAATGCTCACTGTGCCACTCTTTGCCTTTGTGTGTCTTCAGAGAACAGATAGCAACTAGAGGAGTTCTTGGCTGGCTGGGCTGTGGCTCGGGCCTTTACCTCCTTCAGAGTCTGAACCAAACTACCACTAGTTTGGTTAAGGGGTTGATCATATGCATCACACCCCTCCTATAAGTAGCTAAAGGGAAATTAACTTAATAGCAAATCTGTATGAAACTTTGAAACTTTCCTTGCTTTAATTATTTTGCATGGAATTCAACAATGAAAATCCTCAGCAGAAAGTAAAATAAAATCTACAGAATAAGAACAAAATTTGATTAATTTCATCTAGGTTAAACCCACTTTTGCATATTTCAAATAGCAAGGTTGATCAAATATGTGACTGTGTGATAGTATTGATAGTACTTAATTTATTATTGTAATTAAACGAGATTATTCATTGTCCTTTTAGATGCATGTTTTCTCAGTCCATAGCATCAGGGCAGACAAGACTGACTCTTCTATAATCAGCCAAATTAGGCTGATTAGGCTTGTCGAAAACATCAGTAGCTACTTTGACAACTTGTAGCTTGCTGAGTGCACTTGTACAGGATACTACTTAGAAAATAAAGGACAAAACTTCTAATTAATGGCAATGGCTGAAGCGATGTTATGCCAGAAATCCTATTCAGCTTACTTTCAAAATCACTAAGATCATGCAAAATTTTGTCTCTTCTATTGCACTTACCGTTTATTGAAATCTTGCTTTCAGTGTCAGGGGAAACATGATGCTCTTCATTCCTAAGACAAATGAATAGGTAAAAGATTGTGTTCACTTGATAAATATCAGTGTGAGATGTTTGTACTTGAGCAACCTGAGAAAGTCATTAGGGGCACCCTACCCGACAGATACTAATTCCTTGTACCTTCCAAAGCTGCAGTAAATCTAATAACCTGTGACTGAAAAAATCGAGAAAGTAATAAAAGCATGCCATGAAATCAAAAATTGTAAGAAACTTCCTGACATGCCCTTTTGTTATATTTAATATATGCAGTAGCACAGTACAGGTGTTTGCTGTTCACCCACTGTTACATGAGTCATTGGAGGGACCTTGCCACCGGCTCCTGCTCCCGATTTTTCCTGGCAGTCAATTTATCAGAGGAAGATTTCCTATGTGGTGTTCAGCGTTTTAACCAGGTTACTGGTTTCTGACTGACTACATAGTGTTTTTCTAATTATTATTTAAATCCTGTCCCATACATATCACATGGGAACCTCCAGAAAATGCAGGCAATGTTATCATGCATTTTGTGTCTCTTTCTACTAGATTTTCCTGCCTGTAATTGCATTTTTGTAAAACAAATAAGCAAACTAATTTTCTTGAATTCAGATCTATTCCTCTGAATCTGCTCTATATTATTTAGTTCCCAGTTAAAAAAACCTCAAAACTTAAAATCATAAAACTTTTAAACATTTGTAATGTAAATAATACAGTTAATTTACAACCATTAGAATCTTACAGATTTGATGAAAAAGAGCTTGAAAATATTGGGTTTTCTCTTCTGTTTATCTCATTTTTAAGCAAAGTATGGGGGATCAGGAATTCTGGGTCCTGTTCTCAGCTTTGACACTGAGCCCATGTGGTGGGCAATGTGTCTCAGAAGAATGAATGTGGAGGTAGAATTAGCACCTCTTTCTGAGGTCAGACCAGCAGGTGCCTTTCTTTGGCAAGTAAGAAAGGACCATTCCCAATTGTTTAAACTTACAAAAAATTATGTTTTCCAGTAAAGAAAAAATGTCTGTCGAACAACATGTTCTTCTGTTTTACTTTTTTCATTGCACCCTGCCATCTGTCTTGACCTGCCTGAAGTCTCAGTGATCATTTAATAAGACAATCATGGTGTTTGATGGTTTTGAGACATCAAATATTTAATTTTAATGGTTCAGCTTCTGTCAAAAAGGACTGCTTTGCCTTCAATTTAAAAACAAAACAAAACAAAACCATACACCAATCAGTGAATTTAATTAGAGGCAAACAATGCTGTCAGGTCAGGTCAAAAATTCTCTTAGACATGTAAAAAAGCACTTGTCTAAATGAGATTAACTTGTCTCTTGTATAATATAGTTGACCTTAATATTCAGTATTAGTAGCCTCATTATATTTGTTTAGTCTAAGTAGATCAGAGTTAGCCCCACAGATTTTGCTAACCTAAAATTTATGAGCATAGAGTCAACCTCTGAGTGAAGTGCAGAAACAAGGACAGCCAAACACCTACCACCTAGAAGCAAACCTGGATCCCTTTTAAGGTGAGGACAATGGTGACTTATGAAAAATAACACGAGCTTTTTGCTGTACCTTGTGGCTGAAAAAGAAACATCAGAAATTAATTGAAGGAACTCAACACTTTAAATAAGAAGACTGATTTCAGTTTCCACCCATGAATATTTTTGCCAATGTAATTTTAACCAATTCTGGTGGAGCAGCCTTTCCTTTACTTCCCTGTACTTTGGCTGACTCCAGTAAAATTTGGATGACTTGTTGAAGGTGCTGCGCTGGGTTTGGTTCACCCATCATTTGCAGTCAACAGTCCCCATCTGTGTGTAGAGAGAATAAGCACTGGAATAGTAACCTATTATAGGTACCAAAGCAGCAGTATGAGATATGTTGGGAAAGTGGTGGACGGGAAGGGGGACACTGGTGTTTTCTAGGCGCTCACTGGGACACAGAAATCCTCTGGAACAACTCAGGCCAGCCATTGGGTCTGTGCTATGGATTTGAGTCTATCGGCTTAATCATCAAATTCTTAGATTTAACTGAAATTGAGCAATTGTCATGCATCACACATTTTTCCTGGTGTGTCAGTCTTCGAAAATAAATAGCTTCAGTTCTCCTAGAAAACACTCATTTCACAGGCTTTATCAGTATCCTTGAGCATCAAAAATGCTGAATGGAAAACCCTCAGAGGAAACGTTTTTCTGTTGAAAGTCTTCACACAAGTAAAGAGGTTGCAAAAATTGAAAAGCCAAAATATTGTTATTTTTCCATACTAAAAGGCAGAAATTGTAAATGTTTTTATTTTTTTCAATACAAATTGCAGAGCCACTACAGTTAGTGACCCAATTATTCCAAAAGGTCTCCATTTTTGAGAAAATATAGCTGTGTTACTAAGAAGATTTTCTGCATGATTAATATCAAAACATAAAAGGCAGATTGAATTTATCCATACATAGGCATTTACACACCTCAGAAAAGGGAAGTTATTTAGAAGGTGATAGAACTGTAATTGCCATTTCAACAAAAAATTAATCAGTGAGGAATAAAACAAGCTCAGTCTGCCAAAATGAAGATTTGGAAGTTAATCAAATACCAACTTAGCCAGCTTGTCATGCTGCTATGTGTATCTGAAGTTTCCAAATTGTTGTCGCTATTGATTTCTAAAACTACACTACAGTTCTGTAGTCTTGCAAAATGAACAAGATGTTTTCCAGAAAACAATAAATAAAGAATGAAAAGGCTAAATTCTTCTCTGCTTCCTCTTTGCACGGTTATAATAACCGTTTCTCATCTATTACGAGATTCTGCACCATTTGCAGGCCACAATGTGACCCCAAGTCCAACATTTTGCTTTGCAACTTTTACTTTAAAATTAATGTCCCTTGAAATCCTCATAAAATCAAAATACTATGCACTACTGTGCACTGTGCATTCGAGTAAGTACTAGGCAGGAATATGCAAAGCAAAAACTGTTTAAAATAGGACCATCTTTTATTGTCATTTCCACCTGAATCACATTCCCATACCAAGACTTTCACAGACAACAGTTTTAAGCAGATAACTCTACATCCTGTATATTTAATTGACTGTCTTAATTCATTATACTGGCACCATTCAAATATTCATTTTGCATTGTTTGTCTCATTCCACTCCTGTTTCCCATGGTTTACCCTGGGCTTTCCCAGTATCTCTGTCTCATGGTATACGTTTCCAGCATCTTCCAGCACTCTCTCCTTCCCATTTCTTTTCTATTTTTTTTATGTCACTCCATTGGGTTGTTCAGTTGAGCAAAAATTCTGCCTCCAAGTACCTGAAACATTTCCGATTGATTAGACAGAACACTTCTTATCTCAATACCATTTTTGCCTACAATCATTTTGCCTGTAATAGGTGCCCTTTGGTTTTTGATACCTATCTAAACTCTAATTTGGCAATAGTGGGAAAGTTTAGTAGGTGCTTTCTGCATAATTAGTTTAAGGCAGTTCTTCTTGTAAGCTCCTACTTTCATATATTTAAAAAAACACACTTCCTAAAATGTAGACATACTAAATGGCCTCAGGGTACAAGTTTTAGTAGTTCTTTTATGCATTTAACCGTGTGTTCAAATCTGCACTCTTGGCATTAGTAGGACAGGAACTTTTGCATTCAGCATTAATACTAATTGGACCACCACCTCACACTAGAGAATTCCTACTCCTCACATTGTGCAAAGATTGATTCAGCAAGAATTTTAGTCTACAGCTTTTTTACACCACCTTGTACCTTAAAAGCATCTCCTCTGTAGCATTCAGGATGATAAAGTACAGTACCTACTGTGAATCATGATAGGACTCAGTTAGACTTGCTTCTCATAGAGCAGGCACCATCCCAAGAAGCAGAAAACACGAAGTGATCTCCAATGAGAGCCATACCCCTGAGAATTTGCTATGAGTATCCACTCATATTCAGGGATAAACAAGGGTGAAACATTTTTTTCTCTGCTTTGTTTGGCACTGGATCTCAAGAAAGTGTTGAGCTTCTCTCAAGGCACGCTGGTATGGGCTGATGGAACGCTGTGGACAGCATCAGGAAGGCCTTACTGCATTTAGATTGGCTTTATCAGCCAAGAAAGAACAGGAAAGGGAGTTTGGTGGGGACACAATTTCACCATGGGCTAGCAATGTGGGTGCATTATGGTAAAGACTTCAGGGCAGCGAGTTCTGCAAAGGCACCACCTCCCCACCATCCTCTCTCTTCCATATCTCCTGCTTGGAGATCCTGCAGCCCATCCCACACTCTGTAGAAGGCCCCGTGTCTCCAGCTTCAGATCCCTCCCATTGTCACCAGGAACTGTGCTACTAGTCCCCAAGTCTTCTCCTGCTGCTATAAAGGACCTTGCAGAGGAAGATTTTGCTGCAAAAGCCATCTAGCAGGAGAAAAACACACAGCCTAAAGTGGATAGAGCCACTTCTTTCCTTCGTGGCCCCACTCAAGCTCTCAAATGACCACGGTGACTCTAATCCCAAAGTCATTCCTTCAGTCTCACACCTGACCACCATCTCAAAAACTGGATCCTGTCTCCAGCACTGCACCTAAAAGCATTTATCACAATTCTGCCTGGACTCTGAGAAAGAAAAGATATGTTGGTCTAGGGGAAAAATCCGTATCTGATAGCGCTATCTTATTCTTCCTGCTGGTTTTTGTTGGGCAAACAAGTGAAACAGAGCATTTTAATACAAAGAAGATAGGAGTTTGTTTTCACTGATGTGTAAAACAATCATCCTCACATGTACTCTCATAAGTACTAACACTTCAAAGCAATTAAGCTGTTCACTGAATGGAAAAATGAATCTGTAATGTTTTTAGCAGTTAAAGTATGATTGGCAGAGTCCAAAACATAATGATTAGGTTTCATCATTTGAAGAAAGTTTAAAGAAGGTGCAACTGGTTCTTTTAATTATCCTTTATTAATATTTATCAAATTGTACAATCCAATTGTACAATGCAATCACTGCATTTGTTAAATGCAGTGAATATACTATCACTTCTTCATTATAAAAAATGTCTTTAGTGCCATCATTTTGTTTGTCATGTTTTACAAGGGTTACAACTAACAGCAGAAAAAGTGTGATACACATTCACATTTCCCTGCTCACACCTACTGAACTGAGCATTTACATTTCACATGGGGGCACTAAACTAAACCACCTATATGGCTATTACTGAACTAGAGATTTGATGCTTTAAATCAAGGGACAAAGTGCAAGGTGTACCTCAAATGAACACAGCTGTGAAGTCAATGTGATAGCTAATACAAATTCAATGTTCCTTGGCAAGCTCTGCTCTTTCCTTGTGGTTTTCCGTTGATGATGAAGAGTGCTGTGTAAAAGCCAACAAAAGTGCATGCCCCCATGGTACCATACAAACATAAATTACTGTGTTTTATACTCAGTGTGAGTTGCCTGCTTAAGAGAAAAGGAGGATATTTTCTTGAGTTAGACATAGCAAATAAACAGAATGGCAATTTGCACTACCACTTTCTGTACTGCATTATGATTTTTCTCACTTTAGGTAAATATCTAAATCAATAATGGCTAACTAAGTTTTGGCTATTTTGTTGTGTTTGTTTTGGGCTTTTTTTAATGCCTGCTCTGCAGGCAGATTCCATTTTTCATCTCCTTGTCTGTCCAGAAAGTGCATTTCATAATCAAAAGAAATTATTAGAGATGAAAAAGAGTATGCTATGCTCGAGGACATAAGAGCAGCATATGTAGACCTGGATTCAGTATTCTCAGTTATACAGATAACAGTATTAGGAGTGAGCATCAGATGCAGTGAAAGCAGTTGTGCTACGATTGCAGTTTGAGGTAGCAAAAGTGTGAGGGCCAGTGTTGGGAGTGAAAGGACAGTGCACCTGCTGCATTTTAATGGAGCTTGCAGTTGTTTTGCAGAAAGTGATGTATGGCAGTCACATAACCTACTGCCAAAGCAGTCAGACACCAGCAGAAACCTAGGAAGGTGTCAGGCATCAAGTCTCCTACTCAACAGGAGCCTGCAAGAGATAGATGTGCAATTTTACCAAGCAGTGGTCAGCAGCAGCTTCAGGTGCCTCCACTGCAGTTATTAAACTCAGAATTCCAGTCCTGAGAATGGATTTGTCTCATGAGGAAAAAGACAGGAGAGTAAGAGGAAGGATACTTGAGGCTTTGGGTTTCAAGTTCATGTGTATATGTGAACCATCATCTATCCATCCTCTTTTTAGCTGCATTTTCTGAGAATTTCTCAGATTAATGTTATCACAAAAGCCATTCAGAGCAAAAGATTGTTTAAAAACACATGCATTTTTTCAGATTAACGTCTTCCATATACTTTGGATGCTCTTACTGCTTATAATTATTGTGGCGTAAACCATACAGTGAAGTCTGTAACATATTCTGTAGGACTTTTCTTTAAACATTTTCTTAATATACTACAAGGTAAGATGTTCATCATGTACCTCGTTTGTGTCATTTAGCACATCCCTAATACTCCCTCCCAAAAACACATGCTGAATTTACACTCTCATATGGTAAGATTTATTTCTGTACATTTAGGTCTGAAAGATAAGCATGGTAAAGGAAGTCCAGTACACTCTTCCCATAAAACCTGTGAGAAGGAAACCAGGTATTTATTGGGATGAAGGAACATATTGCTGCTCTTTTCCCTTTTTCAGAGCTGCAAGGAAGAACAAATAATTCAGAGCAGGAAAGAGGCTGAGCTCTGTTTGGTTCCAGCTAGCAGAGAACAAAACTCATCTCCTGCAGACAAATAAAGCCCATCTGAACCAGTTTAGAAAAGTCAGTAGCTCCCCACCACAGAAGGGTCACCATTACAGCTTCCAGCTGCTTGGGCAGGCCAGGGAAAGGGGGCTGGCAGATCCCATTCTGGAAGGATGATACCTGCAGGTCTCTACTGTATATTGAGCTTGTCTTCTCATAAAAGGCTTTTAGGAGCAATACAGAGTGCAAGATATTCATAGTCTGTCATGCCTCATGACTACAAAGCACACAGCTCAGAGGAACTGGTTCCCTGGCAGGTGATCAGATAGCCAGGCTCTCCCACAAGAAAATGTCCTTTACATTCACAGCATTCTGAAAAATCTACAGATGTAAAGATAGAAATTAGCTAGGCTTTGAGAGGAGGTAAGTTATAAAATCATTAAACTTCTAAAAAGCAAGATGGAGAACTACATTTTTACTGAATTTTATCTGATTTACTCCATCATTTGTAATTATTATAATTTAGGGCCCATAAAGTAGAACTGCACTTTCATTTAGTGAGATTTTTTAGTATTTTATGTTGGCTTTCCAATGTTCTACATTGTAATAAGGTATAGTTAAAATTAATTTAATCTAGTAGAATTTGAATTCGGTAAAAATGCCAGAAGGATTATACTAGAACTATAATAACAGTAGCAATAATATTTTTGGAAGACTGAAATACAGTTTTATGCCTAAGAAGTGTGTTTCCAATAGCTCATGCTCAAAAAGCCATCCAAATAGTGAATAAAGTAGCAGAAATAATTTCAGATGGAAAATGAACCAATAAATATTCCATAACCTCTCTCCATCTTTTTTTCAGAGATTAAGATGGCAATTAGGACAGTATATAGTGTTTCTTTGATATTGTCTACAGATGCCAAGTCTATATGCTCAGTTGAGTTATCCAATTCTTGAAATGCATTATGTTCAAATCACACTTTCTAAAGTGGTTTTCTGTTAGAACTACATCAAATGAAAGCCTTAGCTGGCTTAAATGTAATTCAGTTCATCCTTGTTGTGTCAGGAGATGCTTTTATATGTAAGGGGAAAGAAATGAAAAAATTAAAAAAAACTCTAGTCATCATGAGGGTTTTCTAATATCATCAGCACTACCATAAAGCCAGATGATAAACTGCACACTATTCAGAAGAAAGAAATAGAATGAAATTAGCATTGAATTACTCTAGATTAATCATAGCCCTGGATTCCTGTCATTCCATGGAAAATAAAAGGCTTGGTCCTTTAAGATTTTAATATTTCTTCTCAGACTTTAATATTATTTGTAGTAAGAGGGAAATAAGAAGTCCATGTACTGAAGGGAGAACACAGGAGTATTTTGGACTGGTGGTGTTGGTAAATTTTTATCACTGTTTCTAACCAACAGCAAAGCAGCATTGATGACTTGGATCCAGATGGTTAGCAACACTAATGTTTCACAATAGTAACCTAATGAAGCTCTTTAGTGCTGGTGACAGGTAAATGCTTGAAAGGTTTATGGCAAGGGAAAAAAGCTTTGATAAATAACTTGAAAATCTGCCTCTTCTTGCTTTCATAATTATTGCTTTTTATAATGGCATAATGGAACGGCAAAGCATAGTTGAAAAAAAGGCTAGAAAAGAGAAATTCTCTTTGAAGCTAATAGGATGTACAGTGGGGTTTTTTTTCTTACTTCTAAGTTGAATAGCTAGTTAAAAACCATTAGGCCTCTCTCAGACTTAAGGGGAGAATTTAAATGTCTTTTTTCTTATAGCTAGTCTCTCTAGGGATCAGACCTAAAATAGGGGAGATGAAGATTTTTCTCTGTGCAAGTAGAGAATAATAGTTTCAGGATGTTTTAAATGAAAGAAGAAAGTTCTGGGATCTTTCACGTGAGCTTTTCTCCCTAATCCTTGTTACCTGTGAAGACCACAATCAGAAACCTGGTGCTCTCTTTGCAATGCAGGGGAAATCTGATGCCCGACTTCTTCAAAGGTCAGGAGCCCAGTCCTGCAGGGACTTGGATGTTTTTGGAAAAACAGATTTTCTGTAAATGGAAATTTTAACAGAAATTATCTATTTTTTTTTCATCGAAGGAGGTGGAAATTGGCTGAAAATAATTTTTTCAGGCTTTGATCAGAAGTGCACCAGCTTTCGTCAGCTGTTTTCTCTTTTTGAGTTATAAAAGAAGACAGACTCCCCATCCCCCCCCTCCAAAAAAAGTGAAGAAAGGTTGACTGAAAGATATTTTTCCTGTCTAAAATTAAAAAAAACAAAAACAAAAACAAAAACAAACCCCAAAAAACAAACAACTTGGGTTGAAAATTTCACTTAAAAAAAAAAAAATCTTCTTCTGTTAACATTTTCTACTGTCAGTTTTCCAAACAGATGTGATTAGGAAAGTGTTGTCAGTTTTCCTGTGGGCAGGTGGAGATGGCAAGTCTTATGCTCCCCTGCAGCATCACTCAATGCCTACTTGAAGCTGGTAGCATTCATGGGTCACATAGGACTCAGGACTCAGATATTTAGATGCAACCTGCCTCCAGCCTCTGCTGGAAGAATGATCCTCAGAAGTGTTGACTAACCCTGGATTTTTGCATTTTCACAATGTGGCTGATAAAGCAACAAAAGAAATCAAAGGATATACATTTGTAACCTATGGCAGGTACACAAAAACAACAGCAAAATAGACAACAGCAAAAGGGAAGAAACTGAGGAAAGATCCATCAATCTGGTGACTGTAGGCATTGCTGAGAGCACACAGCCAATGAAAATGGAGTAAGGTATATAAATAGTGTGATGAGATTGAAGCAAACAATTCTACATGCAATTTATTTAGATTGAATGCTATTATGCAAATAAAGCACTTCATTGCAAAGCAGCCAAGATACATTATTCTATTTCCTGCTGCTAAAATAGAAATTATTCAGCAGTTGTTTGCATAGCATTATTGAGAGGAGGAATACTTCGGCCTCAACAGCTCTTGCTTGATTTTCTGTTACTATTTTGTACTATACAGTCTAACTCAGGACTGTTGCACAGTCCTGATTGTCCACTGCTGCAGGAACACTATTCTTTTAATCTTCGATGGTTTAAGGTGGGAAAACATTATAGATGTTGATATTTGGTTGATTTGTCAAAAAGTCAAGTTTTAGTCCTCTTGGCTCTTTTCCCCAGATGGCTTGGCTTCTTTTTAAGGTTCTGCTGGAAGAAATTCTATGCTTTCTCACTAAAGCCAACATTTCATTTCTCAGTTTCTACAGATCAAGTGATGAGATGTCATGTGTGAACCCCCTGAAGGCTGAGAAGAGAAACTCTGACTTCCCCTCAGAAAATTGTGAACTGCAGTTTCTTACTGGCTGACAACACCTTTGATTCAATTTGTATGAAATTCAATTTACTTATTAAAATGGACATTATTGTTCAAATATTAGAAACTCCATTTCTTATATGTTCTAAGCTGTACAATTGTCAGATTTTTATGGTTTAGATTGTAAATGTGGTTTTCTCTGGCTAATTATTGGTATTATTTTTTTAATTTTGATGTCTTAAAGGCCAATGTACTGTATCATAGTAATATGAAGGACATATTTAACAGGTGTGGAAAACACTGTATACAAATGTATATTTCTAAAAGCTATTTTTATGATTAGCACGTTTTACTGTTTTACCATATTTAGAGTCAGGTGATATCGCACTTCTTTGTTTACCCCTTAATTCAAACGACCATTTTGATCAGTGCCACAATTAAATACATTGTATGGTATTTCCCATTGTTTTATTCAATTTATTTGTCATTGGAAATAATTACATTTGGTAATAGAATAGCTTCTAAAAAGTGAAAATGTCAAAATAAGAGAGCAATCCTTGACAAACTGTAAATTGGATCCTTCTGTAAATCCCTTTCTTCAGATAAGCACTCTCTGTGATGCCATTCCTCAGACAGTTGTTACAGCTGTTCTTGCAAATGTCTAAAGGCAGTTTGTTGTTACCATATGGAAAGTCAGTCAGTCTCCTGCCTAGCCAGGAAAATTACTTATAGCCTGCCAATATCTGACAGCCTGAGTTAGCCTACTTTTTACTTTTTGGGTTATTTTCTGGCAGTAGTCTTTCCACCCACAAACTCCTAAGGCCCTTCTAAAAGCCTGAAGTTCGAATAATTAGTTATTACAGATGTTGCAGGGGGAATCTCAGTATAGAATTTCGTAATAAATCATATTTCCTTTCAAACAGAATGGATGCATTATTTCTCTTGTGTTACTACTGAGACATTAAAGGTATCAAAGCATATATGATATGGGCACAAGGACTTCTTCTCTAATAAAAGTACTAACTTGTTCACCATCCCAAATTCAGACCTCTTTAGCATTGCAGATGACATGAAACAAGGAATATGTATTTATTCATCTACATCTTTATGCGAGTGGTACTCATATAGAAAGAGACAAGTCTTTAAAGTGATTGCAGGGTAAATAAATTATTTAGTAGCTACAGCCTCCCAAGAGGGAGAGGTATTAATTTAGGAAGTATCTTACACACCCAAATGGAGTGCAGACCCAGCTGTGTGCCAGTCTGCAGCATGGAGCCCTGACCCCTGAGCTCCATGACCGGGGGTATTTGCTACTTGGGCTCATCCAGCACTACAAAGATGAACTCTTGCCTTGCCCTTTCAATCGCTCTCTGTAGCTGAGACCAAGAGAAAACAAAAGGTACCAGGGAGACTTTTTAAAAGATCAAACTTTAAATTTCTATTTTAAAAAGCAGTTTCTGACATGACAGGTTCACCTCAAGTAGTGGGGGTGTAAGAGGATGGGAGCTCAAGGTCTCTGGTCAGGTTTCCACCTTGGGGACCATCATCAAAGAAGGACTGATATTCTTCAAAAATTTGGAAGAAAAGCATACATTTGAATTTAATTGCCTATTACTGAGTGAGAATTCTTTCACCAGGCAGCTATGTAACATAGCACTCTCAGTTATGTTTGTGTACCTTATATTTAGCTTGTCTATTGTGTGTGGAGTTACATGGTTTACATAAGTGCTGAGTAGTACCTAGCTCCTTAAATAAAGAAAGACTAGTATAAGTAGTTTTACCTGAGCATAAAGAATTGCAGCTTCAGAATTTGTCAGGGCTGACTCTCCCAGAAAAGTGCAGCAAAAAATGTTACTCCTGTGTTAAGTGAAATGTTAGGTCAAATCAGAGGGTGAAATACTTCTCCACTTTCTATCTCTTAATATAGGTTATGAACATTTTTAACTAAAATGCAAAAAAAATTTCCATTTTGGGATCTCCATCTTTGGCTGACAGTTAAAATAAAAAGCTCCAAACCTCAGCAGCTCAAGGGGCATTTGTCCCATTTAAATCACGTAAACTGTTGGCTGACTTAAAAGATGCAGAATATCATCCAAGGAGATTACTTCTGATATTGGTATTAATAAACTAGATATGAGAAACATCTAGGTATATTGTCTCTTCACCACCTCCATTCCAGATGAGCTAACACTCACAGAAAGCACTCTTAGAGTTTTACACATTCTTTACGATCATTACCCCTAGATTATAAACTCACAGAAATGATTGCACATTCATAATGTTGACACTGTTTCACACACAGTTTAAGTCCTGAATATATTTTGAACACAGAAAAAGTCACCTCTGATAACACCATGAGGCACTACTTCATTTGCAAGCCAGAAGATTGCTGCCCCGTGCAGTCTATTACTAGCAAGGTTTCTAAATGGCATGTTTGCTTAAAATCACTCCAGAGGATGCTGGTGGCTTCGACAGAGCTTAATAGTTCTCTGCTGTCCCTGTATGCAGTATGCTCAGTGTTGTTTGCCATCACTACCTGTTACTTGTTGGACATGAGTTTTGTCAGTTGTGGGGTTTTTCAGCATTGCTCATCCCTTGCAATACGGAAGAATAGGAAACATAAAAGATCTTGTCAATCAGTTTGGACAGTCAACAGTCTTATAAAATCCTTTATGGACAGTCCTGAATCAAACCAGTTCACTTCCTACACAGACCTATATGCTCTGTGTATTTCAGATATTTGTTTCAAATATGGGCAGCTGCATGAATGGAAAATATTTACTAAAAAGCTTTAAAGTTTGGACCAAGAAAAAATATTTTTACTTTTGTAAACTCTTGTAATACATATTGTTGTGTTCTTATTATTTTTCTCTGTAGATCCATTTTTAGTTCTGAAAAATCACTGTACTTTATGTAGATAACTATAATCTTGTTAGAAGTCATATTTTTAATTGGTGCCACTGCAATTTAGAATTAAAACATTCGGAGTTTGCCCATTAGAGCAGGTTGATGGTTCATTACAGTTTTCTTTAAAATGTTGTAACATAATTTTTACATGTCTGTAAATAAATATTTTCTCTGATTTATGCACTAATTCAGTTTTGCAATTTCTTCTCTTAAAATGTGACTCTAAGACACTTTCCAGGAAAAATGTATTTCTCTCGTGGAAAAATGGAATTTAAAGCTCTGTAGTACAACTATCCTTCACAAACTTGCAAAGCAGACCAAACAGAAACAGGCATTCATAATATTAAGTACTAAACTTAAGTAAAATGAGAAAAATGTTAATCCTGCTATCATTTTAATAGTATGAGAAATGTAAGCACCAGTATTGTATTTAAAAATGACTGACAAGAAATGTGACAAACTTCCTGAAAAGAGGGAATTCTTCGGTGGGATGAGAAAGAGAAAGAGGGAGGCACAATGGGGATATTTCATTGAATTTAAGAAATGCATTTTCTTAATCTTGGAAGCTTCTAAGTTTCATGTATCACTAAAGCATTATGAACATAATTGATGAAAACCATGTTAAGAATAGTTATCATTTTCTGCTCAGTATCCAAATGCATTTTTCATTCACAGTACCCTATTCCAAGGTGTTGCTATGCAGGCAAGCTAAAAAAATTGGTCCACAAAGTCTATGAGAATATTTTTAAATTATATTAGTATTGTTGAGAAGAAAGACTATTTTGAAATATAAGGTAAAACCAGCACAATGTGACAAGTTAGTACTGCATCTCTGAGCATTTATCAGCAATTAAATGTTCTGGCCATGAGGATGAGAGAGAAAGAGAAAAAAAAGGCACTTGTGTACAGCAGTTACAGCCCTACAGCCCAGGTTACAGCTTACAATCCATGCCCTTACAATCAGCTCTGGAAAACTGTCAAGAAAATCCTCTGAGTCTGCTTAGAAAAAACACAGTGCTACAGGGAATACATAGTTGTTGAGTTTTGGATGGTGGAATAATAACTCACTTGAGACAAAAAGAGCTTGAAGTTTTAGGCTTGCTCTAATGAGTACTTTTTTCTGATTAACCCCTGAAAGAAAGATTGCTGTTCCACACTTTTGCAAACAGAATTAATCCACAAGAATCAGCTGTATTTTAACAGAAAACTAGTTTGCAGAGCATCCATCCCATATAAATCCTACTAACCAAGCAAAAAATTATTTCTAAAGACTACATTTAAATCTTTCTGATACTGTCCTAGCTACATAACTTAGCAGCCTAAGGTAACAGAGAAAAAATTTTGCATAACCACTCTGTTGGTGTATTACTATATGTGAATATATCTATGGTACGTAGCCATGCATATGCGGAAAAATATCCTTCCATTGCTTTTTGCTTTAGATAATTTGAGCTAGATACAGCTAAAGTTGTCAACTAGGTGACAACTAAAGTTGTGTAAAATAAGAATCAAACTCATCCCTGTTGATAGTCATTAACTAAGTACTTTCAATGTCTACTCCAACCGGATTCTTAAGCAGAAACCGTGATCAGTGTTCAACCTATGAGTAGTTACAGCAGCATTTAGCACATTATTTACAGAAAGAAGAAATTATATTGCTGCTGCTACTGTTGCTGCTGCAGCAGGACCACAGTGGAACACGATGGAGGAACAGAGGATGTACAGCATGGCAGGGCTGCAGCTTGAACGTGATGCTGAGACCTGAATGAGCATTGAAAGGATTTACCTCAGGATGACTGAGGAAATTGTTGAAAGGGGATGTTTGCACTTGTGCTCGTTCTACATTTGAAGAAACCTCCCCAAGTACTTATTTATTTTCCCATCTCTGCCAGCATGCCACGGTTTTGATGATTCTTTCAAGGGGTAAGCCTCAAAATTTGCATGTGATTTTGGTCAAACTTACTAAGAATTCAACACTTAGCAATAAGTAGTCAATCACATTAAACATTTACCCACTTTTCAGAATTTTGGCCTTGGTGATTAATCCACAAGGCAAGGGAGAGATTTCATAAATACCTGTTTACTCGAGTGGTCACATCAACTGTAAGTCTATGCTTCCTTTGATAGAAAAACTATAGATGATAGAATCCTAGAATGGTTTTGGTTGGAAGGGACCTTAATGATCACCCAGTTCCAAGCCTCCTGTCCTGGGCAGTCTTTTCACAAGACCATCCAAGCTGGTCTTGATTGCTTTCAGGGATAAGACATCCACAACTTCTCTTGGAAACCTGTCCCAGTGTCTCACCACCCTCACATTAAAGAACTGCTTCCTAATATCTAGGAGGATAGGAGTATCTAGGAATACCTTTTTGTTTTTCTTTCCTTTTGTTTTTTTCCACCACACAATGTTTTACATTCTGATCTCCATCAGTAATCTACATTAAACAAGAGGACACATTTTTATGTAATGTGTGATATCAAGAAATCAACATCTAAATATTTCTTAGTTCTATACAGGACAACTTTCAGTGACATGTGTCAGGAATTTTACTGTGTTTGCGATGACATTTGCATTACCTGTAATCAATGTACCAGTGTATGAAATTGTGTTTTACAAATCTATTCATTGAGCACTATTATTTAAGGCAGCAAGCTTCAGAGAGAAAGTTTATCAGGTCTTGTCTCAGAAACATAAATGTGGTTTTCGACAGCAAGCTATAAAAAATCAATTTGGCTGATTTCAAGGATGAGTGACCTTTGAAATTTGGATACGTCTGCAATTACACGAGGATCATTTGTAAGTGAATTGCAAGTTCTGAGTGATTTTTTTTGTAAGCTAGAAGGGTGGGGAAACAGTAATCCAGGAGTGCTGCCAGCTTGTATGGGTCTCATCCTGGTCAATTTGTTCCACTCTGGATTTGGATGATTCAAGTCATGTCACATGACAGAAGCAGACAATCAATAACAGCAATAAGAAAAATAAGGAAAATCAGTGCCCATGGAATTGCATATGGACATCCATGTAGACAAATGACATTGCTGAATTTTCTATCAGATGTAAACTTTAGGTTCAAGAGAAGCTCTGTGATACTCCATGCAGTGCAGAGCTACAAAGAGAGCACATCTGCTTCTCCTGCTTATTCAAGCGAGTGAATAATCCAAGCAGATTTCCAGCAGCTTCCTCAGAGAGCACTTTTCAAAGGTGTCTTTACAGGGGACAAGTTCAAACTTTTTTCCCACCACCTTAACCCCCGCTTTTGTGCATGGTTTGACTCATATGTTAAACCACAAGTTTTTTCAGGAGGCCAAAAGCAGTGAAGTGGCCTCCTCCCAGGAATGAAGAGCATGACTGAATGGGTGTGTGCACACCTACACAACCCATGGGCCTGCAAACAGAGGAGATCCCATCTCCATGTTCAGGGCTAGCTCCTTGAGGGCTGAAGTTGCAACAGGCTGAGTTTGGAGGACTAAAACTCTCAGAGACTTTATGAGGTCCTCTTTAAATATTGTTCTAGAGATTGTTTTTCATCTGCAAACCTCAAGTAGTCACAGAAGAAGTTTGAATCATTTCTTAGCTATAGAGAAGGGATGTAGGACATGGAGAGGTCATTTAGCTGTCTCACAGACTTCTATTGGTAACAGCAAGAAGCTCAGAGGACTACGTAGGACCCTGGCCTGGCCCTGGCCTGGTAAAGTCACTACAGATTTAAAGACACTGGTGTTATAGTTTATCATATCTTTGTGTTTCCTTATGGCCAAAGTTCTTAAACTAAATATTTCACATCAAGCTGGGTATAAATTTTCACTGCTGTGAATAATCAGCATAGTAATGGAGTTTAAATCATTAATCACATTTTCCTTTCCAGCAAATTCTCCAGTAGGGGTGGCTCTAAGTTGACAGTGTTAGCCAGGTTTTGGAGCAAATAGTGTGCAAAAGCAAAATTATTTACTCTCTTCAAGCTAAGGTGGTGCCTTTCAGCAATGATAATCAGATTTCAGTAGTCTCCATAGCAATGCAGGTGAAAAATTTAGAAAAGCATGAACATATTCAAAGGCAAATACAGAAATTCGTAAAATTAAGAATGCACCCCACTGAGGATTGGTTTTCAGGGATGCTGAGAAAATTAGGCCCACATTTGTGACTGAAAAGTATAGGATTTTCTTACCACAAATCACTATAATTGAGGAAGGATCATTATACTGTAGCATGTTGCCTCTCAGGAAAAATATTGCTACTTCCATATTCTTTGCAGATATTTTTAGTTTAAACAAATATAAAAATTGCTGGACTATGAATTTTAGTATATTTTCTCTTTTAATTTAGGCAACACTGGATGCTTTAATAAATAAAAATCTCTGAATCACCTAGCTGAAAGATTAAGCACATTTGCACAGAATATCAGAGAGTGTGAGGGAGACGCATAAGCGAGTAAAGATCTGAGCCAATAAATCTAAAACTGAAGCCTACAGAATCACAGAATCAACAAGACTGGAAGACACCTTTAAGGTCATCTGTCCAGTGTCAACACGGCACCATCATTATTACCCCGGTATCCTCAAGTGCCACATCCAGGTGCCTCTTGAACGCTTTCAGAGATGAGGCCCCACCACCTCCCTGGACAACTTAATGCAATGCCTGACCATTCTTTCAGTGATTTTTTTTTTTTCCCAATATCTAATCTGAACCTCCCCTGGTGCACTTTAAGGCCGTGTCCTCTTGTCCTTTCACTTATAATACAGCAGAACAGACCGGACCCCTACCCCACTATAATCTCCTTTCAGGTGATTGCAGAGGTGATTGAAGTGCCGCCCTGAGCCTCCTTCAGACTAAACAACCCCAGTTCCTTCAGTTACTCTTTATAGGACCCTTCACCAACTCTGTTGCCCTTCTCTGGGCATGCTCCAGCACTTCAATGTCCTTTTGGAAGTGAGGGGTCCAGAACTGGACATGGCACTTGAGATGTGGCCTCACCAGTGCCAAGTGTAGCAGGACAATCACTTCCCTAGTCCTGCTGGCCACTGTTTTTGACACAGGCCAGGATGCCATCGGTTGTCTTGGCCACCTGGGCACAGACTGGCTCATGTTCAGCTGCTGTTGGTGAGCACTCCCAGGCCCCTTTCTGCTGAGCATCTTCCTAGCTACTCTTCTCCTGCCCTGTAACACTGCAGTGGGTTGTTGTGACCCAAAGGCAGGACCTGGCACTTTGCCTTATTGAACCCCATGCAGTTGTCCTCAGACCATTGATCCAGTCTGTAAAAATCTCTCTGTGGGGCCTTCCTGCCCTCCAGCAAATCAACACTCCCACAAAACCTAATGTTGGGTTATATGAACACATGTGCCACCCTCTGCGATTTTTCAGCCTGTCCACAGTTCCAAGCAGGGCCAAGATTTTCTCTGCATCTACTGGTGCAGATGTGCCTCAGTTACACATGACATGGCTGGACAGGAGGATCTCCAGAAGGTCCCTTCCTACCTCAGAAATTCTGTGATGCTGTGATTCCGTGTTACCATAAAGTGACATACATAAAGCCTACATTAAAAAGATGCTGAAGGTGCATAGGGAGCATGCCAGAATCAGCATGTAACACCCATCTTATGTATATTCTCCATCACAAGAATCTCTTGTCTATACTGAAAATGTTCTCATCATGATCACTTATTGAAGCAGGAACCTTTTTTTCCCAGTAGAGTCCTGCAGTTGCTGAAGTCATGCTCAGCTTGCTTTCTCTCATCCTGTTCAGGATGAACATTCATTCATAGCCATTGAGCACTTAGTCCACACAAAGAGGAACAGTTTCAGCTGGAAAGAATAAGAAAGTCCTGTCTCAGAAAATTCTGCAGCCCTGCATCAGGGAGGTTGTAGTTGTAGACTCAAGGTCTGTGAAGCGGTGAGGGGAGCTGGTCCTGCCTATTCCATCTCTGAGTTGTCTGTGCTGTGTAATGAGCTGCTGGAAAAAGAAGAGCTACAAGAAGGGTGGGATTGGGTACGCACTGATCCCAGCTGTTCCACAGAAGAGAAATATTCCTGAGATCCACTGTCAGATGAATCCCAAGAAGACAGGCCATACGTTGCTTCAGGGAAGCAAACAGCAAATGGTAGTGGCTGAAGGGCACTGCAGAAAGGAAAACAAAGGGAAGACCCACAGGGAGACACCGGCAAGACGTTGCCAAGGAACCAGCGTTTGGCCCACGGAACACAACACAGGAGTAAGTGTTCCAGAAAGGACAGCAGAGCTGTTGAAAGGCAGAGTGAAAGGTTATCCTGTTGCCAAAATACCATTGGATGAAAATCAATGTTTTGTGCAGGATCCAGAGCAGAATACCTAAACACACACATGAGATAATCATACCAAAAATATAAGGTAGGGAGAGTTCCCATGTGCATATGGATGGAGTGTGGGCATGAGCTATGTGAACAGGGCACACAAAGTAATTTGGTCTACGGCAACTTAGCCCAGATCCAGAATCCAGACTGAGCATTTTCTTGCTTCCTAAACCAAAGAAGTGTGGGCAGGACAACAGCTGAGGGCAGGCTCCAAGGACTGTGAGACTGAACTGAGGCGTCTGTATACCACACAAGTTTTCCAGTGGTTGTAGTTTTCGTGGTTTAGAGAACTACTGAGAGACCGCAAGTCCTACTGGAGTCGATGGCAATACTACACACTCAAGTCCTCAGGAAGCCTTCCTTAGGATCCCGAAACAGAGGCACCAAGGAAGCCATTTAGATGACTAAACACAGATGTTTAGTGCCACTTTAGATCCCCCTTTAGATTCTCCACAAAGAAATAAGGCTCACAAAGTCCTGACCATACCTGCCAGTTCCAGGAGCGTGTTTCAGTTACTTGGGACTTACTCAGACTCTAAAAGCTTTGGTTTTGAGAAGGACGTACATGTTTTTGAACCATTTCAAGAATTATAGATGTTTATGCTGCTGAATAAGAGTTCCAAATTTAACTGTGATGTTTTTATAGGATAACTGGGGGGAGATGCCAGTTAAAAAGGGCCAAGGTAGGCAAGGGAAAGTTTTGAATACGTCTTCAAACTAGAATCTGTAGCTGTGTAATTCGGATTCATGTCAGCAACAGTTTCCAAAAACCTGCTCATATAACAGAGAATTTCTTGTAGGAGCTCATGGAAAACTGGAAACTAGGTTGGACAACGCTTACAAAAAAGTAAGTTGGCAGCAAAAATAAATCAAAGTTATTGGTGAGTCCTGTAATAGTAAAGTAAACTAGGAACTGAAATCCTGATCTGGTGTTACCCACTGAAATAAAGAATTAGATATATCATGTGCTAAATTATCCTTTTATTACCCATGAAAGAACACCAGACTGCGGCACCTATTATTACCATTAGATGAACTATACTTTAGTCACACCTAGTCTCAATTATTACCACAGTGCAAGCTGCAGCAGGTGACTGCAAAATATACCCCAGCCTGTGCCATCTTTGTACTGCTGGGCTCCCAATTAAAAGAAAATTACTGAAGGCCCATTTTCTCAGCTTAGCACTGTAGGAACTTGAAAAATAAGAATAATTTCTCACCATGAACTGTGAAATGAACATAAAAGTGCTGTAGACTTCTTTTTTTTCCGCTGTGAATTACAGGTTCACCTCTGGTTCAGAGTAGAGACACTTTGCTCAGTAGTTACACCAAAGCAGCCCTGAAACCCAGCTGCAAACCTGGCTGAAAAGCACTCAGCCCTGGCCAACACAGTCATTTCCAGGGATGGGAGGGTTGAGCCCCAGGGGCAATCCCTACCATGAGGGCTGTGGCATCCTTAGAAACACCTTTCTTTGTCCTTCTGTTTTAGCAGCAGCAGAATAATGTAAAGGTCATAACTATGATTTCATATAAACTTGTGCATGAAATCTAATGAGTGGGGTTTTTTTTAATATGTAGAGATCTTGTGCACTCTTTCTGTTGTGAAGTATTACTCTGGGTCTTTCTCTGGCTGTCACAGGGACATCCACGTGGAAGAGCATGAAAAGGAGCAGGTAGGAGAATGGTACAAGGTTTTCTGCAAGACACTGGCCTTTTTTTTTTTATTCCAAAGACCTACCTATTCTTATATTAGTACTACATTGGTAATTAATGACCGCTAGTGCCCTTGTTTTGTATACTGCCTTGTTAAACTTTTTTGCACTGTATATTCATGCTTATATACTCACATATCCACTGCAAAAGTTTCTGTTGAGAGCACCATCAGCTAAAACAGCATTAGGGAGAGCAGTTTTGAGAAGGATATAACAGTTTTTGAACCACATCCAGCTTTGTGATTTGAGTAAAAAGAAAAAAATACAAACTCAGAAATGCAGAGCCTTTGCATTTCTTTAAAAGCTTTTCCTCAACTCCGTTTCACAGTCCTTCTTGTTTAAAACTGAGGGTTAGAACTGCAGTATCTGAACTACCTTCACTGAATTATGATTATCAAGTTGTTTGTTTCTTTGTGAGTTAGGTAACAAAAACCAAGAGCAGGAATAGCATTCATAAAGGGATTAGCCATTCTGTGGATAATGAAAACTTCAAAAGTGTTTGAACAGCAATAGTTCTTCTTTTAAGAAAGGCATACACTTTTTTTCTCCAGTGCATAAACTAAACACTGACAGCACAAAGGGAATGTGGAAACAGGTTATTCCATTAATATTTACCTGGGGATTTTGAGCACTTCTCTCTGCACCCTTGAAGTGCAACATGATCAGAGACTGTATAATAGGATTTGATAGAGGAAAGCTGAAGCTTAAAAGACATGAAGGAGAGATAGACATGTTACAACTGTATATTTTTAGTGCTACTGAGTCTGTAATGACTCCTTCACAGCATCAGCTAGAGAATACTATTGTGTTTCAGCCTACACTGAACTTCCCATGCTTCCGAGAAGTACAAATACACTGCTAGCAACTCAGGAGGTGAAACTACACCAGCATTTCCTGCTTCTTTGGAAGACAAAAAGGCACAAGAATATCTCATATGCTCAGGCTTAGCTAAAAGGCTGCTGCCCACACCACAGCACTACAATCTGGTTTCTTATACTTACAATTAATCTAGTGATAATTCCTAGCTGTTCTGTATATTGCTATTAGACCAGGCACACTGGAGGCTTCTGGCCTGCTGTGATTAGGCATAATGTGATACAGATCTTATTATCAGCATGAAAATGAGAGTTTTCTGGTTGAAACTGCATAGTTTTGCACTCAGCTTTGCAGTGATTCATCCTGTTCTAATGTACACATGTTGCACGAAATCTTAAGTGGAATTCATGTGCTTATTCTGAACTAAAAGTTACTTTTCTGAGAATTTTAAAGAAAAGGTGTTAATCACTTCATGTATTACATTAATTTAGTGATGAAACCTTAAATAAAAGGCAAGGTATCAGACTTTTGCTCTGTCCCAATTATCTGCCCATTGGCAAGCCTGCATTCATAACCCCTGGCAAAGGAAGGGAACCTGAGAAATTCCAGCTAGATTTCTTATCTGTGTTGTTTAGTGTTGGGTTTGAGGACTATATGTCACCAATTCAATACAAGTGAAGGTTTTTGTCCAAAGGAAGTCTTTAAACTTATATTATTCTTAAGAGAAACCTGCTGAACCACAACTTTGAGGCTACACTATACCTTTGTTTAAGGCAGTTGAAAAAATCACCCAGTGAGGAGCGTAAGAAGGGATGAGACTTACAGCTAGGACTGTTAGTGGCAAGTTTCAGTCCTCTAGGGTTTTTTTAGGGTAAAAAAACCCATTAGTTCAAACTAGATTGGTCTGATACCTGCAAGTGAGAGGAAGTTCCCCAGCTGAGGACTATCCTAGGCAGCAGCAGTGTTGTCTAGGGACTTGCATCCACCACATTTGATCTGGTGGAATGTGTTAAATTAACTGACTGAGTTCATGGAAATAATCTTCTAATTTTAGGAGAGGATGAGCATGACATTGTTTGGGGTTTTTGCAAGGTCAGACTTCCAGCTTGCTCCCAGTTCAAGTGCACAGTCACAACAGATGACACAAAGAAGGTAGGAATGCAAGGCCAGGAAAGGGAAGAAGAGCAGAAAAGATGCTTTGGAATTTTTCTGATCTGGCATCAGGTGAAGATGACCTGCCAGAGTTTTTACTGCCTTTCAAGCTTAATTCAAATAGGTTACATCAATCTGATGCAAACAACTATCCAGTAATTAGAAGTGCAGAACAGCATGGACCAGAGGTTAAGATATCAGGTTTTCCTGGGCTTACTACAAAGATGATGCCACTAGGGAGCCAACAGCCAAGGAAATTTTTTTTAAACTGTGTTCATATTCTTTATTTGCAATTTCAATTACATGCTTTGCATATACACCCCTTCTGTTCGGTGTAGATAGGCCTGTATTTTCATACTTGAATATGAAAGCAGCTTTGTCACAGTACTGACTGTTTACAAAATTTTAATGTTTTAAAAAATGTAAATAAAAATATATTTGAGACCTTTTGGATGACTTCTGATTCTTGATTCTGCAAGCCCTTCAGTTAGGGAGATATACCTAATTTTTAATCCTGAATCTTCCCAGGTCCTGTCCTTGTAATTTGTAATTCAGTATACTAAAATCTAATACTTCCATAAACAAAAAAATCACTTGAAGGAAATCAGACACATCTTTCACTACTGACTGCAACTCTTCAAGCTCAGATTTTCAGAGAAGCCCAGAAAAGTTTGATTCTTCCTGATGTACTGGAGCAGATGAACATCTAATTCTTTTAGCTCCCTTTAGAAAAATATAAGGTGTGAGGTAGGTTTGGGCTACTCTTAAAAAAAAAAATCTAACTTTCCTCTCAGACACCTATTTACTTGCTAAGATGTAATGTAAAATGTAAATTAGTTCAATCTCTTCTCCTTTTAGTAAACAAACAAAAGAAATATCTGATGCAATCATCACAACTGCCTTAATATTGACTCTGGTATTTGTGAAGCATTTCTGGGGACTGAATGTTGTTTATGAACAGTTTGATTTTTCAATACACAACTTCATTTTCTCTCACTCTTTTTAATTCTTCTTGATTTTGCATATTTTCCATTATGGTAAAATTGACAGTCTTTGAATACACCAGATATAAAGACACTATTAAATGGCATTTATAAGCATCACTTTTTTTGGAAAGAAATCACCAAAATATCTTTTGAGTTTATAACTGGGAAAGCAGAAGGATTATTTCTTTCCAACATAAAAAGTGTTTTTTATCTAAGATAAGACTTATATCAAGTGGAAGTTCAATATCATGCCTGTGAAAATTACAGTCTGTTTAGACCAAAGAGAAAATATTTGAAAGGAAGTATTAAATAGTGAGAAGTAGTTATGTGTAATAAGTTTTCTAAAATATTTGGATTTCTCCTTTCAGTCTCAGTCACTTTTCTATGTGCAGTATCCTTTCAACTTCATATCCAGCTTGCAATTTAAAGTCTGAAGCAGACTTTGAAGTATGTAATTTATAGCAAAAAGCACAGGCACTTCTCTTTTTCCCCTGGTGCACTGAAGGAAAAAAAAATTGAGACTCCTGATTGTACACTTAGACCTGTATGGAAAAAGCATTGCCTAAATCCCTATGCTGAAGGAGTGGTAAGAACATTTATTCAGTCACAGGTAGAGTCATATTTGCTACTATTCTGCTTTTACTGCTGATATGCAGTCCTCAAGATACAACTAATTTATCTTAAAAATATGTCGATATATAATATCTTAACAAATCTTATCTATGTTATGATAGCTGTTTTGCTAGGAAAAATGTTGACTTCACTTGGAAAAAGCAGGCAGTAGTCTGCTTCTCAAAGGTGCTATAAAGCAAAATATATTCCTTCTCCCTCTGTCCTCCACATAACATTGCATATACTTGAAAACTCAGAGGTTGTGTTTTCAACCTACCTCTAGGCAGGTTTTCTGCATTGCTAGCTTCTGCTGCTTTCGAGGATCTGACAGCTTCCATAAAACAAGCCTGATAATACCAGAGGAGAATTTCTAAATTATTGAAATTATATTTAGAGAGAGCAGCAGCATTACTGGGTTTTCTCAGAATTTATATGTATAGATTACATGTAGGTCACAAGGGGTGTTTCCCAGGGCTCAGTACTGGGGCAGCTCCTCTTTAATATCTTTATCAATGATCTGGTTGAGGGAATCAAGTGCCCCCTCAAGCATTTTGAGGATGACACGAGATTGGGTGCGAGTGTTGATCTCCTGGAGGGCAGGAAGGCTCTGCAGAGGGATCTGGAGAGGCTGGATCAATGGGCCCTGGCCAGTGGTATAAAGTTCAATAAGGTGAAGTGCTGGGTCCTGCACCGGGGTCACAACAACCCCGTGCAGCACAACAGGCTGGGGCAGAGTGGCTGGAAAGCTCCTCAGTGGAAAAGGACCTGGGAATGTTGGTCAACCGCAGCTGAACACGAGTCAGCAAAGTGACCAGAAAGCCAATGGCATCCTGGCCTGTGTCAGCAATAGTGTGCCAGCTGGACTAGGGCAGGGATCATGCCACTGTTCTTACACAGTCACAGAATCAATCAGTTTGGAAAAGACCTCTGAGATCATCGAGTCCAACCCATGACCAAACACCACCTTGTCAACTACACCATGGCACCAAGTGCCATGTCCAGTCTTTCCTTAAACACCTCCAGGGACAGTGACTCCACCACCTCCCTGGGCAGCTCATTCCAATATCTAGTCACCTTTTCAGTGAAGTATTTCCTCCTAATGTCTAACCTAAATCCTCCCTGGAGTATCTGCCCATAAGACTATGTCTTCTTGTCCTGTCACTGATTGCCTGGGAGAAGAGACCAACTCTCAGCTGGCTACAACCTCCTTTCAGGGAGTTCTGTAGAGCAATAAGGTCTCCTTTGAGCCTCCTTTTCTCAGGCTAAGCAACTCCAGCTCCTTCAGCTGCTCCTCACAGGACTTGTGCTCCAAACCCTTCATCAGCCTCTTTGTCCTTCTCTGGACATGCTTTAGCACCTCAATGTCCCTCCTGAATAGAAGGGCTTAGAACTGGACACAGGATTTGAAGAGACACTGGAGCTGTGAATGTATCGTTATTTTATACATGGATATGAAAACAGATTGCCAACAAAAATATCAGATTTGATTCCCTAGACTGTACAATGCATGCACGTGTGATTTGGTGGAACTGAAGACAACATTGTCTCTTCTGCTTGTAATAATGACACAAGGAAGCAAGGACAATGTAAATAGGTTTTTCTTCTTCCCTTCCTGTGCGTTTCTTCTTGTTGTTATCAGAATAATAAATAGCTGCTCTTTCCAGGGGCTTTTAAGTACTAATTCCACAAAGAAGGGTGAAATGAGTTTCCCAAGGAGAAAGTTGTACAAAGTCAAAGCTATGGTTCCAGGCCAAATAGTACACTGAAGTGCTGCTTTGTGCACTGTTATCTCCTCTTTCAGTGTATGCATTTGAATTAAACCTAGAAATATTTCAACATTCTCTGAAGTCAGTGAATTGGTATTTACATTTGCTGCATATTTTTTGCAGAACTCTTTGTGACCCACACACTACCCAGTACCAAAAATGTGCTTGTACTGCCTTCTGAACAATGACAGAAGGAAATGTTATTGTTACACACATATTATAATATTATAACCGTGTTGGATGTACATTTATAAACTAATTTTTGCTCTTCTGTGGCACTTGGCAGCTGTTTCTTCTTTCCTTGTAGCATTTAGTGGTAAATTCAAATAATACAAAATATATATATTTATCCTGATAACCAGGATGCTTTTTCATGCATTTTTCTCTGTATATGTGAATGTGTGTTCTTGTTATTCAGATCTGAAAAAGTGTGAAAAGCTACAAAATGACCTTTCCCAATTCATTTAAAAGAAAAAAAAAAAGGAGAAAGAAAAAATCAAACATAAGTGATAGACAAAATTCACACCACAGCAAAAGGAAGGAAAATCATGCCAGATATTTTTAAACTTTGAATTTTTCAGCTTTTGTGAAATGGGAAAACATATCTAAGACCAAGAACTGTAAATGAGTTTCAGTGGGCTTGTGTGATTTCATGAGTAAGAAAACTGAATTAGACTATGCCAGTTATGCCAAATAGTAGGGAGAGATGGTTTGTTCGTGGGTTTTCTTTCTGGATTCTGATCAAATTTACGCAACTTTGCAACTGCACCATCTGAAACAGCATCTGAAAATACAGAATAGTCTTTATTTCCTAAGGGTCGTCTTGGAGGTGATGTAAACTTGAATTACTTCTTATCAGTCTCTGCATGAGAACATCTGGAAAGTGGAGACAGTTTTCTCAGGGGAGAGGCATCTGCAGTTCCTTTACCCTTTAGAGTTTGAGACTGAGGTTTTAATTAGGTTTCATTGTAATATTTTGACCAATGAATACACTGTAAAATGTTGCTGTTACCCAAAATCAGCTTAGCAGCTTCAGTACCTAAAAAGTTACTTGACTGCTTTTTAGTGAGTTACACAGCTCACTTGTGAACCAGTCCTCAGACATGTAGATCAATTAATTGTACCAGTATAAACTCCTTTGCTCCTGTACATCAGTGCAGATCTTTAAGGTTCAGCGGCCTTGCTTCAATTACCAGGAGAACAAGAACGGGTTGGTTTTTGTACTTTTTGGGCATTCCCCAGAAGCCATAGGAGAGGTTGCTTCTCAGATTAAAACATATAAATAAAGGAGCTTCTCAGTCAGGTGGCTGAGTGAACCAATTGATCTTGAGTTTCTAGTCAGACAGAAGCTCCAGGGTCTCTTTTCTACTGCTGTGTTATTCCTTCACAGAGTACATAAGTTGAACTTCAACCACAAAAATCAAAAGACTGGGACTGACTGACTCATTGTGTATTTATACTTGACTGTTGTCTCTGCTACCAGGATTTTGACCAGCCTTCAAAAGACAGAAAAATGCTCCTAGACCTTAGCTGATTAAACAAAATGTGTGAATCTGGTTTTACATTACAGAAAGTGATTTTTTTCTTTCAGTATTGAGCAGTCCATTTTAAGTGAACTTTTCCAGGACCGTTACATCAGCTGGTGTGCTCTGTGCAGGTGGAGCAAAGGTTCAAAACAAGGCAATGCTTAATCCTCACTGATGGTTTGAAAGGTGGATCTGCAAATACAGGTCACTGTAATAAGGGTCACCAGCAGCCTGTTTATTTAGCATCTAGTTTCTAAGAGTGGTCAGTGCTGGAGATTTTAAAAAATCTGCTTGTGGCTTCAACTTCTTTTGCCCAGGTAGAGGTATCGCTGCTGAGAGTGAGCAAGCTACCTGTACAGGTGTGACAAGATCTTTGCATAGCCCATGGCACAGAAGACTATTCTCGAGAATCTATAGAAAATCTGGGGATCAAGAAGTTGGTGAACACATTACAATGGAGGATCAATTGTTAGACTTTCCAAAAATTTTATAGTGACAATAGGTAGAAGGTGGACAGTAAGTGATGTTCAATGATGTACCTGAAATCAGCCAGTTTCTGACAATGCCACACCCTGCTGAGAAATATATCTAGGGATATTTTCATATTGCTTTAAGAAGCTGCAAATAGTGAAGTATTTTAAGCTATGAAGAGCTATAGAAAGTATCTTTCTCTTGCAAAACCATGCCATATCAGAGTATAAAGGATTCAGATCTTTTCAATGTAGTTAATAGTCTCCTACCATGCATAAGATTTTGAAAAATTACCTAATGATGAAGATAAAAACCAAAGTGTGAATAGTAATAGCAAGATAGGTATTTAGTTGTATTTTAAAACTAGCTATCTTGTTGAACAATTACTACCTAATTATTCATATCACAACTCTTGACCTTCACAAGATACTCACCTTCATCTAAACACAATTTTCGCTTGTACTGTATTTTGCTTCTTTCAAAACAATGAAGCTTTCTTACTAAAATCTTTGGCTTAACAGGAAAGTATTCTTGTCAGATAGAGGAATATACAGGACCCACTGAAGTACAGATGCTAATTTAATTCTTTTTAAATATTTGTTCATAGTAGTTGATTTTCTCTGAGACAGATTAATTATACATCCTAAAAAGAATCTTCTCTTAAGAACCACAAACCCCAAATTTCTTTGTGTATAGAATGAAAATGATTTAGCCTTGCTGAAATTTGTGACTTGAATGAGACAAAAAAAAGATGATAATGTGGGTGGTGGGTAAGAATAGATTACTGGGGTTTGACAAATGTTGGAAGTGAAGTCTGATTTATTTTCATCGCTTTCTTTTGTCTCAGTATACACCCAGAGAATTTCAGAGAGTTCATCTTTCCTGTGAAAGAAGAGCCAAGTGCTAGTTTGGCAGAGGTGTTGCAGCATTGACACAGTTGGTGAAATACAATAGTGATGCCACCTTGGGCAGTTCACACTG
The DNA here is from genome assembly GCA_014706295.1 of Lycocorax pyrrhopterus obiensis. Lineage (NCBI taxonomy): Eukaryota > Metazoa > Chordata > Aves > Passeriformes > Paradisaeidae > Lycocorax > Lycocorax pyrrhopterus. The sequence goes on from JACSVZ010000002.1 coordinate 125,281,975, forward strand.
TACTGTGCTCTACAATACAGTCTTCAGTCTGTAAAATGTGTATGCAGATCTCATGCCAAGAACTCATGCCATTTTAGAAATCACTTGCATCAGCATCAGAATTGTACTATGTAGTGCAGTGCAGAAAAATACTTCCAAATTTGCCTGCCATGTTGGTGGTACTGACACGCTTTAAACAACTAGAATCATAGAAACACAGAATATGCTGAATGGGAAGGGACCCATCAGGATCACCAAGTCTAACTCCTGGCCCTGCACAGGACACCCCAAAAACCACACCACATGCCTAAGAGCATTGTCAAAACACTTCTTGAGCTCTGTCAGGCTTGGTGCTGTGACCACTGCCCTGAGGAGCCTCTTCCAGTGCCCAACCACCCTCTGGGTGAAAAAACTTTTCCTGATATCCAACATAAACTTCCCAACTCAGCTTCATGCCATTTGCTTGAGATCTGTCGCTGGTCACGAGTGTGAAGAGGTCAGTGTCTGCCCCTCCTCTTCCCCTCATGAGGAAGTTGCAGACTGCAATGAGGTCTCCCCTCAGTCTCCTCCAGAATGAATGGACCAAGTGACCTCAGCCACTCCTCATACGGCTTCCCCTCCAGCCCTTTCATCCTCACAGCCCTCCTTTGGACACTCTCTAATAGTTTAATGTCTTTCTTAGATTGTGGTGCCCAAAACTGCACACAGGACTCAAGATGAGGCCACACCAGTGCAGAGCAGAGCAGGACAATTCTCTCCCTTGACTGGCTGGTGATGCTGTGACTGATGCATCCCAGGTCCCAGCTGGCCCTCTAATAGGGAGGCATTTTCTCTAGAAATTCATTTTGATCCATGACATTGCTTCAGACGCTACATGGAGAGATTTTTGTTGCACTTATTTTTAGTCTTGGCTTTGAGCCAGATCCTTAGATATATTGGTTGTTCTGTTGCTTTACACTATCCCTACAGATCTCACAGGAAGAAAGAGACAGTGATTGAAGATAAACCTCTGCTATAACACTGATATTTTACTTTGTCTTTGAGGGATTCGAGTGGAGTGTCAAATCACACTACAGATACACTTTGAAAAAATGTAAAATGTTTAAATCAATCTGAAATAAAGGGGTTGCTTTTCTTTGACTTGTGGTCTTTTGAGGCTGGAGTCTGAGTCCCAAACACAGTGAGAGGAAGGAATTGTTCTGACCTTGGCAAGGTTAATCATATATGTTTGTCCTCCACCACCACCAAATTGCTATGTACACACGTTTGTAGAATCTAAATTTCATTTCTTATTACTCACCTGAGAAAGGAAAGAATATAGCAAAAGTAGTAGTTCATTTGCTGCTGAATGGCAACATGCCCATTCCTGGGAAGGTACGTTTGAAGCACAATGTGGACCCTACTCCAAATTCTTTTCCTATTACAATATCATTTGGTGCTGTATAACATTATACCTATCTTTTTCTAAATTAAATGAAGTATAAAATAAAGAGGGTAAAATTAGGAATAAAATTCAACCATAATGCTTGATGTTGGAAAAGCAGTTATTTGATTCATGATTAGTTGCCTAAAATTTAATTTAACATATGGATACATACCAAAATTACAAAAGTTCTCTGTGTTAGAGAAATGCTCCCATTTCCCTGAAGTCTATTTCTTTAACTGTACATATGACTTCAGCAACTTTAAAACAAATAATTTTAAAAGCCTATTGCTCCTTCATTTCTAGTAAATATAATCAACATGTTGCTGTTACTGACCTAATTACACTGCAGAGCCTGCTTTTATAAAGGGGATATTTGGGATATTTATGTTTTCCTCTGTAGTCAACATCATTATCTGAAGGACTGACTGAATTTACTATCGTAGGCTACAGACACATCCATAATTCAGATCTGCAAGAATAAAAAGCTATCGTTATAAAACCAAATAAGGTCTTTTATGAAGTAAAGTTATTTTGTTCCCCAGGAACATTTAAAAGGTAAAATATTTTTCTCAGTCTGAAAGATAAATTTAAAGCCAGTCTTCCAGGTGTATAAAACTGCATTAACCAAGCAGAATGATCATAGCCAGTTAACTTATTTTACAATTAATACTAGCAAATGCTCTCCAGTCTAGCTGGTTATATCAATGGACGTTTCTTAGAACCCACTATCTTCTATTATATTACAGAAAACCACATTGTTGGTTTCATCCAATAGACTCCAAGCCATTCACAGTGAGACAGTTTCAAGTGCTATTTATTAGACGAGGATGTCCGTGGTGGAAATACTGTCTCTATACAAAAAATACAACAGAATCCATACATTGAATCAGATACCAAACCTCCACGGTAGAAGGTTTTAGAAAACAAGAGTGTAAGCTGTTCTGCTAGCCCATGCAAAATTACACTACCAATTTTTGTCTTTCTATTGTGGTGGTCACAGACCCTTAGAAATGTTGGAGGCAGGGGCCTTTGAAAATCATCTAGTACATCATCCTGCTCCAAGCAAGGCTATTCCCATAACTGCATGAGATGAACTATAGCCATAGCTGAGTCTTCAAAGCAACCAGGAACAGGTGTTTCTACAGGCTGTATATCTCTGGTCAGTGATACTGCTCTCGCAGTCTGTTTCCATTTTCAACATCCCATTTCAACAGAAAACACTGGACTACTCTCTGAGTTGAAAATCTGTCATTCAACCTAGACTCCATTGGGTTTACAGTGAGAATGCTGTAATTCTCCACCTCCTCCTCGCCTGTCTCAAAGAAGGATTCACTGTTGGCTTTTATCCAGTCAGCAGGAACCTCCTCTGATCAACGTGAATTTTCTTAGATTAATCCCACCATCATTTCAGCCAACTCCTTCAGTACCTCCAGATGTATCCCATTCAATCCCACAGATCTGAAGACATTCAGCTGCTCTAAATAGTCCCTTGAAGATTTTGCTCTTCAACTGTCGTCTACTTCTCTCTTTCCCACCTATATTGATAGAAGCTGTGGTCCCAGAAAATGGCTTTGTCCATAAGGACTGACACAAAGGAATACCTTGAATATTTCAGCTTCCTGATTTGCTCAGTGCTATGGTGCCCTCCCTCCAGATGTATGAAAGCTCCCCATGAGGACAAGAAATAGCTATTTAAGGCCCATACACCACCTCCTCTGCCTGGGCAATCTGTTACTGACCTCCACCACAACATATCAAAATACGTCCTATCTCACTTTGAAATCGTGTTTCTTACTGTAGTTTTTCAACATTCAAAGGTGTCCTCAACAGAGGCTGCAATTATTCCTCCCTTTTCTGCCCTCATGTCTATGCTGAACTGCCTGTTTCATCCATGACAGTATTCCTTTTTCAGGCCACACTTCTTCCACTTGCACTTACCTCTTTGTAGCACTGATCCTAATTATAAAAGCTGAGATATCTGACCCAGGATCCTTCCCCAACAGGACTTGTTTCTCCTCTGCTGCCAGAGCACTGGAGTATATTTAAGGTTAAATAGCTGCAGGTTGAAATGGAGCTCACCTCCCACCGCCAGAAATTACAGACTTACACCCTGCTGGGTGGGTGCCCTCTTGCTGCTCCACCACTGCCTTCCCACCCTCAGGGTGTCTCCTGTCCCAGCAGAGTCACTTGAAGGCTCTATCAACGCCTCATCTGTCATTCTTCACAGAAGGACTGCTCATTTCTTGGCTAGTATTGTTCTGCTTGTTTTAATTAACAGAAGGAAAGCATGAAGTAGCAGAGATCTCTTTCTGTTCTGATTTCATTTTTCAGTCTGGACTCCAGTCCCCAGAAACATGTACCTGCAATGTGAATAGAATGCCTGGCTTGAGCAGATGGGAAGTCAGACTAGATGACTTACCTGTGTACCTAAAATCTGTGGTCTACAATAATTTCACCTTCTCTTTAATCGTTTGTGAAACTGAACACTCTTCCATCTCTGAAGGACACAGAAGAAGGGGATGTGTAGAAAGAAATGCAGTTGAAATTCTGCAATGTAAGTCTAGCCTCGCAGAGAAAGAGAGAGCATCAGTTGTGTAGAACCTGCTTTTTGGAGCTGAAATGCCATCCAGCTGTTTCTGCAGAGAGAGGAAAAGCTAATAGGCTGGTATCCTACTGAGGGAGTCTGTTCTTGGCATCTCTGAAATCTAGCACAGTAGAAGAGATTTTTCTCTCTTTTTTGGGTGAATCATACCTTTCAGTGCATGTTTCTAATTTTTAATGTGTTCCAGTGGAGAAACTAAACTGCATTTGCCACTGTGAAATATCTTTTCTGCTCTGACAGAAATATATCTTGTGACAAACTGACACACTTCTTCCTCAAAGGCAGCAGAACAGACATGTATTTTTAGGAACAGAGGTACCCTTAAGTGATCACTTCAGTGTTCCAAGACAACCTCAAAATGCTTCAGGGTAGTTCTCTCTGGAATAAATTCCTCATGGACACAGTTTACCTGAAGTTTCACCTGCCAATGGCTGGTTCATGCTTTGAAACATAAATTCTCTGCTGCAATTCTGTAATCTTTTGGTGAGTTCCTGCTAAGCTTCCTGATAATGTAAATTACTGAAATTAATAATTATTACTCAATAACTTAAATTATTGAAGTTACTGCAGTCTTTCATTACTTTCTCCTGTGTAGACTAAATACCTCAAGCATTTTAATTTTTTTTTCTGGAACAAAATAAAGATCAGCAGCATATGCCCATTCACAGAGATGTCTTATTCCTGTCAATTTTAAATGTTAGAGGTACTATTGACACTGAAAACATAAAGAATAAATCATGCTAGTTTCCTTCTTGGACAGTATGACAGGTTGATAGACACTCTTGAACTTTATGGCGTTTTAGCTGTGATTCAAACAGTAGATCAGTAAAACTTACCATTGTTCTGTAATATGTGTATGTAGACCCAAAAGCAGGAAATGCAACCAGACCATCCCCAACAGATACAGACTGGCCTGGAATCACTGGGATCAAGATATATGTTGATTTACATCAGTTGAAGCTACAGATCATAATATTTCGATTGTATGTAAGCAAAAGGCTCATGACTTAGGTTTTTGCATATCCTGACATGAAATAATTTGCTTTATCAAGAAACAAAGGTCCTGATTCATAAAGCACTCTTCTCAAGTGACACTGACTCCCACATTTAACTAAAAAGAGACACAGCAATACAAGCTTCCTGCACAGTATACTTTAAAGGAATAAAACTCTCTATTATAATTCTTTCTCTAAATCCTCCACAATCTTAACTGTGGCTGAGAGATTTAAAGTAAGATTATATCAGACTTTACCTAGCAAGACTTCCAATTAGTTTTTAAGGCAATACTCATATTTCTACTGTACCAGGAGAATCAGCAAAATTTATGGATCATTAGGCCAGTAAAACTGAGAGGAAAGTAGTTGCAGTTACTTTAGACAAGACATGAATGCACCTATTTTTCTCATATTTTTATGTTCTGGGTTTATACTTTATGTCACTGCCTCCATAATTCTAAAAACTGCTACTTTTTTATAATTTTATCTTTTTCCAATGCTAAATCTCTAGCACAGCTTGAAGAGAAGGATTCTTACAAGAGAGAGAACAAAAAAATGACTATTGCATTACCTGTCTGTGTTCTCTTATCTTGGGATTTACTTGAGGACCTCTGAAAGCTACTACTACTTTTTAGGGAAAAGTATAGTAACACATGCACGGAAAATGGTTTTATGTTTATTAACATAAAGTAATCCCATTTTATTCAGCATAATATGAAGATAGAAATCTTAACACCAGTTTTGACAGAAAATATTACACTAGTTTGGTTTATTTGAAGTAGATTAGGAACACTGATTAGTCAGCTGAAGACTCCTAATTATACATTATTCTGCTTAATATTCTTAAATTATATGTGTTCTGAAGTGCCCCTGTGCTCCTGTGCCCCAGACCAACGGCCCACGACCCCAACACACACTTCTCCTGGGCCCAACTCTAAGGTCAACACCATTATCCTCAGTGGTCACTTTGGCATCAAGGATGTCAGGCTGAATATGTGTATGCATATGCTTGCATGTGTATGCAAGAATTTTGCAAAACTAAGGTCCCGCTTAGCAATCCCTCTTCCAGTTTTCACATCTTGCAACTAATAAGAAACTTCATGGACACTTTCTGATAAGGTTCATGAACATTCACAAACCTTCATTAATAAATCAGAACGAAACAGCTACTAAAAAAATTGGATTTCAAATGCTATGATTTAACCTTCCCAAATTTTGATAATTTTTTTTGTCTTTAGAACATCAAAATTATATAATTTTTTCTTTTTCCAGCCTCCCATTCAAAACCATCATACTTGAGTGTCTTTCTCTCTTTCTCTGTAGTATTATTTTGACAGAAAACCTGATCCCTTTAGTGTCAATATTGCTACCGTTATCTTTTATCTCAGCAAGTGTTGTCACCAGATTTGTAAAGGAATTTCACTTCCAACCCACAGATCATGGCATGAATAATAAGAAACACAGCAGACACAATGCTGATAACTGAAACCTCTGATAATTATTCCAATTACTGAAGTGAACAAAAAACCCCCATCACTTCACTATGACTAGCTATAATTTTGTTAAAATTATAGGCATTATAATGACACTTTCAACATAGTATGTGCATGTCTAATTCAGAAGAATTTATTCCCTGAGACCTGTCCCATGATTTACCAGGGCTGCACACATTTCTACATAAAAGATCCAACAGTTTAATTTTACAACATGCTTTGTAGGTGAATACTGAGTGTGTTACCATTTTCATAAAGTGCTTTACTAGATATTAATAAGAAGACCAGATGGTTTCCAGGCAAGAGTCAATGTGATACTGCTGCAGCAAGTCTATGAGTAATTTGACTCATCTACAAGTAGTTTTACTCATAGAATCATAATTTCTCTAAAAAATGCCCTAAAAGAGAGATAATTAAGCCAGGTTACAACACACAATCTTCAGTTTACCTACATTTCCCACCCTGCAGGAAACTGTAAAACATACAGGAAATCCAACACCCATCTCTCTTGCTAGCACAAGCAGGAAAGAGTTAGTGAGGTCAGATACTACAGGCCAAAATACGGCTATCAAAAACGCAATCTGGTGAAGAGGAGAACGGTTCTTTCTGCGTGCTGATTCCCTTGCAAATCACAGCCACTGTCTGAAACCTTCATGCCTCTGCCATCCTTTGATCTCTCTTCCTCCTGTTTGTCATGATTCAGAGAAAAAGGTACTTTTCTGAGTTACCCCTTTTAGTCTCTCAGAGCATGGATTAAATAGCTGTTTATTTGGAAGCATGGTCAGCACGGCAGGAAAAGGTGTCCAGCTGCATCCAGAGGCATTATGTGATACAGTAACACTCATGGAGCCTTATTTTCAGCAACGCTCCGGGGAGGGTGCAAATGAAACATAGCCACAACTTACACTCTTCAGTCAGACATCCATACATGGGCTTCTGGTTCATTTTGGGAGTTTTTAATATGCTGTTTGACACAGTTCTTCCGTGAATGGTCTAAAATATCAAACATAAGTGCTGTTCTGTGGATTAGCTCTTGTGTCTTACTGGCTGCTCACTCGTTACAAGTCACATAACCAACCATACAACCTCACTTCCATGGTCTGGAGGGGTCTTTTGAGGTTTCTGAGTCTCTCTTTTTGTTCATAAATTACCCAGGTAAGAGGAAGGACCAGGTTTACACAAGAGAACTGCAGTGACTTTCTGTGTATGACACCAGAAACAGTGATACTTACTTCCACTTAATGGTCCCTTAAAAAAGTTTAAAATGGCAGAGCCCCCTATGAAGCACATCCACATGGTGCACTCTCAAGTTCTTCTGGATCTTTTATATCATATTTTCCCTGGGATGATTGTAGATCGCATTCAGAATGAGATATGGGAGAAATAAGTCATCCTTCACTATAAATTGATCTGTGCTGATCACCAATGAAGTGAAGACACCCATTTTTTCTACTTTTTTCCCACTTGTTATCTTAATTATCACAAGACACCTTTTGGGACAGTAAAAATCCACTTCCAGATACATTTGACTTAGTTTCTGCTTCTTACACCTTTGTGTCCCAATGAGTTTTGGCAAATAGCAGCAATAATTATTTCGTTTCCTGTTACACTCTAGTTAATTCCTTCTCCATTTTACTTTCAAATATTTTTAACCAGCACTGAGGTAATTCAGTCAAATGAATTAAACATACATAAATGTCTAAAACAAGAAAATAACAGCCCATGTGTCAATGGCCTTTCATTTTCTACAATAACAAGTGGGTTTTTTTTTTTTCTTCTTACCTGAAATTGGACTGAAAACCTTCTCTGAGACTAGCCAGAAAATTTGATTTGATTTAGCTACATTTTGACATCTGTTTTTCTCATTAGTGGACATCCATAAAATCACTGCTACATTCAGAAGTAAGCTTTCCTTCAAAAGTTGAGAGAAATAAGGTGCTACATTTCCACCTGCTTATTTTTGCCTTGAGAAAAAATTAGACTATCTAAGCCTTGGTAAATTTGTGAAAACAGTGAGGTAGTTTGTTTTTTACTTTCCAGCAGATCCAAAAGAAAACATTTCTAAACTACGGTAAATATGAAGCAACGTTTGGAGAAAGGACAATATTTCTGCCTAATCAAAATGATTCTGAACTGATATCTTAGTAATCATGACAGTCTCTGCAGTTTACATTTCAGGCTTTTAAGAAAGTAATGTAGATGCAGAAAGAAAGAAAGATTTCAGGGGCAAGAGGGTCCCAGTCAGCACACACAAAATCAAAAGCACTTTGTGCTCTAAAAACACTGTGGCTAATTTTCCAGTTAATTTTTCACAGAACTGTTCTCCTCTTTGAGGACACAGACCAAGGCCCTTGACACTCAGGAGAGTGCCTGAATTCCTGAGCTCTATGATTTTAGGAGATGGGGTTAAAACTCAGGTTGTCTTGAGTACAGAGGACAGACAACAAATTTAGCAAGGCACCAGCTGGAGGCTCTTGGCCCATTTTCCCCCACAGCCCACAAGAATGATATTAATTATTGTGCTATAAGGTGTGAGGGATTCACACAGGGTAGTGCTCTGAAGAGCTTCAGCTGAACCACAGTCCTGGTGAGTGCAGTGAGCCAGCAAAGACCTTTTATACAAAAAAAAGCCCGAAAAACAAACACTAAAATGTTGCCATGCATCTATTTTAAGATGCTGCAAGTAGAAATTGTGTATCTTATATTCATATTGAATAGATAAGGCATTTGTTTGGTCATTGAGAGGGAAAGGTGCACATATAATACTTCTCCATTTTATACTTTCAAAGTTCTGATGCTGCAGGAAATTATGCCAGTTATGGAAGGTAAAGGACAACTAAGGAAGCACCAGTGGTCTGGGAAATTTACTACCTTGGCCTTTACAAAGACAGAAATTTAAAAAAAAAAGAATTTTTTATTTGAAAACATGGGAGACATAGTAACTCCTAAGTAAAATGGAGCACCAATAAGGACTAAGATTGTCCTGTGATAAAGTCCAAGACTAAAAATCAAAATATAGACAATTAGAGAAATGAAGCCAATATTCTCATTTACACAAAGACTATGATTATGAAACGGGTAGTGAAAGATAAAAAGAAGGAACAGAGACTTGGGGTTTGAGGGTTTTATTTTTATTTGATGTAAACTCTTTCCAATTTATGGTAACAATAACTTTCCTCTTGGTTGACATGTAGGCATTTCTTGCAATTAGTATTTTGAATGTATTTTTTCTTACAGATATCAGGTAAAAACCTGTTCAGTCATACTATTATATATTTTCCTTCAAGCTGGGAAAGATTATGTAATGACCTTCATTGGCTTTAAAATTATAATTATAATTTTGAGCGTAATCTTTCATTTTTCATCTTAAACTGCAGTTCAAGGAATCATTCCCCATCGGTAGATAGAATCAATTTAATTTTCCTTAAAATAAGCAGTTTCTGACTTTGCTTACAACTGTTACCACACCCTTCCTCAGATTTCTCCATGGGCTCACAGGAGGCACAGGGAAGCTTTTTTGCAGTTCAGGCAAGCCCTGACACCTTTCAGGTCACTTACCTGCCCTTGAAAAAAAACCCATGTGTTTTATCAGCTGCAATCTCTGTTTCTCATCATCACAGTATTTTTCCTACTGTAAGATGTTAGAAGATATAAGTAAATAATAATAAAATATACCATACACTACTGAAGTACAATAAGCCCCTTGGATCTCACAGGTATTTAACCAGCGAGCAGTCTGCAAATAAATGATTTATTCATGAAAACAGTGTATTGACTGCCAACATGCAGGCATTGTAAAATACAAATATTGAAATGACACAGAAATGGTGATGTAGAAAAGAAGGTATTTAACTGCAGACAAACCCCAAGATAATGCTCTGATAGTTTTAAAGGTATTTGAAGTATTTTATATCACCATAAAAACCTCTGTAGAGTATAAGGTATTTCTTTGGCTACAGTGAACCATGAATAATATTGCAGAAATACTTAATTTCATTTAATAGCACCAAGTTGTGCATTTCAGACAGGAGATAGCCTGGCTGCCTAGTTTTGATTCACAGCACTGAAATTGGTCAAATAATCTATTGTGAATAAAATCTATTGTAAATTTGACCATTACTCACAGAATAATTGCCCATTAATAACTTTTTGCTTTATTCAGCCAGCTATAGACCACAGTATATTTATTTCTGAGGAAGATACTGAATTATTTGAGAAACTTTTGAGTGGATAGTTATACAGCTTTACTTAGACTGCACTCACTTAAGGATGTTCTGGTGACTGAATACGGAATTGTATCACATATGGCACACACATGAAGTAGAGAAAATTCTATAAATTTGATCAGACTATTGAAAGTAACATTTAGAAAATTATGTTAGAAGTGAACAGAATCTTTTGGCCAAACTCTAAAATGACAGCTCACAGCCCTCTGTCTGCACCATTTTGTGTTGTGCAAACAGTCCAGATATTACGTGCTGTGTCTTGCCCTTCCCTTTATGCTGCATTTCAAGTTTCATGAATACTAGTCATGTAAACAAACCAGAAATATTGTGGGAATAAAAAGCATTTTTGTTCCACATTCTAATGCAATCAAGAAAAGCTTTTTGCAGAAGACTCTGAGTGGCAAGGACTCCATCTCTGCTTTCCTTAAGAATAAGCAAATCTCTATAACATTCAGAGTAGCAATTACCTAGGCTGACTGGACATTAAGGTTTGACACGGCTGCTAATTTGTTCCTCTACCCTGGTATGAAAAAGGGATCTGAACTTCAGCACTTTGTCAAAGCATATAACCCACTGCAAAAAAAAAAATCTGTCCAGACTTCTCCTATAACAAATAGAGACAAATAGCTGCATCCTGGAGATGACTCACCCAAGATAGTTACCAGGACACATCTTTGTCTGGTTAGTCAAGTAGCTATCTAAATGAAGATTTTATACTTCATTTTCAAATTCTAGTTGGCTGAAAGTAGGAAAGACAACTGCTGTCCTTGGTTGGTATCTTCTCTTTATTAATTAAAGGTAGAGCAGTGGCCCACTGACCATAATACTGGAGATGTATTTTTCTCAGCCTCAGGTGCAAGAACTATTCTCTAGGAAAGTACTCAGCAAAGCAGTAAGTTGAATCTGTCTCCTACACCCTCACCGAGTGCCATAGCCAAAAAAATACTAAGTATTTGGGGATGATGGTATTTTTAGTGTGTTCCCTTTTCTTCAGGTTTGACCCTTTGAAAAACTTCAGCCCACAAAATAAATATTTTCTGGTAAATATCAAAGTAAGAAGAAAAGCTAACTCTGCTTACTACTAAAAGTTAGCATTACCAATGTATTGTCTGCAATCCCAATTGTCTTTATTACTTTTTATAACAGTACTTTCCCTTGTCAGTGGGATCATCCTCACCACTTGCCATTCCAATCTCATGGAAGACCAGTCCATCTACAAGCCTCTGCTTTATACATCTTTGTCTTCTCTTTAGATTGTGGATAAAGTATTTCAAATTAGCACGGGGACAGTACACAGAGTCCAGATGACTCCCAAGCACCCCATGTCACATTCTTCTTTTAAGCATTTTTCTGCCTGTCAGTCTCTGGAAGCATATTTACATATTTCTGTTTTTTTCAGAGTGTTCAGAGATAAATTGACCTTTTAGGCACCTTGTGCCCCCTTCCAAAGCTATAAAAACTTTGGTTACCCTATTTCTAGGATGTTTAGTCTACTGCTGCTGTAATGCACTTATCTACTGCTGACTATAAGCACACTTCTTTCATTTTAAAAACCTATCTAGTTTCCCAGTGTAAGTCAGGAGTTAGAGTGAATAGGCATGAAAAGAATAAACAAAAATGCCACAAATATTGATGTCTTAATCCTTTCAAACGACAGTACCAGAATGCTGAAGATAAATGGCAGTTTTCAAATCACAATAAAATTAGTATGAATTTCATTTCTTAGCAGGTGAACATTCTTCCTGCTGCTTTCATAACAGGAAAACTAGAAAGTCAACTTATTTAGAGACTGTTTCAAATATGGGAAGAAACGAGCACATGCATATTTATAGAGATAATGTTCTTCCTTCAAATGAGTGTCAGTTTTCACCTTTGATGACAAATGTGTGTTAACACAATGCTTGCAAATGTTACAAAGTATTTATTAAGACAAGCTTTGTTCCCCTAAGTGTGTTCACAAGACATGTGTTTATAAGAACAGAAGAATTGTAGAAAACATTTCTTCCTGTATTTATGAACTTGCAGTTGACACTTTAATTTCTGTGGAATGTTGTCAATACTGCACAATGCAACAGGGATCATTAGGAAAGAGAAGATGAGATGAATGGACAGATAGTGTCAAACTGTCTGAACTTTTAACTGAATACTGCCTAATTCTATTTGCTAAATTCATGGATACTGTGGGGTTCTCTGCTGCTTTGCACAACACCATCTCACATTGTGCGTGCTAAAAAATTCTGTTCTGCGCTAGATAAAACTACTTATATGGTCTTTCATATAATTGATAAAAGGAAACTAATGTGTTGCATAACTGTGAATTAGGGAATGTAGCTGTTGAATTAACAAGCATTCACAGACATGCTGCAATTTCTCTGGGAAAATGTCACAGGGGTTCCTCCTTTATTCAATAATTTGCTGTAATCTAAACTTCGTCTGAGGAGCTGCATCTATAATGTACTGAACATTTTCTGTGCTCATTAGAAAAAGCTGAAGGAGATTTGGATTTACTGAAGGAATACAGTCATGCCATGATTCCCGTAAAAATATTAACAATGTATTTATTAATTTAGGACTATATGTATACTTAGGCTTAATGGAAGCATGTGCTCACACAGATGTCTTTGTTCTTTTGTACTTTATAGATTGTCAAAAGTTTTTCTAACTTTCTCTAAAACTTGCATTCTAGTTTTGCAATAGTTTATAATAACTGTGCTCATAAGATTGTTAAGTTTTGGGTTCTTACATTTCTTTTAAATTATTTTCCCTCTGCAGAAAGAGGACAAAAATTTTTTGCTCAGGGTTTGGATGTTTCTTTTTTTGCATGTTTCTTTTTTTTTTCACCTTTCTACATAATGCTTTTCTCTACACAACAATAGAAGAAAAAGTTATTTTATGCTTTAGTAGGCTGGGTGACATATTCTTCCAAGATCCAGTGGTCAGCAGTATTTTCAGCAAATTGTGTGTTACACTTGACTGCAGTTTACAAGAAATTGTAGAACAAGTAACTATAGAGTAAAACAGGTCTAATTATTAATACACTGGCAAACTTTCTTTTCTGTACACATCAGTCATAAACAAGCCTTGATTTCTGTGTACATAATAGACAATCATGAGTATTTGCCAAATACCTTGTACAAATTATGTACTGTTTTGTTGGCATCTATCTGTTCTGCATGTCTATGAAGGATCATCTAAGCCAGACTATATTATTTCTGTTTTGAAATCTGAGAATTTTTTTAACAGACAAATAAAACCCAGTGCTAGTTCTTGTTCTTTAAGCATGTTCTTTAGTAGTATGTTTTCAAATGGAGAATATATCGTGCATTAAAAAACCCTCCTTTTGGAAGTTTATTTCTGTGCCCACTTCACATAGCACTTCTTATGTTCCCTTATTCAGTGCAGAATCCTGCCATTAAAATTTTAAATAACAATAAATTAGGTTCAATGAGGTAGTAAATATGACAGAGTTTATTAATATCTCTTGTATTTCAAATAGCAACCTTCTGAATGTCAAAGTTGTTCAGTATAATGATTTGCTTTCTAAAAAGCAAACTAGAATTCTATAGAGAGCTCTTTCTTAAAGCAATTACCAGTCACAAATTTCCTCAATATGTCTCATAACTGCAAGGAACACTTCTGGTTTAAGTGTTTCAAAGCACACTGGGCAAAAAGCACTAGCTTTACACTTCACTGTGCCAGCAAATATTATATAGTTTATAGAAATACTTAAACAATACTACAAAAAATATTGTGGTATTTTGGAAATATTTTGATTTGGCATTTTGATGAATAACCCATGTCCAATTTAAAGAAATTACACAACTAGTTCAGGCCAACTAACTGGCTGGTAGTTGGCAATGATGCAAAATAGTTTCATTCTAGTTTCACTATAAAACTGGCCCAAGACTGTAATGTCCCCAGACTTCACTGAAATAATTTAATCTGTCATTTCAAAATGTCAGTGCTAGAGGTTTCCCATACATTTTTGCCAAGGCTGTTTTCTCTTTAAGAATAGTGAAAGCATTATTTTGAAATGCAGTTTAAAAACAGGTTGTAAAATTTTTTCAATTACTGAGCATATATGAAGAACTTGCAAATTGACAGATTCATTTTTCCCTCAAGATGAGTACACTGCATCATTGAGATTAAATACAGTTAAACTGTCATGGTTCTTATCTTATTGCTTTGTTTCTCTAAGTTATCATATCTATGGGTAGTCTTTAAAAATGAGTTAGCACAAAGGGTCAGTAAGAAACCTGAGGCCACTGGAATCCATTTTAAAAGATCAGCTCTCACTATTTTCAATTTTATCACCACATCTTAATGATCCATAAAGTGATAAAGAAATGGACAACTCAAATCACACAAATGCACATGAACAGTCTCCACCTAGCAAGGACAAAGCAAGTTCTTCTTTGTACTGGACACAAAAGTGATCCCCAGAAAAAATTCTTGAAAGACATCAAAATGCCTACTTTATAGCAGGAAAGTCCAAGGAAGTCCAAGTGGAAACTGTCAAGTAGTGAGGCACTTGGAACTGGTAGCTCAGAGAAGTTGTGGATGTCCCATCCCTGAAAGTGTTTAAGGCCAGGCTGGACGAGGCTTTGAGCAACCTGGTCTAGTGAAAGCTGTCCCTGCTGATGGCAGCAGGTTTGGAATTAAATGATCTTTTAAGATCCTTTTCAACCCAAACCATTCTATGATTCTGTGATTTTATGAGATCTCCAAGTTGCAGACAGTGAAGTATTCAGTTGTGTTGACACCACAGTGTGCAGATCTATTTATCTGTAGATAAGCCTTGTTCTGTAGAAGCTCTTATCAATTGTTGGTTCTGAGAAGAGATGAAAGGGAGAGAGACCTTCCCTGCCAGGAGTAGCACATTTCTGGAGACACTACCTCAAATTCACAGCCCCACACTGGGTGAGCTCTGCTCCCCTCAGGGTCTGTGCAGCCTCATCAGTGGTCAACCTCATGCTCACTGTGCAACCCAATGTGAGGAACTGTACAGAGAACACAGCATGAAAATTAGAAATATAACTTCCTTTCTTTATAAAGCTTCTCCTTACCACACTAATTCCCATTACATGAGCAACTCTAAGGAAAGAATTGGTCAATCTTTTTCTCACCTTTTATACACCTGCTCTGCAATCATCTCCTTGGTTGGAAAATGCACCACAGAGTAGAAGATGCAATGCTTTTGATAAGAATTAATTCATGGCCTTCAGGTAGGCACAAAGCATGGAGTCCTGCTTAGTTGTTCATGTTGCATGGGATGGCATGAGAGGAACTAAGACACAAGACCAGGGGGATATTGTTTTGAGTAATTAAAAATAAAACACTCTACATTTTCATGAACACGTGAAGAGAAGAAAGGTAGTCTAGGATGCAAGAAGAGGTGAATCTGAAATACTCATAAGCAGGGCTCCTGCTCAACTCTCATGAAAAATAAATGCATAGAATAATAGAATCACAGAACAAGCTGAGTTTGAAGGGACTCACAAGGATCATCAAAGTCCAGTTCCTGACTCTGCACAGAACATCCCCAACACCATGTGCCTGAGAGCATTGTCCAAATGCTTCTTGAGCTCTGTCAGGCTTGGTGCTGTGACCACTTCTCTGGAGATCCTGTTCCAGTTCCCAGACACCCTCTGGGTGAAGAACTTTTCCTGATGTCTAACCTAAACCTCCCCTGACACAGCTTCATGACATTTCCTGGAGTCCTGTCACTAGTCACAAGAGAGATCTTTACCTGCCCCTCCAATTCCCCTCATGAGGATGTTGAAGACCCCAATGAGGTCTCCCCTCAGTCTCCTTTTCTCCAGGCTGAACAAACTGAATGTCCTCAGCTGCTCCTCATAAGGAGCACGTGGACATGCATGTGGACACTGCATTTGTTTTCTGTTTGAGGTTGTTCAGACATTTTTATTGTGTACTCTGGTCACAAATTTCAAGTGTTGCTCTACAGCCTTGACACTTAAAGAACTTACAAAAGGGAAGGAAAAGTGGACAAAGACAAAAGAAGAGGGGAGAGATGAGAGGAAGGGGAGAGAAAAGATTCCTTTTCTCTGGAAGCTAGGGCTTTCCATCAAACATTTAGTAATAGATTCAATAAGACCTTGTTTTCATGACACTTTATGAGTGACAGCACTAACATAAAAATTGCTGTATTAAATTGACAAAAGTCTTGTTTCAGTATTTTTTATTACAGATACTGAAGCATTCAGTTGGAGCCATGATGATTAAAATTTTGTTGGATGGAGACCCTAAAAGAATAATCTCTGAAACAATGAAGTGGTTTTCTTTGTGAAAATCACAGTGAAGTTTGCTTTTGAGTACTTATAAGCCTTTCTTTTCAACAGAACTTCATTTTAGTAATTAGTGTCAAAAGTGCCTATCAGTTGTTTAATTCTTCTGTTTGTCATTCTCTTCCCTATAATCTAATTCTAGATAAAGCAGTATTTGTCAGAAGCATTTTAATGTAAACTTTTGAAACTGCTGTTCAAACATACACTTGTGTTATTCATAACAGAATATGATAAAATAAATTTATGGAATACAAGGTAGTGAGACGAACATCTTGCCCCAAGATGTCCTCTTTAAAAAGAAACACATACTTCTGTATTCTTCTTTCACACAGCAGTAGCTAAAGCTTTCTGGAGAAGTCTTATTTTGTTGTAAACTAGTAGCATAATGCCTCAGGCCTAGATTCTATTCTGGTTTATTCACAAAAATATTTAATCTATGTTTGCTTGAGAAATAAAGTGAAAGAGACATGAGGCATATGTGGGGCAAAATCCTGGACACAGAGAAGTCAGTGTTGCCTCAATAATTACTGGCATTTACAAGCCTACAAGGTTCTGTTAAAAGTGTGAAACTTTCATTAAATATTGAATACTTATGTTCTGATCTATGATAAAATAGACACTACTCATTATCACATAGTTTGCCATATACCTAACTAATACCAGATTGTCAATGCTTTTAAAAATTTAACAGCAAAATCCAGTAAAAATGTGTAGGAAACTGAGAGAATGCAAGATGATTCTTTTGCTTTAGAGTCATATTGGCTGTTTACAGTTATTATAGTTGAGAAGTTATTCAGTGGTTTGTAGGCTTCTAAAGGAAAACAAAAGTTCATAAAATTGCTTCTGCTGTGATAAATTATGTACTGTCTATTTTCTCCATTCATGAAAAGATATTTATCCAAAAAAAGAATCCTCCTGCATCCAAGGTAATAAAGTAGAAAATGTGCCTAAAGTTAGAGCTGAATCCTTATAAATGCCTTATCAAAATTTGAATGCCAAAAGAGTTCTTGTAATTAGGTAATTTTACAAGTCTTGTCTCCTACTCTTATCATGTATCCTAAAATAGGGCAGTATATTCATCCCGATGCCCACCCAGTTTGTGAAAGCCATACAGCACCAGCTAAAGCACATGTCCTCTGTGTCCTCGGGACTGAGGCTTCTGGTCTCTGTCACAGGACAGCACAAGAACAGGGCCTGATGCTCAACCAGGGTCTGGCCCTGATTCTGAGTCAGGATGAGGCCAGTATATTCACTTGCATAGAGGCCATCCAAATTACCTTATGGTAATCCTGGGAGGTTTGCCATTTGTTATTGTCAAAAGAGCCAGGGAGATTTCAGGCACTTGGTGTACTTGTGACAAAGCTCTTACTGCACACATTGATGAGCTGCACAGCAATAGGATTCGTGCCCAGTTTCCTGGGCCATTGCCACTGGGATCAGCTTTTCCTGACAGTTCTGACTGCAGATACAAGCATATTATCTAAATTAATAAATGGGAATTCATTAGAGATAAAATATGGGAGAGGAAAATCTGAAATTTCTTCCAGACAGTCTGAAAAATCCCATTATTTTTCTTATGAAGAATTCTGTTTCCTTTATAAAGCCAAATGTTGTTCTGACTCTTTTGAGTACTCTTGAAAGAAAAACTCAGTTCTTGGCAAAATGAGTCCTTAAATGGCAAAGATCAAATCAAGTTTCAGGAGAAAAGGAGACAAACAGAAGTGCCACAAAGTGGATATGAAGTTTTTTTACCAAGGAGTAAAAGAAGTTAAAATCCTGCAGAGGTCCGCTAAGGCTGAGAGCCTGCATGCCCAGAGGGCTGAACTTGGCCTGCAAGAATACTGCACACAGAGCAGGATTAGAAGCAAAGACTGCATGATGCTTTTGCAAACTGAGCTCATGAAAAAATGTAACAGTACTAAGCACAGACCCTGTCAGTGATTGGGAGGTTTGCCATTTATTGCAGAAGCTGATTACATTTCATTATCTTTTCTTTATCAATTGATGTAGCATACTTCTCAGTCATGAATGCCTGGCTGGATAAGAGTAAAGCCTGATAACACAAAAACAACATTCTCCCATGCACCAGATTGACAGGATGTAGAGGATCTTTGAAAGCTGTAAAATAGCATTAGTCAGAGGTAATAGAAATTTTCCTTGGTGTTCATTAATAACATGGGGAATGAGAATAGTGCTAGCTTTTTCAGGGATGGAAATATAAATAAGAGGAAGCAAACTACCTTAAAATGCGACATCTCTTGCCAGATTCCACATCATCTGTGGTATCAGAAGAAAACTCCTAGAAAAAAATACCATGGCATATTTTCCTTGCATATTTGTTAGTCCACTTCATGCATTTCAGTGAATGTTTCATGAATTAATGACAAATATTCTACACAGCTATTTAGATAATGAAAAACAAGAAGTTTTTAATTTTTATTAAATTCTATAATAAAATAATTCAATTTTTTGTATAATTAATAATTTAATTATTTAGCTGGTAAATTTTTTTGGCAGACATTTTTTGTACTTTACAGCAACAAATGAGGACAATGCATTTTCAATTTAAAAGAGCAAGAGGGTGACATAAAACACAGCTTCCATAATGAAGGTTTCAGGGGACTGGATATGAGTGAAGAACTCTAATATAAAGTGCTAAAATTAAAAAAAAAAAAATCATTTAAAAAGGAACACTTTAAAAAAACTCATAGCCCCAACTTATTAAGGCTGTTCCTGATATGATTTTCTGCCAACTGTTTCCTCTTTGTTCCTCTACTGAGAAATCTGGAAATAATAAAAACAAAGAAACAATTCTCTCAGAAGCAATTTTAGAAAAGAACATTAATTTTTTTCCTGCCAAAGTAAGTTCAACTCTCAATGAAAATACTTTTCAGCAGAAAGATACAATTTTGTACTTTCGCAGGAAAGCCATCCTTCCTCTAAAAGATGAAGGCAAAACATATACCTGAAAGATGGCTCCTATGTCCAAAATCTTAGTTGCCATTTTATCAGCTTGATAAAAGGAATTACTCCTCATTTCAGATCCTCCCCCATTTACATGCTCAGAATAGCATTGTAACAAAAATTTGATCACTAAGAATATACCACACATCTTGAAGACCACTTTTTCAGTGTAAAATTATAATTGACAGCTGTGACATTTATTTGTAGAAGAAAACTACATCCTGGTTACGTGCCTGAATTTGCTTTTTAGTGTAGAGCATAGCTTAAATGAATTTTTCTATTTGTAAATTATTACCACTAGAGAAAATCCAAATATTATTTAATCTATTTTGCCCATAGCCATTACTGTGTTACTACTCTGTTGATGCAAACCATTCCCAAGTCCTCTAAGTCCTGGCCTCAGAGGTAAAACTTCCTGTGGCAGGGTGTGAATGGTGAGGCTGAGAAGAGACTTAAAGCTTGTGTGACACTGGTATGGGTACAACTTAAGTGGGAACTTACTGTTTCGAGTTTTATAACTGAGACCAAGCTTTGGCAAATTCCCAAGAGCCAATCCCTAAATGGCTGTGACCATGTGCCTCCATCTCCACACCAAACACTTACAGTCAAACATAAACAGGCATCTTCAAGGCACGTGTTTGGTCTAAGCCAAATACCTGGTCTGTCTTTGAGAGAGACCTTGGTTTATCCTGAAGGGCTCTGTCTCTCTGGAGGTGCTTATCCCTTACCACCATTACATATAAGGCCTCCCAACACATCTCTCATACCGGCCCAGGGACCTGTGCCATGTGAAAGTTATGGGTGAAACAAATACCACCACAGACAGAGGCGTACGATGGGTACAAGTGGCAGTAGTTTGTCTGATCGAGTCACTCACTGCTCAGAAAATTAAAAGACAAAGTAATACAAAAAAAGACAAACCGAGAAAAAAACAAAAACCCTCTCAGGATCCATTAGCAAGAGAAGCTTGACATACACAGAGCAAAATAAATTCTAGCAAAGAAAAGTGATGGAAAATGCTAGATGATTATGTCAAATAGGTGACAAAATGTATTAAATTACTTTAATAATTTAGGCAAGATATTTCAGTCATCTCCACTACTGTATAAATTCCATAAAAAAGAATGCAAATAACCAGGGAGTACTGCATGGCTGTTACATTAGCAGCACAGCAGGATGCAACATCAAAGTCCTCATAAATGAGAGGAATTGTTGTTGTTATGCTATGATATGAAACTTGAATAAGAGTTTAAAAGTAGCATTCATTTTATTGATTAAAGATTAACAAGGTGAAGTGTTTAATTGGTATTTTAACTGGATAGCAAGGAAATAAATTCTACATTTTGGAGTTGAATGGATTCTGTGCATCATGAGAACAAAGTTCTTTGTCTAATTTAAAATTAAATAGTTAACTCAAATTGCATTTATTTCAGAGCATATTGGTTTAGATTTAGGGAAATGAGGGAACCTGATAAAAGTTTATTTTGATTCCTAAGTTTTATTTCTGTGTCAACTATTTTTCTGCTTCATAGACAGTAAATTTGGTGTAACTAATCTTTGAAGTTTAATGACCTTTCAAGTTTGGCTCAAAAAGTTAATGATGTTGATATAACAACATCCATGTAGTGGTGTCCTCTTAAGAGCCCTAAAAGACCTCTTTACCTACCAACACATCTTCTCTCAGTGCAGCAAAATTTTTGTTCACAGAATTTCAAGAATTTCCTTCTCCTACCTATGATAGAGGTTTATCCATTTCCACAGTCTTCTCCTGTTGTACCTGTATCTTTTTTTGAAATAAGTTTTTTTCTTCTTTATCTATAGTTTCCTTTTAATTTAGGTGTTTCATTTGGCCTTGTATAACAAAACAAAAAACCAAAACCTTGTAAAACCTTGTCCACCTCTGAGCTGGATGCTTCACTTCTCCTGGCTTCACTGTTCAGACTCTGCTAATTTTGTTCTGTTCCATTGTTCAGCTTAGTTCAGAGAGTGTCTAACAGGCTTGTTCATTATCCTATGCTGTTTCTGTCACCAAATTTTGCTCATTACGTTGGGATGAAACATGAAAGAATTTCTGGCTACATGACTGGAAAATACAGTGCCAAACCGATTACTGAGGAGCAGTTTTTGTAACAGCAACATAATAATTTCCCTAATTTCAACAGTAATTCATACTTTGGATGGATTTTTACTCTGTATGAATTATTCCAGATAATTGTCCATATTGTAATTCCTGTTATCCCAGTAAGATGAGATGAACACAGCTGTGTTTTTCTGACTTAACAGTTTGTGACTATTTGAATCTGTGAAATGTGCTACTATTTTGTATTTGTCAAGAGGCTGTTTAAAGAAAGATCTATTGGTTGTTAATGTTACTGTTTAGAGAAGTTGCTTGATTTTCAAACTTTACTGCATAGTAAGAATGATTTGAAAGATGAAGCTATGCAATACATGTCACAGGGTCTGGGAATGGATAAAATCAAGTGTTGGATTAAAGACCAGTCAAACAAAACTCACAGGCAACAATAAGAACACTCTGCTTTCAGCATCAGCATCTGCAGTAGCAGATACTGATCAAACAATGTGTCTCAATAATGTGATCCCGAAATGTTGTTGGATATGAACCAGATTCTCTTTCCCAAATCTGTTTAATGTAGATCCTGCTTGGTGAGCTCAGAGCTCACTGTCAGTAATAAGTGGAGCAGAGGGCTACTTTCCTTGGAAGACATTAATCCATGTTCTGATCACATGCTATTTTTTTATGTTCAGAAATACCCAGCCCAACTCAGACCTTTTCCAGGGAAGTACAGAAAGGAGAATCAAGATATTTTCATTGTTGAATATATGTATCTCCTTCTGGAAGTTGTTCAGAAATCCTCAGATTTGTAGTAGTACTACCATCAGCACCTCTTTGGAATAAAAAAAAAAAACCTATGAGAGGGCAAATAGAGCAGAATTGTTTGACTTAGTTTTTGATACTGCAGTAGTATCCAAACGAGTAAACCTCAGAAAAATCACCTATAACAACAGAGATTGATGATGTGCAGAGCAGTGGGAATTGTGCTGACATGCTGATCAGAGCTGAAACCTCTTTGGCTCATCTGGGTTTTGAAACCATGCACCAGAGGGTAGTAGGTGTCCTTCTACAAAGGGAAATGTGTATGAGGCATTTCTGTCATGTGCAAAACTGTCATACCTGTGCAGATTGCTATGCACAGGGGCCAACAGATATAGACAGACCATTTACCAGAATTAAATCTTATTCAACTTCAACAAAATTGGATGGCAGCAGCTACGACCACAAAGAGTAAAGAACTGGTGGCTTCAAGTGAAACAATCCTTCAGCTACAAGAAACTGTAGGTGCTACTCTACAAACCTCATAGGCAATGACTGGGATAACATCATGTGTTCTGAAATAATTTTCTTAGGACTTACTGAGAAACAGCACATGATGTAAGTAATAAACACACAAATATAGTTAAGAATTAATACACTTTGCGGAGATTCTATAATCATTACAACCTGAATTTAGTTTCGATAAAATCTGTTCATATGGAGATCCAGGAAAAAGCTCTCCAAGTTGCTCTGATAGTAAAAGGAAATCAAAAAAGACCAGAAGATAACAAGAGAACTGACCTGTACCTCCCTTGCTGCACTTGCTTCTCATTGGTCTCTGGTAGCTCAGTTATTTTGCTTCATTGAAGTTGTTTATGGGATCTTGTAATTTAAGAAAACTTTTCAGTCTGTTTTTCAAGTGGAAAAGGACTGCTGCTGGAAAGACGAAATAAAAAAGAAAAATTAAACATGGAAGGAAAAAACCCAAAAGATAGCCATCCTCTATAATTTTTTATAAACTTAACCCAGAACCTCCTGACAGTATTTCAATTTTCTATTTTCAATATACAAAGAAGTACCTTTGGCTTTTGCATAAGCTTAGTTAACTGTTTACACTTGACATCTCAACTAGACAGGAAAAAAAAGATTTCTTCCTGGATTAGACTGTAATTTTCCAGATTTTGGACATGAATTCCTGCCAACAAATGTTGAACCTTTGTCAAATTGCAGACTCCAACACAACCAAAATTGTGATAATGGTCACAATATAAATGGTCCTAATCTCTTCTGTCACTTTGACACATCCAAAATCATCAGTTTGTCTCCCAGTCAATTTTAGAAATTTTTTCTACTTTATCCAACAGACAAAAAATTGACAAATATTTTTTATATCGATATATTTTTCAGTGGGCATCTTTTTTCTGCAAGAGCCAACTCTACAAACTGATTGACTAATTCGTTTCCCACAACCATTTCATGTAAAATAAACTGACAAAAGGCCAGCTGCAAAAGCTAGTACAATAAACTGCTTCTTCCCCAGAAACACAATCGAGAAAACAGGTATTCATTATTTGGATTTGATTGTTCACAGCTGGTGCCTTCATCAGCCAGCATAAATATTGGATGTTCAACCCAAGCCACAAAATTAATCTTCAGATTAATGCCCCAAGACAAATTTTATAGGGTTCAGATGCAGATTATTTTTTTCTTAAAATAATAAAGGATGATTTGCAAATTGGATTCTTGGGTGAAACTCCAGGCTCACCCAGGTCTGTAAGTAATTAGTTATCGCGACTTAATCTGAGCACTTCTGTAGTCAGTACACTTGCAGACTAATGATGCAAGAAAGGTGAAACTCATGGACTTAGAATCATAAAATCATAGAATTGTTTGGTTGGCAGTGTATTGAAGCACTTGTTTTTTAAACAGAAATCTGGAGCTACTTAATAAAATATTTACAGTTACCTGCTTTGTCTCTGAAAATTGCGTCTCTAAATTTAGCCTTTAACCTGAACCTTTGAGATTACAATGCCACACACAGAATCAGCCAAAGGCACTTTAAGAAGAAAAGAATATTTTACTTAGGAACTTGTAAAAATCTGGTACCTTGTTTAAGCCACATTTCATTGAGGTTAATTATCAGCACTTCCATTTTTTTGTGTATGTGAAAGGTCACTGTTGTAAAAAACAATATAGGTCAGAACTCTCTTAATCAGCATTTTGGCAAAGGAAAAGGCCATTCTAAATTGCAGTGTAGCACTGACTGTTTGTCTTATGTTATCAATCTCTTCAAACGTGAGAATTCAAGCTAAAGCAATAAAATATGAACTTTCCATCTTTTTTTTTTTTTCAAAAGAATACTGAAAAGGCCACGTTAGTCCAAAGAACCGTTGAATAAACCAAATAGTAGGATGAACATGAGATTCTGCACGTGTGTCCAGATAGGAATTTTAAGCATCCTCCCTTTTTTAATTTAAGGTGATGAAAAATTTAAAATTTAAGTATGTTGTCATCATATCAGTTTCAGTAATCTCCAGAGACATAATCTGTTCCATACAAGCTCTAGTAAACTTAGCTGTATTTTTCAGCTGGTCAAATCAGTAAGTAGTGTTTATCCAGGCCAGCAAATATATACTTGCAGCACAGCACTTTCATCACGAATGATTCCCAACCACTTCTACAAACTCTGTGTTTACTCATGTTAAGTCACATTCTTTTCTAGTGAGATACATCCACAGTTTGGTTGGAACACAGCATCAATCTCAAGAGCACAGCGACAACAGCAGTAGAAAATGGGAACTGAAGTATTCTGGATTTACATCAAATGACAGAGAAATTTAATTCCAAGACTGAAGCTACATATTGAGAAAGTGGGTACTAGCCAAAAGAACCCTTTCAGTCTTACTAAGCATGCAAACAAAACTGCTCACATTAAAGAAGTTGACATGTTGAGAAGAGTACATTCAATTTTCAATACCTGATCATGTTTCTAATTACAGATATTTCTGGCTGTTGCGGCAGCTCAGCATCGATCTGGATGATGTGAGCCTTTATGAAATGTCAAAACCATTATAGCAATGTCTGTAAACACTGAAGGCAACCCACACCATTGCACAAACCAAGGACCAGTTATTGTGTCTGACACAATCACTATTCTCTCGGAGAGCCAACTCAGATAAGAACGAGCCAAGAGCTTTCTAGGCATGACAGACTGGCATCTATAGCACCTTGGCAAGCATCTTCGGAAAAGATACTGGATGTTTTTGTAAGGTAGCATAAGACTTGAAAGACCAAAGATGGGGGTTTGTCTAAGACACCAGCCAGGAGCTTCGTCTGGAGGATCTGAGTGATGTTTACCAATACTATGTTTCACATGAATTTCATGCTGAGAGCTGTTAAAAGAGAGGCTACTACAGTTAAAAGAAAAAATTAAAATAACATCTCCTTTTTTTCCCTTGTCATTTTTCCTTTGATCAATCCCGTGATTTCTCAGAGTGTAATATGTCTAATAAATATGTTCTTTCTACACTAACTGCTTTAAAATATTTAAGTTAGCTTCAAACTGATATCACCTTATGATATTATGAGTTACCTAGAAACAATAAGTTAGATTTATGATGCAAAACTGAATTTATCTGTTATGAATACTGAAATGTAAACATATGTTGGGTTTTTAAATTATGGCCACTGTTTTATCATTTTTCAGCTTTAAAAATTGAGGTCTTATTTGAACAGGTTTAAGGAATATTTACATAGACATAAGCAAATTCTTGGGATTAGACTGATGCGATGTTATGAATACAATAGCTTTGATTTCTTGCCATGTAAAACTACTAATATAATTGCTTTTCATTTATTTCTGAAGATGGAGGCTGAATTTACCAAATCTTTTATTCTTTTTATTATAATTCTACCATACCAAATGTATCTATTTCTTATAGATGCGTTTTTTCTAGGTGTCATCCTATTGGGGAAAACTTCCTTGATTTACAAACACGAAATATATGGAGTCCAGGAGTCAGCATCATCACAAATGAAATAAGAATCTAACCAAACTCATGAAAATAAAATCAAATAATCCATTGCTTATATCATATTCACATTTTCACAGAATTCCATCCCAAACCCTCAGTCTTTTTAACACTTATGGTTGCTGAATCCAGTCTTTTGCTCTGAGTAATGGTACAGTAGATGAAACCAAGAAAAGCATTGCAATTACAGTTATTCTTGTAAAAAAAAATTAGAACCACATGGGTATGAAAAAGACAATTTGAGAGTAGAAAATCCTTGCAATTGTAAACAGAAGTAGATGGAGTAGGTGGCTGCTGAGGACATTCAAAAACCTGAGGATAGAAGGGCCACTGCTGCTTGAACAACCTCTTCTACTGCTCACCCTGGGAGCAGTGGATGGTTTGGGAGAGGAAGGGGGGCAGCTCCCAGCCCTGTCCTCACCTCCAACATGGAGAATGACCTGCTTGCTGAGCTGGAAGAACACACCTGCTCAGCAGGCAAGGTAGCACATACGGGTGAGGGGAGACACGCAGACCTCCCTCCACCCCAGAGCTCTGTGACTCCAGCCCATCTCCATGCTCTGCCACTTTATGGCTGTAACCTACTGCTCCTCAAAACTTCTCCTTACTGCCCTGTTCTCTTTCATGCAGTCCCTCCTGGGACTCACCCTCTGCTCCCCATCCTGAATGGTGCAGTCTGCAGAGGTTAAGGACAAGTCCACCAACAGCATCATGTTGGAGCAGAACTTTCATTTTGTCTGTGTCACTACAAAAATGTGGGCTGGCTCTGGGGAGAAAGCCTGCTTTGAAGTTGAAATCCTGCTGAGCACCCTGATCCATGGTCTTTAATGGCCTGTGTTGGCCAGCTTTTCCTCTTGCTTAAATTTAAATGAACCCTGCTTAAGTTGCACTCACTGCACACCAGTGAGTGACTAATCAAATTTAATTAATCCCTATCTGAAGGTGTTTCTGAAGAGGTTTCACAGGGCATCATTAGCTCAGTTACTTAGAGCACAGTGCTAGTAACACCAAGGTGATGGGTTTGATCCTTGTACGGGCCATTCACTTAACAGTTGAACTTGATCCTTCTGGGTCCCTTCCCACTCAGAATATTCTGTGATCATGTGGCAAATCTGTTATATTCACGGAGACTTTGTGTTAAATAAAGAATACCAAATGGTATCCTATGCAAGCCTCATACTTGAAAATTCACCAATAGAGAAAGCAAAAGAGGAAAAGTAATTTTACGAGTAAAATGATAAAAAAAAATCAAGGCATGTATCCATTACCTACCTTGAATTACTGAAGCTCTGCACTTGGAACATGGACCACAGTAATAGGGAATTAGAGTAGAAAATAAACCAAAGCTCAAAATTACCAATTGCATGGGAAACAAAAAGGCATTACCATTTATACAATTATTATTTCCTTCATCACTGGCCCTGTGCAACGGTTTGCTAATGGACAGTTCAGAGGAGTAGGGTGGGTATGACATACTGGGAGTTTTTGTGCTTACTTTGAACTCAGGGCTCTGCACTGAGTATGGACCTACCATTCCTCAGGTCTCTTCGTGTATGACAAGGTTTAGAAACTTTCTCCTCTTCCATTTCTTATTTGAAGGAAGCATCCTAGAAGTAAGGTATGGATTACAATTTTGCCATCTGTATAGTACAGAAATACTTTTTCTTCTTAGGAAGTCAGTAATTTGTAGGGAATGCACAGGACTCCAAATATACTAATTCCACATCCTACTAATTTATCACTGAAAACATTCAAAGCCGTTTTCTCTTGTGCCTAGTAATAGAAATTCATTGGCTCTCTGAGAATTCTGCTTTTCTTCAGATACTCCTATCAAGAGTCACCAGGTTCTCTAAAATGTTTATGTATGCACAGTTTTATAATGGCAGAAATTGCTTTTGGTTGTTCTGTCTCCTTATTAAGGTCAGAGATTATATAGGAGATTACATATTTGTCCCCAAAGAGAAAAGTGATTTATAGCCTTTGCCAGAGACGTGTAAAAAGTTGGAATTTATTTTCTTTCTTCCCTCCAAACCAAAGTATTAGAACAGAGCTTTAAAAAGTGATGTTGAATGTGCAGACACGAACAATATTTAAAAACCAACAGCAATATACACTATATTAATAATATATAGTACTATTGTTACACTACAGACCTTCTATACGACAGGTTCAGCTTTGCTCTTCATTGGGTTTTTTCTTTTTATTTTTAAATGATAGTTATAAGAGACTGAGATTATACTTCTAAAACACAACATCTATTCCTGAAGTAGTTATGGATAGGTTGTTATCTATTATCTTCTTTAAATTCTATCCCTGATCCAAAGCCTGTGTTGCATGGTAGCAGCACTGAGCAGGCACAGGGCCTGGCAGGGTCAGTGGGGAGGGAATAACCTGGACTGCTTGTGGATGGGGCAGCAAAAGCCATACAAGGATAACTGACCCATGTGCAAGAACAACCCTTGAAGACCTAAGAGAAGGCTGTAACTACAGCCTGTCAGGGTAGGGACAGGAGCAAAAGCAGGGCCACGCCACTCTCTCTGGACAGACACACCCATGCAGTGGCACCGTCAGCTGTGATGTGATGCTCCCTGCCAGCACCAGAGTCGGGGCAGCCTGGATTGCACCCCATGACCTGGCAGCCCAGGATCTCAGCCGTGATGCTCAATGCAGGTTGTCTCAGGCATATCAACTGCTGCATTTGGATGGGTCTGGCCAGCCAGGGAAGGCAGAAGCTCACAGTAGTTCCTACCTGCCTTGGAAGCCAAGAAATTAAGATGCTCACATTAGCAAAAATGTCAAACCGTCTGCAAGACAGCTATGCCCATGGAAGCACAAAAGCCCTGAACACTGCCGCACGCTAACTGAAGCTGCAAAATTGGCTAAAAGTCCGTATCAGAGATGCTACAGAGATTAATCACATCCCACAATTAGTTTGGATACAAAGCCCTTTCACGTCAAATAGGAAGTTTCTCAAGAACTTTAATGTCTTTTGATCCTGGCCACAGAGAGGAAAAATCCGTGGGACTCTCTAGATACTGGTTCAGCTTTTGTTTAGTATGCTCTAAGAGTATGGTTTCATATGCTGAAGTTAATTTAAAGCACAGTGTTTGCAAAATGTCTTCAAGTGGCCTTTTGAAGTGGGCTCTGCTACTTTTATTTAGGTTTCACTGAAAAGTGAGGGGGGAAACGTCTCACTGTTGTATTGACAGCACAAAAAAAATCACTCTCATCGTTTTGAAGAGGACTGCAGCTAATGTGACAAATTGAAGCAGGTACTAACCTTAGGAAGAACACTTTCATTTGCAGTACTAGAAACACAGTGTCCCCAAAAAAATCTTTTCTAGCCCTAGAAAAAGCTGTCACCATCTATTTTGAAGCCTTGCCTCTAACTTAATAAAGCTTATAAGCTAGACATCTATACATGGAAGAGGAAACTCTTGCTAATTGGGAACAGTGCACATAAAATAACAAAAAGGCTAGAGAACTTTTTTATTATTTTACTTCTCTGCAGAAGAGGTGTCAGGGGGATTAAGATATGACAAATATTTGACAGGGTAGCGAATTCATTTTCCAAATTGCCTGTTTCTCAGTTACCATATTCCCACTGGACTTCATAATAAAGTCAGCTCACATCTTTCCATTCACACCACTGGACTTGGGAGGTGGACTGGCATTAAGAGGACAGAAGTGCTCTTTCTGCGGAGGATTTAGAAACCTGTGTGTCATGGTCTTTTTATTTTATTTAAATTCAGGAGAAAAAAATATTATTATAAATATTATTTTCATAACAATACAAAACATACATATCCAGCAGCTGTATGGGATTACCAAGCAATATTCTAGCTCCCAGTGTCCTACCTCCAACACTTGCCAGTGGCAAATGTTTAATTAAAAACATAGATAGGACAGCAAGCATGTGGTGAATATGTTCCCAGGGTACTTTCTCAGCCTCTAGCACACTGTAGCACTAGCACTTACCAAGCTAGAGATATGACTTCTAATAATCCACAATGGATTTTTTTTATTTGTCCAGGTTCTGGTTTTGATTCATGGTAGAATTCCAGCATTCAAAACATCCAGTGGTAAGAAAGATATTCCAGATTAACTACTCATTTTGTTAAAAACACCTTCATTTTTGCATTTGCTGCCAACTGATAATGTGATATCTACTACTTATTGTCTTGAAAAATCCTCTTTCATCCATGCCATTCAAAATTTTACAAATCTCTTTCTGCCTTCACTCAGTCGATTGATCACAGGCTGATGAATTCTGAATTACTTTTATTATCTGTGACTAGTAAAGAGTCAGTCTCTGTTTACCTTTGCAACTCTTCTATCTTTTCTGCTTTTAGCAAGTCCTTCTGAAATAGGACTGAAACTGCACAAACTAGTTTTTAACTTGAAAAAGGGCATGGTGCTGTGCTGTGTTGTTCTTTGCTCTTTTTCTGATCATTCCTCTGGCATGGTATTTGTTTCACTACATTACTGCTACTGATCTCAGAGATGGTAGTTTCATCAACAGGACTTGCTTTAACCCCAAGGTCACTTTCTGAAGCCTGCTCATATCCCATCACTTCCCAACACTTTAAAATAAGGATAATTTTTTTCCAATTTATTATTCTTCTTATATGTAAAGCAAACTACATTCTGGACTACAGTCCATAGCCAGTGCATCCAGGAAAGTTCCTGTGCTCCAGTTTGGGTCTACTTTGAGACTCCCCAGCTTAAGTGTGCCAAGAAAGCAGTGAGGCAGGGGAGAGCTGCCAAGGGGGCAAGGACACCCTGAGAAGGGGCTGCAGGAGCTGGGCAAAGAGGAGAAACTGCAAGAGCAACCAGCAGTTGCTTGAAGGGTAGTTGCAAAGGTGACAAAGCCCACATGTCCTTGGCACTAGCAAATGATACGACAAGGGGCCAAACACTGTAGCGAGGCTGAGGTTGGACACTAGGAAAAAATTTTCACTGGGGATAGAGTGTATCTTTCAGAAAAATTCTGTGAAATCTGCATACTTGAAAGATTTTGAGATTTATGCCTAGACATCAGCACAGCTGACTTGGTCTAGTGTTGGTGATGGTCTGCTCTGAGCAGCAGATGGGACCCAATGACTGCCTGAGGCTCTCGCAACCAACACTGCTGTGAATCTGTGAATGAACCATTTCATTTTTACAGTGATGTATGATACTTGCTGATCTGTTTCTTGAGTCAGTGGTGTAGAAAAGCTATCTGACTACCCTAATGAGTATTCAGCTTAACGAGATGTCCGTAGTTTTGATACTGGCTTTAAAAAGATAAGTCCCTGATCTATGACATAGAGCTTGCGTAGTTGCAGTAAAAATTTGTTTGAATTGAAAATGATTCATCCCTAAGATTTTACATCTTTTAAAAATATTCATCTAAGATCATTTGTTCGTTTGCGTCTTCAAAAAGGAGAGCCCTTAAAAGAAAGTGTGTTTCTAGTACTTAACCACTGGGATTGATGAGCATAGCTCATACAATGTGATTCAGGCAAGCAGCCAGGCAGATCAAGGGATCCCGATCCCCTTCATTGGCTGACTCAGCATGCTACAAGCACAGGAGATGCCAAAAACCTTCAGAGAGAGATGAAGCAGGAGTAAGTAGGTCTCAAATGTTTTAAATATTCGAATATTTTCCCATCAACTCTTTCCCAAGAGCTTATATTGCATTTAATAAGGTCCATGAATTCATGATTTAAAAAGAACTGTGTTCTCCCAGAACTAAAGAAAAGAGACAGCAATATATTAGGTTTATTTCCAGTAATTAGACTTCACAATCGGTCTTCTTTTGTCTTACTCACAATATAAAATTTATTTTTCTGTCTTGTCCTTACTACTTTTATTCTAATTCCCAATGCAGTAAAGAAATTACTAGAAAAGCATTTCTAGCATAAATTCAAGTTGAATGCAAACAATCCTAGTTCTGGTTTATATTAGTGAAAAACAACTGCTCTAAATATTGGTATGAAGAAATAAAATTTTACAGAAAATAGTGTGAAGTATATGATTGAAAATAATTATATTTAAGTTTGTGAGACACATTTAATATGCAATGAAAATTGTTTTATAAGCATAAAACTCTTCATATTATGTTAAGGGAAAAAATGTTATTGTACTGGTGCACAATACAATACAATGTATTTTATTGACCAGGACATGTACATATTTTCCAAGAAAAATAATCACAATATAGGCCATGTGCCTATAGCATTTCACTCCTAGGACCATAACTCATTGTCAATAATGCATTAAATAAGTTTTGCTTTCTTGCTGTCTGAATTTTTTCTCCTCCTTTCTTGCTTTCTTTTTCCACACTAATTTCCAAAGTTTTAACAAATGTTGTCCTTAAATTTGCTCTTCAGAAAGAGAAAAAAAATCATTAAGGCTTTTGACTGACCACGGCATATTTCATTACCTGACTTGATTATGATAACTTTTAAAATTAGGTTTGTGGTGTCAACAGAAGTAGTAGAAAATTCAAAATTCATTTAATAAATGAATTTATTAAACACTACAATCTTTGCTTAAAATTAGTTGCTTACCAGACAGTTCACTTGCCAAATATACATAGGAAATACAAAACCGGTGCAGATAGAAACAAGACAAAAAATTTTTTTACACAAAAATGAAAACATATGATGCAATTCTGCTGTAACCTTGAATTCATGGACTTCTTTCAGAGAAAAGTAAATACTTCAACAGTACAAAATGTAAGTATATGGCACTGGCAAGAATAAAAACTTTACTGACAAGTTATGCTTTTATATTTCTGCAAAGTGGAGGAAAGCTATTGCAAACTGGCGCATCTCCATGATAAATTCTACCATTTCTCAGGTGATAGGGGCTGAAATGGCCCTGTGGAAGACCAGGCACAAGCACCTGAGCTCGTTTTGTCTCAGACACTCTGACTGTTGGGACAAGAAGTGGTGATTGGAAGAGAGAGGCCCGCTGAGGTGGGGCCGTGCTGTTCTGAGCCAGCTTCCTTTTCTGCCTTGAGACCCACGCCCTGTGGCTCTGCGCCAAGCCCCCCAAATCGTCTCCTGGAGGACTCAAAATGACTGACTGTGTGGTGCAAATGGCACAGAAAATCTAATTTACGTAAGTGGCGTGCAGCAGATAAACTGTAAAAGGAAGTGGATCCTTGCAAGTTCCCCTTGCTCTCTTTTTCTCTCTCCCCTTGCTGACCCCAGATCCAGACTATCCACAGTGGCAGGATCAACACACGATCTAACAGCTGTTCTTTTTACTCTTATCTTACTCTCTTCCTCCTTTATTTCTTTCCTCTCTTGTTTTATCCAGGCAAATGAAGCAATTGTATTCTACCACTTTCTCCACACCTGAAGCTTGTTGTGGGAGTTGGGAGCTTATTAAAGGTAATTATAAAAGTTGTTACCTTGTTAGCTAACACTTCTGAGACTGAATAGTTAGCTAGTTGGCAGAGTTAAGATGATTAAACAAGAAACTGCAAGAGTTCGATGACACTAACGTGGACTGGTGTCTGCTCCCCACAATAAGGAAACCACAAGATAAGGCATTAAACCCAGCACTGGACAAATTCAAGTGATTGATGTTTTTGGAAACTCATGGGTGTAACAAACAGCTAAGGTGAAGTGCTGGCTTCCAGGAGAAAATTCTCCCACAGAAATACTTAATAGGGAATATACCTATGACTGTTTTTGGATTGGATCTACTAAAGGGGAAGGCATGGACTGATTTGAGGGGAAGGAGATGTGTGCTTGGACTCGCCCCTGCTGCAGTCTGACCTCCACAAGCAGCACCATTCTTGCCTCCCTCTAAGGTAACAAATGTGAAACCTTGTATCTTACCCTCAGGAGTAAAGGAAAGGATTAACCCTGTCATTAGTGACTTAGGGGACCAGCTGATAATTAACCCTACTCAGGCTCTTCTTTTGCCAGTGTGTGTAAACCTAACAGGAAGTGGCAGCTGACCACTGCCTACCAGCATCTGAATACAAACACAGGCCCTTTAAATGCTGCAGTTCTTAATATGCCTGAATTTGGCTATCCAGGAACAAGATCACCCTGTTCTGGCAACTATCTGTATGAAAGATGTATTTCTTACAGTCCTTCTGCAAGAATCAGGCAAGCAATGGTTTGCATTTACATGGGAAGGAGAGCAGTAAACCCTTACTCAATTTCCCCATGGATACTGGCATTCATCCACCCTTGCTCTTTATGTTCCAGCTCAACAATTGGCCCAAATTGTCCCAGAAGATTAGGTCAATATTACCAATATATTGATGATGTGCTAACTGGTTGCCCAGAGGTGGAGGCAGTGGACCAGACTGAGGCCAAGATAATCATTCATTTGGAGAGTTTGGGACTCCATATCTTGACTGAGAAGGTTCATCTCCCTTCCTCAGGTAAAATTCTTAGGCATCTGGTGTAAAGGCTGGACAATAGGCATTCCCCCTGAGACATTAACCACTCTGGATCAGATCGGGATGCTACGAAATGAGAAGGAATTGCTACATGCCATACAACTATTACTGTTTTGGAGAAAATACACTCCCGACTTTTCCATAATTGCCCATTCCCTATATGATCTGACAGGGAAAAGGGCTGTTTGAGAGTGGACGTGAGTCCATAAGGAGGCTTTGAAATTGCCTATATTTGAAGCAGGAGTATACCAAGCTCTAGGGCCCAAACACCCCACAGACCCCTTGCATATTGAATGGGGTTTTGGCATCCATGGGTTATCAATCCATATGTAGTAACAGGGACCCAAAAGGCCTACACAACCTATTGGATTCTGTTCCAAAAGCTTCAAAGATGGAGAAAAATTATATTGACCTCGGGACTATCTGTAGTAACCATAGCTTTACAGGAGGAAGACAAAATAATTAAATGCCAACCCACTGTGTTAAGAAGCCCCTTTTCAGATGTTAAAAGCAGTGACAGCAGGTACTCCACCCACTCCAGGAGTGGCCCAATGTGAAACTGTCAGAAAGCAGTATGTGCAGATAGAACACCACTGTCATGACCACGATGCTAAAAAAGGCCCACCAAAAGACCTTCCAACACAGGGAGCACTAAACTGACCCTGATGGACCCAGTAAAAGTTCCCCCACAGAAACAGCTCCCCTATGTAACTCCCAAACATATGGATTGCTGTGACTCCTCCAAAAGAGAAGGCAAGATATGGAAATATCAAGAAGTTGCTCTTGACTCCAAGGATAGGACAACCACAGAGTGGGAAGGGACTGCCCACATGGGCAAATCTATAGCAATTTCAAATGCTATAAAGAATGAAGCCAAGAACATTGACCCCCAGTACATCTATATTGATTTACATGCAGTGTTCAAGGGATGTACAGACTGGCTCTCTTTCTGGGAGCAAAATGAATGGAAAGTGAATCGACTACTAACGTGGCAAAAGGCTAAGTGAGAGGAAATCTTGCAGATTGCTTGAAAAAAAGACCACATAGGTGGGGTGGGTTGCTGCATATCAAAATGGGAATAACCCAGTCTACTCCTCAATAATCAAGTTGACTCTCTTGTGGTGGTGTCTTGTGGTGGCAATTACCCCAGACAAGGATGGACAGGGTAGTGTCTCCTTGTCAACAGAGTCAGGAGATAAGTGGGAGACACTATTGGAGTGGTTCCATATGAAGCAAGGCACTCTGGAACAAAAGATTTGTTCAGGGAAGCCCACAGCAGGGGTTGGCCAGCGAGCTGAGAACTCTGTACTACAACCATTTCAGTGTGCAGTCAGTGCCACTTGTGCCTGGACCACCACCCCTTGCATGATCCACCCCTAAACGTGAAGAACAAGAGAGGGTTTTGGGAAACATGGCAAATTCATTATTCTAGTCCTTTTAACAAATCTGAAGGGAAACAGATTTGTTTTAGTATATATGTTTTAGTAGGAGTGGAGATTGTGTCTTGACTAACCCAAGCAGAAGCCCTTAGTTGAGCCACAGGCAAACCAACACTTCTGAGGCTAAACAGTGGGCTAGGTGCTAGAATTAAGACAGTTATAAGGCATAAGAGTTCCCTGACACGTGGATTGGTCTCTTTGTTCAGCTGATGAGAATTTATCACAGACATCACTGTTGCTTCTGGGTTGTGACAGGCCCTCAATATAATTTTCACTAGTTTAAGCTTTACTCTAGCTGCACTATCTCAGACAGCAGTGAGATGATGTGAAAGCCCATGCCAGCACAGGTTGGTGGCCAGTGATTCAATTAAGGAGAGGGAATCGCTATTGCTAAACACATTGAAAGAGAAGAGTGACTCCCTGCTTTGTCTCTTGTCAAGTGGAAAGGCCAAAACTGTGTAGATTTAACAGACCAGCCATCTCACCCAATGTCTTGGACAGGTCCTTTCTCCACCTCCTCCATCCCCTAAAAAAAAGTAATTCCTGTTGGTGGCATCAGTTACCAGCGATACAAAGTCAAGCCTGGCCCCTTTTACAGGACAGCATCACATCTTCAAGGGTGACAGTGATGGATATTAGAATAAAGGTTAGGAACCAGCCTTTGCAAGTGTTTCTGGAGAAGAGAAAAGCAGGTGCAGTCTGGAGGCTGAGGCACTCTAAAAGGAGGTCTCCAGTGCCAGGGACTCCCAGGGCAGATGCCTTAGGACTGACCTATGGCATGTATTAGGGCCATGAGAGCCACATCAAAGCTTTTTGTTCCACTCTCTTCTCCAAAATACCCTGTATGCAGACACAGGGAGTGCATGATGCAAAACTAGTGCAGTCAGCTTTTTTCACCGGAGGCTGCGCCTTGTATGGCAGAAATGTCAGCTCCCTTAGCAGCAGATTTCCATCTGCTTTACAGCAATGAAGTGGTGTGATGCACCAGCAATGGACACTTAAGGGACTAAAAGGATACCAAAGTCTGGGAGAAAAGAAAGCTCAGATAAAGCTGTTCCTCCAATTCCTAATCAAGTTGCTGACACAGTAAAAGAGGACATGGGAGTAAAAAAGACTCATTCCCGCTTCCTAGTTGTATTGATTAGTGTGTTTTATCACAGACTTTCAGTTTGTCCTGAGACTCCTAGGCTGTCACACAGTCCCCTTGTTTTGGGAACACATGCAGGATGCTTGAAAACTCCCATTATTTATCCAGAAGAGCAGGTTACAGCAGCTACTGGCAGCATGAGGATGTGCAAGAACAGTGACAGAGTACTAAATACTTCAGCAGTTACTGAGGGTTTTCAGTGCACAAAGAAAGAACCTGGAAAGAAGAGGTGTTACATGCAAATACAGTAAGAGGAAAAAAGCTGAAAAATCTCAAAAAACACATTAAGGAAAATTTTCAAGGGACCAATTCTGGTGTTAAAAAGACTACTGCAACTGACTAATTTTAAACAATGTCATTTGGATCACTACAGTGTAAAGGGACAAATGCTTCTTTTCAATATGCGAAAATGTTCTAAGAGATGCATTTTAATGAATTTAATAAAAATGTTTGGGAAACTTAAGAAAAACACCCTCAAAGGATCTTCAAGGAGTTCAAATGTAGGCAGGGTGTTCCTAAATGCATTA
The DNA here is from genome assembly GCA_014706295.1 of Lycocorax pyrrhopterus obiensis. Classification (NCBI taxonomy): domain Eukaryota; kingdom Metazoa; phylum Chordata; class Aves; order Passeriformes; family Paradisaeidae; genus Lycocorax; species Lycocorax pyrrhopterus. Next base: position 125,320,355 of record JACSVZ010000002.1, read on the forward strand.
AAATTTATGTGAAATGAAAGTTCAAACAAGACCCTTCAATCTTATATAGTATTCAAGCCAATAAAGGAATAAAATCCTGCTATGTTAATGGGAGCCATTGGTTTCACTGGGATTGCAGCAAGCCTCAATATAGTCCTACTTTAATTTAAAATCTGATTTGCAAACTGAAATTAGAGTTTTTCATTTGAGGAAGATTTCTTAAGCTGTATTGAAATTCAGCAGATGAAGATGAGTGCTGCTTTCCTGCCCATATCCCAGTTTCTCAACTTTCATGTGCTTCAGATCATCTCACAGACAGCTGCTCACTGATCAGCATCACTCTGCAGCTACCTGCAGGTTTATTTCTGCCTGTTGCTCTGGCAGATCACTGTTCTCTGTTTTGTACTGATAGTTTATAGCAAATTCACCTTACTCCATTTTGAGTCTGGGACATAACAGCCTTCTGGCTCTGAAGGAATTAACCTTTCATTTGTCAGCCTGTTAGAGCACCTCAGCTGATGTTATAGCACAAACAGGAAAATTACATTTCTTATAACAAATGCACAGTGGATGGGATCAGCCACCACAACTGCAGTGATTTACCTGGGGCTGCTGGGTCCTGACCCTTTTACTGGTCCCAGGAAAACCCCTCTCAGAGGGCTCCACTACCATCTTGGTGCAGATGAACGCTGCCTGGCCCTCATACAAAGTCCCCAACAAGGAAGATGCAAGTACCAATACCCACCCAGACTTCTGCTGAAGTGGCTGGAAAGGTATGGGGAGGTTGGAGGAGTAGTAACTCTGTCTTTTACCCCTGTATTAAGTAAATTCATTGGCTTTAAGGATACATATATGTTTTTCTAGATTACTGTCTAGAGCACTTAGACTAAAGCACAGCTAAATGCTGCAAGACTAATACATAAATCAGTGGGCTTTCCTACTAGTGAAGAGAGATACCAGAGAGGAAGGGAGAGACTTCTCTGCTCCCTGTACAGCTTAAAAGTGACTTTCTTTTCTACCCTCATCTAGTTGTTAAAAGACTTTTCTGATTAAACACTTCCAGCATTTAATCAAAGACTGTTTTGTTAACCATGGGTGAAGGGAGGTGCTTCCACTAGACCAGACACAAAAGGAACTGTGATCTGAGATCCACCCTTGCCTTCGACGGTTGCTGCTGACACCCCCTATCTGAAGTGCTGGTTTGTGTGGTTCCCAGTAGAAGGTGGTTAAATGGCACCATTTACCATGCAGAAATCATGGTGGCAGGTAAATTAAAACTTTTTCAGACATCTCCACATGATGCTGAGATACCTTTCCAAAAACTCACTCTCATGTCTGCATTACATGACCAATATTTTTAGAAGAAATACTGTGATGTGATGAGATCAATGGCTGGATGCACTTCAGCGAGGTCCCAGTTAAGGTTATGATCCTGATACCAGCTGCTACAAGGCACACCAAATAATCTGGACTCAAACAATGAAATATGAATTTCTGTATCACCCGTCCAAAACAAGAACTGCAAGTCATATCTCCAGGACTTAGGAGTCTCTCCTGGGAATTATTGCTTTGGAATAGGTGCTAGAAGCCTCAGCAAACAAGTGGCTGAGCATAACTCCTTAGAGTGACACTGTAGCCTAACTTGGAATATAAGTTATGCAGTCCAAATAAAAATTCCCTGTTTCACCATACAAGAACTCTGCATTACTTCTTTTGTGTGCAAAAGATTAGGAGAGTTTTGTGTGATTGCATTTCAGATACTAAGTCCAGTTTTAGTGTCCTCAGAGAATGCTGACAGAGGTCACTTAAGAGAAAATGAAGAAAGAATCACATTAAACACACTTTTAAAAACCCTTAATTTTAGAGAAGATTTTCCCTTGTGACCAGGGCAAGTTTTGAAATGTCTTGGTCAGTCTAATAAAATATATATGGTGAACAGAAATTCAATGACAGAAAATAAAGAAAAAGGCAGAATCAATCCAGAAAGTGAAGGGAGACAAATTCAGAAAGGAAATACTTTTAGCAATGCATTTTTAGACATCAGAACACATACCCAGGCTTGTCTATTACTGGAACAACAAACTTCATCAAGAGGCACGTATAAGATAGTATGCATAGCAATGAACACACAGAGGAGATGCCATTTCTGACAGCAAATTTGAAAACTTCTTCTGCTGGAGACAAAGCTGAAGGCCATAATTCAATATCCTGAATGTTTTCACATTTGGGTGACTTTTTGATATTTTCCATGTACTTGCTGCAGCAATTCTGCTGAACTAGTCCAACCATAGACTGCAACAAGGATAAACTGCAGGTGAGGAAAGACTGAAATGATAAAACTCACATTTTGGCAGACGTGTTTTTCCCTCAGCAGCTTTCTGAAAGTAAATTCAAAACAACGCCATAATCTTTTTTTCTTTCTTTTTTTTTTTTTTGCTTAGAATAAGCTCAAGACTATGAAGTGAAATTATTAGACAACTTTGGGAAAAAAAATGCAGCTGTCAAAGTGTGCTGCATAACAGAAAAGTCTAAACACTAACAGAAATGACTTTGACAGAAATTTCTATTGGAAAGTATGTCAAAGGCTGCAACTTACTTGTTGCAAAAAGGGACTAAGGAGAAATGGGAGAAATAAGTTATTCTCCTGTATTCTGAATATATTTTTTTCTGTAGCTTTTGTGTTAGCTCTGGTCTCCAGTGTTCTGGTGACTAAAATGTAATGCTACATAAACACTTTGAGACAGAAATTATGTAATTCCCTTCACTGACTGTTGCTCTAACAAAATGTAAAAATATCTGCAGTGGATGGATTTTTTTCTTTAAATACTGAATTGAAAGTCATTGTCATGACCATAGCATTCAACTTTAAGTACTTAAGCTTAAAATGCCTATTTAAAAGCCTGACTTGTCCAGCAACTTTTTAATAGACTAGAAAGCCAATCTGATGACAACACTCAACTTCTGTTCCATGCAGGGCCAAATTTATTCCAGTTCCTTCTCTCTGGAAAAGTGGAAACAACAAAGTAATAGATACATCACCTTGTTAGTTTATGCGCATCTAGGCTTTGATCCCATCATCCCAACTATAAAACTAATTTTGAGCTCAGTAAATAACAATTTATATTGCACAAGTAGAACTTACTTACACACAAAGGGCATTTCAGGCCCCTTTTCACATTCAGCCCATGATTGGCAGGATGCTGCCTGGAGCTACTGGATTTTCCCAGCTTCCAGCAAGCAGCCTCATGGCGCCAAGCCCGCTTGTGTACCCAGCACAGCAATTTGGTTCCAAGGTAATTTGTTCAACTTCTCCACATCAGTGGGTTTGTGCATCTCATGACCAAACTACTTTTCACGTGTGTTACAATACTGCATTATTCCCTCCTACTTCAAGAATGATTTACAATTAATCTCAGTGCTGAAGACTTAAAAAAATCCATGTCACAAAGAATCCTGAGCTAAAGAACAGATTCTCTAGTGCCTAAGAGCAGGCAGGAATTCACACTGCATTCTTCTCCAGCATTAAAGGAATCAATAGCATCCCCTCCTATTTGCACCTACCTCTTTTCATAAAACTCCAAGGAAATTCATGATGTCTGCAGTATCTATTCCCACAACTTCAGCTGAATTTGACTGATGACCTCAGAAGTTTTTGGGGCCAAGTTAAATCGACAAAGTGACCAAATGCAACCTGTCTCAGAAACCAGGACAAAAAGGACACCTAAGGGATTACTACTACTTACCTTCTTTATAGTCTTCCTTTTTTGGCCCCAATTTTGGTTTTGCCAACTGGCTACATTAAGAAAGAGGACAGAGGAAAGGAGGAAAGAATTGCTGAATTAGAAGTATTGTACACAAATCTTATATTGCATTGCATTGTACACTTTCCCAACACTGGGGAAGTTCACCAGGTTTATAATCTGGTGCCCTACCTCATGCAGAGAAAAGCCTGTGGACCCAAGGAGGACTCAGACTCTGTGTCTGCTGTGTACCATATGCACACAGCTCTCAAAGGACAGACATTTCCTAACTATAATCTTGATGCTCCATAGGGCAACTAGTATCTCAGTAACCAAAGAGGAGGGGAGATCTCAAAGGAGCTGTGAAGAAATATATGAGGTTTATGCAAGCAGTCTTTTACTAAGAAGAGTGATTCTGGTTCTAAGACACTGGTACTGACATTAACATACTCATACTCCCCTGTGGACTTTTAGCTGTAGATTTACCATGACATGACTCATTGTGCATGCTTTCTCTTTTCGTTGTATAAATTGAATAGAGATTGAACACCTAGAAATAGAATACCTCATAAAATATCAACTGATATTTCCCTTAGTATTTCCATGCTTTTGTCAAAGGTAGAGTCTAAAATCAATGACATGTTTTTCTCATTGATCTTAGTGTTCACTGAAACATTCAATGTTGTCAGACAAAAATTCCTAGGAAAAGAAGCAAGAACATATTTATGTGAACTCTATTGACTCTAATCAGAATTTAAGTCCAGCTATACTCAGCCCCTCTGAGGACCAGCTGGAAAACAAGGGTGTTTGTCTTCTGCCAAACTTCTATACTCTTAGTGCTGCAGAAAAACACCTTGTCCTGGGAGTAAAGTCTAGTTAGGAGAGTTTTTCTATCTCTCTTCCATTTATAACAGCATTCAGAGGGGCATGAAAAGATTTCTTTCAGAAGGATGGCATTTACCCACAGAAACCCAAAGAGAACGGAAGATAGACTTTTCATGGCTGTTGATCTTGTTCGTACCAGTGTTTCTGCAAGGAAGGTGATACTATTCACATTTACTATGTGAGGAAAGCTCTCATGGCCATGGGACAGGGCTTGTTCAATTTACAATCCAAAGTTTCATAACAAGTACACCAAAAGTGGCAGAAACTAGACTAGTTTCTTCTACTTCTCCATGGTAATGCTACAAAGGGGTAACATGAGTCAGTGATGGAGAAGATGCCAGAAGTGTGAAGTACATGAGGACTACAAGGATGTCAGGAGGTTATATAGGGAGAAAATGAAAAGGCCAAAGCTCAAGTATGTCACTGCCCTGGGAGAGGAGTCAGCCTCATGGGCATCCGTCCCACACTGAAGAGGCGACAGTGACCTTTCCCGCAGACAGGCACTGAAAAGTGTCGAGTCTCGGCAGCCGCGTGGTCGGGCAGCACTGGCTCTGTGGCAGCAGGCGCACCCAATGCGAGGGGACCCAGAGGTCTAAGTCCCTCAGGTATCCCGGAGGCGAAAGAGGCAAGGGAGAGGACCACTCTGTGACACCTTCCAGGAGTTCATTTCTCTGAAAGAAAAGGGGTGGACTGGCTGAAGAGGGCCAGGGTTACCGAGGTTTTCTACAGGGGTGGTACAGAACAAACGACCAATAGACGGTAAGCCCGGAGGGGGATCCCGGGGACACAGAACCAATGGCTAGGTTACAGAGGAGGGAATTTACAGAATAAACCTATAAACAACTGAACTTAAGAGAACTTTCTGGAGAAGTGGTACGGGCTCAGAACCAGGTCTCGCCCACGGACTGGTCTTTGCTCTCCGAGTCATCAGCCCATTGGGTAGGCATGCCGTGACAGACAGCAGGCGGACCCCAAGTGGTCCAAAGCACCCTGACACAAGTACAATTTAATCTCGCTAGGCCCGTAAAAGGCAACAGAAAATGTTTTTGCGAATATATCAGCAACAAAAGGAGAGCTGTGGAAAATCTCCATCCTTTACTTGATGCAAAGGGAAACAGAGAGACAGCAGTCCTCAGGGTACTCACCCTCTGACGTGGAAGACAGGGACTGGAAGCAGAACGAAGCCCATATAATCCAGGAGGAAATGGTTAGTGATCTGTTACACCACTTAAAACACCCATAAGTCCATGGGCTCCAATGGGATCCACCCAAGGGTACTGAGGGAGCAGGCAGAAGAACTTGCCAAGCCACTTTCAATCATTTATTAGCAGTCCTGGTTAACTGGAGAGGTCCCAGTTGACTGGAAGTTGAGAAATGTAACATCCATCTACAAGAAGGGTTGGAAGGAGCATCCCAAAAGCTACAGGCCTGTCAGCCTGACCTTGATGCCAGGGAGGGTCATGGTCCAGATCATTCTGAGTGTCATCCTATGGAACATACAAGACAACCATGGGATCAGGCTCAGCCAGCATGGGTTTATGAAAGGCAGGTCCTGCTTCATCAACTCGATCTCCTTCTACAAGACAGTGACGTGCTTGGTGGATGAGAGAAAGGCTGTGAATGTTTTCTATTTGGACATTAGTAAAGCCTTTGATACTGTCTCCCATGGCATTCTCCAAAAGAAACTGTCAGTGCCTGCTCATGGCTTAGACTGCAAAAGCAAAGCAGCAATTTTAAAGCAGATTCCATAATCCTTTGCAAGGAAAACAAACAAACAAACAAACAAAAACACTGACCCACCACCCTGAGGATTTCTTCCTTCTTTGTTCGGTAGTCTTGAAAACGATGGATTGAAAAAACCCAAAAAAACCCTAATCCATACAACTGAAACTCCTGAAAGTTTTCCATGGGAGGAAAACAGTCCTTGACAAGCCTCACTCCAAGGCAGGGCACACCACTTCTGAGCTGGTTTGGTCTGTGTTTCCCATTGAAATGCAAGACAGTCTGGAAAGAAGAGCCAGACTTGGAAATATCAGAGAAGAGTTTTAGCTTTTGAAGGCTATGTTAAAAACACTCAGCTCCTGCAAGTTAAGTGATTCGGTTATGGAAGTAGTGACACTGAGATGCAGAAAGCATGGGCTACTTCACATCCTTTACAGGCATGTAAGTTGTCTCTTTTTTACTAGGGTACGCCAAGATTATAAAAAGTTTAAGTAACATTTTCACCAGTTTAGATTATGAATTTTAATTATGCACAAACGAGTCCCAATTTCTAAACAGAGTTTTGTTTTTAAAGCATCTAAAGTAGAATATATAAACACTTGACTAAAGAGTATTTCACAGGCACTTCAAGCCAGCTAAAATGCACTCAGAGATTATGTATATTTTGTGTTGAGCACTGGTTCTGATGCCTTTTTGTCATCAAAATGTGGGCACTCTCTGTGTGACCATTATCAAAATGAAAGAAAAGCAGTGTCTAAGTTAATCTTCGTAAGATAACTTTTCAGATAAGAAACTCAATCAAAATAAACGGGAAAGGGGAAGGACAAATAAACCAGCAAACCATGAGACGGTGCAGAAAGGTTATATTCCCAGGGGTGCAGGCGCCCCAGGGACTGGCTCTCAGCCCGCTGCCGCAGCCCCGTGGACCAGGGTTTGTGCCGAGCCTCCTTCCTTAGCGGGGCTGCCAGAAAAGGGGGACGGCACCGGAGGGGACCCGGCCGGCCGCGCTGGGCGACCCCCGGCTACACCGCCGGCTGCTTCTTCCCACGCGGCAGCGCTCCCGGCGGCAGCCGCACGTGCTTACCCTAAATTTCGTTTATCCCCTTTTTTCCCTCCATGGGACAGCGCTCTCCGGTGCTTTCCCGCGAGCACTCAGGTTTCCCAGCTCCCCTCCAGGAGCCCCGAAGGCTCCCGGCCGGCACCGGCACCCGCTGCCGCCGGTCCCCCGCCGCCTCCCGGGCTCCCGGTCAGAGCCTCCCGCCGGCTCCCCCCGTCCCGCTACTCAGGATCTCGCCGGCTCTCCTGTCGCCCTCCATCCCGCTACTCAGGATCTCGCCGGCTCTCCTGTCGCCCTCCATCCCGCGTCTCTTGCGGCGGCCGGGGCGCACCTGGAGCACGTCCAGATGCGTCGGCTACTAAGGGAGGGGGATCCAAGGGGATCCAAACTCGGAGCTGGAGCCCTGGAGGTCGCCGGCAGTGGTGCGGCCGGCGGTCGCCTACGACGCCCACCCTGCCCGCCCCTGCATCCCGGGACACGGGGAGCCCGGGTACCCCCCGACCCATCCCCGTGAGGCGACTGGGCAGTCAAAGTCACAAGCGGGAATGGCGCCCCATGTCCTACTCCTGGCCACTCAACTTGCTTCTCTTCACTAGAAATAAACTTGAAGGAAAAAAAAATAAGCAGTTCCAGTGTCTTCCAGAGATAAAAAAAATGTTTGGAAGATTTGAGACAACAGCAGGAATCAGGATCAATATGCTTTAAAAGAGTTCCATGCTGTTTTCTTGAAAAAAACCCACTGATGTCCCGAAACAGGTTCTTTCACCCAGTGTGCAAAAGGCTGATCCACACAAAGTAGAGGTATTTGATTTATTTGCAGTTCTGTGCAGAGAAGGGTGGTAGACAGTAAATCCACAAAGCCAGCATACTATCAAAACTTTGCAAAGACACTAATGTTGATTGGCTCCCAATTACATAGTCTTCCAATTAATTAATCCTCAATCTTCTATTGGTTGAATGATTCTCTCATTTCATATGCTAATTAGCCAACATGCTCAATCCTCTTTCAAGCTGGTGCCCACTTTTCTTCAGCTGATGCCTTCCTTTCTTCAGACAGATCCTTTCTTGATCCAGTGGGCATGATCTACTACCAGAATTACCTAGTTTAATAAGTTTGCCTTGTTTTGTTCCTCATAATCTGGCATTATATTAATCATTTCACCAAGTGTCACTGGTTCAGCACTCTGTTATGTCGGGTTTCAGTTATGTGCTTAGCTTTTTTCTTCTTTTTTTTTCCTTCTATAGGTGCTACAATTAGTGAGACGTTAAATACAACTTATCTATTTGGGAGCCATACACGAACATTAGAGTATGTCAAGTATACTGAAGTCAAGTGTCACAGCCAGCTGAGGGCTGCAATTTCTTTCTTCATATCCTAATAAGAAAAAAATAAGACAAATTAGGAGTCAGTGTGAATACAAGCCTGAGAATTCTGATAACTTCTTCATCAAAAGAATCAAGAATCTGTACATACATACAATTATTAGTAATATTTAGCCAATACATGTGCTACCACCATCACAGTGTCCTTCTAGCCCCACTAGCTCCAAACACATCCTTAGGCACCCAGAACAGAGAGTAGGCTAGAGAAACTGCAGGGATCTATCTCAAGGGACAATGGATCTCTATCAAGGTGCTTGCAACAATAAAAAAGAAGACAGTGCCTGAAGAGCCACAACAGAAAGCTGGAACTAAAGCTAAAAGTAGACATAGAAAATGAACAAAGAAATCAAGTCCAGTCACAAGAGCTCACAAGCCCTGATATAGCATAAACAAATCCCTCCTCATGCTAAAACATATTATTTTGCTAGATGAGAGAAGGGTGCATTTTTCAGGAATGGCCTCCTTGGCTAAAGAGAAGAGGCTTCCTCTTTTTTTTTAAGGCAGACTGAGAAGCATAAAGAATTTTATGTAATTTCATGCATAAGAATCTGAAAGACAAATGGATTCAAGGATTTTGAATCTGGAGACTGAATATCCAATCTATCTAAAACAACTCAATACTGAGAATGCCTGCCTGGGACCATGGGTGCCTGTGGAAGATTTCTGCTGAGTTCTAACAAATCAGAAATCCTCTCTTAGAGGAAGAGATTAGAGATTTGGACTCACTAGCACCAAACCATCATAGGCAGAAAGCTCCCCACATGTCATATTAAAGATGCTTGAGCCATGCCAAGTTAAAAAGAAAGTCTGGTGAGCCTACACAAAAGTCTGAAATTCTTGTAATATTTCATATCTAATTTCTTTTCAATAATGGAATGAGTGCTATACAAGTGTTACCATGTGTGCCTGCCTTCAAAGGGAGAAAGAGGAAGTGGCACACTGAGAAAAGAGGTCTCCTTTGGCAGCCCCCCACCCTGAAAAAGTTCAGGAGAAGGACTAGTGACAGACAGATTAACTGGTTTGAGATGCCTATGTAGGTGGACCCATTGCCTTTTTCTGCTGAAACTGCCAACAATCATGACAAAAACAAAAATGGGTTTGCAATATGGGTAGATGTCTTCCAGCCTGAAATGCAAGTCTTTTAACACAGGCAACTAAGCAGTAAAGAATGATATATAATGGTGATATTCACCGTGAACACTACATCTGCATAACATACACACACACATATAATATCATGTGACAGAAAGTGCTGTAAGACAAAAAAATTTACCTCCACTAATTCGGTTTTGTCGGGATTTTCCCGATGTTGGTAGATGCACATGCTAAGAACAGAATATAGTTTTGCCATGCTCGATATACTGACGTTCTCTGTTGCCATGACGACAGCATCCAACACTTTCTGAAGAAAAAAAAAGCGGAAACTACAATTCAGAATAGGACAAGGTATGTCCTACTTTCTTATATTGTTAAATAAAAGTGGCACTTTGGAGAGCTGATTAAATATCTCACATGATTTAACTGGAGAAAACAAGTTAGTTTTTCACACTTCAGGGAAAAGGAAGGTTTAAAGTTCAGACAATATTTTCTTACTCATCAATCTATGACATCAACAATCATAATTGCCAATCAACTGCCTCCAGAACAGCGGAGAACAACACAATCTACTTCATTATAAAATAGCTGCCACCACAAAGCCACAGTTGTATTTAATTAGAAATGCAATACAGGGCCCTGGAAAATGTGTATTTGGAAGCCAGGCTACAGATCTTCCAGATACAGCTGTGCCAGCTGGAAACAGAAGCTCCTTAGTTGCTCACCTCTACCCATTAGCTGGATGTGTACTGTGCCAAACACCAGTTACCTCCTACCTTTCAACTCAAGAGTGGAGCAACCAGCAGAGCAACTGCCTGTAGCAAATTATCGACCTCTCACACAGTCCCTTCTGTTGTGGAGATGTGAATGTGATAATCAATGGGAATACAACACTAACAAGCTAGTGGCACCACTGCTGAGGCTGTTCAGTAACTGTATTGTGTGAGGTCACGAAGATGCAGCTTAAGAAAGCAGATACACCCAATGAAAATATTACTGCCTCACAGCTGCTTCCCATTAACTCAGCCTCACTCAGACCAGTTAATACAAGATTTGAGTATTCCCCTGAACTTCCTTCTATCCAACATGCAGGTAAGAGGCACTAAACCCACACAGCAGGCTTTCAGATGCTGCAAACACAACATGTAGAACACGACAGAGGTGCATAGCCAACATCCCCTGTGAAACTACTTCTAATTGCTGCCACATAGGTGACTGCATGCTTTTCTATTTGTTCATCAAGTTATATCCCTATTACCAAGCAAATAAACAAACAAAAACCGCCACCAATCAAACCAACTTAACAAACCCAAACAAATAATAAAAAATCCCATCCCACGGAAAACCAAGGGAGGTATTTTGCAGGTTCACCCAGCTTATTGACTTCAGGATAGCTCCAAAGAGGTTCTCTGGCACAAGCATCAAGTCCTAGTGACACTCATGTTAAGGAAACAAGTTTTCTAAAAAGACATGTTTCAGGACTGTAGCTTTCTCCTCACAGCTCAAAAAATATATAAGCTGAATCATCTATAAGGACTCTACCATACCATTTCTCTAGTTGGCAATAACTTTGGAGCACATGCTATTAGCACCCTGACTCTAGAAAAACTTACATAGCTTCTCTCCACATGGAGGCAGATGCGAACAACAAAACCCCCTGAAATTTTCTTCCTTAGGACACCAGCCTTAGAAAGCTAGTTTCACTTCTACAAATTATGTCACAGCTTAAAAACGTGATAGAAATTATGTGGACAAGCTCCTTCACCAAAGGGGATTCCACTCTGGTCATATTCTCCCCATACAGAGGAAATATCCAAATAATACTTCCTTTCTCAGGCAGGTAAACAGCAGCCTCTTCTGCTTTGACCAAACTCCAGGACTCCAGCTAGCAATTTCCTGAATTTTCGTCAAAGCAATATTCCCTGAAAGTCAGGTCCTTCTTTTAGACCCTCTCCAGTTCATGCAAAGGAACCTCTTTTACCCCCTGCAGTTAGGCCCGCTTTTGACCCTTTCCCCAGCTATAGCCTAGGATAACTTCTCTCCTATAAAGGACTGGAAAAACCTTATAACACTGTAACAGTATGAATGCAAAATTCTAACACTGGATTCTAACACCGAAAGAATTTTGGAAAAGCAGGTTTTAGCATTTTATCCTGGACGAGCTTTAGGTCAACCTGCTAATTTCACGTCTAAAGCCATAGCTGCTAAAAATCAAGGTCCTTTTCTGGTTCCTAATAAAGGAAAACATGAAAATAGAAAAACAAAACAACTCTACCCCAACGCATCATAAAAACTGCATTAATAACTAACAGTACTAGCAGGTTGTCTGTGGGCTATTATAAAATTTAAAAAGCCCTTTTACATTAAAAATTAGGAAGAGAATCCTATCTTCTAAAGTATAGCAAGAGCAGCAGTTTACACCAGATGTGGAAACAACAGTCATAGTCCCTTACAGGTTGAATTATTTCACAAGCTATATATCCCTCTCATAAATTGTTTCAATTGGCATTGGTTAACAATCTACTTAATTTACAATCGTAAAGAAAATGTCCTACTTCAGTATTAACAAAATTGAAGTTAGACTTACTCTGAGCTCAGAGTAATCAACATACACTCCTCGTTTTTGGATTTTGATTGCTTTCTTGTCCGATATTTGTGGTTGCCCATCCACCTGAGAACATCTTGCAGGGAGGTGTACCTGCGAACCTGGAATGACACAAATTTAACTCAGGATTTCTCTTGATGTGGATAAAGTATCCATGAAGTATCCTGTACCTGAAGTAGGGTACCTTTCTGCAGTAACAGGGAAAAATTTTAGTCAATTCATAGTACTCAAGCCCATGAAAAATGATTGAAGAAAATTATCACCAAAGCAAATACTGTATTAGCTGTTAACTTACAGTAACAAAGTTTTATATGTAGAATATCCTTACCTGCATTGTTTTTTGATGCAGGAGGTTCAGCAGATTGCTTCATTATCAAGTTCTCAAAAAAACCTTTTCTTTCAGCACAGGTAGGCCGTGGGATATTGAAAACTTCTTCACGATTAGTATTAAACAATGCTTTTATCTAGACCATGAGAAGAAAAGAGATTTCAGATATAAGGCCACAAAATTTTTTTTATTTTATATTCCAAACAGATGAGTGTATTTCTAAATTACACTGAATACTCACGTAGATAAGACAAGGTATTAAAAGTTAACTTCTTCGTCTTAAAAGGCTAGATTTTCACAGCACCGCAAAGTAAAATACCTTCTCTAATGAACCTTCTAGAGTTTAAGATCCATGAAAAAAGTATGATAAACCATTGAGAAAGGGATGACATTCACCACCTCAAACACTGCTTATTTTGCATTTACCTGGTTGATGTCCTTTAGCTTGAATATTTATGACAGCTACAGAGGGAAGAGGCAGGGCTCAGCAGACAATTGCCAACTTTTTGGTAATGTGGATTGTTTTTATTTTTAATTTTAGAAGGCACTTATTAATCTTATAAAAACTTCTGTTACTTAGACAAAATACTCAGAGCAGCATATTTCCATTTTAAAGACCTTCCTTTAATGAACACTCTCAGATTCTAGAAAGCTCGGCATGTGTTCTTAATTGATTTTGTTAAGAAATACAACTAAAATTTTATTTCCAAGTTGCTTAAACGGAAGCTGGTCCTTAGCTTTTTAATTTGTCAAGTTTCCACCTAGATGAAGAAAGAAATTGAATTTTTTGTGAAATAATTTAAATTAGAAATTACATTCTATCACTAAGAGTGTGACCACAGTACTTTTTCAGTAAAAACGTTTTCAGAAAAACAATCTTTTCCCCAGCTACCTTTCAAGCACTGTGTATTCTTCACTAAGTACACACCTAACCATCTTGAAGCCACTGAACTTGTTGTATGAAGTGTATCTATATGTCTGTCGAGTAAGCATGAGTGTGTGAGAAAGGAGAAAAAGTTGGGTCAAAGTCAATCTCTTTACTCAGAAAAGACTTTAGACAAATGCTTTCAGCATTGCTTTGTCTAAGGAAATTTTAAGACACAGGGTTCTGGTGCCTGAGTAATAACAGCATGAATCTGCTTAAGAGCAGCACAGTACTCCAATGTTTCAAGGATTTGTAAATTAACAAGAAACTCAGTAACGAAGAAAGAAAAGTATTGACAGAAATACCTCTTCTGGGAGATCTTCATGTGGCACATCAGATGTTGCAAGGAGCAAAACTGGAGCAAAGTATGGAATGTTATTCAGTAGTCCTGTAAAACCAGCTTTCAGCGTAGGTCCAATGGCCTCCCACCACAAAGGGATTTGTGGGATATAAATGATACTTGGTGCTGTTCTTTGAGCTTCTCGTATCAACTGGTAAAAGGAAAGCTTGGATAAGAAAACTACATCATGTAGAACAGACCACTAAGTAATTACACATCAGTCTAACTCTCTTGTGAAATAAGAATGCATAAAGCCAAGACATCAAGACAAACCAATAAATGAAGAACTCCTTAACAATAGGGTAGAATTTTCACTTTGCTTCAAGTATGGACACTGCTATGCAGACAGACACAGAACTGAATCTGATTTCAAAACTACTTAGGGGTAAGGTAACTCCTAAAGAGCCTCAAAACTCAGGTGATGTGATGATGTGCCTGAAAAATCAAGATTAGCCCTTCAGCAAGATGTGTTAGCCTGGAGAAATCTCTACACAACTGCGACTGCACCATTTCCAGTTCAGTGTGGGCCCATACTCATGTTAGACTGGAGCACAGCCTGAACAAAGGCCTATGTGAAAAGATGAGGGCTAACACAGTAAAAGAAGACAGGTCACAAATTATAATTTCAAGCACGTTTTATAAGAGGTGACCAGTCCTGAGCCTGCCTGAAGAGCTAAATCACTCACAGGCTCTCATTCCTCTCATTATCACAGTATCCATCAGACCAGATGATTGGCTTTGAAAGACCACAAGCCACTGCCAACAGATGGCATCTCAGTCACAGAAGAGGACATGAATCTACTGCATGAGGGAAGTGGCAACAGTCCTTTCACATGGCAAACTTCTCCACCAGAGAAGCACCATTTCAGAGTAACAATACGCAGGGAGTTCCTGTCACAAGATAGGAAACGTGTGGTATATCCATGCAGCACACAGGGTATCTATATAGCCATAGGTACAGCTACAACATAACAAAAAGAGAATTGTTCCTCCTGTGTAGCAAACAAGTATCCAGTCACATGATGTGTCTGTCCTGACTTGTACAGCTCTAAATGTACAGCTGCTAATGAAGATCAAAATATTTTAATACAGTGATGTCAAGTAATTAAATTGATTTCCAGACTAAAGGTAAAAAATCAAAACTGCAGTAATCTGCTCACATTTATTTTTTCTACTTAAGGGACACACATCAATTTACACACTTAAGCATTCCAGGAATTGAAATGCTTTCAATGCACTTCACTGCAGCAGTATAAGCTGTATATGTATATGCAAAAAACCTTATTTTCATAAAAGCTTTGGCTGCCCTACAAATACAATAAAAAAGAAGATTACAGAAAGTGCATGACGCCATCAGGCTGATGCTGAGCCAACTACTGGGAGCACAGAGACTTACGAAGCAACAAAAACAACTTTCTGGATCCCATCAAGACCAGCAGGATTACTTGCCACAAAGAGGGGCTTATTAGCAGCACCTCCCATCTTCCCAAGCTGCTAGCAACATCCTCCCTCTTTAATTTCAAATAGAAATGAAACATGGCTACATATAAATGTCCTTATTCAATATCATTCCATCTACAAGAAAAGTGAAATTTCAGACAAAAGTAAACATAACAGCAAATTCAAATCAGGCCAACTCCATTAATAGTGAGTTGTGCTTATTTCACTAGTTTATATACAGTTCAAGGATCCTATGAGATCAGCAAAAAAAAAAAGATACCTGTGAACATGTTTCTTCTTGTGATGCGGTGCTAACAAACAAGGTTGGTAGATCTAGTGTATAAGCTGGAAAGTTTTCCAGGGCATGTAATACTGCAGGGGCCAAATCAAAAGCCTGCCCACATCCTGGCTCTTCAACTAGTAAGAACCGTGGCCTGTAAGATGTTGGCTGGTAAGAAGGATTTCTACAACAATAAGAAGAAAACAAGTTTAAAAAGGAGTGATGAAGAGGCACACAGATGTTAAATATTTTCCTATTTTTTTTCTGTAAATATGTTCCATGTTCTACCAAATAATAAGCTGATCTGTGATAAAGAAGACCAGTCTATTTATCAAAGTCTAATTTCTCAAAAACTGGTATCACGCCTCTGCTAAAAAATCCTGCCAGTCCCCAGCATGACTGCTATTCCTTTGGCTTGGTTAAGTAATAGTTCTTCAATCCCACAGGGGGACTGTCCAGGCAAATACACACAAAACAGCTGGTCAGTAACCTGATACAGGGCAAAATAACAACTCTCACAGCACAAACCAATCTGTGCCTCTTCACTGTCCATACACAAGCATTTTCAGTTTGTCTTGACTTTAAGTGAGATCTCTACAGGTGTCAAATTTAGCTAAAATTTGGCCACAGGTCCTGGAGACAGTGGGAAGAAAGGGGCAAAACTACATTTCTAGGAAAAAAGATTAATGTGGGTACTGAAACACATTAGTTGTATTTGAAGAATAACATGACTGGATTGTTTAAATTACAGCACCACACAAAATATGTATAAGATTTATATTTATTTTATTTAGTCATTCTATTGGTTTCATCTTTGACTTGTGTATTAATTTCCTAATCATCTTGCTTTACTCGCATGAAATACACTTGTGAAGAGGTTTGTGCATTTTCCCACCACCATACCATTGTGCCTTTACTTGCTGAAGTCAAAGATCCTAGAGACCTAACCAAGCTCAGCAAGTCATATTTTCTGGGCAGCACAGCAATAGGAAGGGAGAAAAATATCTGACAATAATCTATTTTTAAAACTATTGGACTACGTGACTTTCACAATTAAAATGTCAAAAGATAACAAAATCTCAGTAGGGTAAAGGTAAAAAATGCAGACATTGTTTAAATTTTTCTCACAGTGATTTAACAAACCACTTCTTGATTTTGTTTCTGATACATAATTTCCTACTGGTTCAACCATCTTGGAAGGTAGAAGGGCAAAAGATGGCTACACAAATTCACAGAGGTTTTTTACGCTAAAATGACAGAATGAACATTTTTTGGGGTCTTGAATCTTTCAAGGAATACTATGGATTAAACCAACATGTTTTAATAATCTGTGAACTAGTTTGACTTAGCAAAAGAGGTCTGGGCCGTTCAGTTTGACAAGTTAGAGCAGTATAGTCAGAACAATTAGCTCTAGTACCCAGTTGGATCTTCACAGTTGGATTCTGGAAAATATTGATCACCCCCACACACACCCTTAACTCCTTCATCTAGCAGCCCTCACGTATTTACGTAACATTTTACAGATGCAGCCATCTCAAAAATGTAACCATAAAGAGGACAAACATGTACCTGCTAAAAGTGCAGAATTCTGCCTTTTTGCTGTAAGGCTTCTTTTCAGAGATTGATGGTGAGTCATCGTCACTGTCAATCCCATCATTCCCTAAAATAGGATTTAAAGACAAGAGAAATTTGTTAACTTTCCTGAATAGTTCATATCTCACTCTTGCTTTAATACACCTTTGAAATCAGTGCTGGAAACGACTTCTCTTGCCCTTTGTCATTTGAATGCTATTATCTGAAGAGTTCACCTTACCACAGATCCGAGGAGATTGCACAAGACTATGCAAAGCTGTCCTATGTCCTATGATTTGCATCAGGTATTATCTCTCTGTTGACAAACACTTGGGAGGTTTTTTCCTTAGAATAAAGATGATCAGGAACAACTTTGGTAGTTCCTAGATACCAGAAAAACCCTTCTCCCCTAATTTAAGCATTTATTTACTATATTAGTAATAATTATTGACTATGTCAGTGGACAATGAAAGGGTTACAGATGTCATTTATCTGGACTTCTGTAAAGCCTTTGACATGATCCCCCACAATGTTCTTCTCTTTAAATTGGAGACAGATGGATTTGATGAGTGGACTGTTAGATAGATAAGAAAGTGGTTGGATGGTCACATCCAGAGGGTAGCAGTTAATTGCTCAGAGTTTCAGTTGACATCAGCGACAAGTGGTGTCCCTCAGGTGTCCATATTTGGACCAGTGTTATTTAATATCTTTATTAATGACATAGATGAAGGAATCGAGTGCAGCCTCAGTAAACTTGCTGATGACATCAAGCTGAGTGGTGCAGTTGACACATCTGAAGGATGGGATGCCACCCAGAGGGACCTGGACAAGCTCAAGAAGTGGGACAATGGGAATCTCATGAGGTTCAACAGGTCCAAGTTCAGGGTTTTGCACCGGAGTCAGGACAACTCCCAGTAACAACACAGGCTGGGGATGAACAGAATGAGAGCAGCCCTGCCGAGAAAAAGTTGGGGGTGCTGGTGGATGAGAGGCTGGACACGATGCAGCAATGTGCTCTTGCAACCCAGAAAGGCAATTGTATCCGGGGCTGCATCCAAAGCAGCGTGGGCAGCGGGGTGAGGAAGGGGATTCTGCCCCTCTGCTTTGCACCACCAGGAGTGCTGCATCCAGCTCTGGGGTCCCAGCACAGGAAGGACATTGACCTGTTGGAGCTAGTCCAGAGGAGGACCAACAAGACGATGAGAGGGATGGAGTACCTCTCCTATGAGGAAAGGCTGGGAGAATTGGGATTGTTCAGCCTGAAAAAGAGAAGGCTTCAGGGTGATCCAATTTCAGCTTTCCAGTACCTGAAGAAAACCTACAGGAAAGATGGAGAGGGACTTCTTACAAGAGCATGTAGTGGCAGGACAAGGGGAAATGGGCTCAAACTGAAAGAGAGTAAGTTTAGATTAGATAATAGGAAAAAAAATCTTTACTGTGAGAGTGGTGAAGCACTGGAACAGGTTGCCCAGAGAAGTTGCAGATGCCCCATTCTTGGAAGTGGTCAAAGCCAGGCTGGATGGAGCTCTGAGCAACCTGGTCTAGTGGAAGGTGTCCCTGTCCAAGGCAGGGGAGTTGGAACTAGATGACCTTTAAGGTCCCTTCCAATACAAACCATTCTATGATTCTACATTTTGGAAAGAAGTGCCTCATATGTGAAACCTTAGATCCATCTCTGAAATGATTAACGTGATGTGAGCAACTGTCAGTAACAGGGGGCTCCAGCAGAGAACCCATAGTTCTCCACCGCATGTTGCAAGTCACACACAGCTCCCATCCTGCACTGTGCACACGAAAAGTATAAAATTGCACTTCATTATGGCTGAGAGGCTTGTGTCTGTTGGTTGCACAAATCAGAAGTTTTTGCTTTGGCAGGATTTTAAACAAGTAGATGTCATTGTAATACCTTGGCTCTTCTTCAGTGCAAGCTTTGTGTGGGGAAATGCTCTCTGCAAGGCTTGTAAAATTCTTTCCAGGGTGTTTTCTAACAGCGGCTTTGAAATAGGTGGTAGTGCTCTCCCAGGTGAAGCCCCAGCTCTCTGTGATGCTGGAACAATCTTCTGCATGGCCATGGCAAAATCCTTTGCTGTTACTTTAATTGATCTGGCATCTATCTTCAGTCTCTTGTCACTCTCATGTATCTGCGGATAGCGACGGCGCAAAGCACAGAGCCCAGCTTCAACACACAGAGCTTTAATATCAGCACCACAGAATCCTGACAAACAAAACAAGAATCAAATGTTATGTCAACATATATACGTGTTATATAGGTTAAAAAATGTCTGGATGGACAGACCAAGAGTGTTGGGGAATGATCCTACATCCAATTGGCAGAGGGTTTACTAGTGGTGTTTCCCAAGGCTCAGTACTGAGTCCAGTCCGTTTTGATATCTATATCGATGATCTGGATGAGGGGATTGAGTACATCCTCAGTAAGATCATGGACAACACTACATTGGGTGGAAGTGCTGATCTGCTGGAGAGCAGGAAGGCTCTGTAGAGGGATCTGGACAGGCTGGATCAATGGGCCAAGGCCAATGGTATGAGGTTCAACAACGCCAAGTGCTGGCTCCTGCACTTCAGTCACAGCCCAATGCAGCGCTACAGGCTGGGGGCAGAGTGGTTGAACACTGCCCAGTGGAAAAGGACCCACACTGTTTTCAAACTCACCAACACATTTCTCAGCCAGGTCTTCAAGTAAGTTGTCCGATGGCTTCAGGGTCCAGTCGCGTGTGTGAATTTTGAAAATTTCTAATCTTGCCTAGAAACAAAATGTGGATGCTGAAGGCTTGGCTATGGAGAGATTTTCCAGCTTTCTGCCAGCGTACATGTGAAAGTCTTGCTTTCACATGGATGCTGGCCGAAAACAGTTAGAGGTTTTTTGTAAACCAATCCCTTTATCTTGCAGGTGCAAGATTGTTATGCAGTATTGTTGTGATACTGACTGGAGAAATATTTTGAAGTAGGTGTTGTAGAGTTCAGCCAATCCCTCTGAGAGGTGGATGGACAAAGTACCAATAACTTTATAGCACTAAGATATATAAATGAGGTTGTAAATTAATAAATGGTTCCATTCCTTCCTGGATCATGTCTATGTCGCTTTCTCTCTGTCACCTGCACAACAGCGACAACAAAATGGTTGCATTTTAGTTTGCCTGAAGTTTTCTCTTAAAGAAACAACCATAACACAAAACCCCCAAAACTATCACACTAGTACAGATACTTTGCTTGTCTGCTAAACTTCTAAGTATTTTAAATGTCATTTATTAATACACTTGCTGCTTCTTCAAGAAGAAAATTTAATAATTCTTAAATTCTTACATCAATCTCTAGTGGAGGATTGATGAAATAAAATAAAAGGCATGTGCATCTTTCATAAAAAGTGAGTTTTATAAGTGTGAGACTTAATGATTTTGAAGAACAAATTGTAGTAAAAGCCTCATCTGCAAATAGACATTTTGCATCAAAGAAAATTCTCTCAACTTTAGCAAAATTTCACAGTGACTGTTTCAGTAGTTCATCAAATTTGCTTTTCTGCCAGTTCATTCAAAGAAAACAGTCCTAGCACTCCATGTAAAATTGCTACAGTTGCTACCAAGAAGAACAAAAACTATGACTCAAACTACTGTCACTCATCCAGAAAATGTCAAACATTGCCTATTCTCATCTCTGATCCTAGCAAGTCTTTCAGTGAATTATCTCCTGGTACACCTATGGCACACTTCTAGCATTCTTCCACAGCAGGTTTGGCACAGCCTGGTTTTAAGTAGCCGGGGGGCCACACCAAACCTTGACACAGGGAATTGTGTATTAGATCTGTTTCATGGCATCTCATCTCTTGCTCCTGAGAGCAGATAAAAACTGGATACAAATGTTTATGCTAAATGCAGTTTCATGCACTTTTACTAGCCTTCAATCCAATAAGCCTTTTATCTTTGCTCCAAAAAGTGCTAAAAAATATCAGTGACAGCCAGAGAAAAAACACAAAAGCAGGGTTACAATTTTGCACACTATCTCTCTCCCAGCCATCCCCACCCCAATATTTTTGGTTGCTATAAAACAAATTTCTTCATTGCTTAGCTGTTGCCATTGAACTAGAAGTACTGCACCTGTGCAGTGTACTTCGTATCTCTGTCCAAGAGAGAAGCAACTACTTGTTGACATCATCTTATTCCTATATATATATTCAGTACAGGTTTGCCCTCCACAGTAAAATGCAGTGTCTCCGGATATCCCTCTGGTGTCCAAGCTGTACACTTCAGATGGAGATTTGCACTGCTCTATGACGCTGCCTTGTTACAAGGGCTTGTTATAAAGATGGACTTTGCCACATAAGGTTGATTTGAAGTTCTGACCTCTTTGTTTGGCAAGCTGAAGCGGAATTCTCGTTCAAAGCGTCCAGGTCTTCGTAAAGCAGGATCTATAGAATCCAGTCTGTTGGTGGCTCCTATTACCACAACCTCTCCTCTGCTGGCTAAGCCATCCATAAGTGTCAGAAGTGTCCCCACAACAGAGCTAACAGAAAAATACTATTTTCATTCACTGGTTTAGTAAATTTTCTTCAGTCCCGCATAACCTTCTCCACTAATCCTTCAAAAAGGACAAGTTTTTATTGACAAGATACTGATCAGAGAAAGAATTATTTTAAGACATAGCAAAATACAGATAAGGTAACAACAGACCTCGTGCTGATATCAAGCTTAGAAAATTGTTTCCAATTATTGTTTAAAAATCATCTGAAATTCACTAGCACTGAATTAGTAGTTTTCAGGTTAAATGAAGGTGTCACTTCAAGTTAAATAGGCTGCGGTCTTCTTTTCACAAAGATCAAGCACCTTCTACATAGATACAAAACATGTCCTACCTATGAACCTGGTCTTGTTTGCTGGACCGTACAGGAGCAAGAGCATCGATCTCATCAAAGAAAATAATTGAAGGTCGCATCTGGTAGGCCTACAAAGAAAACACAGGAACACTGACATCAGGAAAACAGCACCGCTTGAAAGAGAAAATACATGGAAACATTATGGTTGGAAAGGCACTGGAACTAGATTTTTCAGATTAGCATCAGGGTTCTCTACTAATTAACCTAATGAAAAACAGCAACCTGTCAACCCACTGAGACTGGGTGACAGGAAACAAATCATACCAGTAGTATTTACAGCTATTTGGCAACCATGAGAACAGAGAGAGGACCCAAAGTTTCTGGAAGCGACCTTCCATTACCAATTTAAATAGACATGTTTTCACTCTGCATCTCTTTCCCTCTCATATAAAGCTACCATCTCTTGCTTCTTGAGACCTTTTTTGTGACTGTTTGGGTTGTGTGTATGGTGGAGGGCTTTTTGAGGGTGGTGGTAATTTTCTTGTTTGCTTTACTAATCTTTTCAATACATCTCA
This sequence comes from Lycocorax pyrrhopterus obiensis, assembly GCA_014706295.1. Classification (NCBI taxonomy): domain Eukaryota; kingdom Metazoa; phylum Chordata; class Aves; order Passeriformes; family Paradisaeidae; genus Lycocorax; species Lycocorax pyrrhopterus. Next base: position 125,343,106 of record JACSVZ010000002.1, read on the forward strand.
AGAGACCACTGAAAAAGGGAACACTGATAATCTCATTTCAGTGGAAGGAGATGATAAAACATGAAAAAGAGTGAGTTCTTCTTGACCACAAAAAATTAGTGACAACTCCAACAGAACACATGGCATGTTTCAACCTCACCTGCTCAAATACTAAACGGAGCTGTCGTTCCGATTCTCCCACCCATTTACTCATGCAGTCGGCAGCACTTCTCATAAAAAATGTTACTTTCCTGTCACCTCTGCTACATTCATTAGCAAGTGCACGAGCAACCAGGGTCTTTCCAGTCCCCGGTGGACCATAGAATAAACAGCCTCTACAATTTAAAAGAAAGAAATGTTAAAAAAAGTTCACACAAGAAAAAACAACATGGAAAAATATCTGTTACAACCCCCATCCCTAAGACACACGACTCTGCTCTCCTAAGAGAAACACTTCACTGATAAGATAGCAGCAACAGCTGAAGTGTGAGAAAAGTCAAAAGTGTTCCTACACAATTCTGCAAGGGAGCAAACAAAATGAATCAAGAGAATAATGCAGATGTACAAAATCATGAGAAAAGATAGTAGCATCCCAGAAGGACATTTTCAAAACTTCTGACAAACCAACAGAGATGCTTACAGTACAGTGGAGAAAAACAAGAGCAAACTTTCAATGCAGAATCTGAGGCTGGGGTAACTTAGGAATCACCAGCTCATTTTTCAATGATAAACTGCATATTCATTCTTGTTTTCACAAAAGTCAAGATTTGAGAGTAAAGCATTTGATTCTCTCTTAAAAAGCTTTAAGTTACTGCATTTGGTCTCCCCTTGCTGGTGATTAAGGAAGAGGAAGTAGCATAAAAATGGGAAGGTATTCTGCATTTCTGTATTTCCATCAACTAGAAGAGCCAATGCACTGCTGCTTCAAAAAGAATTTCAAAGAATAAAGAAGCAAAACACAAATTTTCTTTTCAATGTTTGTACTACTTTTAAAGTTACTGGAAGCAAAGAATTTAAAGTCCTATTTCAATATAACATGATTGAGTTTTGCTGACCAAGGATACATAAATTAATGAATCTCTAATAATCTCATTTCGTAACACAGAACTCGCTTAGCTGTGTAAGAAGGGGACAGATTCTTATTTTAGCCCAAGCACTAAAAAAACTGCAAAGTTCTAGTTGCAATCCTATCAGTTGTAAAACTAAAACCTGAAAATACTTGAAAAAAATCCCAAAAAAACGTTGGTGGAAGACAGAACTGGACTTCCAAAAACAAACTACAGTTAACTGGTAGTAGATAATTCCTTCCTGCTCACAAACTAATCAAGTCCACTTGCATGCAGGACTCTAAAGAAAAAATCTCCAACTCCACCTTTTAAAGGCAAGACACTTCTAAAGGACAGTCTTGCCTCACGGTAAATCTCTGAACATACATATATGCTGTATTGTATCCATTTTTTTAAAAATTACTTTTTACTAGTGCTAAAAAGAACCATAAACACTGCTGAAAATTTTGAAGCATGGAAAATAAGTGAATTAAGAACTTATAGTTTTAAATGGTGTTTCTTACCTTGGAGGTTTAAATTTCAATATCTCAAAGACATCAGGATAAAGCAATGGCAAAATGACCATCTCTTTTAAAGCTGAAATGTGGTCAGATAGACCACCCACGCCATGAAATTGTGCCTAAAGATGAAGTCAACAGAACACACGTGTTAAAGAAAGATGCAACCTCAATAAGGTTCCATCAGAATTTAGATATCAGTACAAAGAAAATGTTAGTGGCGATTTTCAAATTCCTTGAGAGAAAACTGTAAGCCAAGGGAGCTGTAGATGGCCCATTACTGGAAGCTTTCATAAATACTGCAAATGTCTCACTGACACGATGAAGTAAAAATACTTACTGAACCATCTATTTGCATTTGCTCCACATCAGCCAGACTTGCTCCAATTTTCATGTGATCCCTGTGAACTTCATTTGAGTTGCCTTTCCGAGTTGCTTCAGTTTTCGTGTGATCATTTGGAACTCCCTTTGTGCCATCTTTCCGAGAGCTGGCCGAAAGAGACCTAATTCGAATTAAAGAGAAAGAAAAAAGCGCTTTCTAGTTTATGATGCAGTTAGATGACTTTTGATTTTCTAATGATAGCAAGTGAATCCAAAAGACCTTATAAATGAGTGTAAACTTCCTAAATGCTTGGATATTCATTCCAACTGTTTTATGTTGAATGGCCATGAGTAAATAAAGAACTTTAAACTGAGTTAATTATTATAACAACTCTTAGCACTTACAAATATGACTATTGCAACTTTAATTTAGAATTTCATTAGGCATTTTTCTTGTTTAAGGATAGTTTCATAAAGAAACATGAACTCTCTTGAGTGGTGGAAAAAAAATCCATTGAAATTTCCATATAGGCTCTCCCTTTAAGTTGTCTTCAGTTTTAATAATATGTACCCTTTAAGATTAAGTATTAAATTTTAATTTGTACACCCTTCAAGTCTAAGATTTTCAGAGGGAGATTATGGCTTCCATTCCAGAAAAATGTATTACAGTTAAACAATCTCAGCCACGACCTTCATCATCACCTTTTTAGTGACCAAAAATACAGCATTTTCAAATAAAATCTAATGGCTAGTACAAAGGATGGCCTCCCCTGAAGTGTTTGTTTTCTTTATACCCTCAGACTACCACAGTAATAATCTGCAATTATCTTAATCTCTAATTACCACCAGTCCAAAAAACCTTGAAAGCATTATTCAACAGCACTCTTGAGAAAGGAGAGCTGTCATAAGCCATATACCAACCTTTTAGGTTTTTTGCCGGAATCTCTCTCTTTGACAGGTGAAGTACGCTTGGAAGAGCTTGGGTTATGTTTTCTTAGATCTGTTGAAAGCAAAGAATTTAGAATTTGTTACAAACAAGTTTGAGAGAAACCAGGATAGTCAAAGAGGCAAAAAATGGCACAGGTATTACTCATCTCTAAGTTCAGAGAAAGTTTCAAGGAGGGGGAGGTTGGGTGGTTTAATCAGTGCATAATAGAAGTAAAAAGACACACACCTGATTTTTAAGGAAAATTGAAAACTACAAGAGTAAGATTATCAAGTGTCTTTACTTGCTATTCTTTTATGGGTAGATAGGTCATTTTTTTTAACTGGAAAGCAACAATAAGGATGCCAAAGGGCAAAAAAAAAAAAATAGAATGTGCACTGGATATATGCATTCAATAAAATTTACTGGCAGAAGGAAGTAAGAAATATAAAGAGAAGTTGTGTGCATATATTTTCATTTAAAAAAAACCCCAAAACAACCACCCCCCACTTCCATGCAAGAAATCAGGTCTCAAAAGAAACTATCTGATATATAGTATTGCATAACATACTGTATTGGGTCTGGCTGGGGTGGAGTTCATTTTCCCCGCAGCAGCCCTCACAGTGCTGTGCTGTGCTGTGCCTTGGTCGCTGGAAAGGTGTTGATGCCACACCAATGTTTTGGCTACTGCTGAGCAGTGCCGGCACAGCATCAGTGCTGCTCCCCAACATTCCACTGCCAAGCAGTAGGCTGGCAGGATCCTGGGAGGGGACACAGCTGGGACAGCTGACCCAAATTAACCAAAGGGATTTTCCATACCAGATGACATCAGCTTAGATATAAAACTTAAGAAAAGGTGGGGGAAGGTGGGGCAGTTGTTATTTAAAATGTTTGCCTTCTGGAACAATCACTACACATGCTGAAGCCCTGCTTGCTGGGAAGCGGCCAGACATTGCTCGCTGATGGGAAGTAGAAAATAAAATCTGTTTCCTCTTTGTTTGTGCACAATGTTTCGCTTTCGCTTTGGTGAACTGCCTTATCTCAACCTACGAGTTCTCGTTTATAGAACTTATAGTCTTCCATCTTATTTTCTCTCCCCTGCCTGGCAGAGAGCCAGGAGTGATAGAGCAGCTTGGTGAGGACGGGTGTCCAGCCAAGGTCAGCCCAGCACACCTACTTTCCAATGGAGATTCATAGCGCTCAACAGCTTTCCTCTGCCGGAAGGAGCGACGCAGACCATTGTCTTCTTTTGCTTCATTTCTTTCTGGTGAAACCACTGCACATTAACACAATGTTAAGTTGAGTAAGTACTGTTGCAAATGCGATGTATTCAAAACACGCTACATGACGGATTCCCACTTGTCCACAACCTTTTATCTTGTAAGCATTTTGGAAAAACATGGATTTTCTTTTTCTCTGAATACCTCTTCTGAGCTCACTACACTACAGCCCTAGAGCTTACAGGTTGTAACGGCAATAGCAAAACAAATTCTTTAACAGAGGAAAAGCAACAAGTAGTTCAGCCCATCTCAATTGTCTAAGACAAAGCTTTTGGGTAGAGAATAATCAAGAAAATTTAAAGCAGAAATAGCCTACAATGTTACCTGGATCATCAGCTTTTTCATTGTTAGTTCTTCCCATATTGAGGCTTTCCTAATTAAGAGAAACAAGAAAGATCAGTCAGAAATATGCAAAAAACCTGTGGGCATAGTTGGTGCTTACATAGTAACATTATCAAGGCATTCCATATAAACAAAAGATTTAATTAGGCACAGGAGGAGAGAATGGGAGCAAATCTCTGGTATCCAGGATTAATAACAAGCATTTCTGCTATAAAATAGGGTTTAGTACATGTGATAGTTAAACACTTCACCAGATACATAAAAGAGTGCATCAATTAATCCCAGGTAAATAATCTAAGAGTGTAGCAGAACCTAGGACAAAGCAATTCCTAGCAGACAAAAAAAAAACATCCTGCCATTTGGGAGATGACAAACAAAGTACTATGGAAAATTCTGGTCTCATTAAAAAACAAACAAACAAACAAACAAAAAACCCCAAAGAAAACATAAAAGAATTCAGATCTAAACAAAAAAAAAGACCTATCAAAGCAGGCTATGAAGATGTTCAAAAAACTACGCACCTGTCATCCAAAAAACAAAGCGCCTGTCTTTCAAAAGGACAGCGGACTAACTTAATAGAGGAAAACTAAGAGGATATATGGCTGCTGTCTATCATTTTAACATGACTTCCTCTTACAACACAGGACTACTTGAGCTCACAGGCAAGGCTGGCAAAAGAACAAATACAAATAAAGCAGGCATCAGTTTTTAGTAAGATTTGAAGCAAAAACTCAAGCCCTGAGACAGCTGTTCATAAGCAGAGTCCATTCAAAAGTCATAAGGCAATTCCGAAAGCATAGTTTACGGCATATATTGCAGCATTTCCCTGCTATTTTTGAGTTTCTTCTGAAGAAGGTATTTCCTCCACCCCTAGAGTGTAGCTGTGACATGACTATAAGATGTTGAACTATAATTGGAGAGCAAAAATAAATGGTTTTCTAGACCAAACTATGCATTGGAAGAAGTTTTTTGAGCTAAATTAAAAATACAACTAAGTAATTCCTCTGCCTGAAATACCCTACAAATCTAGTCCCCGTCATCCACTTTTTTGCAAGTCTGCTTCTGAAGTACTAAGATACAAAGTTGACATCTAAGAGCAAAGATAGGCAGGTACAAAAAAACCTCATCGAAACCAGCACACATAATCAGTACGACATTTCAATGTAGTGTGTGCAAAGCAAGCCATTGACCTCCAGCCAAGTTTTTCAACATTACTTAAAAGTTAGGTCAAATGCTTACTTTTTTCACAAAGAGATTTACGAACAAGTGGTTAAGCACTTGCAAATGTACACCATTTTCAGATTTATTTTCCCCTCTTGCTGAACACAATAAAAAAAATCTCATTTGGCAATAAAAAAATGAATTCTGAAGATCATATTAAGATAACAGAAAGAAACTTTGGAAGTTTGTCATCACACTTAGGTTGCTCTGCATGATAGCATTAAGTCATTCATAGTTCACAGTCTTCCTCAGACAACAGCATCACGGAGTCTTCTGAGTTGGAAGGAAGCCACAAGGATCATCGACTCCAACTCTTAAGGCTGCTTATTCTTCTTGTAACTGGAATTAAGGTCTTACACTGATTTTCTATGACTATATATGCTAGAAAGAAAATCTCATTGCTGTTACATTTTGCAAACCTTTCAGAAAACAATGTCAGCGTGGGCTTCACAAAGAGAATTAAGTTATAGACACACAGATGGAAACACTAGGACTGCTTCACTTTGTATCCCACTATTTCTTTCATAGGAAGCATGAAAGAAAAGTTAATTAAACATGAAGGTGCTTCTGATACCAAGAAAATTGATTTAGAGGACAAGTTCAATCTACTGAAAGTCACAACATAAAGTGATTGTTTTAGTGCACAAGAACCAGCCCACACATAACAGAGGCTCAGGTGTGAACATCTCTCTGGAACTGGCAATCCCAAAATGAGGACTCCAGTAGCCAATTTAAACACTGCACTAACATAAACTAACATTTGCGCTGTGCCCAAATGCTTAACACATGAAGCACCTGCCAAATACACCTTTCCAGACATACTCTGACCTGGAAGTCTTAAACAGACACAAGCACTTGTTCCCAAAAAAAGGTCAGGTTCAAGAGCTTGGCTGTAAAGTACAAAGGCACACACTTTACATAAATTAACACATTTACAATAATGACAGGACATACCCATGCAGGCAGGGTAACAGAGATGGACCCTATGCGCCAACTGCAGTGGAATGTTTACAGAAAGGCTGTGAGGTTGCTTAGCAACAGCCCCTCTCCAAAGTTCCAGGCTTGACCATGCCCACTCCTGGTGGGACTCTACTATAGAAAGTCCCTCTTGCAGCCTAGAACTTCACCATCACAGAATCATGGAATGGTTTGGGTTGGTGGGAACCTTTAAAGATCATTTGATTTCAACCCCTCTGCCATGTGCAGGGACGCCTGTCACTAGACTAAGTGGCCCATCTAACCTGGCCTACAACGGGGCATCCACAACTTTTCTGGGCAATCTGTTCCAGTGCCTCACCACCCTCACACTAAAGACCTATTGTATATGCAGCAGCATGTAGGGAAGTCTCAGCCCAAACACATTTAGCTCTTGCTGCCAGGAACAATACCTTTTCCTGCTGTCAAAAGGAGAAAATCCCTAGCCAATATTATGCACAAAGGCTTGCTAACAGGGCTCATTTTAGTAGCTTTGCAAGATGATGAAAAACCCTAGTCACTTTTAAATTTGCCAAACAAAACAGATTGATTTGTAGCGGTGTAACTACTTTGTCAAGTCTGCAACATCGGTGAACCTCAAAATCACATTTTCTTCAGCTTTTATCCCAACCTATATTACAGAAAGTATAATGTGAAACTGGTTTGATAGGACTATTTTCCATAAACACAAATGAACTGGCATTAATTCTGCTACTTGCTTTTAATTCGTTATTAATTCAGTTTCTTGTTATCTCTTCCATTACTTTTTCCAAGGAATTATGTGACACTGACAAGACTATAATTTCCTGGCTCATTTCTTTTATTCTATTTAAATATTGGCATGTTACCTTTCTTTTGCACTCCTGAAATTTCCCCTGTGTAGCAACAGTTATTGAAAATCAGCATTAACAGTCAAACTCCTCAACAGTGCCTTTAAACCTGTAGGATGCAGCTTATCCAAACCTGCTAACTTAAAAATGTTTTATTTCCTGTTCCAAAGCAAAAACAGAAACAGCTTTGAAGTTCCTGAAGCAGATATAGGTCTTACCCTCCAAATCAAGCCAGTAAGAACTGGGAATGCCCAGGATCTCCCATCACTTGAAATAAGTTATAGAGGACAATGACAAGAATAACTTCTACCTGTGATACAGAAGAGAAGGTCACAAGTGAATACTCTTTGACCTGTTAGTTGTTAAAACACATGTTTTGGCATACATGGAAAGTGAGATGTGGGGAACCTTAGCAATACCCACAGTGCATGTATCAAACATAAGAGTAAAGTCAGGAAGCCTGAACCACTCATGGCTTAACAGTTACAGACAGCTCCTCATATATCCTCCCCCATGTAACCCAGAAGTTCCAACCAAATATCACCACATCAGAGCACAAAAAACCACATACAGCTGCTCATTATCAGCTGACTATCTTTTTCTTGGAATCACAGTTAACACTAACCATGAAAAAGGAAGTAAAACAAATAATTACTGGGGTTTTTATTTTTTCTGTACAACTGCTGGGGTTTGCCTCACAATGATTTTTTTTTTGTAAAGCAGTCAGCACACATGGAATTAGCATGATGTGTAACTACAAGTAATTTTTAAAATAAGACTGATAATCATTTTGTATTTTACGTTGTCTTTTTAAGGAGATAAAGGACAAAAAAAAAGGTAGAGCAGACATGCATACAAATATTGTGTTAGAAACCTAGAAAAACACATAGGGAGGTTACATGTCAAAATGGGCCAGTCAGTACAGTATTGATAAAAAATTATCTACATTCTATCTTTATCTGTTGTAAGGTTGAAGTTCTGAAACATGCAAGTATGCATAAGCCTAAAAGAATTATGAAGTCAAAGATTAAAAAAAATTAAAAATTTGAATAAATGTCTGATATAGTCTAGTAACAAAACAGTCGCACTTCCATATAGCATTTTCTGAGATATATTCAAGTAGGAAAGCAGCTGAGACCAACTGAAACAAGCTATAATGTTAAAATATTGAATTGCTCTTAGCCAGAGTAGCTAATGCGAGTTATAAATTTGAATTCTATTCCTTTATGCTTACTGCTTGGAGATGTGGAATGATCCAGCAACAATAAGAAATCTTTATAAATTTATTATTGTATTTGCTTCTTTGTGATTTAGCATTCTAAAACACTCAGGCAAAAGAAAGGCAGCATTAAGAGAACATCAGTGACTCATATTCAGGGCATGGGCAATACCATATCTGGGATTGCTTTTATAATGCTAATTCAGCTCAGCTGTGCAAGTCTCTTTCCAACGGGAGCCATTTAATGAGAGCCTTATTTTTCAGAAAACCCTGTTTTTCTCGGATCTGGGAATAAGTCAACATTTATTGAAGAAGATGCTAAATGTGAGGCAGCCAATCCCTCATTTTCCGTAGAAGAGGAATTTGATGTAGCGAATGATGTAGCACTTGCCGAAGTGTTGCTGGATTTAGGAATTTGAGTATTGCCCAGAATACACACTGCTCTTTTTCTATAAAATTCCATGGCCATACTGGAATCATTCACATTATAATTTTTCAAAATTGTAATTAATTCTGTTTTCCTCATTTTCTGTACTAAATTTTAAATCCTCCCCATTTGATTTGCGGAATTTTAAAATCTCATAGTTGTAATTTAACATTTAGTAGACTGTAGGTCTTAAAGGAATTGCAGCTACCCACGGTTAATCAGAAGTTGAGCTAAAGGATACCAGCTATTCATCTAAACCAAAGTGACTGTGATAATTTGTCCTTCTTTCCTTTTTGTAGCATTCTTGGAACTTAATTCCAGGGGACTATAGGCAGTCTGAACTTACTAATTACTATGAAAAACCAGCTCCAAGGTACCCCGTCTTAGGCATCCGAAGTTAGTGAGCAATTTTGGCCACACTTCATTTCCATCTAAAAGCTGGAATGAATGGAAATGGAAATCTGTACATAGCGTCTGAACAGCCATACCAGATGTATGTTCAGCAATTCCCTAGCTCTTTGCCCTGCTTCCTAAGATAAAGAAACATCCATACTTGGACTTGAATCTCCACCAATGGTTCTCCACCCAGGTATTAGATGTGAATTGAAGGATCTCAGGGAACATCACAAAAAGGATTTGTTGTGCAACCTACACATCAGCTTTACATACTTTCAGCAAGCAAAGACGATACCACTGACACAGCTCATGAGAGTCAAGAGAAATTAGTGGTTGTTTGTGAAGTGCTTAGGTGCTGTCATGAGGAACTCCATAGAAAAGTCTGTAAGAAATCAACAATGTCGATCAAGAGCAGCATTTGAGCAGACAGTGATAAACAAAATGTAAGATCACATGTTGAAATGGGAAGAAACTTATAGTGAATTATTTGGCACCATCCATTCTATCCAATAAATAAGGTAAGGGTATAAACAAAGAACACTCTATGATTTGATAAAGCAAGGCCATTGAAAGATGCCTTTGCAGAGGGGCTTAAGCTTGCATGGACATTTTTAATTCTGACCTATTCTAAATCATCTCATCTTGTACATGCCAGTTTATGTGCCATTTCCTAGATTTTTGTTAAAATAAAAACTATCTACTTCACATTCCAGAAAGATATATAAATGCAATTTATTTCATATTACATTTCACTGCGACTTTTGAGTTCCCTGATTTGTTGAAACTGCTAAACCTCTATATTTGAAGTATCATTACCAAACACACGCTCCAATTACCCAAACATACCCTGACATATGTAATCAGTAGGTACCCAACTCATTATGGAATTAAATAGAGTTGACACGCTGACAAGAAATTACATGGAAATAACACCCCCCATTGAGCAACTTCCCCCTGATGCTTGCTTTCCCTAATCATCTGGTCTACAACACAGTATTATTGTTACATACACTTTTTTTCCTTATGACTTCCACTTTTATTTTACATATTAAAATATAGGTTTAAATAAATTACTTGATCAAACTCAGTTGAAAATCTGTGGCACTGCCATGCCTGCATTTACAAATCACTGATAGATGCTTTGGTCACAGTAAAATCCTTTCTTCCTTTTACAATTCAGTTCTTAAAATACTACTCCTCTACAACGTCAATGAGTCTTGTGATTTTTAAATTTAAATAGCAAGAGAAATGTTTTTCCAATAGCACCATGAAGTGAAATTAAACATTGATTCCTTTCTTGCTTTCAGCTGGATCCAGTCTCCAGCTCAGCTGTATACACTGCATTCCTCCCTTGTATGAACTTTTCTTCATACAGCATTTTAAAAGGTATACATTTTTCTTCAAATTTTCATTCTGTGTGCATTATCACCTTGAGAAAAGCCACTTGCTTCATGTATTTGTTTTCATTTGGGGGCTCATTCCAGTGCAAAGTCAAATCCTCTTAAACCTTCAGCTGATTCCTGGCTTTACTGATGGGCACCCTAGACTTTGGGTAGCTATGAATAATTCTTCATCTATCCTTCTGATCTCTAAAATTTTTATATATCAGTGAATCGAATATTGTAGAAAGACTTTTTTTATTCAACTGTGTTATAATATAATGCCCTGTAAGACAGTTTCACCAATACAACATCCATCAAACCAGAGATCACAGGGGAAGAGCCATGTTAGGCTGGGGCCATCTACTGGTTGTGTTGCTGAGCTTTCATTGACAGATTTGGAAAATCACTTCATATTTTAAATTCCATTGTAATTATAAAAAAAGCAGCATATATGAATAGATTAATCACCTACATACGTGATGTTTCTTAGGTACTGGTTATTTGTTTTTAAGATTAAATATTCCGTGAACTTAATATGGCCCAATCATCATCAGAAAAAAAAAATTGTCTTGCTTTCATAAACAAAATAAAAATGGATGGAAGGAGGCCTAAAAAAGCTCTTACTTCTCAATAACACCAAAAAGAAACCAAGGAATAAAGTAATATTAATGCTGGGATGTAAACAATTTGTAAAGGAATCTATATATCTTTAGTTTTTATTTCTGTAATGAAAAGGATAAATAATTCTTATTGCCTTACTTGATGCTTTGTAAGATTTCACCTTGAATTTGAATGTATTGTTCTAAAATATCTAAGATGTGCCATATACAGTTTTCTTGGGATTTAAAAAGATCTCAGTCAACTTCATGATATTCTTCAAAGGCTTTTATTAAAAAGAAATTCATGCCAAAAAAAAGTAGCAGATGAAAAGAAATATAAAGCCTTTAAAACCAGAAGTTCTAATCAGTGAGCTACTGCAAGCTTAGAATAATCCAGACAATTTAGTTCAAAGTCCAAAAGTGTATTTATATAATGATGCTGTTAAGTATGTATTTATTCACTTATTGTATAAGGTTGATAATTATTTGTACTGTGGTGGAGTCTTATTTCTATTATTACAAGACTATACACAACTTTTAACTGTGTTTTCAAGAGCAAGAGAGAGCATTTTACAGATTTTGCAAGTTTAAGAGAGATCCTTTGTACCTATTAAGTTAGTATACATATACATTTATGTATTTATACAAACAGACACAAAAACACATACATATTAACTTCGTATGCTAACGCCATGGTTTAGTTGATGAGGAGGTGTTAGGTCATAGGTTGGACTTGATGACATCAAAGGTCTTTTCCAGCCTAGTTCATTCTGTGATTCTGATTCTGTGATTCTGTGATTCTGTGCCTATACATACATACATATATGTGCAGGTTTCCAAAATACGTGTATACATCTATATATGCATATGCATGCATGCACACCTATATATCACACCAACAGCTAAGTTGTACTGTTTACAGTCTCAGTTAAACAAAATCCTCTGCTGGCTCTTAGTTGTACTGGGATTAAATATCTGCCATTATCCACATTTGCCATTAGCAGATTCATCAGCAGGACAGACTTCTAACAGGAGCTGTAAGTGGTAAGTAATTTTATCAAGAAATGCAAAATGTAATTTAAAATGTATAAAAGGCAGATAAACAAGAACACTTCCCAGCATAAACAGGAAACTGTAAACGTATTGCAGGTTTGGAGACCAGACTATGGGAGCTAGAACTAGGAAGAAAGACATTGCCACCATCACAAATGGGACTGGTAAAAACACCTGTAAGAGAAAGAAAAAAAAGCGGTTTAGAAAATAAACGAACCAACTGTGATTTTATGCCTCATTCATAAGAGTAACAATGTGTTCTTTGCCCCAGTAGAGTACCACTTTTCGTGCTGCTATAAATTCACCCAGGACAAGCCATCTGACTCAAATTGCCTTTAAGAGAGGAATCTTTTTAAAATATTTGTTTAAGCTCCTTCTATTGTCAAGAGGGAGAGACAGGCAGTACTGGAAATCCATTTGTTCACATATGATATTGTGGATTCCTGCAGGACACTCAGGGCTGGGTGCCTAGAAGCCTTCACAATAATTATACACTTCTAACCCAGCTTTCTGACTGCTAGAGTAACAGGAAATTCAACCTATCCTCAACGCCTATGATTGTGTCAGGAAAAGTGAGAGCAGATCAAAGCTTAATTAACTGTGAATGGCAATGGGTCCTATACTGTTCTTGTTCCTGCTCCACACTGGTATGGTACCACATTGTTTGCAAGTCTCCCCCATCCTGCAAAGAACCATCTTCTGTTTTCAAGTGCAAGTTCTCTGGTGCAGAGACCATCTGTTTGTTTCTCTGCTTTTTATAGTGAAACAAAAATTTTAAATAAGGCTCTTAGCATTGAGATTATTATTTGTATTTTTGTAACTACCCACTTGTGATTTGCACTTCTGTAACTTTTGCATGCTACCCACAACTCAAAAAAAATCTATAAAAATATTTTGTAACTTAGACCCATTTACTTTGTATGGTCGATGTAGATGAGGTTCCCGGTATCGAAGTACAATCAGGCTTGCACAAGTCAGTCCAATCATAAGCCAGGCAGAAAATCCAAAGTAATTTGTTAATGTAATAAGGTCAGAGGGGATGATAAAAATGGATGCAATGATGGTTGAAAAAATCATGGCTGGTGCTGGAGTACAGGAGTGGACATTAAGCATGGATATTAAAACAGGTAAATGTCCTGACTGACTTCCAGCATAACTTAATCGACCGAGTGTGAACATGCTGCTGTTGAGGGCACCAAATATTGAGACAGCAACAGAGAGAGGAATGATCCAGGCAATAGAGGGGATCACTCGATCAGCCCAAGTGACTGCCACAGCAACTGCAAGAAAGCAAAGAATTAGTGTAGTACACGTACCACGCTCTGAATAACTGACAGACTCAACAGGAACAAAACATAAAATACAAGAAACACCTATTATTTACCAGCAATGTCTGCTATTTCGTTGCAGTAGTCAAACACGAATCCAATCCTAAGGGTATTTCATTTGGGAGCTAAACATTTCCTGGGAGGATGACAGCAAGAAGGAGTACTGCCTGCCAGAGCAAGTCAGGGAAACCTGCTAGGGCAAATACCGCAGTCATGGACTTCCCAGCAGGAGTGAGCTGCATCTCACATCCTGCATCACAAACACACACATGGGCAAGGAAAGAAAATTGACTCCTTGGTCCCTGGAGTGACCATGGTGGTGACATAATCTGTTGTTACAGGAAACCGCCAACAGGAGCACATCTGCGTTCAGAGATGGGGTCAAAAATGTGCTATTAATGAGATTTTGCTTTGGGTGGAACTGGGAAATGTGAAAGGTTATTTCTGAACAAGAGATATTCAGTGCTGCTTGGAAATTAGCTACAGGTGATATTGTAACGAGGACAATATTTACTGGGTCTATAACCAAATGCCATGAGGAACATATGCCTTGCAGTGTCCTGTGCAGCACAGGAAGTCATCAGACATGGGGAAAACAGTGCCCCCGCCTCAAAAAAACCAAAAAAAAGTAGCGAAGGAACATGAACAAGCGATGTTTGAAAGAGTGCTATAATTTTAAGGCTATCTTCTCAGCTGGATAAACACAATTCCCCTGGTATACATGGAGCTGGTCATGCCAGCTGGCAGCTGCTATTCATGGATAGTCTGGTATTTGCTGTCTCCTTCATTGTAGCATGCAAATGATCCATCTCTCCCAGCAGATGGCCTGACACTGGCTGAGCGATAATACGAGGTTACTGACTGACAGCTACACTGTTCCCATCTATATTAGTGGGCTTTTTTCCATAGGAAAAAATAATTGATCCATCCAAATGTGGTATGGTTTTCGTCACACCTGTAGGCAAGGTTTGACAGCTCAGTCTCATTACAGTGGGATTTAAAATGTGCTGCTTGGACAATCAAGGAGAAATACAGTTCCCCTTGGAGCTTTTCATGGGCAGCTTATTGGTACAGGATCTGAGACAGACTTTACATACACTGGCCTTTTGTATAGGCTCTTCTAAGGAACCACAATATTTATCGTGAATAATACACACCCAAAATGGCTACATTTTTGTGTCCATAGTCTTTTCTGTACTCCTGAACATGTTAGACTTGTTCACCTCCTGAAGGTAATGATTTTAGCCTGAGACCCCATGAGGCAGGGAAAGAAGGAGGAGTGAAGATTAAAACTACAGGAAAACAAAGGTCATCTCTGTACTTGGGACCTGACCTTCACCTCATTTTCCAGGTTTTAATACACTTCCGATTTCTTTTTACAGACAGTGTAGGGAAAAGCCAACAATTTCAACAATCTGCCAGCATTCAGTCCAACTTGTGTCATAGAGTAAAACTAAGGAAGAATTCTCTGTTAAAAGAAAATTAACCCAAATTTCTGGACTGTGAAGTTAGGTGAGCAGAAGTAACCCATGACACTGACATCAGATGGATATGCTAATGGGCCACTCCTTTTTAATTAAAAAAATATTAAATACATACCTGAGGAGACAATTTCCTTAGGTGTGAGGACAGTCAGATATGAGATGTTTACCAGTAAATAAAAAACAATTACTGCAGGAACAGCAGTCATCACAGTTAAGGGGATATTTCTGCTGGGGCTTTTCATCTCCTCTGAAAAATACAATTTAAAACAAGTGAAGCAAACAATGTAGCTTCTGCAAGGGTTTTTCAGTGGTGAAGCTGTGCAGAGTTTGATAAGACTGATACCAAAGTCCAGTCCCAATCCCTAATCATGGCTGCTAAATTCTCTGCTTGTGAAGCCCTACAGTGGTTCTCAAATAGGTTAATATCAAAGAATCTTAAAAAAATTATTTTTATTTATCTATTTTTTAACTGTTTGGAAGGAGGGCTGGATGAAGAGCTGATTGATTAAAAAAGATGACAAAAGGAGTGATAATTTCCCTTTGATTTGATTAAGCACATATGTGACTTACATTAGAAAACTGATTTGGTAGGAAATTTTCAAGTAGCCTTACTTGAAAATCAGTAGCTTAAACATGAAACTCCAAAGTCACATTATGTATTCTTACATCACCTCAAGAGTCCTGATCTGAAACTTACTGAGCATATTTGCCTATTCCTACTCAAAACCTTTCTCTTTGCTCTTATATCAAGAAATACAGAAAAAGTAACAGAAAAGACTGAAGGTATAGACATAAGAGCAATAATGCAGTGGCTTTAAAAGGGGGCCATTCCCAGATGGACTCTGATGATTATTATCTTTTCCAGTGCAAAGATGGTGGAGGAAAACTGTTTAGTGCTAAGCCTGATAGCTTAGAATTACTCTTACCAAACAAGAAAAAAACCCCAAATTTTGCAGGTGAACAACTCCAGCACTGGCACACATTCCTGAGCATGTCATAGTCCCAGCAAAAGATGGAGCTGGTTTCCAGAACCCTAATCTCAATCACCCTCATCTCAATCAAAAAGGTTCTTTTTCATCTCTTTCACTCCTTTGTCTTGTTCTCTCTCCACTTCCCACTTCCCTCAGCATTTACAGACAATTTCCTGAGTATTACCAGCAAATAAATAACAAGAGAGAAGTGAAAAGTCAAATGTACAGCTTATTTAAACTCTTTTTAGGAGATAGAAATCCATTTCCTCCTTCACATTTGATTTCTGTCTTCTGCTCAGGAAATGAGCCTTGAGCCATGATCCCTGTGCTGGCTGTAGTGCACAGAGACAGGACTGAAGGACCACAACAGTGGAATTCAGATACTATCAGAGAATTTGGCATTTATTTCAAATGTAAGAAATATACTTAGTAATTTTGAGCTCAGAAGAGGATAATCACCAAAATTGCTAATTTAAATTTATCTTTCCATTCGTTTTGTTGCTTGTTGCAGTCTTGCCATCCAGCTGGCACCTGATCCATCAGCTGAAGCTCACAGAAATGAAGTTATTGTTGAAGAATAGGAAACCCAGTTCGGTTCAGAACTATTGCATAGGTTACATCTGTCTAAACAGCTGTGCTGCCCAGTGTACGGCATTTATTAGTACTGCTAACTGATCAGAAAATAAATCAGTATTTTACCATAAATCTTGTATTTTCTCAGGCTTACAAAGCCAAGAGCTCGCCTTTGAGGAAAACCATACTTTCCTGATTTATATTACTTTTTTAAAATTACAGCCTATTTTCAAAGCTGGAGTACCTGGATTATAAAGATAACAGTCAGTTTTTTAAACATTAACCAAATTTTCACACTGTCCTCACCACTGAACTTTGTGTTATGCATTTAACACATTCAGTTTATTTAATATTTTACACGATCGAGGTCAATGGATAAAAATGGTTAAAGATATAACAGCAATATCCATTTGTTTACAATGTAATTCCAAGAATCTGATGATACTATAAAACCAATAATTTAACTAACATTATGAACATCATGTCTGTAGCTTTCACGAAAAAATGCTCATGTACTACTGCCACGTCATCAGATACAGAATAGGGTGAGTAAATAGATATTCAAAAACCTTTTGAATGTTAGAGTACAAGTTCTATAAAAAAATTATACGACCTTCCTTGGATCTCTCTTCACCTTCTATTAGACTTCAAAAGTCTGTTTTCCCAAGAAAATAAATCCCATAAAATTTCTACATTCTAACAAAATTCAAAATTAATTTGTCCATGTACAAACCAGCTGCATAACCTCAGATTAAGGCACAGATACTTAAATAGAAATTATCTATGCACACATCGTTTGGCACGGATAACTCAATACTTTCCTAAAAATACAGTGACATGGACACCTGGAAAGACAAAATGCAAATTTTTAAAATGTGAAAAATTCTCTTTATGCATATTTTAAATTAACTATTTTGATTCTTTTGAACTCCCCTGGAAATGTCAGCTTGATTCTGCGCAAAAAGCAGGAATTGTCCCTAGAGAAGAGCAACGCCTCTTCTACCAGTCTCAACAAACACAAGACTCATGTAAAACGTGAAGGACTCTGTGAAGCAGAGACAAGTTCTCCCAAAACAAGCTGAGGAACACAAGAATAAGAGCTGCAGAACTAAATCTAAAGAAGAAGAGCAGAATACCTGCCATGTAATTGAGTGACCACCAGCCGCCGTATGCGTACAGTCCCTGGAAGAAGGCTTCGGCAACCTGTGAGGCGTTGGGGATCTCCGAGCCGAACATGTCCTCAAACCTGGCCAGACTCTCCTTTTGCCTGGCAACAAGGAGAACTATGCCACCGACAGCAATCACAGACAAGGCCATCATCTTCAGCAAAGTGAAAACTGTCTGCACCCACGCAGACATTTTGACGCTGAGGCCGTTCAAAATCCCCAGGGACCAGAGAACGGCCAAGGCCAAGCATTTCTTCAGCACGTCTGGTGCAGGGCAAATGCCATAGAAGGGCTGGGTGGCGTATTCAGCAAACAGCAAGGCTCGAGCAGCATTTGATGCTGGCTTGGTAAACGTGGATGTCCAGATAAACACGAAGGCGGGCAGGGATCCAAGGCCTCTTTTAATATGGCTGTATTCTCCTCCGGAGAAGGGCAGAGCGGTTCCCAGCTCCGCATAGCAGAGGGCACCCATCAGAGAAACCAGCCCAGATGCAGTCCAGATCGTTAGCGCAACGCCAACATTGAGTAAGGAATGTTTTAACACCCCTGTGGGAGACACGAAGATCCCTGCTCCAACAATTGATCCTATAATAAAACTTACCCCATCAAAATAACCTATATTTCTTTTGAGTTGTATCTTGGCTTTTTCTTTTCTTTGCACATCTTTGGGGTCATTGTTTTCTCCTTTTCCCATTTTTTTTCTGGTTTTTCTCACAGCAGATTTCACTTTGTTGTTAGCAGTCTGTCATGGCCCTACTTTCTAGTGAAATGTTATGAGAAGCTTGGCTTAATCATTCAGAAAAGAAAGCATTCTTTGGGTTTTGATGTCTCCTGTGTGAAGATGATTAACCAAATACTTCAAGAAACACTGGCAAATCATGTACATGTTGGTTTAATATGTACTTCAGAAATTAATAAGGTCTGCAGGTATTTTTAAAGAAAACAGCATAAAAAATAATGCATAGCAAATGCTCATTTCTCAGATGATTTTCATCAAGAGATTTCAATTTGTTTTATGTACATCTTCAGAAACAACCACAAGAGGTGAGTAAAGGTGACTTCTACATCAACCCTAGGGAAAGAGGAAGGATATGGCAGCATGAGGAAAGAAATCAACCTTCCTTATATTATTGACAGTGACATGGACATTAGATGAACAGCCTGGCACTATTTTTCCACTGCCCATATATAAAATGGACAGTGAAAACCAATGATCACCAGCATGCTTTGCCAAAACCTCATCAGTCACTGGGTATATTGGATCTTGTTTATACTTCACTCATTAAACACAGCCCGAGAAAGAAAATTACCAGTTTTATTCCCAGTTTTTTCCTGAACACTCATTGTTAGAACAGTACTCAAGCACATCCTAAGACGGCATTAATCTTCAGAAACCGCTGTGAGGGAAAGAAGTTGTACCGTAATCTGTATCATAATTTTCATTGTCTGTATGGGAGCTGTGGAACAGAAAGAAGAAGGATGGAAGTTCCCAACAGTGTGGTGTGTGTCTTTTAAGGTGTGGCCACTGATTTTTCTACATATTTATCAATCTGTGGTATATTTTGTATTAGGAGCTTCTCTTCAATCAGATGTGGAGACATCATAAACCCATGAGTTTTGTACAAAAGAAACGCATTTATCCTTTTTAAAAGATGTAGAGAAAAATGGGCAGAAAGAAGAAAACTAACTGAAAAGAAGTTCAGCATGGACCTTAAGGGTTGTGTAAGTGCCCAAACTCAAAACTGCAAAGTTCTTCCTTTTTGTCAGTCAAGTTGCAGAACCAGTTTTGTCCTGCAGGTCAAAGCTCAGCAGTGCAGTGAACAAAACTCACGCTTTTACAGGGGCCAACTTGAAAGACACAGTGCTTCACATCAGTCTCGAACAGCAAGATTTTCACTCAAATACAAAGTAAATTCATCTGAAAAGTTAGTTTACATAATATGTCATAAGGTAAAAAACCTTTGGCTAAAACAGGCATGTGCACAGACTGTTCTTTTAATTGTTTCAATGACTTAGCTAAACTGGGTTTCCTTCACCACACAGAAGCTTTGCAGCATGCTCAGTGACAGAATTTACAGCTCCAGAGCAGCTTATAACCATAAGAAAATCATTCCATCTTCTCCAAATCTGTGCAGTACTCACTAACTACTTTCGCCTTACAGACTACAAAAATTGTAGTTCTATAAGAAGCACATCTCTACTTACTAAAACTTGCATGCATTTTAAATTGCATTTATTCATTCCATAAACTATACTAGGTACTTAAGTATGCATTTACGATGCATAGATAATATTTCATAATAATTCAAATACTGATTCTCTAGTATTCATGACTGGGAAATTAAGCATGACATGTTTTAAATGTTTAAAATACGTAATTTCCTGTTTTATTTCAGTGTGTTTTCTGAGTCTCCTTCTCTGTGAATACGCACATATTTTTTGATACCCAGCAATCTTACAATTCTTTGTGTGTTCTGCCATGTACAGCTGGATTTGGATCACTATTTTAAAACAAATCAGTGTTACACTAAATGGCATCTTAAAGTACAGATGCAACTGACTTTTTTCACTGATCATCCTAACGTACGATTTCTAGCACAACAAAGGCATTTACAGAACCTGCCAAACAGCAGGCTAATAAGGACTTTTACTTCTGACAAAGCTGCCTGATCCCAGAAAACCTCACCGAGATGAAGTAAATGAATAAACAAGCTAAAAATTTTAGCAACAAAGTATTGAACATTTATTAGTAGAACAAAGGCAAATACAGCGCTGGGCGCTTAGCAATCAGCTAGAGGCGCAATCCTATTCACTTTTCTGTGAGCTTAAGTATCCTCTCAAACTGTTACATACTCATTAAGCTTAGAAGATAATTTACACTTCACTTCTACTTCCCAACCTCTTTGCATCCCTCTCCCACCAGCAAGACGTCTCTCCGGTCCTCTGGATCTTGAAGGATTGAAGGCAGGAATCCCCTTCTCAGTTGTAACTCAGTTTATTCGACAGTTTCTTTGGGAGGTGTGAGCTTTTAGTGAGATAACAGACTTCCTGGGATGTATGCAGTTTATCTTCTTTGTTTCTTTACGATGTTTTGACCTCCGGCTCTGTGGTTTATCAGCTTAAAGGACATTTATCACTATGTATTCACTACTACGTGTCTCAGTTTATTACAACTATTTCGAAGTTACAATTAACTCTAACCTTGTTTCTACTATATTTTACCTTAACATTATTTCTACCTAGTACATTATTACTTGTAAATGTTATCCTATTATATACAAAAGCCAACATTTATCATCTACTCATTTTTCACAGAGGTAACTCCTTGGTGGCTGGGCACGGGAACAGGCTCCCCAGGGAGGCGGGCACAGTTCGAGCCTGACAGAGCTCCACATTGCTCTCAGGCACATGCTGTGACACTTGGGGATGGTCATCGATGATCCCTGTGTATTCCTTCCAAGTCAGGATATTCTGTGATTCTGTGAAACTCTTAATACCGTGTGAGCTCTAAAAAACACCAAAGCCCCCTCAGCGCGCCCCGAAGAAAAATTCAAAGCAGTCCGGTCTGTAAACCCGGCCCCTTCCTGGGCCGAGGGCAGGAAGCGGCACCGATGGCAGGAAGCGGCAGGAAGCGGCAGGGAGCGGCAGGGAGCGGCAGGGAGCCCAGCGGAGGCACGGGGCTCGTCCCCACGCTGGCCCGCGCTGCGCGGCTCCGGCAGCGCCGCCTCCCCGCGGCGGGAGCGGGAAGCGGCGGGAGCGGAGCGCGGCGGCGGCGGGGCCGGGAGGCGCTTGTGTCCCGGCCGTGAGGCGCTTGTGTCCCGGTCGGGAGGCGTTTGTGTCCCGGCCCGGAGGCGGCGAGCGCTGCCGTGGGAGGCGAGGGAGGTTTGAAGCGAGATGCGGCCTGCGCGGGGGCCCGGCGGGATGGCGGGGCTCCCCGGCGAGCTCAGCCTCATGGATAAGGGCGTTAAGAGGTGAGTGCCGGCGGGCCGGGGCTGAGCGGAGGCCGCGGCGTGCGGCGGAGCTGCCCGGCTGACGGTGGGCGCCTCTCTCCGCAGCCTGCGGGATGTGTCCCTGAGCTCGGACCTGCACACGCTCAACGCCCACTGTAACCTCATCGCCAGGATCCAGGGGCTCGACCATCTCCGGAATTTGCAGCACTTAGATCTGTCATCAAACCAGATCCGCCGCATCGAGGGGCTCAGTTCCCTGGCTAACCTGCGCACGCTGAGCTTGTCCTGCAATCTGCTAACCAAAGTGGAGGGTCTGCAGTGTTTCTTTTTGTCCATTTAGCAAGTTACAAAGGTTTTCTAAGAGTCGTCTTAAAGATTACTTCTGGAATGTTTGCATATAATTAAGGTTATACTAAGTTAGTATGGATTAGTATGCTAACTATTTTATAAAGTAAATTTTAAGATGCATATATGAAGTCTTTGTAAGCCTTATCATAGCAAAATGCCTTAATTTATAAGGAAAACCTGATTTTTATGTTACGATTATGGCTTAATATCATAATTCATAGTTATGTTCTTTAAAGGTTCACTTTTCAAGCTTTGAATTTGATGAAAGCAGAGCATTCTTCTGCAAATCATACTGTTTCTTTTTTTTCTTCATTTTGTTTAGGACTGGAAAAACTCTTTAATTTAACTGTGCTGAACTTGTCATATAATCACATACATGATCTCTCTGGTAAGTGACTTTGCCATGTGCTGTGCAATACAAAGCATTTGCCTCACTTTAATTTTGAAAAACTTGACCAAGTGTATTTTGAGAAGTTTCTGGCACTTCAAGTGCCAATTCACTGAATAATTCTAATAAAGGTGGCAATTGCTGCTCCTCTCAGTTTTCAAGTTTCTAACACCGAAGATTTTTCTGAACTAGAATTTATTCTTCTGTGTTTGGTGAGGCCAAGCTTGTTCTGAAAGTAGTACAATAAACATTTCAAACTTACTTCCAAAATATTAATATCTTTCAGTTTTATAGAACAAAAATGCAACTTTACATATGATATGGAAGTTCTCTTCTATATCTCTTTGTTGAAATGGTTATTGCTTGTAAGATTTTATGCTACAAAATCAAGAGAACTTGTAATGGAAAATTAAAAGAACATTGGTAATAATTTTGTTAATGAGCTGAGTAAAAAAATGAAACTTCAAGGAAAATGTTTATTTTTATATGCTTTTCAACAGTCAGAGTTGAATTTGTTTCTTTAAAGTTAGCTCACATAACTAGCTTAACTGTTGTACTTTGTAGTAGAGTACCACAGGTAATTAACATATGTAGACAAGGATATGGAGCAAGTGTTGTTCTCTCATTTCCAGTTATGATATATTATTTACGGAATATTTTTCAACAAGATGCTATTTGTTCTAAACCCCATAGTCTAGGACTGTAGCAGAAAACATTACTTTGTGGTTGTTTGGTTTTTTTTCTGAAATTTCCAGGATTTCGATCCCTTCATGGAACCAGACATAAGATTAGCCACATTGACCTTCACAGCAACTGTGTGAGCAATATTAATCACTTACTTCAGTGCACAAAGGGGCTGCGCTGTTTGACAAACCTCACACTGGAAAAAAATGGAAAAGCCAATCCAGTGTGTCACGCAGCAGGTATGGATCTTACCTTATGTAGATACTTTGTGCTCATTAGGTCAGTGATTTCCCTTAAGCTGTGAGCCATTTTCTGAAGCTTGCAAATTCATTCATAAACTGGCCAGCCTGCAGAAATCTAAATTCTGTCAAAATTAATTCATTTTCCATTAAAACAAATCTTTCTTTTTTTTTTTCCCCATGGCATATTCTCAAAATTGTAACTTGTATGCTTTGGTAAGGCTCAACATTTTCACTTGTGAGTCCAGAGGAGGGCCACCAAGATGTTTAGAGGGATGGAGCACCTCTGCTATGAGGAAAGGCTGAGAGAATTGGGGTTGTTCAGGCTGGAGAAGAGGAAGCTTTGGGATGACCTCATTGTGTCTTCGCAGTACCTGAGAGGAGTCTACAAGAAGGGAGGAGAGAGACTCTTTCCAACGCAAGAGTCCTGTCCTAGCATCCTAGTGACAGGACAAGGAGGAATGGCTTCAGACTGGAGCAGGTTTAGATTAGATATTAGGAAAAAAATTCTTTACTGTGAAGAGTGGTGAGGCACTGGAACAGGCTGCCCAGAGTGGTTGTGGATGCCCCATCCCTGGAAGTTTTCAAAGCCAGCTTGGATGGAGCTCTGAGCCACATGGCCTAATGGAAGGACAGGAGTATTAATATTATAAGCTGGATAGGTGGAGAATTCAAAGAATGTATTCAGAGATACTGAACTGTATAGACAGAGGGCAGGCACAGGAAGTCGATAGTCTGCTGCTGATAGAGAACACAAAAGAAAGATCAGCAGCACGGTTAGCTTTTCCTTCTTTCCCCCCTGCTTTGGTTAGCAGTGACAGACTCTAGGATCCTCTGCAGTAATTAGCATTTTCATCCTAATAGGTGGCAGGTGTTTCACTAGGCAGCATGGAGACAAGTTGGAGAATGTATGTGGATGCATCACTTTCAGTTGCATTGTTTAGAGCTTCTGGTTTGGGGGTAGGTTTTGCAGGCCACTAAAAGGTTACACTCTAAGTTCAAAAAGTTAAATTGTAGCATCCTATGTTGATGTAGATTTTTTTATTTTCTTCGTGTGTGAGAGGGGAAAATCTCTTACAGGAAGGTAGAAATGGAGGATTGATACTTTTGGGAGAGCTCAAAGATAATTTCATTATGAAGACTAGGACAGTAGGAATTACAACAATACAAAATAGCAACCATATCATGAGCATACAGCTGATGCAGGCGTTATGTATGTACAGTTAGAAAGAAACATCAGAGGTAACTGAGGAAAGCCAAATAAGGTTCTAAATAATCTTGTCGGGTACACCCATCATGTTTTACGAATACATTCAGGCACTACAGAAACAGTAACAGGACTGCTGAAGTTACCTGATTAACTTAGAAAATGCCACTAGTTTTCTTCTGCAAGTATTTATCTGTGTCTTTTGTGGCACTTTCAAAACCATAGTGTTCAGCAGCCCAAATTCTAATAATTTAAAAACGTTAACTTCAGTGCTTTACAGTTTCATAATGCCTGACTTCATCCACTGACAGAGGATGAAGTTGTCTAAGCCCTTTCGAAACTTGCTTTTCCATTACATTCATCTGCCCTTCCATTTGGTACAACTGTTTGGGTGCAGTAGGCTGATGTTGAAAGGTTGTCTGTGCAATTGCAGTGTGCTGATGGTGGTTGGGGAATCCTTGTGTAGATAGGACTAGGCAGGCAGCTTCCCAGTTGATTTAATTTGTAGTGTTGTCTGTTGAAAGCTTTGGGTGGGGAAAGGTGAGACAATTGAAGATAACTCACTACTTTTTTTCTTGAATTAAAAATGCAATGAACCATTTACGATGATGAGGTACCTAAAATATACTAGACATCTCCTTAGGAGCTTGATTTCAATTTAAATGTGGTCTTTTTCTCAAGGTTATAGAGAAACTGTTCTTCAGTCATTGCC
The DNA here is from genome assembly GCA_014706295.1 of Lycocorax pyrrhopterus obiensis. Taxonomy (NCBI): domain Eukaryota; kingdom Metazoa; phylum Chordata; class Aves; order Passeriformes; family Paradisaeidae; genus Lycocorax; species Lycocorax pyrrhopterus. The sequence goes on from JACSVZ010000002.1 coordinate 125,368,669, forward strand.
CCAGCTAAGAGCTCTAGATGGAAGAAATATTTCTGGTGAATCAGTGGACCTGGCAGAAGAAAACTGTTCAGATTTGCAGTGTTTAGAAGATATTATGGGCTCTTTGGTTTCATCTGGGTGCCCTTCATCCAGAGATCAGGTGCCGTAGTTTGTGTGTACTGGTTTTAAAATTGACACATTCTATTTTTATATTGCATGCACCATATTAATGCTACAAGGGTTGTCTTTTCTTCCCATAGAACCATGTCCCCTTACCACTGGCAACACCACACATCGACCAGGCACTGGCTCAGTTTCGGCAGCGTACGAGGATACCAGTGCAAGGTGCCACCAGCTCCTCCACAGAGCTGGTCTCATCTTCTGAACCGGAGAAGACTGAGCTTGATAAAATACACAGTGAGATGAGGATTAAAAAAATAGAAGATCAGATTTTACAGATACTGCAAAAGGTGATTTTTTTTCTGTGATTGCATAGCAAGTTTTGTTTGTAAGATAAGGTGTGCCTTTCTGATAATGAAAAATTTGCTGAACCAGACTAGAGCATTTCTACTGGTATGTATGGGCTGACTGTGCTAATGTGTTCTTAATAATTTTGAGAAGCTGGGAATAAAATAAAAACAAGTCTTCAAAACTGAAGGTTGTACTTTGAATCATGACAACTTTTATGCAGAATAAAAACCATAGTGTATGGGACTAGCAGACCTATCTGATAATGTTATATTAGAAAATTCTTTTTATGTTTTTTATTTTACCCTGAAGCTATCAATATAGTAACTGAACCAGAGTAAAATATGAAATGCACCAGAGTACCTGGGTTGTACCGTTGGTGAAAATTAATTTCTCTAACAGGTCAACTTGGTCTGACATGTGTGTTAGATAATATAGTTTGTTTTATTACCATAGGTAGCATAAGTTTGTCAGGTTTGCTTGGTGGTGGCGTTTGCAAGGCTTTTTTGTCTTTAAGTGCTGTGTTTGTTTTACATTTTTTACCAACTTTTTATGCCCAATGATTTTACCAAACTTCAGGTGTTTCAAAAGGAAACAACTATATGTTCTCAAGCATCCTGGGTTTACTTTAGCTTTAAAACAACAAAATATTTTAGCAGGGAGGGAAGAGATTGTAAAAGTAAAAAATTGGAAGCAATTATTTAGTTTTTATCAAAATTATTTTGTCTGAACTTTTTTAAAAATAGCACCTGAATAAGTGTTAGAAATTAGCCAATCAGAAATTGTAAAATTTGTATCTAAAACTTTGATCTCTTCTTAGGTATCTGATAGTTCAAGACAGGAAGCTGCTCCAAGTGCTCTCAAAGCTAAGAGAGACACAGATCCAACTTCTGAGAGTGAAAATGAGAGTGGAAAAGAGAACAACAGAAAGGTCAGGAAAGGAAGCAAGATCCCCACTTACCGTAAAACTACCTTATCCACAAAATGTCATGCAAGTCATCTAAAGAAGAAAGTAGCTGACAGGTATCCCAATGTTTACCATATAAAGCCAAAATGAATTAAACTGAATATTGTCAGCATGAATGTAGTGTTAACTTGAAACATTTCGCTGAAAGTGGTAGGTTGAGTAAATCAGCTCAGTTAAAAATGCCTTGAAAATGAATAGCTACTGAGGCTTCATTCAGTCATTTCTCCAAATGAGCACAGTTTGTCTTCAGGTGAGAAGGAAATTGAACTGAAGATTCCAAAACAAACACTTCCAAATTCTAACAGCTTATATTTCCATCTTTATTTTAAATTGTGGTGACAAAAGAATTCTCCACAGATGGAATTGAGTAATTAAAAATAAAAATAAAAGATACATGGTGTCAGAACAATGGTCAAAAATATATATCCTTGGTGAAGCTGAGGATGCCATAGTGGTTTGTTTGATTTATATAATAAATATCAGAAGTGATGAGTAGAAGACAACACAAATTGGAATATATTAGTTCAGTAAGCCACTGCAGCTCTACAGCTACTCTACTCTTCTAAAATTATTTCCTGTCTATGTGATCATGAGATGATTTTAGATAGCATCTACTAGTTGTAAGTATCTTTTTAGAGCTGAATATTTGAATTTAGCTGTTTCTGCTATGGTCTGATTGCAAATTATTTTCTAAATGATTTTGAACTCTCTAGTATTCAGCTTCTGCACAGAACTGTAAAATTTTTTCATTTAAAAGCGTCTGAATCCACTGTTACTGTTTAAACTGTGCATATAGGGAAGAGAAGAAGAGTTCCTCAAAGTGTCCGTGCTCCAGTCAGAAAGACTCTCATTTTAAAGTAGTGGGAAGAAAAGCCGAAATACTAACTGGAAGGCAGAGCAATGTGGAAAAAGTAGAAGAATGTAATTCAAATCCTATAGAGGAATCAACATACCGAGTAAGTTTTGCATCATTTCAAGTTAAATAAAAGTGTATCTTCACCTGAAGCCAAACATATGTCTCTTGGTCAAACTAAAACTGGAGGTGACAAAAATAATTGCACATAGATAGTATCGAAAGTAGTAGAGTTCTTGCAGTGTCAGCTGGGAGAGGATGTATTTTATTTCACTTTTATGGGAGTTTTTGGCCTGGTCACTTGCACTTTCTTCTGTCATCCATGAATTCCAGAGAGACAAAAAAGTCCTGTTCTACAATTATAAATATTGCTTGTCACTTTTGGGTATGCTTGAATGTTTCCTAGTAAGTTGATGCTTATCACATTCTTGCTAAGGCACTGATTCAAGAACTGGATCAGGAGAAAGAAAGGAGGTGGAAAGCAGAGCAAGCAGAGAAGAAATTATTAGAGCATGTCAGTGAGCTACAGAAGCATGCAAAAGAAGAAAAGAATATTCAGAGTATGGCCTTGTACAATACAGACAGGTAGGGAAACAATGCTGTAGTCTAAGAGTTTGTTGTGGGTTTTTTTTTAGTTTCCAATAATTCATTTTGTAGGCTTAAGAAACAAGAACAGCTTTAAACAATATACTTGGAAAATAAGGCATCAAGAAGTAGTGCTAGAATTTCTCTCAGTATTACCTAGTGAAATTTCTTTCTGCAGCTTGCTTCTGGTTCTTGTCGTAGAACAGTATCAGTGTGCCACTTTCCTCCAATTCTAGCCATTACTTTCCGAACAATCTGTATCATAACTGTACCTTCAGTTCAAGCTCTAGCAGCTGTCCCATGTCATACTTCTGCCTTCTGTTTTCCAGTCTTCCTTTCCACATATACCTAGAGCGTTCTTTGTTTTTTTCTGAACAGCACATTAGAAAAAAAATGTTTCTAGCAGGCCAGAGTCGGCCCATAGGCAATGTGTTGTGCAGGGCAGGCCTAGTACATATTCAGAGAGATGGTCGTCACCATCCTTGTGTGTTCTGAGCAGCAGCCTTGTTTTCAAAAGATCTCCCTATTTTTGGAGCTGTCTGCTCCATTTGTCTTTTTCTTAACTGCATTGTATTTATCACATTTTCTTTCTTTTAGGAAAAACCAAGCCACATGCTTCCTGAGTTACCATCTATGACTGACTGTGAATATTTCCCCTTTTTTCCTTCTTGTTTTAGGTTCACTTCCCACTTTTATTTTATACCCATCTACATTTATACCATCTTCTCTAAGAGGCTTATTATGTTCCTCTTCTGTTGGAATAGATCTTATATAAAAATTGATAAAATATTTAGGATATTTCAGAGTTTGTGAAGATAATTATTAAATTGCAAATGGATAGTGTATGTTTGAAGTTTGTGTAAAGCAAAGTCATATTGGAATGTCATTTCCAAAACGATGTATCTATGAAATTGTCTCCACCTCAGGTTTTTTAAAATGAAGCTCCATATAGTAATGCTACACATGACTTAAGTAATAGTTTACATCTTTTTAAACAGTTTTACGTGACAGTGCTATAAATACTAAAACGCAGTAAAAAATGAGATATGTTGCTACAACAGTTACCAATGCCTTTTTCTCAATGTATTTGGCATCAAACTTATAAGTAAAATGTTTGTAAGACAACTTTATTGCATTTATTCTCAGGTTAAAGGAATTGATATTGAAAGAGAGAGATGCCAAAGCAAGACTGCAAGCAGATGTCCAACAGTTGAAAGGTGAAATTGAAAGACTTACTAATGAACTAAATCAGGCAAGGAATAAAGAAGCAGAACATCAGAAGGCCATGCAGGCTTTAGAAGAAACTTTGTCCAAGATGGAGACACAGAGATTGCAGCAGCGAGCAATAGAGGTAAATATTTTTCATGAGTAAATTATACAGTGGCAACAGGGTGGCCACCATAGTCCTGAATACAAAGAAACACTGGATTTTACCAGCATTGAGTCTTGAGTTTTCCACAATACAACCTGGGGCTTTTTTTCTACATAGTGGTAGTTAATAACAGGTATCCATTTTAATTGTCAATTAATGTATTTTATAAATAGAAGTATGTCATGTGATGTGGTCTTAAGATACAGGAGAACAAGTCCTATGTAAATAATACTGAGAGTTGATATTTTCTGAAAACAGAGTGTTACAAAGACAAGTTTTTTGAGCTGTTGCTAAAATCAATAGAGATCTTACTGCTGGGATGGAAATCTGATGGTTCTCTTTGTTTTGCTGATCTAAAGAATTAGATGCTTTTAATTGCAAGCAGAACAAAACAGTGATTGCTGAAAACTTTAAAGATTCTGGTTAGTTTGTGTGATGTTTTGTGTTTGTTTGTTTGGGATTTTTTGGTTTTGTTTTTACAGCTGGAGAAGATAATGATGCTTTTGTAGTCAGGGGCTCTTTGTTGAGTATACAAATATATAAGATCAAGATGCTGGACCAGATACTGCCACTATTTCTTTCTGAAAAATTAATTGCTGAATTTTCGGTGTTCTCCAATGTCTATTCCTTTTGTTTGTTTATATTCCTATGTTAGCCCATTCCTGTCTCACTGAACTTAAAAAAAAATTGGCTCTTACCACATCCATGCTGAAAAGTCAATAAACTGATAGTGTGGTGCTCTGGGAAGTGATGTTGTTCAAATTCCCTGAAAGGAATGAGAATGAGGGAGTGTGCGGACAGACAAGCTGCAAAGCACCATTCAAGACACTCTCTACTTTAGGCTCCTGTTTGGGCACTTGAGTGACTCTTCCGTTTCTTCCTGAGCTGTAGATACCCTGGAGCTGTTAGGGAATCTAGAAGTGACCTTCAGTGTAGATCAGGTGTCTGCCTGTCAGTTTGAAATGTACTAAATTTAGTGATTTAGAGAATAGAAGAGTGGGATTTGTGTGTGTGTGGTTTTTTCTATCCTATAAGAATGGATACACCTTATTGATGTATGAGGTTTTTATTTTTCTTTTAATGAGTTTGTAGAAATAAGTCATCTCTTTTGGTGGTAGTAGTGTTAGCGTAGAAACACATAATCACGGTATGATTATATGCAGGTGCTTTTATTGAAGAGCTCTGGGAATCAGGGGTACAGACCCAAATCTGACTCCGACATGGATTCGAGATGGATACATTTTTATACCCTTTCCTTACATAACTGTTGTATAATCATATGTTAATCATTTTCTTAATATTGTTCTATTGTGTATATTGATTTCACCTAAGCATGAGTTTTAAGCCCTCTTCCCACAACATTTCTCATGATTGTTGTTCCTTTCTCATGATTCTTGTTGCGATTAGACAATTATTTTTAATTATATTTAATTACTAGCCAATCATCGCATTTAACTTTATCATCTACCATAAGCAGGTACAGATCCACATGATTTTAGCAAAGACAATGCCCATTCCCGTTCCCAAGGCCTACTTTAGCTACCACGATTTTAGAAAATTTTAACCCTATGCTATCAGTAGCATTGTTTTTATCAACTGCAAAACTTTATTAAGGGAAAGTCTTTGTTCCTGTCTTTAAGATCCTGTAGCAAATACTCTGTAATAATTATGTTTCAGAGAATAATCATGATGCTCTAGAAACTAAATCCTATTTTTGGATGTTCAGATTTAATATACCTTTGGACTATTTTATCAATTCCAAGATTAAGAAAGTCTAGAATATTTCATAGAGCTTTCTCATCATACATCCTGGCAATTACCTTCAGTGGTAAATTACTCCAGGTAGCCACTGTTTAAGACCTTCAGTCGGCATTACTAGATGACCTCTTGAAGGGATTCAAGATGAGTAAGTTTACTATGCATCTAAAAGTGTACCCTGTTTTCTGGCAGTCTTTAAATTTGCATGTGTTCTTGCTTGACATTTTTTAAGTGCTTCAGTTTAGGAGAGAATTGCTTCTCTTCTTCCACAAAACAAAGGAATACAGTGGGGTGTGTCTGAAAGTTACTCATTAAACTATTCATGAAAAGGCTTACCAAGTAGAACATGAGAACTTAGCCTTCTGAAGTGTCCTGATTCTGAATTACCATTTAATGAGTAATCAAAACCTTTTTTATAACTTTTTTCGTATCTTTTTTCTTCATGTTGAATCAGAAAAGAGTTTTGTATTTAAAAGGCTTAAGTCTATAAAATGGAATTACTCATAAAAGCTTGCATCGAAAGGAAAAAGTGGAGTATGCCATCTGGTGTTTATACTGATTCTACATTTTTTGTAAAATCATTAGAAAGCAGCTCTGTTCAGCAACTCTAAACTGTACAAATCAGAAAGATGGAGATTTCTACAAAAGTGGAGTATTAAAAAAAAGAAATTTCTGTTGAATACATCTAAAAATGTTTTGTTTGAAACTAATACAAGTATTAAAATATGAGAGTTTCTAATTGAGGAAATCATTCTACCAATGCACTTCTGCAGGACACCTTGAAGTTCTTTAAAATTAAGTAAATGCCCTTGGTTCTTTATTAAGGTCACTTTTTGTGTTGTAGTAGGTTAAGACTTTTTTTTAAACGTCTTAAATTTCTTCAAGTGTTACAACATATATTAAGAAAAAAACAAAATAAAACCAAAACCAAACAAAAAACCCCAAACCAAAAACTCTTAGAAAGCACCTGTTCCTTTGTATTCTAGTGTGAAACATGAAGACTAGATTACAGATTTAAGAAAATCTTGTCTTTATGAATTCCACACAGATGAAACAGGTGCAAGAAGCAGAGCTTAAAGCATCAGCAAATGAAAGAGAAGTACAGTTGCTGCGAATATCCGTCCGACAACAGAAGGAGAAGGTAAAACAGCTGCATGAGCTTCTTGTATTAAGAGAGCAAGAGCAAAGGTATGGGGTCATTATTTTCTTTTCACAAGTTAATAGAGATGCTTATGTTGCCAACATATTTTGCTTAAATGTGTTCTAAAATACTGGTGTGGTTTTGTTTGGGGTTTTTTTGATTAGTAGGATAGATGGTGTTTGTGAAAATGTAGATGTCTTTCCACACATTTTCTTGCTCATTTAAGAATATCTTGTAGATTCCTGACTCATGAGTTCATGTAGGCAACTTCCGGCCTTTCCTGTGAACGGTTCTTGTCTTATTATATGGCTGAATTCTTTATTTTAAATACTTGCTCTGTAATCCAGGAATAATCAGATAAAAATAAAATTGTATTTGAATTACTGTCTGAAGAGCTGCATATGCTACCATAACACAGTGTTCCAAAAAACCAGTCAGCTTCTGCAGTATCTTGGTTGTGGGTGGAGGGTGAGTTACTTGCCTAGCTGTTCTCCTCTTTGAAAATTTCCCTTTTTTTGGCGAATACTTGAGGCTAACTTCTGTGGTGTTCAGCTAATACAATCAAATATGTGTACAAACTAAAGCAAGAAGTACCATGTGGTACAGTAATATATAATGAAGGTTATTAATAAAATAAGCTGGTTACATTTGCTAAATTTTACAAGGGAAAATGTATTCAGATACCAAGAAAACTGCAGGTTTAGATGGGAAGAATCTGATAGCTGTGTTTTGAGAACCTCCAATAATTTCCTCATAAAGCTCCAAAAGATGTAATGTGAAGGACAGTGTGTATTTTATTTTATATTTTTTTGCTTTTAAGTAGATGAACAGAGTAGTGTTCAAGTACAGGGTAGATTTGCTTCAACATTGTCCTTTTAGGTCCCTGTTGCTGCTGCTTTTCAGGTTTTGGGTCTGAGTGAATAGCACCTGTTGTTGTGTGAGGGTGAAGGGAATGACTGACTGCAGAAGAGGGTGTCTGGCTGTACAGAGCTTTTCTCTGATTCCAATGTCGCTTCCAGATGTTTGTTAACAGCAAAGCAAACAAGTGCTAATTAACAGCAAAAGCACAATTGAATAATTTCTACAAATGTTTGAATTAAAAAGTATGGATATCCCTTTGGGTGTTTTAACAGTAGTCAACAGAATTTTCCTCGTGCCAGGGCCATTGTCATAGAAGACTGAAAGCTGTCTGTGAGATGAAGGAATTTATCCCATTTATTATGTAATTCATTATCCTTGTTCAGTAAGATCAAGGAAATGAATTAAAGCAGCATTGCGAGATCCTGCAGTTCATGTCTCAAGTATATGCTTGATCATTTCAGGAAAGAACTTGAAACCCGAGTTGCTTTAAATGGACCCGAATTTCAAGACGCTTTGTCAAAAGTAGTGGCTAAAGAGGAGCAGAGGCATGAACAGCATGTTAGAGAATTTCAGGAGAAAATTGACATGTCAAACCAGAAGTACAGAGAGTTAGAAGATGAATTTCGTTTAGCTTTAACAATTGAAGCAAAGAGGTTTAAAGAGGTAAGACTAAGGGAACACTTCATCTCACACTAGGTGGGGTTGTAGTTCTCTTAAATGTGTTGGGTTTGGGAGGATATTTTGGATGTGGTTTTTGGTGTTTTGTTGGGTCGGTTTTTCATCCCTATGGTCTTTGCTCCAAGGATTCATGCAAAAATACTGGTAGAAAGATTTGGAATACCAGTGATTAGAACAATGACAGCAAATGCCAAGTCAGCACTCAAAAACCCCAGCATTTTTGTTTATATGTAGAACTTAATCAAAAGAAATTTTAAAAACACCTTCTGTCTGATGTTATTAATTCCTTTTAAAATATGTTGACCTTCTATTAGAATATATTCAATTACAGGTTTTATTCTTTTTTGGTTTGTGTTTTGATAAGATTATAGTTAAATATATATACAAGTGTATTTAATAATATAGTTCCTTATTGCGTAAATTTTCAAAATTGAATTTTGGATATACATTTTGAAACTCAAATTCAAAACTTGCTTACTAAATGCCTTAGAGAATTTATTTCTGTGGCTAGTATGTACATTTTTTAATATGTTAAATAAAATATTAAATGCTTCACCTTAAGCTTGGTTTTCTTAATTTTAAATCAGTTTTAAATAGATGGGAGAAGAGAGGAAAGAAAAGACAGGGGTTTTACCCTTCAAGTCTTTCTGTTGCAAGGAAAAAAACGCTTGAATTAACTTTGTCCTTCTTTTGAGATTTTAATGTCAATTTTAACAATGAGATTAAATCAAGGGGTATTTTTCAGTTCCCAAGTATGGTTTTTCTGTTCTGCTTCCCATCCACCCATGGATTTTTCTTCTCTGTGTGTGGGTTTTGTTTGTTTGTTTGGGGTTTTTTGTTACATTTTGTTGGGTTTGGGTTTTTTCTACAAATATGTAGCTGGGTAGAATATGTAGCTGTTTTTCAAGTCGAAGTTTCACCAACAAACCAGGAGAAAAGCAGTTTCAAATATTCACTAATTTCATATGTAGCTGATGAATTTCTGTGTCTTCACTTAAAATTCAAATGTCACTTGTGTTTATATATGCACGCTTTTTTTGAAATGTTAGCATTTTCCAAGTCTTGTCTTAAAAATTTTAGGTAAAACACGGTTTTGAAAAAGTTTCTGCTGATCTAGTTGAACACAAACAAGCCCTCTTTGAGTTGGAACAAAGGGAAAAAGACATGGCAAGTCTGATCCAAGACCTGACAAATATAGTGGAAGAACAGAAAGCAAAAATTGCAGAATTAACAAAATCAAATGAAGAAGCTACAGCAAACCTAAAGGTATTTGTTTCAAAACATTTCAACTACATATGTTATTTTTTGTAATGTTTCATCTATAAAAGTTAATGATTCCATACAAGCTTGATAAACTAAAAGACACAGGTTTCCTGTTGCACTAAAAACCAGTACTGCATGTCAGCCTTTATTCTTGCATCCTGCACTTCTATTTCTCACAAACACCGCTCCCCATATAGAAAAATCTAGACCCATTCTTGTCTTTGAAAGTGCACTCCTTGCCCTTTGAGCAGTAGCAGTTTATATATTATCAGTTGGTCAATCAAAACTACATTAATATTTCTGACCCCTTGTAAATTCAAGGAAGTAGAACATGCTTCTGCATTGGTCACTTGTACAGGAAGTAGAAATGTAATTGAACAAATAATGCAGTGTAATTATTAGCAGCTTAGTATATCCTAGTTGTATAATATTAGCAGTATTATTCATTACTAATTGTCAAATTTTAATCTTAAATACAGTGGGCACAGTTGCTTTGTGGTAATATTCTAGTGCTATGCTATTATCCATAAATAATTTTTAAAAATCTTAAGAACTTAACTTTTAAATGGTCGTGTGATCCAGTCCAGCTTTGTGCTAAAACTTGGGTGCAGTACAACCTCTGCACAGCTGTTTCTAATCTCCCCTCTACATGTTGTTGTACAGAATAGGATTCTGCCAGTCAGTGATGCTTCTAAGAACAAAATTGAAAAATACCTACATTAAATAGCTGTAATCTATAAAACAAAAAGTAGCTTGGATAACTGAAGATAAATATTTATCATTGGAAGTGAAAGTACATCCCAGCTTCTGTCTTCTTCTGATTCAGCTTCTAGTATCTTTACTTTCTCTTTTGCTTTTCTTGACTTCTGCATTTGTAATTCTAAACAGGTTTTTATAATGACATTGATAATTTAGAGTGGCTATTTAGAAATCAACTTTACTGTTTTTTGGGATTGAAGTACGTCTATTTGAAGCAAGCATTTGTGTTTCACAACTGGAACAAGATGCAGATAGAACCCTGAATGCAAGTAGAATATTTCTCAGTTAATTTAATCTGCTGTATATAAGTATTACTTTCCTAACCCATTAGTATTGATTTGAAATTTTGAATATTGTTTTAAATGATCTTACTGTCTTTTCCCAATGTTTGTTCATATAGTGTCAAACTGAAGAACTTGAAACTGTGATTGAGGAGGACAAACAAAAGGCTGTTCAAGTTGAACTTCTAAAAAAGGAAAATGGAAAACTTATTTCCCAGCTGACAGCCCAGGAATCTGTGATTGATGGATTAAAAATGGAAAGAAAAATATGGGGGCAGGAGTTGGCAGAACAGGGTAAAATAGCAGGTTGTTTTTCTTTTGCAGAAGAAATGGTGGTGTTCAATATCTTACATTGCAAATAAACACTCCAATATAGTTGCAATCATGACAGGGTCTTTGGCTGCCTTCCTGATCTTATCCAGTTGTAAAGATGATGTGCAAAAATAGGTGTTCTGTGGCACACAGGCTGGTACAGGATCTGTAACAGCATTTGTGGGAGTCAGCTGGGAATACAATTTATCTGTTTCCTGAAAATGTGAAAATACCATAATGTTGGACAAAGAACTTTTAAACATGAAACTAGGAAAACAAGGATTTGTAAATAATGTTATGTGATGCTTCTTGTCTAGCAGGGAAGTCTAATACGAAAATTTCAGTATATATTTTAAAAGAGTGTTAAATGCTGGGAGAAAAAAAAAAAGAAAAAGTTTGGGCATTTTTTATTTTCATGTGACTCAGCACCACCTTGTGGTCTTTTGGGGTCTGTAAGTGTCAACTATTTTTCAGAGAAGTTTTCAAAAAGGATAAAACACAGACCTTCAGTTCTGCATTTCCTCTTTAAGTGTTACCTACCTACAGATTAACTCCCTACAGTGTTTCCATTGGACAAAATAGTCAGTACTTTGGTTTGTAAGGTTCTTACCTTCGCCTCCCCCAGCCCCATCTCCCAACATTCTACATCTTGAAATCATCTATAACATGATGTAATGTTAATATCCTGTTTTGTCTAGGAGCTCATCTTGCGCAAGATCGGGGGAAACTGGAGGCAAAAATTGAAGTTTTAACAAATGAGATTGACACGTTAAAAAAGCAAAAGGAACAGGACAGTGATACCATAAAAATTAAAAACAAAATAATGGATGATCAGACAGAAACAATTAGGAGACTAAAAGAAGTAAGTGCCATATCTGACAATTTGTGTGCTCAACTTTCACTGCAAGTCTTAATTTTAGCTATCACAAAGCCTGTGATGAAAGCTGGGTCTGCACTCATAGTTTACCAACTCACAAATCACAATCAGGCTGTCAGTGGCAATTGTTTTCACTGAGAGCAGAACAGGGCTTTTTATTAAATTGATGCACAGTGATGCTACTTTGAATCTCTCGATGAACCATATTTATGTACAGACTTTCTTCTCTTTGCTTTGCTTCAATTTATTCTTGATAATGATTTTGAGAGAGGTGAAACTAGGATAGCATAATTCTTCCTGGGTGTTTAAAAGAAAAGGAAAAAAAAAAGTTTGCTTCACATTTATTTTACAACATAAATATGTTTTCTTTATTTTGTTCTTGTAAAACAGTATTTTGGCAGCAGAGGTACTATGTTTTGTCCCAGTAATTCCATTTCTCTCATTTAGAGACGTAAGACTAGCTCATTAATCAAAATTTTGTAGGATGTTATGTCAAAGTTAGAGGCATTACTCATTGTTACAGATTGTGAGCTCAGTGACTTACATATAAGTTGTTCATTCAACTCTTATGTAGAATAACAGTTCAAAATAACTTTTTTCTTAACTTGCTTTCAACTTCAGATTTGTGTTTTGATTACTTTTTTTTTATTCTGACTTCTTTCAGATGAAAATTAAGTAACTGACTATCACTTTCTAAGTGTTCTTCATACATTCAGAAGAGTAAACTTTCATGTTCTTCTCTGCTTTATTCCATCGTAGACGAAGCAAATACTCTTAAGGGGTAACAATAAAATTTATGTGTTCTAAAATACTTGTCTTCTAAAGGGCTTACAAGAAAAAGAGAAACAAATCAGAAAACACCATGAAGAAAATCGGGAAGCTCAGAAATTGCTTCAAGTGCAGTTGGATGAAAAAGCTGCTGAATGTGAAAAGCTAATGGAAAAATTAGAAAGGCAAAATGAAAGAAAAGACGAACTAAAGCAACTGCTAGAAGAAAAAGAAGTAGAACTTGATGACATTAAGAGCGCACACAGGTAATACAAATCACAATAATTCTTTGGGATCATTGTATGCAACACTGCTCTGAAGTTATTCTGTGTTCAGCAAGTACTCACTTGCTATTAAAACCCACAGGAATGAGGAAAGATGGAAGCACGAAAAACTTTTCTGCCCTCCTAAGAAGTGGTATTTGCATTCATTGTAAATATGTGCATTTTATTTTCAGTGCACTGAAAAAGAGGTGGCAAGGTAAAGGAGAGCTATTAAGCCAGCTGGAGGTGCAGGTTAAACAAATGAAGGAGAACTTTGATTTCAAAGAGAAGAAGTTGATTGAAGAGAGAAATAAAAGCCTTCAAAGTCAAAGGTGAACACTTGTGACTACTCAGTTACTGTAGAGTTGCACTATTAATAACGGTGCGGAAATGTTTGATTATGTGGTGAAAGAATGCGTTAATACCTTTTTAACTACTTGGTGAGCCCAGTTACAAACTGGGCCTAGAGGGAATTCCTGCTGTAGAGGTGACTTACTGCATAGAACTGGCATTCAGTTACAGCATTCGTCGTCTGAACTTCTTAATTTCCGTTTTCTTTGAAAATAACCTCATACAGTTGGCCTCATCCCATCAATCCAATCTGTCCCAATCCTTTCTGTAGAGCCTTCCTGCCCTCCTGCAGATCAACACTCCTGCCCAACTTGGTGTCTGTTAATCACTGAGTCTGTGACAGACTGTTTCTAAATTACCTGTCATTCTTTTCCCATACAAATAGCAAGATTTTTAATTTATTTTCTTGTTCCTCTTGTATTGTCAATTTCTTTGATCAGTTAATAGTTAAATATGAGATGATACAGAAACAAGTACTCATAACCTGGAAAATTATTTCATATGCTTCTGGAATGATGGAGAAGTTTGTTAGACTGATGCCTGTGATAAGTTTAGATTCTTACTATGATTTTTACTTTATTCTTTGGCCCCCTTCTCATGTTTTTCTTCCTTCTTCCCAACTATTCTTGAGAAAATACCAGATAGTTAATAAGACTGCATAAAAAGAAAAAAACAGAACTACAACAAATCAACAACAAACAACACTCACAAAAAAGCCAAACAAAACCAACCACCTCAAATAGTCAATAGTACTGGTGTTTGGAAGTGTTAGAAGAACAACAGTGAAACTGAAATTTTTGATCTAAATAATTCTGGTTTGTTTCAGAATTTTGTTGTAAATTAATTGCATAAATTTGCATTGCTTTTTGTTCCTACATATTTAAGAATTATCCCCTAAAAGCAGAATTTGCTTGGAGTTAAAGAAATGCTTCTTTATGGTGAAGGAGACAACTTTTCTATTTCTGTGAGACACAGGCTCACAGGCTGTTCATAGGATCACACAGTTCATTCCCTTCTTGGGAACCAAAAGCATAAAGAGATGTTTGAAAACAGGTGGAGTTCTTATCCATGTTGACAGTAGCAAGCCCTAATCTTCATATCCTTTGCTAGTGATTAAATGCCTCTCCTAAGAGAATGCCCAAAGTCCTAAACACAGTGCATAAAGCTAGAACACGTACTTGAGAAAACAGGACATCTTCTGATGCTGATATGTAATTGTCCTCATGCTTATGTTATTAAAACCTTATCAAAGGCAGAGCTGGACAAAGCAAAACACTTCAGTTGTTTGCAGGAGTGTGATTTTTTTTAATCATTTTTTTTTAGGATTGCTGTGGAAAAGCTTCATAAAATGGATAATGCTTTCAGAAAACAACTTGAGTCAGTGTTGGCAGCACATCAGGAAGAACTCTTGCACCTGGCAAATGAAAAGGAAAAACAAATTGAAGCAGCAAATGAAAAAGTAATTTTAGTACTCAGTTTATGTATTTATTGTATTTGCATTTTTATTCTACAGCTGCTACAAGAGTGATGCTTGGAAGTCTCCTGTTTCAGTCTATCAGGCTGACTCTGGGTGGAAACAGTCCTGGTTTAGTACTCAATCTTTGCACAGCAAGAAAATCCTAGTCTTGTGCCATTGTGAAGTTTTGAATTCAAGCAAAGTAAAGCTCCATGTAGCTACTATGAATCACTAGCTAAACATTTCCTTATCTATACAGGCAAGGGTAATGATGACTATGCCAGGTAATCCATTTAACTCACTTATGCCAACCTTAACAGTTACTGTTTCTGTCACGTACTGCATTCTTCCTTAACATGACAACTGGTGCTTTTTTTCCACAATAACTTTCTGGATTGATACAGTACTTGCTATCTCCTAGCAGATCAATACATTTTTTTAAAGAAAGATTTTGCTACTGCATCCAGTAGCAAGAGTAGTGCATAGCATATTCAAACATAAGCATATAAGTCTTGCATTACTTACCAGTGTTAAAAATTGCCAAGATTATATGGGTTTAGGTGTATTAAGAAAAACAAGAATTCTGTTTCATCTCTGTGTGCCCTTTCAGGTTTACTCTGTTGAAGAAGAAATGCGGGAGCTTCTGCAAGAAATGGCAAACAATAAAAAAGCCATGGAAAATAAAATACGACGACTTACACATGCACTGAATGATATTCAACAAGACTTTGAAGATTATTAATATGTATACTAAAAATGTATATTACACAAGCAGTTTCATACACTACAATGCACTTTTCCTTGTTTTCTAGAGAATTAAGTCTTTGTATATTTTGGTAGTTCAGGGAGCATACAAATGTTTTTACATTATTTTCATAATAAATAGTTATTTCTAACCTTTGGTTATTTTTAAGTGCTGTCAAAATGGGTCATAACATAGATAGATGAAAAGCATCATATGAAATTAGGAATTAGCATGTTTAACAAGAGAAAAGGAAGTTGGAAAGTTCTAAGCCAAGAGCTTGAAGCTTTGCTTCAGTGAGGTAAAGATTCTTGTAATGAGAGAACCAGGAATATTGAATCACTGAAGGGCTTGGTTTGGAAGGGCCTTAAAGATCATCCAGTTCCAACCCCTCTGCCATGGGCAGGGACACCTTCCACTAGACCAGGTTGCTCAGAGCCCCATCCAACCTGGCCTTGAACACTTCCAGAGATAGGGCATCCACAACTCCTCTGGGCAATCTGTTCCAGTGCCTCACCACCTTCACAGTAAGGAATTTTTTCCTGTTATCTAATCTAAACCTCCTCTCAGTTTAAAACCATTCTCCCTTGTCCTGTCATAACATGCCCTTGTAAATAGACTCTCTCTATCTTTCTTGTACCTGAAAACATTTTTAATCTGCCACTGTTGGAGAATGTACAACTACTACAACTTAGAGTGGCTTTTTTGGCAGCATAGTTTGGTTTTCTCCACAGCAATAGGCTTCCTACCAGGCTTTTGAAATAAAGGAGATAATAACCTAAGAGCTTCTTATGGAAGCAAAACAAAAGCCTTATGTTAATATATTGTTACATTTATTTCATGGTGGAGGCTTTACCATCTCCACTGTACTCAGGCATTTATTTCATTGGTTTGTTCTCCAAGGATCCTAAACTGTTACTGAACTACCCCATCCTCTGAAGCGTTTCATGCTGCCCTAATAAAGGGACTCGTGAGTAGTGAAATCACGGGTACACGCTGGTACACCAGGTGGAGCTATTTCCTCCTTCCTTGCACCTCGCAGTAGCTGGAGCAGAGTCCTGTTGCTCCAGTGACCGTAGCAGCCCCTAAGCCAACTTTACCCTCAGTTGTTCAGAACCCAGGCTTTAGCACATTAGCACAGTGTAACTGACTGTGCATTTTTGTGCCCAGCAGCCCCGTAACAGTACTTAGTGCTGGTAAAAAGCCCTGGCCTTTGGGAACTGGGAGGTGCTGTGTTTGGTACCAATTTGTTAATGAAAGCTTGTGTGAACCAGAGCTTGATACCAGCTGCCTCTTGTTATGAGGTGCAGCTTAAGCGTGGGGTGTAAAAGGCCTTGAGAACATGGGCACGAGTTGAAAGTAGAGGCCATGGCAGCGAAAACAACTTCCTGATGATCAGTACTAGTCTTTGACAAAGCACAACCTTGAGAGCTGGCAACACACTCTTTGTTTTAAGAATGGAAGTAGCAACAGCAAAGCGAAATACAAAAAAAGGCAGCCCAACAACTGAATGAGGTGCCTGGGAAATCAACCCCCACTGTGGGGAGGCGTGTAGGGCTGGGAATTGTCTAGAGATTGCACGGTCTTATAAAAGGGTAAAATTCCAAATTTGTGGAGGGGACAGAAAGCAGACACCTGCTTCAGCTCTGACCCCCTGCATCAAGAGTTCCTGCACCTGACCCATGAAAACACCAGGAATGAGCCATCAGCACTAATGGGTCTGCACTGTGGTACTCCCAGCTAAGGTAGGATAGAGCTGTTAAGGACTGTTTGCTTGGAATCTGTCCCATTTGTTCATAATATATAAAAATTATGAAATGGTGGTAATGGTTAGCAAGGTGTAAGAACAAACTCTTTAACTATCAGTTCTCTAAAGGCAGAAGAAAATTATTTCTTGTGCTCTATACACTCCGCCCACAGTATGTGAGGCAATGCTCACCTGGAAAGCTGTTCTATAGTATTTTTACAGATATCATTGGTGCAGAATGTGGTGCAGTGGTTGCACCACTTCAGAGTGCTTTTCTGTCATGTTGATCTAGTGTTTCCTGGGGCACTTCTTTTTTCTTTACTTACTATTTGACTAAGCTACTCTTTGGGTGAAGTAATTGAATACCTGGAATGCACCAGGAAGTTAAAAGAACTTATTCTTGCCCTGATTCAATTTTTTAATATCTCCTCTGAGTTTTAACTCCAAAATTTTTGTTCTGAAACTTATTGTCTGATTTCATTATAGGGAGTTGTTAACATTTTTAACACAAATTCTTTCTATTCCTTGCTCTTGGCTCAGGAATTTCATATTACAGTACTTGGGAACGTTCATGTGTTAGTAGTGCTTGGAACATTTGTTTTTCTTGCAGATAATTCTGTCTTTGGCATTGCTTCTCTCTTTATGCTTACATGGCTTCCTTAGAGCTTTTTAATAATCGTTTAAACGATTTTTACCTTCAAAATGGTGAAATAATAAAGATGTGGTGCAGGTGAAAGCTGTACCAAAGTTATGTATTCACAAGGATAAATTTCAACCCAGCATGACTGAAAAATATAACTTAATAAAATAAATGAAGTACATTTAATTAAACAAAAATATAAACAAAATGTGAATGCTGACCTTGTTAGATGCAACGCATGCTCTCACACACCAATCACGACAATTTAAAATCAATTCCATTATTAGACTTTGTTTTCACTTCCTGACTAGAGAATGATCTGTTTCAATCAATACTGAGTATGGAATCAGGAAATTCCTGTATTACTTGAGACCAGGAGGACTGTGATTCCAGGTCCCGAGAGAGTGTGTTACCATGCACACGTTGCCCTGAACATGCGATTGCAGGTGCAGGTACAGCTCCTGTGTGCCACGGCACACCCAGGGTACAGTGCTCCACTGCCGTGGGCGATGGGCAGCTGAGGGGCTGCTCTTCTTTAGCTGCATCCCCTCAATTCTTACACAGTATGGACTTCAAAGCTTCTCTGCTTTCATCCGATGGTAACTGAGGGAACGAGGTGTACCTGAATTAAGGCCAAGTATATTTGGACACTAGTGGAAGGGACTGGGTAAGCATCCAAAATTCCCTGTGCCCCTGGCCAGATCATTAGCGTGTCCTGTGCCTGGCCTGGCAAGGTGTGAGAACATCGTTTACAATTAATCTAAGTGCTTCTATATCAAATGCAATCGGTGACATGAGCGACAAGGAGCTATCGAGGCGGGGACAGGCGGGCTCGCGGGACGTATCTGGCCGACTCCAGGCCTGCGCTACCCGTCCTGGGGGCCCTGAGCGAAAGCCGGGAGCGGCCCGCGCCAGCCAGGTGCAATTCCTCTCTCGCAGGCCGCGGGGCCGCCCGCCCTGCCCCGGCCGGAGGGGCCGGGCCCGTCCCCGCCCGCGGCCGCAGCCCCGCGGCCGAGCCGCGCCGGTGTCCCGGCAACGGCGGCGGCGTCACTTCCTGCGGGCCGCCCCTCCCGCCGCCGCGCTGGGGCCGGGGCCGCGCTCCCGCTCGGGCGTTGCGGCGGTCGCGACACGTGGCCCCGCCGGCGGCATGGCCGCGGCGGCCGAGGCGGCGGGCGGCGGCAGCAGCCGCCACGAGAAGAGCCTGGGGCTGCTGACCACCAAGTTCGTGTCGCTGCTGCAGGAGGCCAAGGACGGCGTGCTGGACCTCAAAGCGGTGCGAGGGCGGGGGGGCGGCCGGCGGCACCGCCGGGCCCGGCCGGGCGCGGGGCCCGCCGCGCTGCAGGGAGGGCGGCGCAGCCCGGGGGCCGGGCAGGGCCGCCCGCTCCCTCCCTCCTTCCTTCCTTCCGTCCGTCCTTCTCTACCGCCCGCCCGGCGTGGCGGGGCCTCCCCCGGTCGCTGACGGGCTGCGGGTGCCTGGTGATGGCTGACAGCCGCCGCGGTCGGCTCAGTTACGCGTTTCGGCTCTTTATAAAGGGGTATAATTAATGGCTTCCGTGCGTTAAATTTAACTTATTGAGAGTAGTCTTATTTACTATGCCCTGTTGTGGGCTTCTCAGTACAAGAAAAACAAGGAGCTACTGGAGAGGGTCCAGCAGAGGGCTACAAAGATGATGAGAGATCTGGAGCATCTCTTATGAGGAGAGACTGCGGGAGCTGGGCCTGTTTAGTTCAGAGAAGAAAAGACTGAGAGCAGGTCTCTTCGGTGTTTATAAATATAGGTGCATGCCAAGAGGCTGGTGCCAGCCTCTTTGGTGGTGCACAGTGACAGGACGAGGAGCAATGGCCATAAACTAAAGTACAAGAAGTTTCACCTCAATATGAGGAAGAACTTCTCTACGTTAAGGGAGGCAGAGCACTGGAACGGGCTGCCCAGGGAGGTCGTGGAGTCTCCCTCTCTGGAGACGTTCAAAACCCACCTGCATGAGTTCCTGTGCACCTGCTTTAGGTGACCCTGCCTTGGTGGGGCTTGGACTAAATGATCTCCAGAGGTCCATTCCAGCCCTAACAGTATTTTTTTTTACTGCCCTGTGTTGCTCCCTGCACTGCCTCAGTGTGTGGGCTGCTGTTTCAACCTGTTTCTTGCCCACCCCCTTCGATGTCCTTTTAGCAAGAGAAAACAATGTTGAAAAACAGACCATTGCCGCCTTATACTTCCTGTTATGTGTGAATGAAAGAAGCTAAATTGGCGTATGAGTGACAAATCATCATCATCACCCAGCTCTGCAGCCAGCCCGCTGCCTCCAAGGCAGCAGCAGCTGGAGCGTCTCCAGTGATGCCCTGGGACCAGCCTACCTCGGCGTGGTCCTCATGCCAGGGGGTCAGTGTGTTGCAGGAGGGATCCTTGGCACTGTGTCCTGCCAGTTCCCTGGAGCGTGCTGCCGCTCTGGCCCAGGAGCTCGGGCCCCCCGGGTTGTCGGGTGTGCAGTGCGTTGAGGCAAAGGTGTGTTAACCTGACTGGTTAAGGTCCTCAGTGAGTGGCTGAGATGTTCAGCAAGGTGCAGCAAGAGGCTGGCTTGGTGCTTTGGTTAAAGTCCTTTCTGGAAAACTGACTTATTTTTTAATTACTCCTAATAGGCCCCAGGAGGTGAATGGTGTTCTTGGAGCTTTTTTTGTGCATCCCTGTTCAGAGCGGATGCACTTCAGTGATATTACTGTGGCTAGTGAAACTTCAGGGTGAATAGGGAAGGACACTGATAGGTTTTATATTCCTCATTTAGTTATGCTGTGGTCTGGACAAGTTGATGAACTCCTTATTATTAATTGCCTCTTTCTCTAGCAAAACAGAATGAAGATGTCCCGATCTTTGGGATTGTTGTGCAGCTTCCTTTATTGTCTGTCATGTCCTGAGAGGTGTTCCAGGTCAATCTGAGGAGCAAAACATACTCAGTTTGTAAGACATCAGGCCCAAAAGCTTGGCTTAAAGTGCCGAAGAGGATTGACTTGAACAATAAAGTTGGGCTGTGTAGTGGGATGGAACAATGATGCTTCTTCTCTTTAGTGAGAAAGGTACCTACTCAGAGGGAATGAAAGGGTTGATAGCCTCGGAAAAGTTAAGTGGGCATTGCAACCAATCACAGACATTTGTGCTCAAGACCTATTGGAGACTGGTTTCTGAATTACAGGTTACAGTTTGTTGAAAGTAGATACTAACTGCAGTGCATAAATGATTGGTACTTTCATAAGCAGTGAGTCAGAACACACATTTCTGTGATTGGTTTTCTCATAAATAAGCCATATGTCTAAGGAAAAATGAAGACCAGTTTGTGTGTTTGTGTTCTGTCAGTGTTCTCAGCACACTGAAGAACAGGACAGTCTTGAAATGGAACAGAGCATTCCAAGAAATTATTCATGCAGTGTGTAAGTGTCTCCCTGCTGGCTGGTATTGACCATCGGATGTTGTGCTGCTGATCAGTATTTCTTTACCAAAACCAGCACTAGGAAGAAAATAAAATTTGGAGACAGGTGGACTTCCAGCTTTGCAATTTAGCAATTGAGAAGGAAAATCTGTTTATGGGACATTTTCTGGTGATCTTTAATGCATCTGTGATTTCAGTTTAGCAGGCTGTAAAAGGAAGCTGTGAAAATGTTTTTGTGCTGGACACTTCTCTGTAACATCTGTGAAATTGTGGAACTGAGAATTTTCTTTACTTGAAATTTGAATTTTGCATTTACTTTAAAATCAAACAGCTATTCTAAAATAATGACATACTTGTCACTGAATAAGCCTTTATAAAGAAATCTAGTCATGGAGTTAAGCTTAAAACACTAAAGGATGATATAAAACTAAGTTTCTATCTGCAGCAACCCATGAATTGCAGGGAAGAGAGAAAAAGACCAAGATGAGTGAATAAGGGATAAACCACCTGAAGGGATGCTCTTCATAGCATACAATGCTTCTGCCTTAATTTCTTAAATGGGCTTTGTTTCTAGCAGAATGCCATCCCTGCTCTAATGATGGTTAAGTAGTGTTTCCAATCATCAGTGCAAAACATGAGGTATTCTAAAATCTACTTGTTTTAGAAGTATATTGGTCAAGGTCAAATAACAACTGCCTTACACTTGCCGCACTCCACAGAAGACGAGCCTATCTATTAGATTTTACATTCCCTTAGTGTTTACGTTGCAATGACAGTCAGCACTTTTACATACAATTTGACAAGAGCACCATTCAATTTAAAACTCTCACCAAACTGTTGACAGCCCTCTTGGGGAGAAAATGTTGTCATGTGGTATGGGCAGAGTTCAGAAGATGCAGGACCTCTTTCCTTTGACTCGTGGGGAGAGCAAGCAGGCAGTGCTGGCCCTTGTGCTTTAAGCTTCCCAGTAATGACTCTGCCACGGTGCTCTATCGAGTTCCTCTGCTCTCTCGGGCAAACGCAGCACATTTGCAGCTGACGATTTCTGCTGCCTTTTGTCAGCTCCCAGGGAGCAAAGAAGTTGTGTGTGGAGGGCTACAAACTCTCAATTGCCCTTTTCCTGTCCTTTCTTTCTTATTTCTGGGCATGTGTGCCTGCAGCTGAACCTGTGCTGAACAGTGTGTTATCTGTATTCCAAGAGCTGCACGATTGGAATGCACAGAACCATAGCTCTGTGCTTAGATATTTTATTTCAGCTCTGAACCTATGAGACACTTGTGGTGCTTGGCTTCAATACATACTTAATCAAAGTATGAGGAGATACTAGGAGGAATAACTAGAGTTCAGCAGCTTTCCATTTGAAAGATTTTATGAAAGAACTCTGAATGTGGAAGCTATGTCCACCCATGTTAGCAGGGTCATTGTTGTAGATGTCCCTTTCTTGACATAGGCTGAAAAATGATGAGTTTTAACAGTGTTTTTGACAACAGGAGATTTGTCTCAGAAGGCTCATTTAATTATTTAAATTATTAGTGAATGGTTTATGTGGAGGACTGAACATAATTTCTGATCCATGTACCTGTTAGAAGGTATCACACTGATAACTGCTAGAATGTCAGGGAGGAACTTCTCAATTGCTTTTTAAAATATCTGTGAAAGTTTTTAAAGATAGTTAGATTACAAGATCAGCACCAGAAAGCTAGTGAACGTCTGGATTAAACATCTCAGTTTGGGAACTGGCCCCAGCTTGTGTTGGAACTCTTGTTGTAAGTAGTTGAACTTCATAGCAGTGATTGAATTGTATACAGGGCTAGTCAAGCCAAATACATATGTAACTGTGTCATTCATTTTCCTATGAAATGAGCCCCTGTCCCGGGGATCTGGCACTGGTAGTGGTGAATCTGCTGCTGGTGTTCACGGGAGCTGTGCTTTAGGCATACAAAATGCAATAGCATTTAGAGTGGAATAATTACTTCAATTTTAAATGTTTGAAATTGGACACTCAGAAAAAGTGACTTTTAAAAAAAAAACTTAAGCTTTGGTTTCACAGCTCGAAATTTATGTACATTGGTATCTTTTGCTACCAGTACAGTTTAAAAATACATTAAGATTAGTAAAGCATTTATATTTTGTAGACAGGCCTTTGGGAAAATCTCAAGAGGTAATGAAATCTGTCTCCAGAGCAGTTTCTTCATCATTCAAGCCATGAGTGGTAGACTAAGTCTTAGGTCAATATGTAGAGCAATGGGAAAAAACCAGAAAGTTGAATAGCAGCTAAGTGTGTGCTGTCCATTCCTTGCACTGAATAATGTAAACAGCTTGTACAATAACTGAAGACTGTGAGATGTATGGGGCGCTGATTAAACATTGTGCAAGTGGCATCAACTTTGTCACTTGCTAGATTTTTAAGGTTCTCTTGCAGTCATTGGAAGCAGTGTGTATGTACACAGCAAAAACAGCAGATTAAGATAGCAAGTGCATACCTGCTGAAACAAGTGATTGAGGAGCCTGTTTCCTTGGAGAGGACTAAACTGTGCACTTTATATGTATTTGCATGTATTTTGTTTGGTTAGATAAGAAAATATTTTAAAAGACTTATACAGAAGACCATACAAAAGATAAATGCTGCTAATGGTGTCAGTGGAAATAGTGTTTAGTGGGTATATCACTGTCAAGGAGAAAGAGCATTGTTTATACTTCATGGCTTTAAGAGTATTTTTTTCATCTCTGTTCTTTCTTTTTATCCTTTCAACTTTGCTTGAGTAGCAAAAGGTAATTGTACTATTAAGCAAAGAAATTTGGTTTTCCTTCCAGGTTATGGTTGTCTCGAGTTCTTTCATATAGGCTGCATACAAAAAGCATACATGTAATAGATTGTTGGAATAAACTGAAATAAATCATTATGTTCCTGTAGTAGAAATTATTTGACTTTATGCATTAGTTCAAATTCAGAAGTCTTTGCCTACCCTTCTCTTTATTTTTCTTCTCTTTTATTTTTTTAATACATACAATCCCATGTAATCATTGTATTTAAGTGTCCCAAGTAATTACAGAGTCAGACTCCTCTCTGTTTTCCCTCCTTTTAGTGAATATTCTTTGAACTTGAGCTGCTTTTCAGGTGTGGAAGGCACGACTAGTTTGTTGGCTTATTTTATCTTACCTCTTTGCAACAGTTACACAAAAATCACCATGGAGAGAAAGAAGTAAGGCAGGAAGCGGTTGCCTCTGCCTGACCCTGCTTTGCTCAGAGTGGTGAGGTGTGACAGCCCTCAGATGTGCTGCACAGCTGGCTGTGTGTCAGCAGCAACACCCCTGGCAGCTGTACCAGGGTGCTGGTGCTCAGTGTGACAGATCGAGTGAGCCCTTGTACGCTGCGAGGGGCATTTGTGCGAGGACAATGGTGGCTTGAAATGCTGCAGCTCTCCTGCAGCCACTTTGCGAAATTACAGCCCTGTTGTTTCGTATCCTGGCACCACTGAATCCAAACAAAGGCTGTAATACCTCGACTGTCAGTGGAAGCAAGGATAAACTTAGTATGTCCTTGGCTTCAGAGGCTTGCCCCACTGCAGGGTGTCGCTGCCTGCCTTCCATACCTTTTCCTGCCCTCCAGAAAGAGTGTGGGAAGCTCCTCCATGCAGCTCAATATGCTCCAGATAGTGACCACGGTCTTTGCAAGTCCCGTGACCTCCCCTCTCTGCCGGGGGATGGCCTGCTGGCCTCCAGCCAGGGGACTGCTCCGTGTGCTTTGGAGCACTACCTGCAGGTGCTGGACTTCAGAATTCATGATGGTATCTGGCTCTTGAAGAGTGGCACCTTCTCCCTTCGGAATGACATTAGATGGCATTTTTCCAAGGGAGTGGTTTAACTGTCTTTTCCCTCAGCATGCAAGCTGCTGATAGTTGTTCTCTTGACAGGCTGCTGATACGCTTGCTGTGAGGCAGAAGAGAAGGATCTATGATATCACCAACGTTCTGGAGGGGATTGATCTCATTGAGAAGAAGTCAAAAAACAGCATTCAGTGGAAGTAAGTTATGTCAATTCTGCAAATTTTCACATGCCTAAGAGCAACAAAAATTGCCTCTTTTTACTTCTTCTGACTAGGTATGACACCATAAAATTAACATAATGCTTTTCAATGAGCAATATGACATTGTAGAAGTACAATAAATTAACTGTATTTGTTTTCCCTTTGACTTGTGTCTTTGATACATAAAATCAAGTTTAAAGCACACAGAAGAGAAACTTTTAGAATGCTTGTAGTGCTACTTTATAACTAGCACTTGCAATTGAAAAATTCCCTGTGAATGAATCTGGGAGGGGTATCAGGGCACATGATCTCCACCTACCTGCTCTACCACAGTCCATGCCTATTTTCTCTTAGGCCTCTGAAGGTAAAAGCTCAAGGTGAGAATTATAGGTGAAGGAGAAAGGGCCTGCAAAACAATTCCAACACAGAAAAAAATACTTTCCGAAAGAAGATAAATTTTTGTAGAGGGAAATTCTAAATTTGATCGGAAGCTAAGAATTTTCATTTCCCTGTTAAAACACTACTGGGAGGGTAAATGCTCATTTCCTTCATATTGAATATTAGTATATGATACTAATTTTTTCAAAAAAAATTTCCAAATGTTGAAAATAGAAGAAAAGATAAGAAATTATCATTGCATGTTTGCTTTAGATTTTCACTTGTGGTTTCATGAACCCTTTTACCTTTTTAAGAGGAGTAGGTGCTGGCTGCAATACAAAAGAAGTCATAGACAGGCTGAGATATCTGGAAGCTGAAATTGAAGATTTAGAGCTAAAAGAAAAAGAATTGGATCAGCAGAAACTGTGGCTTCAACAAAGTATCAAGAACGTCATGGATGATTCTACAAACCACCAATATCCTTTTAAATTAATTGTGTGCATTTTGGAACTAGAATTAAAGCAACACTTAAAGTGTAGGTAATTGATAAAGCATAATGTAGCCCATTTTATCCTGAAGCAAGGTAAGGCAAGTATTTTTTCAGGTTTTGCTTCAACAAAAGAAGATATAAATCTTAGATACATGACTTTTTAACTTCTATAACTGTGATTGGTAACATGAAAATAATTTAGCGTATGTATATATGTACAACAGTAACTTTTAAGTCAATAGTATAATCCTAGTGTCTTATTTGAAATTAGTTATATTGCTTCCAGAACTTGAATTTATACTTTGTTACCAGTGCTTTACATGAGTCTTTTTTGTTGCTTCATTTTGAAAAGATGAAGCTATCACCCAAAGATAAATTGAGTTGACAAAGTCCTGAAGCTTGTTGGGTTTCAAACTGGAAAAAAAAATTCTGTATATAAATATCAGAGAGTTCCAGCTGCCTTGCTCATAAGCATGTTTAGCTGTCTTGCAAAATAGACACCTGAGACTGGGAGCAGGCAAGTGCCCTATAATACTATTGACTCCTTTTTTAGGAGAATTGCTTCTCATTCAAGCTACACAACTATTTTTCTTTTTGTATTTTCTTTGCAGATACAAGTTTTTTTCTTTAAAACACAGAACTCTTGTTATTTGTAACGAGCCATTCTGAAAGTCAAAAATAATGCCTTGATTACACCTCTAAGTAACTATAATAATACTATAGTTTAGGCTCAGTTTGGACAAACTTCTAAATGGCAACAAATACCAGTTTTATATTGCTTTAAGAAAAATATTCCTTGACAAAAATTACATTTTCATATGTCACCCATGAAGATATCTGCAACTGCTTCAATGGTAAGTTGCTGCTAAGCTGTATTTCTAAAGTGAGGGATTTCTTAAAAAATAACTTGCTAACTAACCTGCTTTTTCCCTGCAAGTATTTTGAATTTAGAAGTACTCGATAGTTATCAGTACTAGGTAGATGTCTCATAACGTTCATGGCTACCAAGTTCTGGTATTTTCTAGTTGTAGTCACAGATTGTATAGAATGGAAGCTCAGCTGGAGTCCTGGTTTTGGATGTCTTTTTTGGTATTCATACTTCTCAGCAGCTTGCCACGGGCCATTAATGGAACCAGAGACAGAACATGTTCCAAAAGAACCAAGAAGATCCCAATTTCTTATCATTTTCTGGTGGCAGCTGTGGCCAGACAGAGCTCATGATGCTGTACAAATGGAGCCAGCTGAAGGTCAATGATGGAGCACTGCTACTAAATCTAAAGGATTCCTGTACAGGTGGTTTGAAGAAATTGCCAAGAAATGCTGGCAGAGGTTACTTCCCTTGACATCATCTCATGATTTTGGGGCACCCAAGGGAAGATTGTTGTTCAACCTCCAGCTAGGCTCAAAACCATCTTTTCTTTGCCACAAGGAAGATTTTTTTTTAATAAAAACACAAGATTAGAAAACTACTGCAGTTTAACAAAAATGAGCTGTTACTGAAAAGTTAGTCATTACAAAACATGGAGGCACCTGGCATGGCGTTCACATAGTGTTCACTTTTCTTTCTCTGCCTCCTAAGAAACACTTCACCTAAGTGTTTCTTAGGAGGCAGAGAAAGAAAAGTGTTATTCCAAATTAGTTATGGACAAAGAGGAAATAATTTGCAGGTAGGCAAGTGACTTGCAGTATTGTGCCAGTGCTGTGCATGTCACTGTGGTCCCCTGACTTGACCCAACACGTTTTAATGCGCATAGTAAGCCACAGATGAGTTTGACAGCCAGGTGTTACATCCCAGTTGTGCTGCGGAAGCAATGAGCTTAGATACTTGGAAGTGCTGGCACTGAAGATGAACATTAATACCTCTTCTTCCTTCTGTTAAATTTCTGTAGTATCACCATTCATCAAAGTCATAAAGTGAGCTAGACCAGAGAGCTGGTTTAGCTGAAGTCATACGAGGAGCGGCTGAGGGAGCCGGGGTTGTTTAGCCTAGAGAAAAGGAAGCTCAAGGGAGGCCTTACCACTGTCTACAAGTACCTGAAAGGAGGCTGTAGCCAGGTGGGGGTCAGTCTCTTCTCCCAGGCAACCAGCAACAGGACAAGAGGACATGGCCTCAAGCTGCAGGCAGGGGAGGTTCAGGTTGGACATCATGAAAAATTTCTTCACAGAAAGGGCTTCTAAGCATTGGATCAGGCTGCCCTGGAAGGTGGTGGAGTCACTATCCATGGAGGTGTTGAAGAAATGACTGGACATGACACTTAGTGCTATGGTCTAGTTGACAAGGTGGTGATCAGTCAAAGGTTGGACTCGATGGTCTTGGAGGTCTTTTCCAACCTAAATCATTCTTTGATTCTGTGAAAAAATGAACTAGTTAAATATTTTCACCTTATGTTAGATACACAACTAGAAGACAAACGGGTAAAGAAAATTGTAAATCTCGTACTGTTGTGAGAAAAGATTTTTGCAACTATGATCTAAGTATTGGAATTCTGTGATTTATACTATGCAATATACTTGGATCTTATAGGGACTACATATGTCCTACCACAAGTTTATATATGCTAAATTGTGCAGTACTTTAGGTGGCCTTAGAGAATTTCCAGATCTCATTTGAGTGGATACTATACAAGACTTAAGAAAAATACACTTAACACTTTCTTAAAAATTGCTGTTTAACCAGGAGATACGCTTCTAGCAATTCAAGCACCTTGTGGTACACAGTTAGAAGTACCTAGACCTGAAATGGTATGTACTAGTTTCTTGTTTACCTAAGTGTTCTAGAGCAATATTGGAAAAGAAGAGCTATTTTAGAGCAGAGGATTTCTCTATCCATGTGCAAGAGGAGGGGGAGAAAGGATTAGGATTGTTTCAGTTGAGAAGAGAGAGGCTGGATAGAAAAAAGTGGGTTTTGTACACTTAGACTAATGGTAACCCTGCCTTCTATTAAAACCAAGATACACAAGTGGATTTCTTCCACTTCATTCTCTTGCTTTTGAATGTGGCAACTTGCAAAATAATGCATAGCTGTCATGAATTCACTTAAGAACTCAGTGACTTCTATGTGTCATGTTTCTCTGTTATATTGTTAAAATGGATCTCTTAAGAAAAAACCTTTTAGATCTAGCTGATTTAATTTAGATTTAGTGTCATGGTACTAGACTGGATAGAGAAACAGACTGCAGTCTCGCTGTAGCCAAAAGGATTAAATTGGCAAGATTAAAGTAGAAGGCCAAATTACTTACTTCTGCCCATCTTTAAGTTGTTGTTGTTGTTGTTGTTGTTGTTGTTGTTGCAGTGCTTGGTTTTAAATAGTGTTTACATAGTTGGGAGACAGTCTTGTTTGTATGAAGCATGATAGCCACTGTGCTTATAGAAAGCTGAAATTCACCTGAGAAGTTTCACAAGCTACTTTTAGTGAGGCTAAGCACAGTCTAATAGCGTAAAAGCATCCAAGGCTAGAGCCATGAAGCTGGTCAATGGTACTATGTTTGTCCGTCTTTACTGAAATCAGTTCAGGCAATGGTAAGGTTCTCTGCAGGACCCAAGTTAGCAGCTGTGGTGTTGGATTTTGTTGGGTTTTTTTTTTATTGTGGACTAAAACAGCTGATCTTAGTCTCATCACCTTGTACAGTTCCATGTTCTCAAAGAACAGTAACTTTCATAATACACCACCTTTACAGGGACAGAACGGACAGAAGAAATACCAGATCAATCTTAAAAGTAGTTCAGGACCTATCCATGTGCTGCTTATAAACAAAGAATCGAGCTCCTCCAAGCCCACGGTGTTTCCGGTTCCTCCGCCCGATGACCTTGCACAGCCCCCCTCTCAACCTGCAGCTCCAGCAACTCCACTTAAACCGGCTGCAGCTCCTCCAAATCCTCCAGAACAGCAGGACCTGAACCAAGGACAGGAGTTACCGCAAACGGCAGTTGCGGACACACCATCAGGTGGATCCAGGGGTTTTCCTACCTCCTATGGGTGGGGGAGGAAGGCAGCTGGAGGGAAAGAAGAAACTGTTAAGATAGGTGGTAGACAAAGGAGAGATCAAGCATTTGCATAGGGTAGCAGCTGTCCATTAAAAGACTTAGTAACACCTCTCAGGAGGTTACAGACGCCTCTTCCTCTTCTGTCTGGTGAAAGAGATGCTTCCCTCAGAGCTTATCATCATACACTGAACAGGTTTTGGATGTAATCCTGTTAATTATTCTGAGGTGCTTCTCCAGAATGCAGTATGGAGCAAAATTGCAAACCTCTTGACAGAGGATATGATTTGAACGTGTACCTTTTAATGAGACTGATAATACAGGCACCAGTTCCAGCTATTGTACCACAAGGTCGCTTACCTTCTTCTCCATAGCCACAGTGAGAGGCTGCCTGAATATCAGGTATTTTTTTCATAGTAAATTAATAGATAATAGGAAAAGATTTAAGAAAATGCTGTGAATATTACAACTGCATTTCTGAGGGGTCCTGATTACCTTCATTTATTAACCTTTAATTAACTGACAATTAATTAAATTGTGCCTGTGACTGTGGAAGGGGAAGACTCTTCTCACCCGATCCCAGACATTGTGCAGGTTCTCCTCAAAAGACAAAGCTGGGGGCAGGTGCTTTGTGTTGTTTCACCCTAACAGACTTGTGACACGCCTTCCTGTCCATGTAGATGGTAGTGCCCAGCGGGACAGCGCAGCCCCCGCAGCCCCTTACTCCAGCCTGCCAGAGTCAGAGCTGTACCCCAGCCTGTCCGGGGACGGTGCCCAAGCCTCAGCCAGCTCCAGTGACTACCAGAGCTTGCTGCCTCTGGATGTCAACTGTATTCTCAAGCCAAACTCATTTGACATTACAAAGATGGAGGAGCCTGCAGGTAGGAAGCAGTAGTTCCTATTGAAATGTTTTTACTGGTTCCCTGAGCCCTTTTTTGTGACCAAGTTACCAATGAGTTACACAGAGGAAAAAACAGGCCTCTGTTTATCTCCTAATGAAGCCAGTGAGGCAGCTCAGAGAAGCATACTCATTTTGAGCAAATGAGTTTCCTTGCCACCAAATAAGCTTCATGTTGTATATGGCTCTTGGGTTTTAAGAGATAAGTGGGAAAAACTTAGTGGGGGGGAAAAGCTGAGGGATACAAAGATAAATATATTTCACATGTACATGGCATACTACCTCTGCAGCTTCTCACTGCACAAGCCACAGTGTACTTGGCAATTCAGTGTTTTAATGCAAAGAATGTGTTGACTGCTATAAACACGTTAAAAAATTCTACATACTTAAAGCATGTGCTCCTGTCTCACAGGAAATATCAGCGGAGATATTATTGATGAACTCATGTCTTCTGATGGTAAGTATTTAGCCTCTTTTCTAATAATCACAAGTAGCAGCATGGTTTTTGTGTGAGCAGCACTTAGGAGGCATCTGTTAAATCTGATGCCAAGAGTCAGTATGAAACTACTTCTTTCCCGTGTTGCTTCCTCTGTCACTCTTGTCTTTGCTCCCCTTTCTATTCCCTGCAAGTTTTATTTAACAGTCAAAATATGAAAACCTTAATCCAACAAGCACTTACATGCATGAATAACTCACCAGTCCTTAATTTAGGGACAAAGAAAGAACAAGCTGATGACTAGTGTGCTGCCTTAAAAAAACCAAACTGGTTTAATTCTGTTCTGCCTAAAGCTTTATGCAGGTGCTTTGAGTAAGTATTTCAGAACATAGTTCTGGATGCAGACTGATACATGTCCAGCTGTGATACAGTAAATGTCACCCATTTCTGCTCCTGCACCTCTGTGGCCATGAGGGCAGCACTGTACCACAGCTACTACAGAGTTCATGTGCTGCCAACCTCTCTGCCACTCTCACTGAGGTGCCAGGCAAAGAGGTGAACTTGGCTCACTTTGTTCCTTTTGCCCTGTATTTTGTAAGGCCTGTGATAATATATGCCCTTCAAGCAGACCACCTCAGGGCTCATCCAGAAAGACACATGTGGTTATATAAGACCCAAGGGGCAAGATAAGATTCTGTGAAGGTGCCAGTATGTGGTTAACATGGAAACAGGCTCCACTTGTGGAGCAGGGATGGCATGCCCAGCTCACGTACACTGTGTTAAGAGTTCCTACAGTGCAGAGTGAGGGCTGAGGCTTCTCTTCTTGCATTCCCCCCACAAAGACAGCTTGGAGTCCATGCTTGAAATGCAGTGCACAGTCAAACTGCTAGCCTCCATTTCCCTTCTGTAAAAACAGAGATAATGCTAACTTCCTTACTTATTTGAAGGCTGGTAGATGCGGTATTGTAACAAGACAAAGGAATATAAATACAAATTATGGCTTTCTGGTTAAAGTTTTCAAAAGCTGCTCAGGAGCTTCTTTGCTGCAGAAGAAGAAATTAAACCCATATTCCACAGCTATCACTCCACTTTAGCAAACTGACTTAAAATACCAAGCAAAAAATGGTAGATACATCACTTACTGCCTTAGTTTGAATGCAGTACAGGTATTCACGGTATGTATCCCAGTGAGCTCGTCAGATTACCAAGACTATTTTAATTATTAAGACTAACCCTGATGACAAACATACTGAATTATGATAGGGCTGATTTTCCAAAAGTGTTTTAATTTAAACTAAACTATTCCTGCTTTACAGTTTTTCCTCTCTTACGACTCTCTCCTACTCCCGGAGATGACTACAACTTTAACCTGGATGATAATGAAGGAGTCTGTGATCTCTTTGATGTGCAGATACTAAATTATTAGATATTGTGTCAACCAGACTACTTATCTACCTCTAACTATAACATTCTAGACTTCTTCATAACCTAAGTATTTGAATAATGAATGTATAACTTCTTAGTTCACTGACTCTGGGAGTATATTTCCTTTTGTTTCCTTTAACTACTTCACAAAACAAATTCAAGAACAAGAAAAAAAGGGCTCTTATCAAAAATTCTGGCACTTTTTCACCTGAGTGTTTTTCTGTGTAATCCAATTGTTTTGGAGCTTTCTTTAGTAAGAAAAGTGAAAATACCTAATAGCCTTTTGATCATTTTTTAAAAAATGATTAGGCTTCTTGCTCACAGTTAACAGCATTTTCTTTGAAGCTTTACTGCCAAGAAGCTTTCTATAGTCTTTTTTAACTTTTCAAACAATTTTGAAGCTTTCACTGCCAAGTTGAAATGTGAAGGATATCAACTTGAGTTATGCTAAATTGTTTCAGTGAACCAATTTTGTGAAGTGCCTTCTGTTTTAGCACTTTAAGTTTCTCACACTGACTTCTGACATTCCACTTTCCTACATGATAGGAAAGGTCTGTTTGTAGTTTGTATTAAAGTGTGCCAATACTTGTATATTAACAAAATTTTTTTAATAAAATTGTGCAAACAAAGCCATCAGTATTTGTGGTCTTTCATTTCTTGCAACCCCTTCATTGTCCATTTTATATTACAACTGAGATAACAGGCTTGTGGCAGCTTCCACGTTTGCTGGTTCCTTTTCCAGATTTGTGGAAACCTGAAAAAAAAAAGTTTCAGTTTAAAGTAGAAAGCAATTTCTTTTTATTCTGCTTCAAAAAAACCCCCCAGACTAATAAATACCCATTGTCCAGAAGATCAGTTTGTCTTTTATATATTTAATTTAGGCTAATTTTGCAGTCATACTTCAATAATTTAGGGGGATTGCAGGATACACTGAAGTTGAGACATAAGCAGAAAATGCTTTGTGCTTCAGGAGCGTCGTACCAGTAACATAACACACATGGCCCACCTGAAACAGGCTCGGCTTTTAGTTCACAACTGCTCTCAACAACAGTTTTGCAACTTTGTAGAAAATACTGTTACAGCCTGAGTAATCAAATACAGCAGTTATGTAGAGCCCTACTAGCACAGGAGCAGTAGTACAGTCTGAATTCTTGGAGGAATAAATAACAAGCCAGCAGGGACAGGACCACTGGCTCCAACTGCCTTGAAATCCTTGCTTGGCCTCATCCTGTGCTGGCAGCACTGTCACTTATGTTTCATTTTTCCCTCAGCCTCTCCTTAAGGTATTTGACACTTGTTCTGTTGCTCCCAGCCGTACAGAAACTTGATCACCTCAAGCACACTGAGAACTCATGTCCACTTCTCCAAACTCCACCTTCCCCCAACAGCCAGAATGGATTCATCTGCACCTCATCCTGAAGCACTGCTTTCTCTCCCTGAAACCGTGCCTAGAGCATCAGTCAGCATAAAGAGTTTATATGCAGGAACTTGTCAGGAATTAAACTTTGTGAATTAACTCTTGTGCAAGACTGCAAGTAGGCCTCTATAAAAAAAAACTAGACAAAGGCAAGTGAAATACTGTCTTGAACCCTAAGTGCTGCAGGCAAAACCTGTACTACAGAATTGCTGTTTCAGGTGTTGGTACTTCTGATGAGGTAATATGAAGGCTTAGGAATTGGGAACAGAGAGAGGCAGAACTGTTTGTTTCAAAGCACTGTCAGGTGCTTCAGGTAGGGAACAGTCAGGTTCCTCCTCTCTGTGTCTATTCATGTGGAGATAAAAGTTTCAAATCAAGGGGATGGAGCTGGAACTAACTTAAAAAACCAATGAGACATCAGCTAGAATGTACTTTAAAAATATGCTTTTGAAGTGTGCTTCAGTGTGGCTGCCCACCCTCTTCTCTACTTTAGTAGTTATATAGCATTTGAACATGCTAACCAGGTTTCAGCATTACCACACAAATGAAAGTCATAAAACTGGGTTTCTAGCTTCAAAGCAACTGCATGAATTCACAGATTCACAGACTATTGTGAGGTGGAAGGGACCCACAAGGATCATCAAGTCCAACTCTTACGTAAATGGCCCACACGAGGGTTGAACCCAGCACCTTGGTGTTACCAGCACCATGCTTTGACCAGCTGAGCTAACTGCCTGCAGTCTCAGAGCCACATTATAATGCTTTAAACACACACACGCTTCTCATTCTCCTCAGATTTTTACAAAGGGAAGTTACCTGCTGAGTCTTCTGAGGTTCTGCTGTGGTACCTTTTGATAGCTGCTGTATTTCTTTCTGAACTTCAGCAAATGCTTTATTTATTGCACTAACTTTTTCAGCATTTTTAATGTTTATCTGGGAGAGAAAAAAATACACACATTGTTATTTCTAACAAAAATTTCACTGATGTGAAATTTCCCCATTTTTGTGCAACTATTATGCAGCCAGTGTTATATGCTTTTCAGTATGTTTTATCTGTTACTTCATTAGGTCATCTAGTTGTGTACTAATATATTTAAAATTAAGAGTTAAACTTTCTCTATTGGAATGGGAACCCATAGTGATCCAGAAAGAGAACACAAAGAAAACAAAAGCCAGGCTTCACGGGCCCTGCTACACCATCCTCAGCTCCTCTTAACTGGAGTGGAGTCCCAGGAAGGGTTCCTTCCTTGATCTCTCTGGTGGACTGATCCTGGCTGGATGTGCCAAATCCGCTCCATCACTGCCTTCTTTATCTGGACAGGGGACAGGAAATATAATGCAAGGCTCATGGGTCAAGATAAGGGCAGGGAGAGATCACTCAGTTGCCATCATGGGCAGAACAGACTTGACTTGGAGAAAATTAATTTCATTTGTTGTCAAACAAATGCTTCAGAGGAATCTCAGCTCCGGCACCTGGAGCACCTCCTCTCCCTCCTTCTTCACTGACCTTGCTGTCTGCAGGGCTGTTTCTCTTAAAAATTCTCACTCCTCTGTTCTGAGTGCTGCTGGGGGTGTGCTTCTTAACTACATCATCCCAGAGGCACTGCCAGTCCCTGATGGGCTCTGCCTTGACTAGCAGCATATCCGTCCTGGAGCCAGCTGGCATTGGCACTTTCGGACATAAGGAACCTTCTGGCAGCTTTTTAGAGAAGCCACCCCTGTAGCCCCTCAAAGCCAATACAATTGGTAAATGGTTTCCCCATTTTGAATTTCGTCCAGTAGCTTACCTTTCATCATCGCACCTTGCAACCTAATTGTTCGTACTGTAGGTCTGGCCAACAACGTCTACCAGGTTTTGCTGCAGTATTTCAAGAAACTCTGCAGCTGTAGCAGAGAGGGATGTGTACCTCTGTGCAGCTCAGCCTCCCTTTTAGACCAAGTCTGCCTTTGTAAGTTATTTTATCGAAAATGCTTGCTTTCGAAGAGGAAGAGCTAGAATATGGACACGTGTTGCGCTCTGGGGACAACTATCTGTGGTAGAGGAGCAGGCTGGATGCAAGAGGGCATAAACTCTCACCACTGCAGCAAAGTAAGATTCAGCTGATCTCAGCCCTAGCACCTGCTGCTTCCAAAATCTGGAACAGGATCCTTGCCAGGTAATGACCTATTACATCACAAACATTCCAGAAGCACGCTCATAGGTCTTCAGGCAACTCCAAATTTCAGGATACCTACTGCTGTTCCAAAGGCACCCCTGTAATTGACCTCTCATCAATTTAAACAGGCAGAAGCAAACTGAATGGTTACATGTATTCATTTTGCTTTCAAAGCCTCCATAATTTCAGAGCATGTATACAGTAACAGTAATTCCATTTGTTCTGAGTGACCAAGAGAACGAGCATTAAGAAAGCAGTGGCAATGAGGCTGATAAAACAGGCCTACTCAGATCAACACTTCAACTGGGACAATGACTGGAGAAATATAGCCCCAGCTCCTAGCTCTGATCAGAGTGGATGGACTATTAGTAACATGATAGTCAAAGACTACATGTTCTATCAGCGCTTGTCACCATCTTCCAGCTTCACAGGGGTGTTAGAAGGTTCCAGTTTTAATACGATATCATCAGGTACTCAGGCAGGACTCCTCCACAGAAACAGGCTCTACAGCTAGCACAGGTATCTACATCAAAAGTTGTCTGAACAGTTACAATAGGCTTTTAGCTATTAATTTTAGTTATTAACAATTTTTTTCTGAGCATCTTCCTGCACTGGTTAATGATAAGTAAATCCCATTAAGCCCAAAGGCTTAATGCATTAAAGAATACAGCTTCAAACACAAAGAATAAAATTTTACTCCTAATAAGCTACTGACTTTTCATGAATATGATTTTAAACCTGTTTCTCCCTTTATTATACAGAACAGTCTAGACTAAGAGGAGATGTGATGCCAGCAACATGAAATTGTTTTTTCCAAAGTTTGTTACATTCCTGTCTGTCCACCAGATTAATTCATCAAGTGGCTTTGGCTTGCAGGAGGAAATCTGAAACAGCCTTTTTTTTTTAGAGCTATTTGCTTATGTTTGTCCAGCACACTGCAACTGCATCAAATGGAAAAAATAAGCCACTATCTGCTTTTATTACTTTTATTAACTGATGCTTTTCTAAAGGGACAGCTGAACTCTCACAGAACACCCACCTCAGGCTGGAGGCAGGGTTTGAGAAGATACCATATAATGACTCACTGCTACCAACAGGAAAACTTATGCTTAGATCACCCCCATCCCTCTTCCTCTGCACTGCTCCCTGCTCCATGACCTACTCTCTCCCTCCTCTGGGCTGTGCTCCTCTAGAGACACAAAAATAACAACATTATTTTTGCTTCTTTGTTTTTCCATTGCTTTAGTATGTTAAATTGGCTCACAGAAGCATCTGCAGAGCATCACAGCCCATGTAAGGTGTAAGAAAGGGGCAGAGAGGAATTAAGAGCAAAACATCCATCCGTGTGCACTCCTGGGTCTGTTCACTGCATCTCACTGACAGAGTTGTACTTGACAGCTAAGGCAAATAAACAACTACTGGATCAGAAAAGGCTCCATCCTTTCTGGTTCTTCCCCACTAAAATGCTTCTCTTTGCATTCATTCATTCATTCATAATTAAGTTTGTTTAACTCACCAACCCAGCACATAAAAATGCAAAATGTATTTTTAATTGCTTTTGCTGATGATTTAGCAAGTTGAGTCACCTAGTGAGCGAAGAGTTCCTGAGCCAGCATCAAGGAGAGCTGTGGGAACATAGCCCAGAGCCTGGCAAAGGGATCGCCTCCTGGGACCAGGAACGTGATGGAAAGCAGCACGACTTCCCCTAATTAGTTGTGCTAACTATGCGCGGTGCTTCGGATGAAGGCATTTTGTTAAACTGTACCCTGAATTACACCCTCGGTGACGCTGCGAATGCAGTCCAGTGAACGCGAACCCGCTGAACTGCTGACGCGCCCTTTAGCATCGCGTTCCCGAGGACGAGGCGAGATGCTATCACACACTTCCCAAACGATACCCCTCAAGCACAGCCTGATGTCTTCTGCGGCACAGGCCTGCAGATTAGTCAAATTAACTTCCTGTGCCGTTTGCAGATGATGACATCCACATACGAACCTAATTTTCGGGTGAAAATCGTGCACTTTGCCGTTTTGTGCCCGGACGCACGCTGCCCCTAAAACAGCTCGATTTACTCAGTTCCAAGCGCTTTCTCCACCGCGCAGCGAGGCCGAAGAGGAGGAAACCCCGCCGGGCCGAGGCCTCCCTCGGGCGCCGCACCAGGGCCGGGGCCCTCCCCGTGGTGGGGCGCTGCCCCAGCCTGGCCAGCACCTCCTCCCGCCGTGGCACTCACCTGCTTCAGCCCGGAGGTGACGGGCCGCGCCTTGCCCTTGGCCTTGGCCCTGAGCACGCCGCTGCGGGCGATGCGGAACACGCTGCCGGCCTTGGCGGCCCCGCCGCGGCTCTTGCCCATGGCGGCGGCTCCGGGCGCGGGCGGTGACGTCGCACGGGGCTGTGACGCGAGGAGCCGCCCGTCGCCCTCAGCGCCGTCACGGGCCGGGCGCAGCGCGCGCGGAGCCGCCGGGAGGCGGCGCTGTGGAGCCGCAGCGGGGAACGGCACCGGCGGAGCGGCGCTGTCCCTGTCCCTGTCCCTGTCCCTGTCCCTGTCCCTGTCCCTGTCCCTGTCCGGCCCCGGCCGCAGCCTCGGTCCCGGCTCTGCTTGCCTCTCCCGCAGCCTCGCAGCCAGCTTTTGCAGCACGGGAAAGCTGAGAGCTCCTTGGCGCGCGCCCGCAGCCCAAGCGCCGAGTCCCAAGCTCCACCAGCACGTGCCCACGGCAGCCCCGGGCACACGGGGCGCTTGGATAAAAGAATAAATTCCCAGTGGGTTGTGGGACACTCTCCTGCCTCACGGCCCCGCCTGGCAAAACGTAGAATCTGTCTGCGGCCGATTCCAAAGGGAATTGGGTTTACACCCCTGGTAGAAAAACAGGAGGGGATGCAACGGTACGCACTTGGCTTTACTTTCGGGAGAGGCGGGGGTGACCCCAGGAATGCACACTCCCGACTTTCCGTGCCGCACAACTCGTGCTCTGGCGGGACGGGGGCTGCACCTTTCCTCTGTTGGAGCGGGCCCTTGAGAGATGGCACTGCCTCCCCCGGGCCGCCCCGACGGTGCTCGGGTAGGCTGGGGAGAGGCCGGGCGGCGAAGGGCTTGGGGCGAGAACAGGCACGGACGGGCCGGGAGGCCGGAGCGCTACAGGTCCCCTTATCAGCGCCCGAGGATCGGGGCGTCGCCGCCCGTCCCCTTCAAATCGGGCGCAGCCGCCTCTCCCGCCCCAGCCTGTCCCATCCCATCCTGTCCCCTCCATCCCATCCCGTCCCGGCAGGAGAGCAGAGCCATGCTGCACTGGGGATACGACGAGCACAATGGTAGGGAACAGCAGGCGGGGCTGGGGCCGCTGCGGCGCTTCCCGGGGGGCCGTCGGGGCGGCCAGCGGGGTCCCTTCGGGAGCACCTCCTGCCCCTGGCCTCGGCAGCTCCCTTGCCCTCGGGAGAGCTGGATGAGCTGAAATGCTTTGCAGCGTGAGAGCGAGCAGATTTTTGTCTCGGCATTCCGCAGGGCAGGCGGTTGAGAGAGGTGTCCGTGCGTGCGGCACCGCCTGCAGAGCCGGGCCGGGCTTGGCTCCGGGTCGGGTCTGTCGCGTTCCCGGCTGGGATTTCGTTCGCTCGTTTAGCTGAACAGTTGCGTGCACGGATCGAGTACGTGGTAGACAGCCACACTGATCGCAGCTGCTGTACCAGCAGTGCTTTTCTGATTCCAGCCGTGTTCTCCTTCTGTTACACGGTGGGAAATCCTAGTTAGTTGACTGGGTTATTTAAATGTGTAACTATGCGCCTAAGAGGCGATGCTTTTGGATTTTAGTTGTTCCATGGTTTCCTTCATCTTGTCAGTCTTTGAAGTCCCAAGATGGGCTCATCAGCAGGCTTAAAGACTTTGCTCTGTTTTGCATTTTAAGTCATGCAAACGCTGCTCCAGTGTGCAGACGGTCTCACAAGTCATGCAAGTAGAAATGAAAGTGTTTTTGTAAATTGTAGGCTCAACTCTGATAAAACACATGGAATAACTTACATTGTCTGTACACAGAGAAATGAAACGCTGTGACCATAAAGGGAGACAGCTATACATTTGCATATACTATTGCCTATAAGAATATGCTTTGTGTATATTATTACTTAGACTTTGGAATACTGTTTGCGCAAGTACTACCTTTCCTTCCTGGCCCTCTTGTTCCATCTTTTCTGGATGGATGTACTTTTCCTGAAAAACTGGGTGGTGGTGGATCACAGGAATGTTGCAATGATTGGGTGTGTTATCTGCTGTTGTGCAGTCTACTCTACCCCTCCCCTGAAGACGTAAATAGGTCTTGTTTTTCAAATTTTTTTCTCCGTAGATTCCCATGCTTTGAGTTTCACCTGCACTGTCCAGA
Organism: Lycocorax pyrrhopterus obiensis; assembly: GCA_014706295.1. NCBI lineage: Eukaryota > Metazoa > Chordata > Aves > Passeriformes > Paradisaeidae > Lycocorax > Lycocorax pyrrhopterus. The sequence goes on from JACSVZ010000002.1 coordinate 125,409,778, forward strand.
TAAGAAGCTCACTTTCCCTCCCTTATCCTAGCTCTTCATGTTTGCTATTCTCAACTTCTAGAGAGGGGAGGCCACCAGAATTTCTATTGGGGTGGTCCTGGACCTTGCTTGAGGCCTCGTCTTTCCTATAAAACTCTGTTTACTGCCTGCTTCGTAACATATTTAAGGTGGTGTTTGCCTTTCACTCCTTTCTTGGAGCCTCACAGCATGTGAGGTGGATAGTTCCTCATCAGTCCATCCCCTTCACCACACCTTTCACAGGAGACTAAAGGAGGGAGGCTTAGATTTTGAACACTTCAGTGCTCTTCCCTAGCATCAGTTTTATTTCTCAGCTTTTTCTCTTTTAATGCATTTATTTTACTGACTTGGCTTGTTTTTATTTGAGTGAGTAGCAGATGAAGGAAATTGCTCTGATTCTTGAAAAATTTTGTTGCCCTTCATGGGCCTGAAAATAGTTTCCCTGAAACTAAGATTACGTTTTACAACTGAAACAGAAATAAAGTGAAATTAAAACTGGTGCAGTTATATACTATGGCTGACTGCCTGAAGAGTTGAAAAGATATCTGTGTTCACTCTGTGTTCTGCATTTGTTACTTGCAACAGTCACAACAGAAATCATTATGTGCATAAATTTTCAAATATTAAAACATACATGTCTGCATATATGGAATATCTATGTTTAAGGGCATGGGCTCCCTGTTATATACAGTATTAAAAGTTTTGGGGACTGACCCTGGCTGGGCAGGAGAGAAAATAGACTGAAAGGCTCATAGGTCAAGATAAGGATAGAGAGAGATCACTCATGAGTTACTTTCACAAGCAAAATAGACTCAGCTTGGGGAAATTAGTGTTATTAGTTGCTTATCAAAACTGAGTCAGGTAATGAGAAAACAAAGTAAAATCTTTAAAACACCTTCCCTCCAACCCTCCCTTTATCCCAGGCCAAACTTCACTCCTGACTTGGTCCATGTCCTCTCCTGCAGCAGCTGCAGTCTGTTCATCATGTGTTGTTTCTGCCTCTCCCTTCTCCTCGGTGGGAAGAGTCCTCACACTCTGCCCCTGCTCCAGCGTGGGGTCCCTCCCATGGGAGACAGCCCTCCACGAGGTTCTCCAATGTGAGTGCTTCCCACAGGCTGCAGTTCTTCACAAACTGCTCCAGCATGGATTCCCCATGGGGCCCCAAGTCCTGCCAGCAAACCTGCTCCAGTTTGGGCTTCCCATGGGGTCCTGCCAGGAGCCTGCTCCAATGTAGGCTGTTCATGAGGTCACAGCTTCAAGACACATCCACCTTCTCCAGTTGTGACCCTCCACGGGCTGCAGGTGGATCTCTGCTTCACTGGGGACCTCCATGGGCTGCAGGGCACAGCTGCTTCACTCTGGTCTTCACCATAGTGCACGGAATCTCTGCTCTGGCTCCTGGAGCATGTCTTCCCCCTCCTCTTGGTGTTTGCAGAGCTGCTTCTCTCACGTATTCTCACTCCTCTCTTTCGGCTGCTGTTGCACAGTAACTTTTCGCCCTTCTTAGATCTGTTATCCCAGAGGTGCTAGCACTGTCCCTGACGGGCCCAGTCTTGTCCAGCAGTGGGTCTTGGAGCCAGCTGGCATTGGCCCGTATTGGACATGGGGGAAGCTTCAGCAGCTTCTCACAGAGCCACACCTGCAGCGTCCCTGCTACCAGTATCTTGTCACACAAACCTAATGCAGAACTTCTCGGTTACTTTGATGCATATATTTCTGAAATGCATGGAGGCATTATTTTATTTCTATGAAAACCTTGGCCTTTGCTTTCCTGCTGCTTTTCTTACCTCACAGTTTTGATGTTCCTTATCTGTAGAGGCGTAATACTGAAATCTTGAAAACTGGCTTCAGTGTGGCATCATGCATGCTTTTCACTGCTGCTCAAGGTTCCTGTCAGGAGGGGAATGTTCTCGCCCCTTCAGTCATTTTTGGTTTACAGGGGAATTGCTTTAGTTAAAAGGCAAATCACAGAATGGGTAAGGTTGGAAGGGACCACAGTGGGAAATCAATTGTCTTCAGTTTACTATTTGTTTAATGAAATATATGGAAATTATTTACATTAATTGTCTCTTACTGCAAAAATTTCTCTTGATCTAGTTACTACTGTAATGCTGATGCATTTTATAAATAAAAGGAATATTAATTTATAGAATCATAGAATCTTTTAGATTGTAAAAGACCTTTAAGATACTTCAATCCAGGCATAATTTCTTAGCATTTTTTCTTTCAGAGAATAATTGCATCATTTCGATATCTGCATTAAAAAAGTTGCTTATTTTTACCCATTATGTATTTTTAATTGCTCTTGTTTGAGCTAATCTTACTGTAGCCTAATATGCAACCAAATTACTTGCAAAACTAACTTTATAAGTTTAAGTACTCTGTGTTTGATAAACTGGGCAATGGATTCTCTTTAGAAATAAATGAAGATGTCATCCTGTCAAGGTCAGACCCTACTAAAATAATGAATTTTCTATATATAATAACAGGCTGCCAAAAAAACCCCCCAAACCCCTTTTCACCTGTACATGCTCCATTTATGCATATATAGAGGCTCACTGGAACTCAACTGTATCTTGTAGTGTCTTCACTGGGCTTGTTTCAAATTATCCTCTTAATGAAATTCGTAATCTTTAGCTTCAGCTGGATAAAAATGCAACACTGTGAGGTGCTATAGTGAGTTCTATTTCCTGGCAAAATCCTAACTGCCTTCATTGTGAGATCTGTTTCATGAACTGGATGTGTGCAATGCTGGTGAGTGGTATATGCAGCGATAGTCTGACCTAAAAGTGTCAGACAATTCATTGCCCTTGGTAATGCTGTGTCCAAAATAAAGGCATGAAATCTTCAGAGCAGATGGTTCAGGTTTTTGTCATAAATCTCAGTCACAATGGCTTTGATTGTTAAGAGCTACTAGAAAATTGCCTCTAGCAACAGAACATTTTCCCAACAACAGGAGAGGATTTCGTAAGTTCAAAAATTGGTATATTAATCACTTTCATTCAGTAAAGAAAAAAAATGAAGGGAGGTGAATCAATGAGTTATATTCCCTGGATATGTCTTAAAGTGCATATTTCAAAAACTGAAGTGTGCATTATTTTAATATGGAGGCATCTAATTCAGATCTGAATTCAGAAGAAATTTGCACCCTGCAGATCCCACTGGCTTAAATCTGATTGTATGACATGCATTTGAGAATCTCTTTCAACAGTAATGACTTTTTTACAAGTCATACACAAAGTTTGTGTTGGGGTAGGTTCTGCAGTAATGAACTGAGTCACAGTTTTCCTAGAGTGGCAAAAGTATGATAATTGTATTAGCTAGCTGATAGATTACCTAGTCAGGAACTTCTTGATATAACCTAGTGGTACAAAATGAGCTGAAGTTTCTTGATATTTTCCTGTATATTTTGAAAAGTCAGGTGTCTGCTAATTTGTTTTTCTGGTAGATGTTTAGTCCCCATAGCAAAACAGTGTTTTGGTCATTTGAGCCAAGAACAAGTGCAAAACCAGCAATAATGCCTTTTTAGAACTGAATATTATTGTTAAATATTAGCTAGTGACAGAATCACAGCCTTGGGTCCTCTTTTTGGCACCTTTGTATAAGTTCTGAATGCAAGTCATCCATATTATTTAATTCAAATAACTATAGTTATTTCTGAGACAGAGCAATAGGACCAAGTAGTTAAGCACATAAATATATTTTTGCCTTTTCTCAGTTAAGGAATATTAGGAATACTAAAATTAAGTAGCAATAAGCTTTTTCTAAGCATCCCAAATCACAGTAGTAAGGTATAAACTATGGAGTGGTTCTTCTTACAAATAAAATTTTGCATTGCATCCCTAACTACAGGGTATGGGGATCTAAACACAATTAAAATTATATTCTAAACTGTATGTTATTAGAATATTGAATAGCTTTGATGACCATTTGTGAAGTGAGAAGAATTAAGTTTAAACAGTTTTATGTTTCAAACCAGTAGGATTTTTATCTTCTGCCTTAGAATCTATTTCTTTATTGAGCTTATTTCGTGAAGTAATTAACAAAAGTACTTTTTACCAAATCAAGACTGAAGGCATTTGTTCTGAGGCTTAAGTCTTAGGATGTTCTTTACAAGTTTTTCCCGCTTCTATTTTCCAGTGCTGCTCAGAGGAGAATCATTCTCTGCCCAGGTGCTGTGCAAGCTGTGGCCCCACGGCGCTGTGGGCGCTTCCCTCCCTGATTTACTGCCGGGGTGCCTGGGTGCTTTTAGCACCTGTGAATTTCTGAGCTATGTTCACTCTATGAAGTCAAGGAAAGAAAAATATCTAACAGCTTTTGATGTTTGGTTATTAACCACTGCATCATAGGTTTTGACCCTATTTATTTAAGTGCTAAGCCATCCAGAAAGACCCAAACCCAATTTTTACACTGAGGTCAGTTATCTTCAGTATAAGGAGTTAGTTATGAGGATTTCCAGTGTTGCAGATTTTACAACAATTTAGGTTCTGATGCTCATATTAAGTTTTTCTTATCTCCAGTCTCTCTAAATTGATTTATTATGCTTCTTACTGATTATAAGCCTGGAGGAAAAACAAGTGCTGTGCTCTTCTTAATACTGAAAGATCGTTTGCCCTGCAGACTTTCACCTTTCACCTTTCTCTTTTTCCTTTTTTCTTTCCCCTTGCTTTCCCGTCCTTTCCATCCTAAACCTTGTTTTCTGTCTTTACTTCATAGAATATATTCCCCAGGCAACTTATATTTTTCTTTGACCCCCTTATCCAAATATGGCACATTAAACAATGGCACATATATTCTTATTGTGAATCATTGGGAACACACTGATGTTTAGTGGGTAACAACAGATAACTCACACATCTTATCAATGAAGCTTTTCTTACTATTTTAGGATGTCATTTGCCATTTTCTCATGTCCATATTATCGATTTATTAGCTTTTCAGCAGACGTTTGGCTTAGCCTGCTTGGAGAGAGAAAGGTTGAGATGACTAATATTGATTAACAGCTTCTATAGCCCTATAATTTCTACCTAAGTCTGATGAATGGGGCTGAATCTGTGTCTGGAAGATCTACTCTCATCAGCTGAAGGCAGTAGAAATCCAAACCTCATGCAGGCACCACTGTCCTGAATGTTCCTGTTCTTTGATTTGTTAGTGCTACACTAGTGTGTGTGTAAGTGTGCCTGTGTGCATGGAGACTTCATGATTAGAGGGTGACAGTCTCTCTTTGTTGTGACAGCTGGTGGGCACAGTTGGTGGGCTGGGAGGAGGTGATCGGAGGTGCAGCAGTGCTTAGGTTCCAGGCACTGCCATCAGGCTCCAGGAACCACTCAGCATTTTTTGACATCACCAGTAACATTTTTTGACATCTCCTCATCTCATTCAGAGTGATCAGTAGAAGACGTGTTCTCAGGTCTTTTGCAGCAAATGACTAAGGCATAAAAAAATCCTTAATGCAGGCATTTGCACAGAAGAGAGGTAATCCTTAAAGGCATAATGAGACATGATATTGGGCAAAAATGGCATGTCAAAAATTTATTGGGACATAGTGCCTGTTGGATGTAGGATGCCTGATTAAATGAGCATTTGTTGTATTTGTCTTGTGCATAGCTGAGTCTTAAGTGGGAATAATTAAGTGTCTACATACTGCATGTGGCCTTGTTTAGAGGTACATGCAAGGTACAGGAAGGGGTCCTGACAGCTGCTGTTGCAATATGATGCAGCAAAAGTAGCTGAATATTTTGATCTGTGTTTTCCCGATGCATTGTTTTTGAATTTAAAAGATGCAGATGAGGACAATTCAAGCAGAGTTTTCTTTCGTAAGAATGAGGGTGCTGTCAGCGATTTAGACTTGCCTTCCAATGCATTGCAGGGCCTGCCCACTGGAAGGAGGTTTTTCCTGTTGCTAATGGAGACCGTCAGTCACCCATCGACATCAAAACTGAGGAAACCAAGTATGATCCCTCCCTCCGTCCTCTAAATCCCAGTTATGATCCAGCTTCTGCTAAAATCATCCTTAACAACGGGCACTCCACCAGTGTGGAGTTTGACGACACCGTCAACAAATCAGGTTTGTTCCTTTACTGTTGCACTGTGACTTCCTCCACCAGTTCCTAAATAGAATGCCTACAGCCTGGGCACGTCTCACTGCTGGGTATGAACTCCTTATAAACAGTAAGGCTTTGCTCCTCTGGATGAGAGATTCCTTTTTTCCCTGTCTTTCAGCATGATACAGTGTGGGAACATATTTGGACACAAGTTTGAGATTGTGTTTCTCAGAAAGTGCTGGGATTCCCTACTCACAGGAGTGAGTAGATCCACCCCAACCAGCTGGATAGTGCCATCCCCGTTTGAACAGTGTTGTGTACAATTTTTCAAATGCTGCTCTCTCTCTCTCACTGCAGATGAATCCTTTATGTCTCATTACAGGTTCATTCCAACCGAATCGCTCAAATCTCTTATCTGAATTTAGCTGCAGGTTTGGTTATATGTTTTTCCCCTTTTTACAACCTATGCTCAGACTTCTTGTGTCAAGTAAGAGCCAATACAGAACAAGTGAAATAGATCCTAAGTAATCCCTTTTCTTCTTTGAAAAGTATTATTGCCCCAGTCTTTTCCAGGAGCGTGTAGCTTCCCTTTTTGCGAACAATAATTCTTATTTAGAAGTTCTCTGGTTTATCGCAGTCTTTGTAATGTTAGTGCCTTCCTCTTTAAAACCTTCTCTTGGATTTTGGGCAAGCCAGCATGCCTCCCCTTGAAGCTGTAGGAGTGCAGAATCTAAAAGAAATAAAACCATTTTGTGGCTGTGTGAGGCTTAGCTGAGGATCCAAGACCATATGATGCTTTCACAAGGGTCAAAGCCAGAGAGAGACTAATTTTTGATGACCCTGTCTATTAGTCCTGAGGACTTATTAGCTCATAGAGACATAGATGGAGACACCATCATGTTTTTGTTTCCTGAACAGTTTTAGTTTTAAATTTTCTGTCAACACTGGATGTTGCCTGAAAGCCACCAGCTGACCATCAATGATCGGTCTGACCTTGTGTCAGATGCCACGGAACTTCCCAGAATTAATCTCTGCTTCGAGCCTAGTAGACGCTGGTGAACTAAAGCACATCTCTTAGAAAAATATACAGTCTTGATTCCAAATTTTCCAGCGATGATGAACCTACCACAGCCTTTGGTAAGTTGTTCTAACTGTTAATTACCCTCACAGTTTAAAAAAAAGAAAAAGGTAATGAATGTGAATACACCAGGAACCTCTTCCACTCTCTTAACTCCATCCATGAAGTGACAGGGCCTGAACAGAGTGTTTCTCTAGGCTTCCCCTGCTACCAAAGCAATGGTAATGTGATCCTCCTCTTACTGCTTTCCTCAGGCTGTATCTCCAAGGATATAGTTCATATCATGGCAAAGCACTGACAGATGTTGATCAGATAATTAAGAGATGGAATCCCCAGTTTCCTTCAGTAGACTCCATGTCTTCTATGTGTGGACCAGATTCTTCAGTCCACAACCATAAACTGAGTAATTCACTATTTTCCCTAATACTTGTCACTGACAAACTTTATCAGTAATGTTTTTGTTTTCTTTCAGGTCATTGCTCAAAAAATACTGAATTTTCTAGGGCCCAAATTTGGCTTCTGGGGCACCCCTGTGAAGTAAGAACTCCTGCCATGTGTTGGTTTCATGAAAAAAAAATCAAATTAATTGGTACTAAATACATTAGCATCTTCTAATGCGTTATTAATTGACTTCCATATGAACTATTTCTTCACTTTGGTCCGCATTGGAACTGGGCTGTCAAGTCTGTAACTGTTTGTGTAAGTCTGTTTATGCTCTTTGGTACCACATTAGCACCATTCTTTGAAATTGTTCTATTGATCTTCCAGCGTTTTTCAAAATTCGAGATACTGATATTTGCCTTAAAAAACTTCTGAGTACCCTCTTCCTTAAGTGCTGTTGGAATGAAAGGGTTTTACCATCACTGTGTGATGTGGCACAAATACATCAACAGGCCATTTTCCACGCTTTTCAGCAGAAGTATTTAGTGCTGGTGCATTTCTACATAACAGTTTTTCCTCAGCCAGTTAGAACACTGATCATTACACCTTTCTAGGATCATTTGTCTCCAAGTTTACAGTCCTTAAAACAAGGAATTTAAAAGTGCCACTGCCCCATCTCCTCTGTTGGCTAAGTTTATAGGCTGTGTAAATGCATGTTTTTGAGTTGAAGCTTTAAGGAAGTTGAATATTTTTCCCCACAGAATAAACAGTCCCAGTTCCTTTTCATTATCCAAGCTACTTGTGTTAGCAAGCAAATAGGCAACTTAAAAATTCTTCTTTCATCCTTATTTGGTGTAGTTTGTTCCTAAGAAAATTTAGGTTTTGGACTAAACCTAGAAGAGAGAAAAAATTGCTATTGTCCTCCCTACTGCTCTTAATTTAAAAAACATCTGGTTAAATCTCCCATCATTTTCCCTTAAAATTTCTATAAAGAGCCAGTAAACTATTCCAGACTGATTCCCAAAGGCTCAGAGGACATACGGAGCTGGGAGAGTGGAGTGATTTGTTTTGCTATGAATAAGGAATCTTTCTGACTGTAATTCACATTCAAGTCTCTGTGAAGAGATGTTTTGATTCTAAGTCTGACGAGAAAATTACAAGCACTTGCAAAAGCAAAATAATAAAAAGCCCACCAATATGCCAGTTAGTTTGAATAGAATTAGAACAGAATAGAAATAGAACAGAACAGAAGAGAATGGAATAGAGTAGACTCTTTCAGTTGGAAGGGACCTGCAACGATCATCTTGTCCAACTGCCTGAGCAATTCAGGGCTAACCAAAAGTTAAAGCATCTTGTTAAGGGCAACATGTCCAAATGCCTCTTAAACTCCGATAAGCTTGGGGCTTTGACAACCTCTCTCGGAAACTTGTTCCAGTGTTTGACCACCATCGTGGTAAAGAAATGCTTCCAAGCATCCAGTTTAAATCTTCCCTGGCACAGCTTTGAGCCTTACCCACAAGTCCTGTCACTGGATACTTGGGAGAAGAGATCAGCAGCTCCCTCTGTGCTTCCCCTCCTCAGAATTTGTAGAGAGCAGTGAGGGCACCCCTCAGCCTCCTTTTTTTCTCCAAACTAGACAAACCCAAAGTACTTAGCTGCTCCTCATAGGACATGCCCTCCAGCCCTGGCTAATTGTCAGTAATATTGCAGTTGTACATTGTATATGTAGCATTGGCTTAATTTTATTTATGTTAATATAAGCTTCTTTTCCTCAGACTTCAATCTGATATAACTGGATCCAGTTGCAAAGGAAGGAAAGAGCCCTGAAAATTTGTTAAGGTCCACCTATTTTCCTCCAAATTTCAAAGAGGAAAATAAATTCTGCTGACATTACATTTTTATGATCCTGCTCCTTATTCATAAAACCTGTATTTTGAGCTTAATTTTTTAGTGATTCTTTTGAATATAATCAAGAGAGGAAACTCTTGAATGTTGCAAAATAAAAGTATTTTTCCATTTTCTGAGAAATAATCCAACCTATAGCAAGACAACCTTGACAAGAACAGCATACCCTTTAGTGGGCCATAACCCACTAATCTGCTCATAAATGCAATGTTCATAGTCATATCCTCGACAGGTGAGGGTTTCTATAGTACTTCCAAAAAAATGAGAAGCCTTCTGAGACAGCTTATGAGCAGGAGCAGAGGACTGTCCGAAGACTGAAGTCTGATGTGAGGTTAGAGGATGTGGGTAGAGACTCCCGTTCTCTCAGTGAAGCCTTTTCCTCTGCTTGGGTTTCCAGTGCTGACTGGAGGGCCGCTCAGCGGGACCTACAGGCTGCGCCAGATTCACTTCCACTGGGGATCCAATGACGAAGCCGGCTCTGAGCACACGGTGGACGGGATGAAGTATGCGGCAGAGGTAAGGCCTTACATGGAGGCATCTGTACCTCTAAGCTTGTGACTAGTTTTCCATTGCAAGAATAATGTTGCCCCTCCTCTTCCCGCTTTTCATCTTCCCCTCATTTTATCAAAAGACAAGCGGTCTTCCTGAAGTGTTGCATGTTTGGTCCTTTCTCAAAGGAGAGCCTCTATGAAAGCTTTGGAGAGGATTAGAAAAGGAGTACAGAAGACAAGAGCTTGATAAGAGCAAGACTTAATGTTCAAGAGTTATTTTAAACTTTGTCTTTCAATGTTTCTTCCTTGGAGAACATTTTCAAAGTCATCTTCAGTGACAAACCACAGAATTACTGGATTTGGGGCCTGTGTAGTGTAAAATTTATGCAAGACTTAGGAATGATGCATTTTGTGGTGCACTTAGCAACGTGGTGGTTATAACTTTGAGAACCACGCTTTAATATCTGTGGGATGCCTGCTGTCTGTGGGGTACCGTGTTTCAGTGGAGGTGGTGTGCCACAGGGAGAATTACACCATCTGCTCTTGCATGGAGCATTCACTCCTGCTCTGTCTCCTTTGGTACATTTGAGTAATCTGTAGGAAAAAGTACTCAGTATAAGATTCCTCTTTACAAATGGAAGTAACATGGAATATTTTGATGAGATTGAGATCTTTAAAAACAGATGATTCAGACAGTGTCAGAATTTTCTGGGGTTAAAAGGAAGTAAAAAGTGTAAAAATAAATGGACAAATAAAAGGCATAATACTACAGAAGAAAAAGATGTAATGTATGCACTGTGGTGTGATCAGACTTTACTGGAAATGCTATAAGAGATACTGGTCAGGAAAAAAAGATCAATTTTCTAACACTAATGGGGAAAAGTGACATTTGCAGTGTTTAAAGGCTTATGTTTTCCACAGGAACCAGGTGAGATGGAATATAAAGAATTAATAAAGGTGCTTTAAAACCATTAAGTACCAAACCCAAATTTCTAGCTGAGAAAATATGTATGTTTCCCATCTAAGAAACCAAATGGAAGGAGAAAATCTCTCTGAATTTCTAGCCAGTCTAAAAGCCTTTCTGTTACCTTTGGTTGGGTAACCCTCCACAAGAAACTCTCTAGATGTCACTTTGGCTTTGGGATAAGGAACTCAGAATTAAAACCAAGGCTTCTGAATATTGTTCACACAAAAGAAAACACCTGAGAAGGAGACATGAAGATGGTTTCAGTGCTCACCTTTTTAAGGAAGATGTGCAAGATTCCAAGAAGAATCATTGACTGAATTGAAGAAAGAATTAATGTACAGGTAAAGAAGACTGCAAGGTTTGGCTCCTAAGCCCACCGGGAAGCAGAAGGGATCCATGGCTCCATTCTTTGTGACAACATACGATCCGGTCAAGGTCTCTTCACAAGCTGCAGTGACAGAGCGGTGGTAAGACTGGATGTATTCCTTAAAGAGAAGTCACAAGCCATTGAGAACGGGTCTGTACCCAAAAGTGTTTCACGCTCGGTTTGTTTGGTTTTTGGGAGGGTTACCTTGCTGGGGTTTTTTGGCAAAGCTATGAGAGAGTGGGAGTGGGCTTTTAGTAGCTATGGGAATTTTCCTTTTTGTTCTTTGTTGGGTTGCTTTTGGTGGTTTTTTTTTTTTTCAAATCCACAATAAAAGTAATTTCTGACTGAGAGTATCTGCTTCCTTTTTGTGTATGTGAAAATGTAATTGTGTAGAAGTTGTTCAACGTAGGTTCTGTGAACTTAAAACAGGGAGAGGTGCAGACACTATGAGTTCCAGGATATTAATGAACTTGAGGAAGGTTTAGTGGACTATGTTCTTCTCCTGGTTTAGTTTACAGTATTCATAGCAACTTTCCTTCAAGGATTTCTAAAGCTGTGAGCCAGCATGTGTGTCATTGTGTCTGTGCATGTATTATTACTGACTACAGTGGGATTCCTTCCTTGCTGGAAGTAATGTCTCAGCACTTTAGAGCCCAAATGCTTAACAAACATAGATATCAAGTAAGACCAAATAAGAGTTCCATTTTACAGATATGGAGAATTGAAACTCATAAAGGTTAAGCAAGGATTGACACTTAAAATAAAAATCTTCATACTCCTAGATGCCTGTTTCAACCATGCAGCTATGTTGCTTCACGTAGAAAGCCTTTAAAGCAAATTTCAGGTTTCCTAAATTGTTCTTACTTTACTTGTCTTGTAGGTGCTGTATTCCAAAAGGAAGCCTTTTTTTCATGGGTTCATCCCAGTTTAAGTCATTCAATGGAGTTGCTTTTCAGCGTTCTTAAAGTTCAAAATCTGAAAAGATGGTCACCGATTTTAGAAAAGCCAATCTCATGCCCTGCTTCTGAGCGTCTTTATCTAAAAACTGTGTGTAATAAGATTTACTAATCCATTGAGGATTTGTGAAAGTAATTTATGTTTGCGAAGTACTTAGACTTAAGTGCTGTGTGAGTGTGCTCTCTCCAGTTTGGCAGTCAGACTCAAGGCTGGGACATCCTGGCACTTCCTAGGAAGGCGCTCCCATCATGAAGTGTGGTCAGAAATTAGGAAATCTGGTTTAGCAGGAGGGATTTACGCAGCATGGAAGTAGGCATCACAGGCTTTTCCCACCTGGCTGGGCAGTGTCTTCAAGCTTCTTAAGCAAATATGACAGGACACTTCCAGAATAATGCTTGTTGGAAATGCAAATGCTCAAACCTGAGATAATCAAGCTGCTTGTAAGGATGTCACTACTGGTAGTCATAGAAAATAATATTTGAAAAATGTCAAAAATGAAATGCTGATGTTCCCTTGAGCTAAACAAGGGGAAAAGGGTCAGTGCAAGTTTAATGTGTATTTGCCTGTTTTCTAGCTATTTATGTGGATGATTAATGTTGCAGAAAGCTTGATTAAAGAAAAAGAAGAGTAAAATACTAATGACATCCTCATGAATTTCAATCACTTTTTAAAATCAGCTGTAGTAAAAATGTATTTAAAACCTCTAGTTATATAACCATTGGCTTTTTTTTGTCTTAACTTCTCAGTTCAAAATCTGGGGACCCAACAGCAATTTGACAGGCACTGTGGTGTGCCGATTGCTGCTAAATTTTTAATAATCCCAGCCACTGGAAATGCTTTTGCCATTTGCGTGAACTACATATTTACTGATTTCATGAAATATCTGCATTTAGAACACTGAATGGTTCTGCATACAAAAGAGTGAAGTAGAGTATCAAACCCAGTAAAGTTGTAATATTCATTTGCCACTACTTGAGTTCAGCGAGAGTTGATGCTGTCTGTGTCTCTTGCTTTTCAGCTTCATGTGGTCCATTGGAATGCAGAGAAGTATTCCAGTTTTGTTGAGGCAGCTTCTCAGTCAGATGGATTAGCAGTCATGGCTGTATTTCTGAAGGTAAGAAGAGAATGTTTCAGCCCTCATAATAAATCTGCCTTATAAGCCCAAAGAGATAATGGTGATGGTTGATGTAATTATTGCTAAAGAGATACTGGTTTTATATGTATTTCCTTCATAGTGTTTAGCTGCCAATGTAGAAAGCTGTGCTTCCTTTAAGAATAAAAATACCAGATTTATAAATTATTCAAGGCAGTCAAACTCTTCAGTTTGCTTAGTCTGCACACCCGTACAACATTAGATGTGGAACTTAATTCAGCTGCCCCTATTTGGATCCCAGTAACTTGTTCTTGACTAACAGGTTCCTTTAGAGGGAAAACTTGATTTAAATGTTTCTTTAATGGCTTGTTTCTGAGCTGGTAGTTTCTTCTAGAAAATAATAATAATTTAAAAATGCAAAACCAGAAACTGGAGAATTTCCTAATAGTTATTTTATGCCTTTTTGCCTTTTCTACCTGTTCTAAGGTTAAATTCATGCAACAGCTTCATTGACTTCTGTTTGAAGAAGCAGATGGGGAATTCACACAATCTATGGCAAAAGATAGGGCTTTGGTAAATTCTGTGTTTTCTGGTGGCTGACACAGCTTCCTGAAAACAGCTGGTACTGGTGCTGGCACAGTCAGAGAGCCATTCCATGCAGCAGTTGCAAAGAACTGCTTCAGCAATTCAGTAATTCTGTCTTTCCAGTTTGCATTACAATGCCTCAAGGGAAGTATCACTGGATTTCTTAGCACACAAATTCTGTTTGGAATGTTCTTTTGTAAGAACAGTGTTTTCAGTGTTATAAGCAATTTAAATTTCTAATGTTAGTCTGTAACTTTCAATACCCCGCGTATTAAAACATGAAAAACAAATGGTTTCTGTTCCCCTGTGGTGAAAAGTTTGTAATTCCTTTGTAGCTAAAATAATTACTACGAGTAGCCAGAATACTATCAGCAAGGGAGTGGAGCTTTTTTATGACCAGTATTATTTCTAAGGACCAGCTAGTCACAGGCTTGTAATCACAAAATGCATCAGATCTTACAGTCATTTCAGTACAGTTATATAAAGCAGTTTCATGAGGCATTTGCTTTTTATTAATTTTTGTTGCTTTTCTCTGGAGCTCCACGGTTTCTTTTTTCTTTGGTGTTAATAGATTGGTGAGTGCAACCCTCAACTGAAGAAGATCACTGACCGCTTGGACACCATCAGAATCAAGGTGAACAAGTGCTTCTAAAAGAATGCTAATATTTGTGATTGCTTTTGTTGGGGTTTTTTATTTTAGATAGGGTTTTTTATTTCTTGAAATTTGGCTGCTGCTCCCTGCACCTTCATGTTTCCTAATCCCTAGCGATTTATATCTGATTTGACACAGTTTATGTGCATTCTGTTTAGGTTGAAAACTAAGTTGACAAAACATATTTTTTACACAGTAAAAGATCAGAGGAAAAGGCTAATTCCTCACAGAACCCAGTCTCTGATAAATCTGTTGCTATGAGGATAGTAACAGGGGAAAACATACTTTATGGAAGGTTGTAAAAAAGATGAGGGAAAGACTTCCTCTCCTGTTTTGCTGAGGTACAGAGTGAGAAATAACCTATTGTTTGTGTGAGAGGAATCAGCCAGACTCTCAACATGATGTTTCAGTCAGACAGCACTGGCCTGGTATCAGGTACAGGGAGAAGCAGTAGCAACATCTGGGACGAGTGAGTGGGGAGGGAAGCAAGTGGCAATAACCTGTAGGGTTACTCTGCCAGCCCCACAGACACCGCCTTGAAAGTCTAACATCGTCTCTCCTCTCCCTACAACTTCCATCTCATGGTCATCTGTAACTTTGGGGAGTCTGTGCTAACGTGACACCCTTGATGATGTCCCGCTGGCATCAAGGAAAGTCACAGCAAAGCTGTCACCGAGGTAAGAACTCATCAGAAGGGCACTGATGAGGACTTCGTGTCATCACCCAAGATGCTGCCAGCCCACCTGACAGTGGAACAAGCTCTACCTCCTTTGGCATGATTTACCTTGGCCTCTTGCTTTTAAATAATATTGCCCTGGTATTTCTTTTTCTTTTATTTCGTTCCAGGGGAAAAAAGCACTATTCACAAACTTTGATCCCAGCTGTCTGCTTCCCAAGTCCCTGGACTACTGGACTTACTTTGGCTCTCTCACTGTTCCACCTCTTCTTGAGAGCGTCATCTGGATTGTTCTGAGAGAGCCCATAAGTGTTTGTTCTGAACAGGTATTTTTGGACTTTTCACTGCTAAAGAAATTGCTTTTGTAAAACTTGAATTTGTAGATGCCACCCAAAATTACAGGGTTTTTTGCAGGCCTTTGCATTGCAGACCTTATAAGATTTTCAAAAGGCAAAATTTGTATATCAACTTTATTCTGACTTTTTGTTGCCTTTCTTGCTGTAACGGCTATTTATTATTAATTTTTAAAAATATTCTGCATACTCTAAAAATTAATAGTCAAAAATAAACCACAGGGAACTTAAAGAAAAAAAGAGTTGCGTTGACACTTAGAAATTCTGGAATTCCAGTTGATTTAATTATTTGCATATCCTGCTCAAACCTCATCTTTGGCATTTTTGTCTGGCAGACAAGTAGTAAATTTTTTCTTGCATTCCAAATACATAAAACTTGATGAATTTACTAGAATTGTGGAAAGCAAATACAATTGTAATAAACTGGAGTTATGCTAGGCTGTTTTAGGAAAGCTGTGATACGACATAAAAGAGTCTATTTACAGTTCTTATTAAAGCTTCATGCTGTATCTTAACTTGGCAACAGTGACACCCAGCGGGCTAATCATGTTAGGTGTAAAATTTTTCTGAGTGGAGACCACATACTCAGCAGAAATAGTGACTTCAGTCTTTGCTCAAAATGTTAAGACAGTTCCCTGCATGGGTTGCTTGTTAGGAAACCTCAAATTCTGTTTGTGACTGATTTGAAGTAATTTATTTGCTCAATGGGTGTATTTTTCTCTTCCGTATCTCTTCCTCGCTCCCCTCAGTCTGGCTTTGTAAGGCTCGCTGCAATGTGTATGGATGTAGGATTGAAAACTTGTGTTAAGGTATCCACTCTCCAAAGACAAGCCATTGTTCAGGTTAAAAGCTTCTTATTTGGGCAAATCTAGAATTAATACATTCTAAAATGTGAAATTATGTATACAAACAGCCACATGTAAGAGGCTCAGAGGACATGGTGTGGGAAAGTGTCAATCCTTTATTAGCCATTTTTCATAGGCTTTAGCTAATCTTATGTATTAAAGTAGAAATATGCTATATTCTTCTCAATATAAACATGCATGCAGCTAAAGTGTTTGCTTCCAGTAATGTCCGCTATTGTGGTTGGTCAGTCAGCACCGTGACTGACATTGTTCTACCATTTAATTTTATTCGTCAAGTTTGTATTTGTGTAAAGCTTTAGAGTTTACTACGGACTTCTTGTTGCACTTTTCAGGTTGAAAGAAATTAAAAATAGCTTGTAAGTTTTTAGAAACTTACAAGGAGCCTGAATTACAAATGTTAGCTTTAGAGTGGGGTGAAGCAAGATAGCATTGATGTTTTTTGCTCTTAATGTCATTATGGTGCAATGTGCCATACAATTAAATGCTCTATTGTAATGGAATGCTTTCTGTGCTGCCCTACCCACGGTAACCTAGAAGGGAAGTAAGGTGATATACAGAAATAGTAACTACTGGAAATATTAGATATTAAACAAAATTCTATACTTAGGTCAGAAATCAGGCTCAGATTTCTCAAGGTTTAGATATGGAGCTCTGATAGGGGTTTCTGCTGAGATCACCATAGGCTGAGTTATGCTTGTCCTGAGTCTTCACAAGGGAAGAATTTGGAATCTCTTCTGGTTTGAGTAAGTGCTAGTTGCAGAAGCTTTCTCTAGTGCCACACCTGCAATTCCAGGTTAATTCTGAGTATACTCTGTGAACAAGGAAACATACATAGAATGTTTGTATGATAAGAAATATAATCTTATTTTTTTGGCAAAAAACATTTCAGAATCTCCAAACTATGAAATTCAACTAAAAATTATAACACCCCCTAGTTTAAATCAGGTTATGGAAGACAAAGTGTGAATAAAGGGAACAAGTAATCCTTATGCACAGTTTCGTGTTGACATGTATTTTGGGATATTTTCTCAGTAGTCAACCTTTTTCATTTACAAGGATAGAAATGGTGAAATTGCCATTCCCCTCATGACTTAATAAAATACAGTTCTGTTCTTTCAGGTGGAAAAAAAGTGAAAAGTGTCTTTAATATTTACAAGTCTTTTCATTAGTATGGACATGAGGGTTTTCTGCTGAACCTTATGTCTTTTTTGGTTACAGCTGGCCAAATTCCGCAGCCTCCTGAGCACTGCTGAGGACGAGGTCGCCTGCTGCTTGCTGAGAAACTTCCGGCCTCCCCAGCCTCTAAGGGGACGAGAAGTCAGAAGAAATTAAAGGAGTAAAGCCAGTAGCCTCCCTCTGAAACCAAAGGCTGAATTAATTTTAATAGTTAATACACTTTGTGATTTTTAAATTTTTTTTTTTGTGAGATGTTTAAACAAATAGGTGGTGTTTTATTAGTGGTTTCCATGCAGTCATTTCTCACAGACAAGTATGTCTGGAGTTGTCACAGGTTCATTGGTGTTAACAGGTCTGGCTGGGTTTGAGTGCACTGGCTTGGCAGCACTGAGCCATCAGCACTGCATGCACAGAGGTCACTGCTAATCATAAGGGTCAAATGTGGTGAAGGAGTTGCCCAGATTTTGCTACCAAATTACTGAACAGGATCCCTGGTATTATTGGCAGTATAGGATGTTCTGGGATTATTCTTCTAGTCTCTAACATAACTTTTAGCTTCTATATGAACCTCATACCGCAGTTCCCAAGGAAAAAATATGTCAAGGATGATCTAATGTCATTGCTGACTTCTGAAATACCATGCTTTCTTTCATACAAAAAGCAGTAATGACTAACAGCATTTAAGTAAAGCAGATATTTATATGATCCTGTTATTCTGGCTGCTTCATAGCAGTAATCATGTACTGATTGATGGGGTTTTTTTAAAGCAAATAGTAAGGATTTTGTATATTGCAAGATCATGTCAGGTGGATTAGGTATTCCTGAATTTCATGTGACAAGATGAAATTGTCCTGAAACCTGAAAACTGCAAGGTGGAAGGGCATAGAGGGAGCTGTTTGTGCCTTAAACCAGTTTGTTGTATTTGATGAACAATAAGGGACTATTACACTATATCTGTGTAACGTCAGACTTTTGCCACTTAAAATCAAGAGGCAGGGGTAGCTGTTGTTCCAGACTGTTGCACGCTGCAGTGCGAACCACATGCTGCTTACCTCTCATCTTGCTGTGGAGGACAGCACTACTCAGGTATAGAATGTCTCAAGGTACTGGCTGATGTTCTGCTGTCCTAGTTGAACTTCAGTGGTTGCATTTATATTCCAACACCAAAGAGAATAGTCAGAGTGAGCCAAAGAAATCAGAATCAAGTCAACATCTAATAAAAAGCTCAGCCCTCAATAGCAGTATGTTGAAACGTCTGTCTATATGAGTTGACTCAAGCCTGTGTTTCTCCTAGGAGCTTTTGTTATCTGAATGTAATTGGGGTTTTTTACACCAAGTATTTTTATTAATGAACTTGCCATAGGATGTAGCTTAGGATAGAATTAGATTTACTCTCAAACTGTGAGAAGTACATAGTGAAATCCAGTGATACCTGAAAGAGGCAGCTAGAGGTTTTACTGGCAGCAACTAACACCATTCTCTGTAGTACTTCTGACAAATTCATCTTCCATGACTGCTCTCCTTGAATTCATTTTTTTTATAAGTTTTATATGCTCTGTCTTTTACCTCAATGGGTCATTTCATTTTTGATGAACAAACATGAGGGAAATCACGATCAGGATTCACTTTATATGCTGTTTTAGAAAAATAAATTAGACATAGAGATATAGGTATTTTATCTTAGTTTAAGGTAGATGGACTTTTTTGTTTTCCCCTCCCCAGAATATAGCTATTATATCCTGCAGGGCCTCCCAATGCCTTTTGCAAGAAGGCAAAAGAAGAACACAAACAGACTATTGGATAAATAAAAGGCGTTTAGCAGCACTAAAAAGAAAAGAGGGAGTGTGTTGTATGTTTTCACAGCCTTTTTAAGACCTAGGATTGGTTCTTATATGTTTCCCTGTTATGTGAGTAGCTACAGAATGTGAAAAAAATGTTTACAAATTGCAAGAAGGATACAAAGTTTGTTTGCCTCAGAAGAGAAAGGAATTAGGCTACTGCTTCATATTGTAAACAGAAGTGTTACATATTTTTACATATTGTAAACAGTGGAGTTGATCTAATGCTTTTATATTTATAAGGATTTTATCAAAATAAAAAATGGATTTTATGAATGTGTCTTGTATGTTCTATTGAAGAGCTTAAAGTTTTACAGAAAAGGCTTTACTTTTAAAATTAGCACCTGCAGCTTTAGGTTTGGAAAAAATTGTCACCCATTATTTGAAGTCTGTCTTTGGGCAGTGTAGTATTAGGTATGTCTTTATGTTCCAAATAAAATATTTTTGGCAGTGGTAAGACATGCAAACAATTCTGCAAGTTTCTCATGGTGTATTTTTGAACTACTGACTATTTTTATAGTTACGCTAGTAAGTTTTAGAAGAAGTCATCATTCAAAGTAATTCCCCTTATGTGGAGATGCCATGTTCATGTTAGATTGGCCTAGCTGAAAGTTAGTGGTGGCATCTGGAAAAGACCAGTAATGCTCAGTTACCTGAAATCGTTTGGGAACAGCTTCTCAGGTTATCCATCCCCTGCAACTGTAAAGTGAGAATATGGACACTGCCTCCGCTCTGAGCACTTGGTTGCACCCTCAGTCACTAATTTCCTCTATGCCCAAGCTACACTGAATCTCAAACAAATGTACTCCCAGAGAATCTTATCTCAAGTGTGAACTCCATGTTGTACTCTACAGCAAACAAGGCTGAAATATGTCACCACCTCCCCAGCCCCCCTGCAGCCGCACATCCCTTTGATCAGCTCTTAACCCTCTGACACACTTGGAGCCTTTATATTAAGAAGAATGAAATGCTCAGTGACCAAAAAAAACATAGAGTGTATTTGCTGAAAATAGTAGCTGTCAAGAACTGTGAACTGCTGGAAGGTTGATCACCCATAAACTTTTTCTCAGAATTAAATAAACCACGGTAGAGCCCTGGGGTCAGCTCTGCTGTTTTAGGCACAGGAGGGAAGCAGTGTGCTCTGCTATGCTTATAGCATTTGCCAGTCATTCTCGTGATGTTTTTAATGTTGCACATGTTCAATATTAGCTGGGAATTTTCTTTATGTGAAATAAAAAAAAACCTGAGAAGTAGTGGTCTCCCTTATCACTCTGCTGCTAGATACACTGCATCTAACTTCTGACCTGGCTGTAACATTTTGTTGTTCTCCCACCCAATCTGATCTTTCTTTCTAATTATAGATGTGACATACAAAGATTTGGTCTGTGATTTAATCTCTTAGATACTTTTATTTCCATATCTTTTATTTGTGAAGTACTTGACTCAGTGACAGAGGGCTTTTTCTGTGTGTCTGCTGTTTTTGTGAGACAGGAGATAATGCTGAAATGCTGAAACGAAAATGTTTCTAAATTCATGTTTTGTTTCCTATTTCTGTCAACCTCTCCATCATTTATGCCAAGTACAAGTTTTCACTGTGGTAAAACATTTGCATGTGTGATCTGTGTCTCATCTCCCATGCAACAGAATTTGCGGCCAGGGAATGTCTCTGACAGGAGAGTACTGGATTGTCATGTGAAAACAAAGATTCTCTGCCTCTGCTTAACAGAACTGATGTGCTGCACTGTCAGTTCCTGGGTCTGTTTCTATTTTATCAAATTTCATCCACATACTTGGGTAGATAAATTTGAATAATTTGTAGATACTACTGACAGTTTCATTTTTCAGATGAAAACCATATAAGTTACATCCAATAGGTAGAAGAAATACATATTTTTGTGAAGATTTAATTATTTTTCTGTCTCTGGTTTGTAAATATTTTGAATGAAATATCAGCTGTTTAAATGTCAACACTTCTCTTCCAGTTCTTTTCCTTTCTACAGTTGTATGAACAACAGACAGAAATGTGGTCTCAATATTTCTTTTTTTTTAGCAGCACTTTGGCCATTTTGAGGAAAAAAAATGAACCCAGTCATTCTTGGTGTTTTTCAGAGAGTTTTTTTCTTGATTTCTGTTTTCCCTTTGTCCTGTTGAAGCTTCAAGTTCTTTTATAGTTTATGTTTTCATTAATAAGCTGGAAAATACTGCTGATGATATAAAATCTTCCCCTGCTGGAAACAGATGAATGATTGATTGAGAAGAGAGATATTGGGTTAGAAAAAGATGATAATAGCCTAAGTTATGTTAAGTAATCTAAAATTCTGAACTGACTGGGAACAACTGACTGCGGAGATGTGGAGAAGATAAAGAAAAATGCTTAAGATAGGAGAAGAGGCACTTTAAAAGCCTTCTAATAGAAAAAGAGGCCCTTTGCATATTGCTTTTGCCGATAGATGTCACTGTGAATAAGGCAATGGTCACCTGCCCAGTGACACGACATCCTGAATAAGACCCACGGTATCCTGAAGGCTCAGCCTGTGAAAGAAGAGTGTGCAATATAACTCACGTATTAAGGATGTGCTGTTGACTGTAATTTACTCCCTTTCTTAAAAGCGAAACAAGATTGTGGAAAAAAAAAACTTACTTTCCAGTGCATAACAAAAGCTACTCAGATTTAAAAGATCATATTTAGGTAAATCTGTGCATTTAAATGCTCCCCTATTTTCCATAAGCAATTGCTGTTATATAGTTTCACACATGCCTAAAAGCCACGCCAGAAACAACCACTATAGGAGCAAGGTAAGTTTTTCTGTGTTTTCTTCTATCTGAAAGTTTGCCCAAGCATTAAAAAAAGAACAACGAAGTCATTTGTGTGCAGGGTGCCTGGATGGTGCATGGCCATGTCAGCACTACCAAGCAGGCTCTGTAGGTCTGGCACATTCTGGCTTAGCTGGACATCCCTGAGCTTATGGAAAGCCACTGGGCAAATCATGGGCAGCAGGGCAGACTATGCCAGTGCCTTCAGTTATGGCTGCAAGCTCTGGGCAAGGGCAAATTCACAGCCACAGTAAATACAGCTGAGCATAGGTAATCATCATTAACCAGTTGTGGGTTTTTTAAAGGGTACAGTGAAGATTCATATGGAAAATCTGATCAGTTATTTAAACCAGCTTCTGCTTCAGTTTTCTGAGTCAAATAAATGGTGTTGCTCATTTCAGCCATGGCATCACTGTCACCTCACTCTCTGCGTGAGGTTCCAGAAAGGGCTTCTCTACCTGTCTCTCTCAGTTATGAGATACTTAAATATCACTGTAAGGACTCAAGGCAGGCTCCTTGGTTCACACAAGCACATTGTAAATACAAATATCTGTTAAAAGATCTTTGTGGTATTTCAAAAGTCACGTCAGTCAGGTGAAGTCCCTGGTGTCTGGAAAAAAAAGAAAGATTGCACCCATTTTTAAAAAGGGTAGAAAGGAGCACCCCAGGAACTACTGACCTGTCAGCCTCACCTCTGTTCTGGGAAGATCATGGAAGAGATCCTTTTAGAAGCTGTGCTAAGGCACATGGAGGACAGGGAGGAAATTTGAGACGCCCAGCATGGCTTCACCAAGGGCAAGTCCTGCCTCACTAAACTAGTGGTCTTCTAGGTTGAAGTGACTACATCAGTGGACTAGGAACAGCCATGGATGTGATCTATCTGGACTTCTGTAAGACCTTTGACACAGCCCCCCCCCAACATCCTTCACTCTAAATTGGAGAGAGATTGATGGGGTGGGTGGACTGTCCAGTGGATGAAGAATAGGCCACATATCATGCAGAGGGTACTGGTCAGTGGCTCAATGTCCTGATGGACATCGGTGGCAAGTGGTGTCCCTCAGGTGTCTATACTGGGACCAGTCCTGTTTAGTGTCTTCATCAATGAGACAGACAGTGGCATCAAGTGCACCTTCAGTAAGTTTGCGAATGACACCAAGCTGAGTGGTGCAGTTGATACACCTGTGGCATGGGATGCCACCCAGTGGGACCTGAAGAAGCTGGAGAAGTGGGCCCATGGGAATCTCATGAGGCTCAGTAAGATCAAGTGCAAGGTGCTGCACCCGGGTCAGGGCAGCCCTCGGTATCAACACAGCCTGGGGATGAACAGATCAAGAGCAGCCCTACCAAGAAGGACTTAGGGGTGCTGGTGGATGAGAGGCTGGACATGAGCCGGCAATGTGCACTCACAGCCCAGAAAGCCAATTGTGTCCTGGGCTGCATCTCTTTGGGTTTTTTTAATTTATTTGCGTATCTGTCATTTTTACTGCTCTGGATTTCCTCCTTCGTGTCAGCATACAGAGGGTATACACAGCCTACATGGCCCCCACCTCTGGGTTATGGCAATCAGGAGGTAATCTAGTAATCTACCCCTGCAGTGCAGCCACAGCTGAGTAGGAACACCCAGGATATCAGAGCTGAACAGCACTTGGGTAAACATCCTGCTTAGGTGTGATATTGCATAAATAATACAGAAGTCTCATGATTGTGCATCACTTTTCCCTAGTGACTGGTGCATTGTATGACAACACTGTGTTCAGAGGTGCTTCTAGCGGCATTCACACTAAGTTCCTGCTAAACTGGGTTGAGATAAAAAAAAAAAGAAGATTAAACTAGGGACTTTCTCTTGCATCTGGCATCCAGTAATTCATGCAGGAGGAAAACACATGACTGACTGAACTACTTTTTATTGAAATAGAGAAAGCTCCATTTAGTTTTCTGGAAAGTGTGTATTCCTGTTCAGTTGTGCTTTATATGCTGATATTTATATGTTTGTAGTAGACTTGTTTTCTGTTATGGCTTAAGGCTCTTCAGAATCAGTAGCCATCCCAGCCTGGGAATTGGGGCAACTCTTCAGCCTGCACATCTTTGAGTGCTAAGATGTACTTCACTTCTAGTACTCAGCACTCTCACGGTGGTAGCCATTGAACAAACATGAGCTAATGCTTCTTACTGGCACTGTTACCTTTCTCATTTGGCAGAGAAAAAGCTACCCAAACAAAGAATAAAAGCACTAACCAAGAGAGGCCAGACGGCTAAAAATAATTTAATTGCATATTCTTGTTTGCTGCCACTTTGTTTTCATAGTTTACAGAGAGGCATGGTATCACTCTCACCATGTTAAGTGCTAGCAAGTTACATCAGTGAAGAGTTCCTGTTTAAAAACAGTGTAGCTTGTTCAAAGGCTGCCCATCAAGGCACTTGCAGAGGCGACAGGGATGCCTCAGGCTGAGCAGGGAAGAGCCACCTACTTGAATTAATGCGCTAGGTACCAACGCCCTCTGCTTTTCCAGAGAGGAATCAAGCATGTCTGCTGTGCCTTGCAGTGAACTTATTATCTGTGCCTCTTGGGGTAAATAAACAAGCCAGGACTCACTTTCTGGTCCTGGAATAAGGGCCATAACATGTCCCGAGTCTGTATTGCTGAACTTCTTACATCTTTTATTCCACACAGTCTATTAGAAATCATCATTTCACTTGGTTTAGTGAATTTAGGCTCTCTTGCAGAGAGTTCTAGCTGATATTTGCCAAAACCACACTGGGGAGCTTCCACTTGACCATAGCCAAAACCTTCCCTCTCCAGGTGTTAGTGTGGGCACAACTAACACTTCTGGCATGCCACGTACAGCAGTGTGACCCAGGGCTTCACCCCCACCTCTCTTCTTTCTAAATCCCCCTGGAGTGGCTGTGTGACACCTTGTCCCCAGTCTGTCTGGACACTTAGGTCTCCGTAAACTGGCTGCTGTGTGGGCACCGCTGCACATGGCATTCCTGCACAACGGTGGTATTTAGATGCCTCATTAATGAGAGAGGCAGCCTGGTGTCTGCTTTCTGAAGTTCTCTACTGAATTTAGCCACTGGCATTCATCCCAAGTTTCATTAAGGTGCCAACATGCATCTTCTGGAACCTGTTGTAAGTTTTCTTGTTATTTTCAAAATGGCGCATTAACGTTTGTTTCATTCACTGTTGTCTTACATGTGGTCATTCATGTTGTCATTCAGCAGAAATTCACTATTTTTTGTGACTTTTGTGTCACAGAAGCCAACACTTCAGTGAATGCTGTTTTAACCACTGTCTTTGTTAGGTATGCAGTCAAATTAGAACCAACTGGTCCTGTACTCTGATCCAGGAGCATGAGGGTGAGATCAAGGATTAGAAATTGAGTCCCCTCTTCTTTCTCTTTGGGCAAAGGTTTGCAGCCTGGAAAACTGGATGTGTAGAAGGAGTTGACTCTATGCCAGGACAAATCACTCATCTGTTTAAGAGAGAGCAGTGGAAGGTGTTTTTAGAATGCTGTGTTTTAACGGTAGGTCTGCTCTAGGGGACTGAGCCATGTCCAGGATGGGAGCCTTGTGCAGAAACTCATTTATGTTCCTAACTTTGCACCACTTTTCTTTGTGGCTTTGCAGGAGTCACATTACATCAGTATTTTCAAATGGATACTTAACTCCTTGTTCAGCCATTTAAAAATAAGCTTTTAATTTCCTTGAAGTACTGACTACCTAAAAGATCTTCTAGTTAACAGAAGCTCCAACCCTCTGGCAAGTGGATTGCTTCTGTTGTGGTGTTTAGAGATTTTAAAGCATAGCCTTTAGGAACAAGAGCTCAGGAGTAGCTGCTGAGTCTTATTATTAGTCCAACCATCTCATTGGAATAACTATATCCCTGTACGTTTGCAGATATACAGAAGAACATGAGTAAGAGCACAATGTATGTCACAGCCTTGAACAAAATTAAGTTTTAATATATGGTCCTTTATACTTACAATCTTGTTCTGTTGAATAATTTATTTGAATTCCATCTATGTTCCTTTCACAACTGACACAAATTGCTGTAGTATCACAGAAATGAGATTTCAGAAGTAGATCTAGAGCTTGATCTCCTGTATATAAGTGTCTGGTCTTGCAACTACTTGAGCCAAATATCTGTTCTCCACCTCCCCCTCATCAATCAGATGTTCTCAAATGAGTTAAAATGTCAGTTGAGGAAAGAAATATGTCTACAGCAAATGCTTGGAAGCAGAGCTAAAAGATCACAAGATAGGACAGCAACATTCATGCCAGGGGAACCTAGGAGGGGAGGCAAGGTACAATGAGTGAAATAGGAAACAATTCTGTAGGTCTTGGCAGAGCTTTCCTTTGCAATGATTATCTAAAGCTGTCCGGAGGTTTCCCTGGAGCCTTTCTCTCTCTTGATCCAATAACAAAAGAATCTGTGTTAAAAATTGCTGTGGGATATGTAAAAGAAATGCAAACCATGAGACTGTTAGCTGACAGCCTTGGGAAATCCTGCCTTAACGTTAATCCTGCAGGACCTGTGCAAGGGCTAAAAGCACTCTGAATAGCTGGACTGTGGCTGTTTCAAGCATTTCTCTTAAATACGTGCATTTTCACAGAGAGAAGACACAATGGACCCATGGGACCATGAGTCCAAAATATGTAGCAGAAACAACCCGTATGATTCCATGAAGATAATTAAGAATAAAGGGTCTTGAGAGGATATTAGACCACACTTTGCAATGGTGCAGATCAATGCAAGAGCACACGGTTTGGTGAGGGACAGAGGGGGACGTACAGATCGGGCCTCCCCTGAGGAGTGCAGGGAAGCCCGATCACTTGCACAGAAGGGGCTGTGGATGTTTCCCTCCTTGCTCTTCCTCATGGGGAAGCTCCTGATAAGGCAGGGGTGGTTCTATTGCATCAGTTGCTGACAGCTTTTTGCACCACTGCTACCAAATCTGTCCTAACACATTTTTAAAGGGTAAATCTAAACATTTCCTGATGTCACATTGCTGGGGAGCCAAGGGTTAGTGTCTCCTTATCATGAGGAAGCAGTTTGGTTTCAAGGGACAGCCCAGATGAGCGGATTGCCCCAGGCCTCAGCTGTCTCCTGGTTAACACCCTCCAGCTGTAGGATCGAGCTTACAGCAGGGCAGGAGAGGCTATGCTCTGAGATGCCATTTCTAAAAATATTGGCAGTGCATGTCTTGCTCTTTTATATTAGAATTACAGAATTTTTGGGGTTGGAAAGGTCCTCTAAGACCATCAAGTCCAACCATTAGCGATTCACATTATTGCATTGCTCTGCATACTGAACATCTCAAATACATATGGGATTTAATCGCACTAGATTTAGTCATGCCAGACACTAACTTTTGCAGTCTTTTGGCCCCATTCACTGCTTTATCCTGTTCAGCTGCAGTTTACAAGCAGTTTGCTAAAGATTCCAGTGACAGTAAGAGCAGGCCGAATCACCACCACACATCCAATCGGTGGCCTCAGAAAAGCGCGCCTTTGTGCCACCAGGTTTCCTGTGAAGGGCTGATGCTTTTGTGACCAAAGGGTCAGAAATGGTGCTAAGGAAACTGTCCTACCTGGTGCTGACAGTCAGCAGGGTGGGCCCAGCAGGCTCGGCTGTGGCTGAATTCAGTGGTGTGGGCCTGGCCTGGGTCACCGTGGCTGTGTGGCAGAGTTTTGGCAGACACGTGCTGCTCCCCTGCCCTGCTGTGTCTGGTCTGGGGCTTTTCCCAGCTCAGTCTTAAATTCCCACCCTGGTGTGTGTACATATATATTTACGAGAAAATTAAGCAGAAGTTACACATCGCCCAATGCAGTGAATATCAGGGACATAATGGATATCCCTGGAATTGTTTAAGGCCAGGTTGAATGGGGCTCTGAGGAACCTGGTCTAGTGGAAGGTGTCCCTGCTCATGGCAAGGGCATTGGAAGTAGATGATCTTTATGATCCCTTCCAACCCAGGCCATTCTATGATTCTATGATTCTAGGACTCTATGATTCCATGATTCTAAGATATCCCAGCTTCTCGATTTCACAGATTTGTCAAATGTGAGAAGTAACTCCCCAAAGATAAAATGGGAAGTGAAGGTAATGAATATCTAAAATGGGATCATCAGGTGGCAATAGATTGGTGGTGAGGGAAGTGCTCATTTCAGGCTGCAGTTTTTACGTGTGATCTCTTGGTTACATCAGAGCATTGCAAAACACTTAATAACTTAAGCAGTCAAAAAATAAATGCATTTTATTTCAGCTCTCTGATAATGCAGAAGAACTTGAATAAGGCCTGCAAGGAAGTTAGAGTGCATTATCATAACATAGGCAGCAGTATATTGGGAATCCTGGTGGCTTCTTTTCTCTTTTCTTTTCTTTTCTTTTCTTTTCTTTTCTTTTCTTTTCTTTTCTTTTCTTTTCTTTTCTTTTCTTTTCTTTTCTTTTCTTTTCTTTTCTTTTCTTTTCTTTTCTTTTCTTTTCTTTTCTTTTCTTTTCTTTTCTTTTCTTTTCTTTTCTTTTCTTTTCTTTCTTTTCTTTTCTTTTCTTTCTTTTCTTTTCTTTCTTTTCTTTTCTTTCTTTCTTTTCTTTTCTTTTCTTTGTCTTGTCTTGTCTTGTCTTGTCTTGTCTTGTCTTGTCTTGTCTTGTCTTCTTTTCTTCTCTTTTCTTCTCTTTTCTCTTCTCTTTTCTTCTCTTCTCTTCTCTTCTCTTCTCTTCTCTTCTCTTCTCTTCTTCTCTTCTCTTCTCTTTTCTCTTCTCTTCTCTTCTCTTCTCTTCTCTTCTCTTCTCTTCTCTTCTCTTCTCTTCTCTCTTCTCTTCTCTTCTCTTCTCTTCTCTTCTCTTCTCTTCTCTTCTCGCACCTTCTCGCACCTTCTCGCACCTTCTCGCACCTTCCCGCACCTTCCCGCACCTTCCCTTCCTGCACCTTTCTCTTCTATTTCAGTTCATTTCAGTTCATTTTCTTGTTGAGAAATCACTCATTCAAATTACTACACTGGGTGGTTTTCCTTTCCATCTTTTTTATATTGCCAGCAAGTCCTATTGGATGTCAATATAGTGATAGCTTTATGTCCTAAACTGCAATCCCGTTTGTATTTTGTTATCTTCCTTTGCTATAAAGATAAGAGAACTCCTTCCCTGGTAGTCAAAGTCTAGACATTCTGTGAAATGAGTTTGCCTTTCCTTGATCAAGTTAAGGACATTCCCTTTTCTTTACCATTTCCTAGACTATGAATAACTTATTCATTTTCTTGGTTGTCATAATCAGGTCTCTTTGATTTTCAAAGTTGTTTCTACCTAATGTTTTTACTTGTACTTTATTAAAATTAATTTCTGAAGGAGTTACTCTAAAGGAAGAAGTGTGAAGTTTTTATGTTGGAAATTAACTTGAGACAAACCAGTAGATGCAGTTGCCCACTTTGTGTCACGCTTGTGCACACATGCAAAGGTCTTCAACTGATTGAACCCACAGCTCTGCAGCTCAGGCCCACTCTAAATATGAGAAATTACAGGACACAGCCAGTTAGGGAGATTTTTAAAGGGATTCTGAATGAAACAGTTCTGTATAGGAAGCTGTTGTTCTGCCTTAACAGATTTGTTCCCATTTCTCAATGCTGTTCCTCTTGTGATCTCTTTGCAAAATTTAATTTTTTTGCCATCACAAGGAAAGTAATTCCTTTGAAACCAGTCAAAGTGATGTATCTGTGCCTCTGTTCTCTCTTTTTCCACAAGCACCATCAGCTTTTTTCTGAAGAATTGCGAAGAGTGAAAATGATTATTCTCCTGTTCATGGCAGTTAAAGGCATGATCACTAAGGCAGAGAAAAGCACTGTGGTTTCAGGATTGCTCATTAAGAAGATATCAATTACCTGAGAGGATTATTGGCCTCTTCATAACTGTTTTTGCATTCTTATGAACAGAAAGAGGTCTTTTACGAGCTTTGCTTAATAAGGTAGTAGGATGAGGATTGCAGAAATATCTGACTGAATGTTATTTGTCTGCCTTTTAATTAGCATAGCAGTGGAGAACGCTTATGAATATTGAGTTCCTCATTCCCATTTTCATGGATGAGCTCCCATTCATGATTCTGCATCAGAGATTGATATTATTAGGAAAACACACTTCTTTTTTGACAAAAGGGAAATTTTCCTTCATCAAGGCGGAGGTCTAAGACTAAGCTGAAGTATTTCATTTTAGCTGCCGTGTGCTTACCTGCAGTTTGTGCTCTCTCTTCTGCACTTTCAATTAACAATTTTGTCCTTTAATTCCAAGCCAGAAGAATGAGACTAAATGATCTCTCCTTTTTTTTTTTTTTTTCCAGGTGTAAATTGCTTGTGATATCTCAAAACATGTTTCATATGAAAAATTATCCATAAATGTAGTGCCTGTTTTGGAATGGCATGAAGACAGGTCTTGGTATAATTTCACTGTGTTTCCTATAATTGCGTTAAATGGAATTAAGTTATTGACTTCTGTCATCATGCTTAACGGGCTAATGGCACAAGGCAGCAATGCTGCACAAGCCAACCGGGTATAACATCATTTCATTCATTTCACAGGTTCTGATGTACTTCTTGCTACTACATTGCGGTGGCAAGGCACTGACCAAGGCCTTGGTGATCCACTTGCTGGATACACACATTGGTTAGCTGAAAAGGTGGTCCTAGGAGTATGTCCCACTGAATAAAGCTTATTGCAGCAGAGGTGGTATTTTGTATTTAAAACAATTCAACTTTCGAGTATGTTTGAAACAGGAATTTGAAATTTCTCTGTACTTTATAGTGGAAGTGTGAAGACCTGTAACTGTTTACAGCACTGCTGTAAACACTGTACAGTCAGAGGCATGCAAATGTAAAAGAAGCAGCTCTATCTGTAGCAACATGTGCTGCAAAACCCTAACAGATAACGTTTGCTGACATAATTTAAGGCAGGTACTTCATTTCAGACAAAAACCATGTTAGTTACATAGTGGGGTCAACTGGAAACCTGATTTCCTTTCCAATTTATGCTTTATGTTGTTCCTTGTGGAGCCTGACTTTATCTTCTTCAGATCTTTGCCACTGCTGGCCATTAAGTAATTCAGTTGTCCTGGCTGGAGCCATTTGTCCTGGCTGAGAATTCCTGTGCTTGAGAAATAGTGAAATTGGTGCTGTAAATGTGTGACTTAAATGTACAGCCAGACCAAGGTCCTTTATTGTTCCATGGACATATGCCAAATAATTATGTATTAGATGTGCAGGTAAAATAAAACAGGAACTATCACACAATTCCTTTTAAAACGCTGATAGCATAGCACTGTTACAATACTGTTTCATTTCAGATTCGATCTCTGGTAATCTTGTGCCTTTATGAGGGAGTTAGAGTGAATAGTCACTGCTTCACAAGACAACATAAGAAAAGTGCATTTCTGGTGTTATTTCTCCCTATTTTTTCCTTCCTTTAACTGAGTGGAGTTTCAGTATGGTTATTGTGAGGCCGTGCTGGTGATGAACACTAGGGTTAATTTTAAATAGACAGACGGATGGAAGCGCAGGATTAGGTAGGAACCAGTAATGGTGAACTCCTACACAAAAAGCCCATATCTATCTACAGGATGGAGCCCTAACAATACAAAATTTCTTATGGTATCCCATAAACTCATACCTAGGATCATGCTTTCAGCTCTCAAATCTCAACAGCCTCATTCATATGAAGACCTGCATTACTTTGAAGTCTTCAAAAAAGCAGATGAGAGACGACATAGATTTTAATTTAACTACTCTCTGTATTATTATAATCAGGCTGTGATTATGTTTACCCTAGTCTTTACTGAATTCAAGACTGTCAAGATACCATTCAGGTTTTCATTGCATAAGCCAACCTGTAAATAAAAACATACTTTAAAATCCTAAACACATAATGATAGTTTTATTCTTACGGAACAAAAATAAGAATATGCTTTATAAGTATTGATTAGTTGAACTTTGCGAACCCATTATGAACAAGACAAAATTTAGAGCTTTTGAGAAAATAGCAAGAATTTTTCCTTCTGCTTTGCAGAGTAATACAAATAGTGGTGCAAAAATAATCTATGTTCAGAAGTATATGATTGCATTGATCATGTGTGCTTATCCTTGAAATTCTCTTTAAAAACGTTTTGCTGGTATCTTTTTGTCAATGTGAACTATGAGTAATTATATTTTAGGAGTATTTAATAATATATAATATTGTGTTATAATGGTTCCTTAATATAAAAAGTTCTGTAATAATAAGGAATTATTTTTCCTGCCCCAGTTGGTTTTGAAAGTCTGAGTGTGTTATTCATGGATTCAAGATTTCGTGGAGTTCTGATCTAGAATTTTCTTTTCTGATTGATAAGACAGAAGTGCCACACATGACTCAAACAGTCTGTCTGAGAAAGTCCACGTTGTAAACGAAGTGGAAAACAAACACAAAAGCTGTGAACATTTCCTGTTACAAAAAGTGAATGAAACAACACAAGCTCACTAGCACACGTTATAAAACACAGCTCTTCTTGAAGGGTCTGTGGTTTAAATGGGCATTTGGGAAAACATCCGTCTAGAAGCATGGGCAAAGTTGGAAATATTTGCTATATCAGGATAAGAGGCAATCATCTCCACCTAGTTTACACAAAGGTGTATTTTTTCTAGTCCTCATCACTGGAGTTTTGATAAGGAAAGGGAAGAGAAAGATACGTGTTTTCAGTATGTCAGTAACCGACCTCCAGGAAAACAGTGACAATTGCCAGGCTATCCCACTTGCTGAAAGCCTCAGCTGCAGTCAAAATCTTGTCTGCCTTCCAGTGAATGAGATAAAGCTAAAAACCAATTGACAGGATCAATTTTGCTAGTTCTGTTATAAAGAAATGGCACAATTAGTGACAAATAGTAAAGCCCCTCTGCACTCTTAGGGTCTGACGATGAAAATGAGAACGTGCTTGTGAATGCTTGCAGATTGATGGTGGTCAGCTGAATTGCCCTGGCATTGTCAGGACTCACTCAGTCTTCACCTTGGGTAGGCAGAACTGCACGGATTCCTGAAAGCCATTTAGGGGTAAGTACACAGAGACATGGACAAGCTCAGCTTGCAAAGGACATACGTTTTTCTAGCTCTGCTGCTAACAGTTTCCAGTGCATGCCTTTATTTCCATGTCTTTAGAAATGTAGTATGTTAAAAAGCACTTTTGAGGAGTGTTACCACTTTGTTACACGTGGTGCAATATTTACCCACAATAGTCCCATTTACTGCAAAACACTGATGGTATGGCCATGAATGTCATAGAGTTTTAAGGAACTTTTGTTTAGTCTAGTGTTGCATACTGTATCTTGAGTGGTTTTTTTTCTTTGTTTTTTCCTGTGGAATACAAACTTTCAATTTGAAAATCATAAGAATTTCTTTAAATGCCATCTCACCTACGAATATGCTTAGCAATTCTGTAGGAACTAAGTAACTCTACTGCAAAAGACTAGTCCTGGCTTACTTGTATGGTGTTTCAGCAACATCACAAATGAAAATATAAAAACATCTTAAAATACAAGGAGAAGATTCTAAAATATAGAAACAGAACATGGAAATTATCATGTAATAATGTAATACACATAATCTTAAAATTCTGATTTTAATCCCTTTTTGTTTCTAATTCCTTTTAATTTTAAATCTGAATTGCTGTATGTTTCAACTTAACATCTTTACTGTTTCAATATATTTTAAACTATTGATTCAAAGCAAACTATTAAACACTTAATCATGTGCTGCGTAAACACAGCTGAAGTGCACTCTTTACAACTAAAAGCAATTCTAAGGGGGCACCCCTTTCTTATCTTGTCTGTATCAAGTGAGATAACTTCATCACTCTGACAGAGAAAAGTGAGATAGTTCTGGCTGTGTGTTCCTAATGCCTGGATTAAAAATGTATAATCCATCTCCTTAGTTTGTCATGTTGGAATGTTCATGAAATCTTAAAAAGGTGCCAAAGATAACATTACATGGATTGAATGTGAATAGTTTGTAGCATGCTGATGACTATTAGCAGGACTTTAAGGCACTGGAAAACAAATAAAATCTGTTATTTTAGAGATGGTTTTAATTTTTTTGTAAATCAGACCTTTCTTCATTATCTGAAGACATTTAATGTACTGGGCAGCTGCTGGGGCCCTTACTAGATAACTTTTTTCCCTCTTTGCTTCATTAATTTCTTCTGGGTTTCCTTCTTATTTGCTGTCCTTGAAAAGCCAGGAGGAACAAAACCGACAAACTCAACCACCTTGCAGTGATCAGCATGCTTGTAGCTTTGAGGAGCTCCAGCTACAATTATAGTGGGGCATCGGGTGATCAGGCTCTCTAAAAAGCAGATGATGTAGTACCAAGCTCAATGTACTTGTTCAGCTGACCTTTTAAACATTTACCAGTGGTTATTTACTTTTATACCTGTACCTTACAGCCCTATTTCATTATTTAAATATGGATTTAGATAATCTAAATTTAGCTAAATAAGCACTGTCAACATAACCCAATTTGCTCTTGCAAAGTCAACTTTGCTCATGCAGGGATGTTATTGTTTTTGTAAAATAAAATAACTCCCAAAGCTATCTACTTTTTTTTTCTTCCCCTACTGATGATATATGTGAACAGACCATAAAAACCTGACTTTGGCTTTTCTTTCATTGACTCTGCCTCTGAGGCATATTTCCTTCCACCCACTGTGTGCTCTTTGCCTCGCTCATTAGTTTGACCTCAATGGAAATGAAACTGCTGCAATGTTTATGTTCCAGAGAGGGGTCCTCCAGTCAGCCCTGCAAGTGCATGAAGTATGGTAAAATCTTTATCAATCAATAAAGTCCTTCTGACAGCCAAGTTATAGATTTCAAAGATTTTTAAACTGGGCAAGCAGCTCTCTCCATATTCACATCTTTTTATATGAGATTATTTTTAAGTATCTAGAGAAAAAAACTGACGGTTTAAGCAGTTAAGCCAAAGTCATTGAAGGTTTGAATTCTAGGTATGTATATGAGTGCATCAGTCATAGTAAATCTGCATGTCTCTCTTTGACACAGTTCCAAAATTCAGGTGAAATATATGTAAATACATCTTCTACTCCAGAGAGTATGAC
The DNA here is from genome assembly GCA_014706295.1 of Lycocorax pyrrhopterus obiensis. Taxonomy (NCBI): domain Eukaryota; kingdom Metazoa; phylum Chordata; class Aves; order Passeriformes; family Paradisaeidae; genus Lycocorax; species Lycocorax pyrrhopterus. The sequence continues at coordinate 125,445,151 of JACSVZ010000002.1, forward strand.
AGTATTTTAAAGGTCTGTTTCTTCACAGAAGTAACAGTTATAGGTATTTGATGTTTTCTGAATTTAGAGTATGAGCTGCCCCAGGTGTACTCAGATGATATTGACATTGCTTATTGGTCATTATCATTAATTCCTTGCTTACAAGCACATAAAAGTGTATTGACTTCCACTGTAGTGATAGGCACCTGTAATTGTGCATGATGCTTAGAAATACGTACCTGGAGTTCTTACAGCATTTGCAACATTACACATCAGCAGAAAAAAATCTCCTTTGCTGTCAAGGTAATAAGACTCTCCAAGGTAAAAAAAAAAAAAAAACAAACAAGTCCAGAGTTTTTTCATTGGGAGTAATAGTGTAATTTTTGCATATGTATAAATCTCCCACTACAGATTAAAAAAAAAAAAAAAAAAGGCACGATTGAGTAACTGCGTTTAGAAAATCTCCTCCTACATTCTCCTCCTCAAATCAGTGAGTATCCTGGAGGTTTCCTAATGGGAAATTACCTTTTAACATTGACACGAGAACACTTGCCAACAAGTCCTAATTTTAAAGAACATAATTTGGATCTTCTCTGACATTTAAAGGGTGTTGCCAACTAGTATAACAGAATTAGCAAGCATATCCTAATCTATATAAATACTCCTGAAAAGCATGTAGTCTTCCCATATAATTTTTTTAAAAAGAGAATGAAAAAAGAGATGTCTCACATCCCCTTCTTCATGCCCCTTTTTACTAACCTGATGGGTTTTATTTATCCGTATGCTTAAATTTTGTATGGAATGGAAGTCCAACATTGATGATCTCTTTGCATCTGGAAGGTTTCCAAGTCACTCAGAGAAGACCCAGAAATTGATCTGTTTTGACATATTTACTTTTAGCATCTATAGGAGACCAAAGGTCTCCATTGGGTATAGAGTATAACTTGTCCAGTGGTCAGGTCCCAGGTAAAATAAATAATTGAAGTTTTCTGCTTCTAATTCTGTACCAGTAGTAAATTGATGTCACTTTCCCATGGAATTGTATACATAATAAAGACACTTGATATGTTAATAATACATGTAGCTGATAATTTTTATAATTAAAATAAATAAATATATTATTTAAAAATCTGTTTTTCTGTTAAAGATTGCTTTTACCATTGTTGCCTTGAAAACTGCAGCTCAAACTTTCCTTTTTTTTGTCCTTGCAAGCTGCTGTCTTCTTTAAAAAAAACCCCTACTGGTGCTGATGAAGACCGTTAAGAAAAGATCTCTGATCTGAATTTCTTCTGAATTTCTAACTTACATATGGGCTTTTATATGCCTGCTCAAACAGTAAAGACATTAACATTTTCTAACCAACCTTCATGGATTCCATATGACTTCAGAATGGCATGAGAAACTGTGCTAAGAGAAAGGGTTGTAATAAGGAAACAGTGTGGTTTGCACTATCAAAAAGTGTTTGCTTTTTGATCCAGTACATATATTGACAGATGTGAGTTGAATGCCAAATTAAAATATAAATCATTCTAACTGTTCAAATGTTGTCCAAAGATACACTAAAGTTGTACTGCACTAAAGATACTACGAGGTTACACTAAATAACCCAGAGGATAATTATGGTATAAAAATGAAGACTACACAGAAAGCAATGGATGCTCAGCCTTTTTCAAAATCCATGTCAGTGATTTAAGAAATTTATGTGGATTAGAACACTTATTTTGACAATCACTAAGAAATAGTCAATCTCAGTAGCTTTTAGTGGTGGAAAACCATATCAGTGTTCATGAAAATGGTCAATATAGTAATAAATACTACATTAATACAACTATTAATGCTTTCAATTAGAAAGGAGGTCCAAAAACCTATTAAGTCCTACCAGCTTCAGATGTTTTGGGAATGATCTCAGGCCATTTTTGTACTGCTAGGAATCCTCAAGGCAATCTCTGGGGATTGATACCTGACTGTTTTAAAGCTAAGTTCTGCTAACACATATGGGATTTTGCCTGGCTTAAACTCTGTCTCATGCATACTTATAAGCAAGATTGCATTTTTAGGACTTCATGCTTGACAAGTACTGCAGCATAGTTAAATGGTTGTGGTATTACCTATATTTGTAAACATTTGAACTGAGTGTACAGAGTAATTATTTCCTATATAAAATAAGGTTTATCATAGATTATGTAAGTCTTGCCTTGTCATCCTGCGTTGCAAAACTGGAACCTGTTGACATTTTCCTGTTTTTCTTACAGGCTATTCTCAGTAGTAGAAAACTACTGATATCTGCCTTTGCAGATGTCCGCAGCTGACGTCAGGAATTTCAGACACCATTGTGCAAGTAGTGTTCTAACCTGTAAAACTTCTTGCAGTGATGACAAGGAATATTACAGCTTTTAGGTACATCTCTAACGTAGGTGGATTGCAATATTTTGTTCATTTTTTTTGTTTGTTCAGAAATTATGTTTTATCAGAATAGAAAGTGTTCAAAGGAAAATTACGACTACAAACTTCTGGCTGAGAGACAGCTTCGCCTGCTTAGTCTCTGATCCAAGTCAGATTACTAAAATGGTAGCAGCCATTTTGTTTCAGAATGTGCTTCTTGCAGAAAAGAAATTTTGTCTTTTGAACAGACCTGATATCAATTATCATTGTTCCTTTGGAATAACGTAGGAGATAAGTTCCTTCACTCCTATATGAGCCAGAGCACCAAATCATCTGCAGTTGTTCACACTCACAGCAGGGTGAGAGAGAGAGAGACCCATCAGTTCCTTGTCTGCCATCTGCATCTGTAGTCTGTGTTGGTTACTGTGAATTAGTTCTATAGACAACATCAAAGACCCTCTGTGGTCAAGAACTATCAGCTGAACCACTGAAAAAGAAAGGGACTAGTTAGATGGGACTAGTGCAGAGAGATTTGAAAATGTATTTATGGTTTGTGTGAAACAGATGGTGCATTGCAGCATGATATAGAGACAATATAACATAAAGAAATTCAGTGACAGAGTACAGAAGAGTGGGGCAAGGTAATTTTGAATTTTCTAAGAGAAGAATGAATAGGAATAATACCAAAGGAAATATAAATCTTACCCTGTTATACAGATGCAATGGGAATATAATTTGGAAATATTACCATTGTTTCTTTTGCTTGATCAGATAATCAATGTCAATTTTATGACTATGAAAAATGTTCTTTCTGCACGAGGTGAGCATGGCAGAGATTCAGTAAAATGATCTCTTGGAAGAGGAGCCAAGATTTCGGAACTGTGACCTTTTCACTGTCTCATCAGCCTGGCTATAAAGTAATTCTAGACTCTGGTTTAATGCAGCAGACTGTGTGTGACTGACACAACAACTGGTTTGCTTCTTGAAACCCAACACAACTGGCTTATGATTCCTCCCATTACTGCTGTTTCTACGCTCCAAAGTGTACTTCAGCTTTTAGCTATGATCCTATCACTGTCGTTAAAATAATTAATTACTAGTATTTCTTAATTAAAGTCTAACCTGCTAGCTCTTGCAACTTTAAACCTGTTGAGCCTTTTTTTTCTTCTGCTTGAATGCAGGGAGTAAGGTTAACGTTATGAAGGAGCTCTTGACCTCATGCAAAGTCCATGAGCCAGGATTCAAAGGAAAAGAGTCTAGTGTTTTTTCGAATAGACTTGCCAATTTTTTTTTAATTCTTGAAGTTACAGTGTGCCTGTGCAATCAGCTTTTCTCCAGATGGCAATGAAATTAGGTTTGATTTTAAACAAAGTCCTAGGAAATGCAGCTTAGAAAGGGTAGCTGAAAGCTTACTGTTTGTTGCACAGCTCTTTCCATTTGGGCAACTTCTTGCAGGTCCCTTATCTAGGTGACAAAACCCATTTCAAGGCTTTTTTTACAACATCTTCATGCTAGGAGGAAATACCTGAACTCAAAGAGCACTGAAATCTTTTTTTTCCAAAATAAGAGCTTTTTGTAAATTGCAATAGGGATGGAAATAAATGATTTATAAATTTAAGTTAAAATAATACTATTTAAAGCAGTTTGTAATTAATTTTGTGGCTCTTGTGCATTCATCCATTGTACTCGTAGTCCAGATGTTGTCATGTTTTTCCAATGCATTAAAACTCTGGGACTAAATTGCTGAGACAACAACCACAAAAATGTCCCAGGATCACAGGGCACAGGAAGGCTGAGGATAATGGATGGTAATACACTTCTTAAAACACAACCCTGTATTCCATCAACCACTGATTATTGTCTACACATTTTAGGCTACCCCACTCTGCAGGGAAAGTGTTAGCACCCTTCCAGGAAACTGGGATTAATGAAATGTGATATCCTTGGCAAAACCTTCATAGTATAAATAGAAGTGAATCCCTGGCTTTCTGGGTGAATATTTTCAAAGTTTTAATGTCTAAAGCTCTGAACCTACATTATAAATGTGTTTAAAATGTACATAAAACATTATAGATGTGTTTAACTTTATACATAGCAGGACACCTACTGACCTTATTTGAGAGTATGAAGTGAAAAATGAACATAGTATAGGACTGCATGTAAAATAGTCTTATTTCAAGGATGCTAGTCAGAAAAAAAACCAGAAAGCTCTTCTGAAAAATATTATATTATAAAAACATTGAAATGATTTTTTCATTTTGTAAGTTCCAAATGCGACATATCTCAATAATGAATTGATTTGTGAAAAAGACAAATTCAAATACTCTTAATAAACATTTCACTAGCTCTCATGGTGACCTTTTTTATTTAATGTTAACAAAGAATCGAGATACTGTTATGTGTAATGGTCTGATCAAAATGAAATAAGGAAATAATGTATTAGATAATCTTCCCATACAGGTATTATAAGTTGACCAGTGGGAGGAAAGTTGCAAAGTCATGAAAGCCCTGGAGTGAAGTAGGGGGGTGCTTCCAAACCACCAGGTACTGCTTGATCTGAGGAAGCTCTGGCCATCTTTGTGCAAAGTATTGCACAGGGTGCAAGAGATAAGGATCACCTCAAAAATAAAATAAGTCATAGTAAACACTGGCCTATGGCATAAAGGTGTGAGATAGTAGGACCCCGATGGTTATGCAAGAGCTGCTGTCTCATATTACCTCACACCTGCTTCATGCACTGGGCTTTGCTAACGTCAGAGACACAGCTCAGTTTGTGTGTGCACAGCTGGTTATTGTGGATAGGATCAAACCTGGCTCCTCTGTGTGAGGGAAAAAGTGTCTTCTTAACTGGGGAATTTTATCTGCTGTGGCCTGCAGTTTTAGGCTTTTAATTCTAACTGAGCATTTATTTTAAGTTGTGAAATATAGTACATCAATCTATATAAAAAGTATAGAACTGTCTGTCCTATAACACCCTGTCCCAGTTAAAAGAACAGCCAAAGCCTGAAGCAAGGGAAAAACTTTTGTCCAAATAATGAAGTATTCATATCTTTTCTTGTAACTGGCTAGTAGGAATATGTAATCCATATTTTCTAGCAAATAACAACAAAACTTTATATTCGTCATTATGTACTTCATATTCAGGGAATATATTTAATTGCAACTAATATTTTTAGATATCAGAAGAGATTTGTAGGCGGACGTGGAATGATAATAAAAACAAATTTTATGTTTTGCAGTTATACTGACACAACATTAAACAACTGGTATTGAAAATGACTGAGTAGTTCTGGTTTTGTCTTTTCCTTTTGACTCTGTATCTTATTATGAAAACAGCATATATAGTGGCAACAGACTCACAGATTTAAAGATATAATATACAAAAGACAAAGACAGACTGCTATGTTGGTACATTTTACTTTCTGTACATTAGGGGTTTTCACCAAGCAGGCTTGCTCTTCTTGCTTGTCTTTCGTGTTTAATAGAATCCACAGACCCCAGAGTTTAGGACCAGAAGCTGAAAATCATATTTGTGTGTCAGAAGATCGCTGAAAATTGCTACTTGAATGATACATTGCCAGGATTTGCACCCTTCAGCTGGAGCTGCTGATCAGTTTGAATGTAGCTTTGCCAGGGGTATATATATATTTTTATATATATATATATATATGTATATGTATATGTATATGTATGTGTATGTATGTATATATATATATATATATCACTGCTATTGCTTGAGAATCAATTTGAGATCAATTTGAGCTGTATCTGTGGAGCTGTATGTATGGAGCAGATGTTTGTCCAAGGTAACCAAATGTATTCAATTTTTGGAGTTCCAAAAATTTTAGTTCTTTTTTACAAGGGCATGTGGTGATAGGACAAAGGGGAATGGCTTTAAACTAAGAGAGGGTAGGTTTAGATTAGATATTAGGAGGAAATTTTTTACTGTGAGAGTGGTGAGGCACTGGAACATGTTGTCCAAAAAGGCTGTGAATGCCCCATTTCTGGAAGTGTTCAAGGCCAGGTTGGATGTGGCCCTGAGCAATGTGGTCTAGTGGAAGGTTCCCTGCCCATGCCCATAGCAGGGGGGTTGGAACTGTATGATCTTTAAAGGTCTTTCCAAAGCATTCCATGATTCTTCAGTGATACGTGATAGCACCTTTATTCTGGAAGTAGAATCAGGCATAACTAAATCTCATTATTTTTGTACAGAATTGACTGTTGAATAAATAGCATTTCAGAGGTTTCACTGACTGTTGAAACTGCGTTGTTTTAATCAAAACGTCGCTCCTGACAGAAAACATTTTAATCAGAATGAGGCACAGTCACACAATCTCCTGCTTGGGGCTTCCAGTAGGGAGCTGTGCCCTCTACTGTTGGCTTGAGCACAGTGAAGGCATAGCAATAAACAGCAGCCTGAATACTTTTGACCTGAAACATGGGTAAAATGGGACAGTTCGAAGGCATCTTCTAACACAACTATTTTTATTGTTCCTTTTATTTTTATTTTTTTATTTTTATTTTTTTATTTTTTTATTTTTATTTTTATTTTGTAAGGTTCTTATCCAAAACCTATTTGTGATATTAGGTTTTTTGTCAAAATGCTACAGAATATTTCATTCAAGTTTAATTGTAAGTTGCATCTGGTGGCTAAGAATATTTTTTTTTTGTTTCTACGTTGCCTGAGAGACTCATTAGTGAAAAACAGGAGCAACAGAACTTTTGACATGGACCTTTTTTTTTCCTTTTCTCAGTGATGAAGCATTAAAATTCATGATCCATGATTTCTTCTGAAAAAACAGGTAAAAAAGTGCTAACTCTTCTATGAAAACAGAAGTACAAAACCAAAAAGTTATGGTTACTGGAAAGGTTATTGTTCTTTTTATTATTGTTGAAGCTTTTTTCATCAAATACTGCTTAAAACCCAATTCAAAGCTTATTTGTCTATATTACTGGGTGACTATTCTGCCTGTAATTTGCAATATCTTTTAATTTTACTGTCCACATTGGTGATAGTCACAAAGAATAATTCCTATGAGCCAGTGAGGGATACAGTGCTTCTCTCACAGTTTCTCAAACAGAGTTCTTAATAACAAAGGGACATGAAAAAAAAATCATCATTTCAGTTTCAACTGTTTTGCTGCTATTCTAAACTATTTTTCTCTTTGAACTACTGAGCTGCTGGAAACACGCCTGCACAAGCAACACATTAAAGTTTTGTTGCAAATGTAAAATGCAGATATGTACCTATTGCAAATAAGCATATTTATGCACCACAGCAGTAGTTTAGCTGATTTCCGTTCTAAAGGTTTTATTAGACAGGCAGCGTTCTCTCTTGTTATGTTCCACATTAAGCTCCACAAGCATAGTGCAAGTTGCAGAAGTATCCAAACTGCAAGATGGGGACTAGGGGAGCAAAATCCCTCTCGTGGTAAGAGATCAGGTTTGTGACCGCTTGAGGAAACCCGAACATACTGTAGTCTATGGGATGTTCAAGTAAATCCCAAAATCCTGAGTGAATTGGCTGATGTAGTTGCCAAGCCACTCTCCATGACATTTGAAAAATCATGACAGATGAAGTCCTAGGTGATTGGAAAAATGGAAACATTGCACCCATTTTTCTAAAGGGTATAAAGGAGGATCCAGACAGGGAACTACCGTCTTGTCAGCCCCACCACCTGGGAATATAATGAAACAGATCTTCGTGGAAGCTATGCTAAGGCACATGGAGGACAGAGAGGTGAGTCAGAACAGTCAGCATGGCTTTGCCAAGGGCAAGTCCTGCCTGACAAACATAGTGGCCTTCTGTGATGGCATTGACTACATCAGTGGCCATGGGAAGAGCCATGGATGTCATCTAGCTGGACTTCTGTTAAGGCCTTTGACACAGTCCCCCACAACATCCTTCTCTCTTAATTGAAGAGAGATGGATTTGATGGGAGGACTGTTTGGTGAATGAGGAATGAGGAACTGGTTGGACCACGGTATCAACCAGAGGACAACAGTCAAGAGTTCAATGTCCTGATGTACATCAGTGACAGGCGGTGTCCCCCAGGGGTCTGTACTGGGACAGTACAGTTTAATGCTTTTTATCAATGACATAGGTGGACAAGCTTGAGAAGCCAGCCCACAAGAACCTCAAGGGGTTCAACAAGGCCAAGGGCAAGGTCCTGTACCTGAGTCAGGGCAAACCCTGGTACTATATAAACTCAGATATGAAGGGATTGAAAGCAGCCTTGCCAAGAAAGACTTAGGGCTGCTGGTGGGTGAGAAGCTGGAAATGTCCAGGCAATGTACGTTCACATCCCAGAAAACCAACCATAACCTGTGCTGCATCAGAAGAGTGGCCACCAGGTCAAGGGAGGTGATTCTACCCCTCTGTGGTCTCGTGAGATCCCACCGGGAGTACTGTACCAGCTCTAGAGTCCCCAGCACAGGGAGGACATAGGCCTGTGGGACTGAGTCTTACACAGGAGAGCCACAAAAATGAGTAGAGGGCTGGAACACCTCTCCTATGAGGAAAGGCTGAGAGAGTTGTGCTTTTGCAGCCTGGAGAAGAGATGGCTCCAGGGAGACCTCACTACAGCTATTCAGTACTTTAAGGAGGCCTGTATGAAAGATGGGGATAAACTTTTTAGTATATAGTATGTAGCAATAGGACAAGGGGCAATGGTTATAACTAAAAGAGGGCAGATTCAGATTAGATAAAAGAAAGAAGTTCTTTACAATGAAAGTGTTGAAATACTGGCACAGATTGCCCAGAGAGGTAGTAGATGCCCCATCCCTGGAAACATTAAACTTAAGGTTGGACAGAGCTCTGAGAAACATGATCTAGTTGAAAATACCCCTGCTCATTGCACAGGGGTTGGAACTAGATGACTTTTAAGGTTCCTTTCCAACCCAAAAAACACTCTATGATTTTATGATTCTTTGATAAGTGTATTCACTTGCTTGATGGTGCATGGACAGCCTGGCAGAGTGTGACTTGTTGGTACCTCTCCTTTTTCACCAGGGCATGTTTGACATCTCCTGCATATAAGAATCATATTTGCTAAGAACCAGAAACAGTTTCAGGAATGCCACAGAATTCACAGGCACCCCAGAGCCATTAGACCAACTCCGTCACCTACAGACACTTTATTTCTGTATTTGTACTAAAAAAAAAAATGCACCTTGGCTCTGTGTAGACTTCTTATGGAAGTGCAATTAACAGGCATCCCAACTGGGAAATTCTAGTGGGTTAACTGAAGTATGGGAATGTGAGGAATAATCAAGATTAAATGTGAATTGTAGAGAAATTGAGCAAGGTTTTTGCAAGAAGTCATACATATTCCATAACCATCTTCAATAGTGGGCATCCCACTAGGATATGAGCAAGCTTTGTGATGCTAAACAGGAGAGGAGAATTAATTGTTTTTAGTAGATAAATATTGATATCTTTTCTATTCTTAAATGAACATCTGCTTTTGCAAATTTCTGATGAAAAGATGGTGTGCCTCAAAATGTCAAAAATATGGCTTGCTCGCCCTGTTTCTGTAAGTTCCTGTTGCAGTTTAGCACATTCCATGCTCCCTGCTACCATGAAATCACACTTTGTCCTACCTAGTTATGCTACTCTTCTCACAGAGGATACAAAAAAATAAACTCTGGTACACTGCCAAAGCATCAGAGAGAATTGTGTGAGTCCCAGGTCAAGAGAGCAAGCTGCAGGTCTCCTCTCAGTTTAAAATAAATTTTTTCATCCGTTTTCTTCCCAGAGGTGGCCTTGAAAACCTGAAACAATGTAAACAGACTGAGATGGAGGCAAGAAGCCAAAGAGTTGATCTCAGCTTGACAACAGGCAGAAAGCAAGAGTGTTGCTGAATGGAGACAAGTGCATGATGGCACACCCATGCATTCATGTTCCCACCCTTTCAGAAAAGAAGAAATCCTGAAAAAATCTCCCTGGCCATTGTCCATCCCATTGCAGGCTGACAGAGCAGGGATGTGGGAGACCATGAAGGACTCTTCCAGCTATTTCGCTTCAGCTCTGAAGAACATCTTTACCTGTCAGGACAGATAGTTAAAAAATTGGAATTATTACTTCTGTGAAGAATTCACATTCTGTCTGTTTCTTTGCAGTTTACCCCAATTTCATGACTCCCAGTAACAGTGTCTTGAAAAATGCCTACTTTTATTTGGAAAGACTATGCCCTTGTGTTTCTTTAGTGGAAGATTAAAACCACTCAGATGATCTCAATAACATCAGTCTTCGACAGCTTCTTGAAGTGACAAGAAAACAATTCTAAATAAAGATATTTTGGAATCTGTGTTTTAGAAACCGAACAAAAAAAAAGTGAAGAGGAGGCTGTAAGACACAAACGAGAAATGGAGGACTCACAGAAAAATATCTAAGATGTGTAGAACAATATGGGACCAGACTGGATCTGAAGATGTGGGAAGATGGAAAGGAAATGTATGTTAGGACAACCTGGTGGGATAAGAGTTCTAGGCTGTGGCTGCCTTACTTACACACCTTGAGTACCTCTAATGCAAATACACAGAACAAGGCTGTCTTAGCTTCACTTGATGGTAGAAATAAAGTGTTTCTGTCCTTTACAATAATCATTCTGTACTTTGATGGAGATACTAATTTTCAGTGAAGGACAGTCCTTCTTTTTCTCATCTTTGTATTGCTCTCTGCCATATACAGAAAACACTGAATTTCAGTTCACCATTTTTCTTACAGAAGTATTGCTGTGGATGTTTTTTTAATTGGCCATATGATGCTATTGTTGCCTTTGCACTAAAACTTGCTGTCCTTGCAGGAAGGTTAATCCCGTCTAATGCAAGATTTTGGACCTCAGATATGTTATTTTCCCTTATCATTTCACTCTTATCTTATTGAACATCATCATATGGTGTACATTAACGGTTCGTGTACATTAACCCTACACATTTCTTGTTACATGGCCAACCATTCTGAAAGTGCATTTATTTCTTCCAGAGACTATGGGGAACACTGGTTCTTCTACTTCATTCCCAAATTTATACCAGTAAGTGAAATTAAATTTTAGCAAGTATTTTAAGAACGAATTATAAAAGCAGCTCTTATGCTAAGTGAAATTAATATATATTATTTTATTATATTTTCTGAAATGTCTGTGAGATATTTTGAGGTTGTTGTTTCTGCAGGAGGTTGGACTAGATGACTGTCTCAGGTCCCTTCCAACCTGAGTCTTTTTATGGTTCTGTGACTGGAATGTTATAAAATATTTCTCTATCACTATAAAAATATTGGAATACTAGATAAGAATATTGAGTTCCTGGTTTATTCCATTTATTTTCTGTGAACAGATACAAGAATCGTAGATTGTGCTGTATAGAGAATATGTCCAGAATTAAAGACAAGAAGAATGAGTCAGAGATGTGGGCATTGCCTTGGGAATTTTGAACCTGGATGTGCAGTGATTTTTATAATTCTTTACATGTGGATTAGTACATGCATAGATAATGGCTGTTCTCTGAATTTATATCTGTGGTGAAAACCATCATGTGAATAAAGTAAAACAGCCAACAGTTCAGAACTAATCACTTTGTAAAGATGAATTAATCACTTTGTTAAGATAAACTAATAAAATTGAGAGTTCAGATGTGTGTATTTATAGGAAAAACAGTATCCAGTAAGTGACGGTGTGGGATGTTGCAAGATGGGGATGATCTCAGCTATTACAAACAGGAGACTAGATCCAAATGAAGGGGATTATAAAAGCTATAATTAGCTAATGCTTCCTAAAAGCCTAACCTAAACTGTTGAGTTTTTTCCATTCCAAAGTGCAATACCATACAGAGATCACATATCATGTAGTAAGTGCAGAAAGAAAAACAAATCTTATACGAACGGTATTGTCTTCCATTATTTCAGGGCAATCTTTTAAACTTTGTGGAACAGATACTTTTCGTTTAATGATGCTGTGATTGCTGAAGGACTGTTTACTTATTATATTGGAATATAACAAATACATTACAATTAAATGTCACCAACTTAAGTTGATTTTATTTACATGTTTATAGGTGATGCTTTAATCTCTAATTTGTGCTGTAAATTCTGAAGAAAGCAGATGGGTTGGTGAAAAAACCAGAATCCCTTGTCTTGTAAAAGCAACTTTAGTATTCAGGAATGGTTTCAGTGCTGTTTTTTTTGTTTACAAGTATTCGCATGTTAACAAAAAAACCTGAGGAAGGATGGCTCCGTCTGTTCTGCATGAATCTTATTCTCTGTCCCCAGAGAGTTCTCAAAGTGTGCAAATATGAAAGAGCAAAAACCCTGACTGAGAATAAGTGAAGGGGCATGGGAGATCTTTCTTTTCACAGAGGACCAGCAAATGTGTCTTACCCTTTACTGTCGACACATGGATAACAGAGGGAAGCACCAGAGAAGAAGGAGGACTACAAGCAATGCCAAGGCTTTTCAGAAGTGTGGTTAATGCTGTCTCACAAAGGACAGGCAGTTTGTACCATCTGCTAGAGATGCAAGAGAACATAAAGTGCCTTGCTGAGACATACATTGACTAAACAGGGAAGCTCAGTCTTGATTCTTCCAAGTCCCCCTCAGCACACCCAAAGAACATCTGGTAAGCTAATTCAGTAACAAGAACAAGTTACATTAATTTTTAAAATAAATTAATAGATTCTTCAAATGCAAAATTTTATGTGACTTCAAAAACAGACAACTGCTATTTAAGATAAACCTCCAATATCTAGAGTAACAAAAAATGTTATTTATCTGAACTGTGTCTATAAAGTGTACAAGTGTGAGCACTCCAGCTGAAAACAAAGGAACTGGTTATGAACTTTAAACTCTTCATGTGCTTAAATTCTCTGCTAGGTTGGGCTTGTGTGCTAGATGACTTAGCTGTCCAGCAGCAGTGCTTTTCTCTAATTTTGGAAGCAGAAGAAGGTCTTGCAACCATTTTGTCCCACACGGCACAAATCTGTCACTGTAACAGTGTATCAGTGGTCCATTGAACTCCTCTTTTCTCCCTCATTGCACTAAATAAACAAAAGCTTTAGTTATAATGCCATAGAAGCAGATGACTCACTGAATATTTGTCTGTCTAGTAACAGCAAGTCTTAGTCTTTCTGAGTCAGTGCTAAGAGTTATTTTCTGTTTGAATGATAGATAAATGCAGTTTATATCTGTGATCCATAAGGAGGTTTTCTCCACAGGTAATATGTCTTGCCTTCACTGCTGTAGTGGTGACTGTTGAAGGAAAGACATCAGTTTCTAATGCATCTTTTTCTGAAAACCAGAAGAACTCTTGTAATACAAAATGACTCATGTTTATCATCACTCTTGCAGGTGGGTTCTGTATATAAGCATGACTGACTATTCAAATACAAACTTTTTGTGGAAAAACACATCCAGAATGCCTGTTTTTCAGTATTACAGGATGTTTAGTAACCAGTGTTATTAGATGTTAGTCCATGTACTACCACCCAGAAAAGGAAAGTCATAACATTGTCAAAAGCAAAAGACTGCTGCCAAAGCTGATAAATCCAGAAGGGCTTAATGAAGATGTTGTCTGTCTATGATGAAACAACGAGATTTAAGGTACCTTTTAAAAAAAAACAACTTTGGGAATTAGATTATTGCTAGTCTACATGAGATTGCTTAAACTCACAGAAATTGTGTTGGGCAAGGATTACTTGACTATGCATTCAGCTGTTGAAGTGAAATTCTTTGTATTTGCTTGTGGTTTGGGTAGATTATCTGTTATTTTACCATGCTAAACAATTGTTCTTTTACAATATTACAATTTATTATTTTATTACACTCAAAGATGTTATCAAACACAGACCTTTAATAAACTCAGAGAAGTAGAAATACAATGCATTCATCATCTCTGAATTTATAGCTAAACAAATGGTATTGGTCTTGGAATACACACATGAAAATTGTTGGCCTGTTGCCCAATCGTGTGTGTAAGACCTATAATTGAAACACTAGGTTCATTGCCTCTCTCAAAAAAGGTATAGTGATGCAAGGTTAGAAAAATATTTTCCGTGTCTAATGCCTTAAAATACTTTGCTATAATTTCTGTAGTGAACCTTTGCATGTGGTTAAAGATGGAATGCCCAGCCAGAAGCATGTGGAAGAAGACTAAATAGTGAAACTAACTTTACAAACACCAATGTTTAGGGACACAAACGGAGAAGTATTAACATGAATTTCAGGTTGTTGTGGGCGCTTGATCTGCTGTTTGTTCCATCCATCATGCTGCTTGCTGACTATAACTCTGCAAGAAAATAATGAAATAGATTGGTGATTTTCTGCAGTGGGGACACCCACTGGAAAACAGGCCAGATTTACCCCTTCAGTAAAGGTGTTCCTGTAATGAGTAGCTAGCTAACGCTTAGCATTTGTGTGGCTGCTTTGATGAATAACAGAGTTTGCAAGAATCATATTATTCATCTTTAGCAGAGTCTTGTGAGGTAGAGAATAGGGTGCTGTACTCTCTTCATGGCTACAGCAATGTGAACACTGGCCAGGGAGTGACACCCACAGCTCCTCAGAGGACATCACTGTTTAAGATGGGACTAGATTTAATGGCTTCATATTTTTTGTCGTATCCCTTTCATTACAGTTGTGCTGTCCTGGAGGAATTTGTTTTTTGAATAGCTGGGAAACCTTTGCTCTGTCCATGTGGGATGTTTGAGAAATTTGCAGATGCTGGTTAACTATAAAAGCTGCCAGGACTGATGGGCTTGAGAATTCTTACACGCATTTCCTGATCTGTGATTCTTCATTACCACGTATTTAATCCTTATTTCTCCATTTCAGCTCAGCATATTTCTTAAAATTAACCAATAAGATCTACCTACTAATTAGGTCTGTTTCATTTTGTATCTGAGTTGTGCAGTAGTGAACTGGT
This sequence comes from Lycocorax pyrrhopterus obiensis, assembly GCA_014706295.1. Taxonomy (NCBI): domain Eukaryota; kingdom Metazoa; phylum Chordata; class Aves; order Passeriformes; family Paradisaeidae; genus Lycocorax; species Lycocorax pyrrhopterus. The sequence continues at coordinate 125,460,426 of JACSVZ010000002.1, forward strand.
GCATTATTCATGTCCTCAGAGAATGCACCTGTGTGAACCGTGAACACAAAGGTTACACTGATCTCAATTCTGAGGAAACCAAAAACATTTCACAAGTCTAGAATGACTGGTTGACTATACAGAGAGTTTCTTGTAATCACTAAAATTGAGGGAAAGACATCAACCCAGCACCAAGCAAATGTGAAGAATCAAAGAGTATTATTTATATTCTCCACTGCTTTCCACAGTTAAAAACATGTTCTCCTCCAATGACAGTGACTAGGACCTGTGCCTGTGACAATCTGGGGAGGATGTACAACCACCACTGCTGAGAGGGCCAAAGTCTGTAGATCCAACATGCTCTGGGTTAGGAGTTCCAAGCCAGGATGATAAAAAGCACTTCATTGTTCACTATTACTGAACTCTTTGTGTGTTGGATTATCAGCCAAGACCATTACTGCAGTGGCAGAAATAGCAAATATCAGAGGGCACGTCTCAGTGTCACTCCTTGGTATGATGCAGATAGTGCTTCCAAAAAAAGCCCAAAGTGCAGCACAGTGCAACAGTAGTCACTGTCTTCCTTACAAAGATGAAGCATAATTTCCTTATTTACCTCTAGCTTTTCACATCAAAGCCCTTTACTACTCTTCCTTGCAGACAAGTTAGGAAGATTGGAGAATTTGTGCTGGAAAATATTCTGTCCTTGCCTAGGAGGAACAGTTCCACAATGATGTAAAAGGCTTATTAATAAAAAACACCCTCAGTCAGAATATTCAAACTGGCCTATTACATTTGACTGCTTCTATAGATAGCCCTGAAGCATCCTTAAGGTCAAGAGTAAAGAGCTTAGTTCTGAAAAGGTCTGAGTACTTTGTCCCCATACTTCACATTTCTGTACCTCAGCACTACTGTGGGTATGTGAGTAAGTTCACTGAAATTACTATGAGAATGGAAGAGTTTGATTGGATCACTTAAAATATGTCTGGCATCAATCTTAAACCAGCCATGAAATCTTGGCATCTCTTCAGTGAATAAAAAAAAAGAGTAGGGTTGTGTTTTTCTTTTCAGAATACATAATGTAAAGATGCATTAAGCAACCAATGCATGGAGAGTAGAACCACAGAGAAATTTTAAAAAAGAGACTGAGGAACATGAAGACACAGAAAGGTAGGAATAGCGAGAGACAAACTAGCAAAACCTTTTTTTGCACTGACAAACCACTGTGCTGAGTCATGCTAAACTGTGAGACCAACAGCATTTCTGTTAGCTGCACTGGCATCTTTACAGTGCAGATGCATTTTAGAATCCATAGCCCAAGCCTGTGTGTGGTTGTATTAGAGAAAGCTGAATAATGAATTGGAGCCCATCAAGGTTCATCAGTATAAATTCAGATAAATGAGACTTAGAATGCAGAAGATGGAATCTGAGGATTTTGTCCATAAGACTGTAATTTACTACCAACTTCAAAATGAGGTACTGCTCTATTACTGTATCCTCAGACAGATTTTTAAAGATTAGATCTTAGGGTCACTGCACATAATTCTCTCAGTCTGTTTCTGTAGGATTTATTAAAAAAACCCTCAATTTACAATAGACTGTTAGTTTCTTAAACTGCTCTGAGAAGAACATTAACATTCCCAGCCAATATTGTTTCTAAGTTACTAAAGGCTTTTTGTGACAGTTGTGTTTCCCGTCTCTTCTGGTAATAGCTGCTGTTCAGTATGTGTGACAAGCATGGCATTCCCAATATGATTCCTTTTCATTACATACTACTTACACTTGCAATGCACAGGTAAATGTTTGCCCTTAAACATATCCAGTTACCTTTTCATTATCTACAGATGATTCTTCCACAGTTGCTTTGTGGTCTCAGAGTGAAATTTTGACTCCATTGAAGTGAGGCACATGTATTGATAGAAATGAGATGTTATGCTCTGACCTTTCAAAGTGTACAAATGGCATGGATTCCGAAGGAGTGACTTTCTTAGAACTTTGGGAAACACACATCTGAAGGAATTTCTGGAAAATGTCTGAGATGAAGACTCTTCTGCCTGCAGAGACCATATTTCAAGGGCTGGAAACACATTATTTTCTTATAAAATTCTCTTTTAGGAGGATGTATCTCACTGGAAAATATGCATGAAGTATTTCTGATTTGCTGCACCATTAATTATATGATATATTTAATTGAGATGCCTCTTATAGAACTCTTATGAACTCTTCCAGCCATGTTAGCATTTCTGTGATCTGGTCAGGACTGTTCCCAGGTAAATGCTACTGCCAGAGTATCAAGCAAGGTAAAGGTCACACATAAAACTCTACCTCAACATAGAAGAGTTGCCAATCTGCCAGAATTTCCAAACAAGCACATACAGACCTTATAAAAGCAAACAGTACAGGTCAAATTCTCGTACTTGGATTATTTCAAGTCAGACTGTGCCAGTGTATATAAAAGTAGATAGCCCAGCTCAGATTTGGATTTCAGTGTGAGTGCCATACAAGCAAAGCCCTATGGGAATAAAGAGGAGAGCCATATTCCTGCAGAGTTTATCTGTTTAGTTTTTCATATCTTGAAGAAGTGTCTGAAATAGGCAGTGTATTTGTGTTGTATCAGATTTGTATGTGATAAATAATAAATCTACCTTTTTTTTTTTTTCTTTTTAATGCTAGTACTAGTTCTTCAACCTATGCTCATTTTACTAGACTGCTACAAGGAAAGCTTGTTCACCTTTTTGCTCCTTTTGCTAAATCTACAGTCTGGCTTATTGTTTCTATGTTTATTGTATCTCACTGACTAAATACTAAGTTTTGCAAATGGTAATGTAGGCTCTAAGCCACAACAGAAGGATGATGGGATTTTGTAAGCAAGGTCCTAAAGTCTAAACTGATGACTGCTGAGTTACACATCTTCTGAACGGGAAAAATGCATTAAAAGTCTGTCTAATATTTGTCTGGATGTGCTACACAAATAAAAGTGTTAAAGTAGCTTAAAAACTCACTGTGTATAAAAACAGCAAAATCAACCCAATATGCTTCTCATTTTCCTTTGGCAGATCTTCCAATAAGATCTGGCTGTCAGTGGGGGTTTCCATTCATTCCTACAATGTTTTCCACAGCATGGCATCTCAGTGAAGGCATATGACAATTTGGCTTTTTGGCTATGGCATGCCACCATGGCATCCCTCAGTCCAAAGCACTGAGTGACATGCTTTTCTTACACTGCCTGGCATGCAATGTGCAATATGCCAAAAAACACTGCTGCCTCTTCCATATTATCAGATTCCTTTCTGTTGTATTGTTTTCTTCCACAAGCTATTAAATATAGTAGAACATATTTTATATTTAGATTGGCCACAGGCACTGAGTAAATCCTTTTGCTCATTTAACCATGTACTCAATGTGGGCACACTCTGTGCTCCAGCAAAGCCCTTTGCATGAAATCACCCATGGGAAATATCCCTGAGCATGGTGAAACCTGGAAAACCTTAGCTTCAAGCAGAGGCATTCTTGAATTAAATCCTTCTGGCATATTTACCTCTGTGTGTCCCCTCACAGTCAGCCACTCCTAGCTGTCATGCTGGCTCCCGGAGACAGCTGGAAATTGGCGTGCTGAGGTGAAACAGTATTTTGGTTGTTCTAGTTATTTCAAGGTATGGGCCAAGTCAGTCATGGCTGGCAGAGCTCAAAACTGCTGCCAGTCACTTTTCCATGCATCATTCTCCTGTGCGTGTTTTGTGTGCTCTGGGTACAGCCATGGCTCTGAGCCATTTTCCAGACTCTGCTTATTCCTGCTTTCCATTCTCAAAAAAGAAAGTCTCTATGACTTCAGGTAAGGTATTCTTGTAAGTGAGATGAGCAAGATTATGCTTCTTGCTTGTTTAGCAGAAGCAAATGCAGCATCTGAACTGCATGTCCAACAGACGGTGTTCCATAGCTATAGCATGTTATTTGTACTGGAGCCTCTGTTTCAATCTTTCATTTAGGTGACAAATGGACAAACCCCTCTTTTGGATGAAGAGCACCTTATGTGTTAGGTATCCAACAGGACCACCATGTTTTATTTATTTTGATAATCTTTTGAATAAACTGTTGTCATCAGGTGCCCAATTGTGATTCTGTGACTGCATGCCAGTTTTGGGCAAGAGTATGTCTGCAATTACTGAAATCCTGAACTTTTTCATGAATGATATAGATTGACCTTGTTATGCTCTTGCCTTCGCTATTTCAGATGGCTGATGGCTTTCAAAACATGTCCAAAGTTTACAAAATAGAAAGAAATCACCGTAGTAAGGTTGTGAATGTACTATGTAGCACCACTTCTCTTAAAAGTTTGAAGCTGTGACCTTTTCTTAATTACAACGGCATTTCAGTGATGGAAGCATTTACTTTCTAGAAAAAGCAAGTTTTTGCAAGTTAGATGATAATGAATTTCTGAGACAATATCAAAAGAAAAGCATAAAGGTAGATCCTAAGGAATTCAAAAATAATGTTATTCTGATTTTCTTTTAATGCAGGTAATGCTACTACATTTGCTTTTTGCTCTACCTTTGATGAGGAAAGCAACAGGAAAAGAAAGCAGTCAGTGAGACACTGTGGGATGACTCAGCGCCTGGGGCTGACTCCAAGAACCTGCATTTGTCACTTGTGTGTAAGTTACTGCCTGGAAGGCACAATGTGCAGAAGCTGACAAAAAGATGCTCCTCTGGGTGCAACAGGACCAGCTCACTGGAAAGCTAAAGTATGAAGACTTTTGCTGTTGCATGGGGCTCTTAAACAGAGAAGATTGTAAAAATTCTCACATAGAGCAATGAATTTAAATACTAGGGGAAGAACTGACTTGCACCTTTTTCTGTGTAATACAAATCATGTTCCTTACCTCCACAAAGGGCTCCAATAAGCATTCTTTGTGTGTATGAAGTTGATTAAAAGTCTCTCTGAGACTTCTATGAACAAGGCCACAAAACCTGTCGGTTTATACAGACAGAAAACGAGCTGCTCCAATTAGAATTTCATGAGCTCACAAATGTTCCTCTCTAGACAGAAAAGGTAGAAACCAATTCAAAAGGATTAATGTCTAAGCTTTCTGAATTAAAATTGCAACAGGTGTCAATTTTACATGCCTGCCCTTTCAACAAATGTGACATTATCCATTTGATTGATGATAGAGTAAAAAAATGGTTTTTTTTGTCTCAGAGTTCTCTTTTGAAAGGAAAAAGATATAACGTTCCATACCATTGTACCTAAATCACCTCCTAGTATTTTCTTAATTGAATTCTGCCTAAAGAAGATATGAGGAACTACATGTTTTGAAGGACACTTTGATGATGAACACATCTCTGTTCCTTTAAAGATAGTAAAAGGATGCCTCTTAAAATATTGTGTAAGTTCTTAAGGTTTATTGAGGTTCAATTTGACGTATCTTCTCTATGTACAAATACTACCTACATGACTACAGAAATTTCTCAAATGCAGTTTCCTAAGTGAGAGATCTTGTCCTACCTCTGTCTCAAAGGATTCAGGGTATCTACTTATGATTAAACTCAGAGCAAGACAAATTTACTAAACAAGTTAAATAAAGTCATTTTAGTTACGCTAAACAAAGTCTGTATTTAGATCTTTACTAGCCTAGCTACACAGGCCACCTAGAAGGAGAACCTTTATCTTCCAGCTGGTTTTGGGACATCAAATAGGACCAAATTAGTTCTAAGCTCTGTATATTGCAACTTCTCAACCTTTTTCCTGTACCTCAACAACACAAAGGCCAGAACAACACAAAGCTGCAGGTTTATTTCCATGCTGCATTACAGTGCTGATGGGTACAAGGGGCATTTGAACAAATTTGCTGCAACTGTGTTTGAAATCTCCACGGTTTGTGATGCTTCTTGACTGACTCCCAAATATTTATCTTGGAGTAGTATTTAGTTTGAGTTATGTAGTTTCATGTAGTATTTAGCTCAAGGTAGACAGAGTTGCAGCAGTGTTAGCATGGACTGACAAAGCCATGGGAGATTGCAGCAAAGCTGGCATTTGAGAGAAAAGCTCCGAGTATTCAAAATAGATGTGCAGACAAAGCCAACTAACACAACCATACTGTCGCTAACTCCCCATCATCTGAAAACCAAATGCTTTCCGGGCCAAAATACCCACTGCTAAGTTGCCTAACATGAGAAAAACATTTGGTGTAAAGCTCCCTGCATGAAGGAGAACTGACTGGACAACATCAAATCCAGACTTGAGCTAATGGTCAGGAATGGCCTCCTTTGAGGCTGGCAGAGTCTCCCTTTGCACAATGGTGTTGCAGGCTGTGAGATATCCTTTCAGGCAGACACAGGGCCTTTCTGAGCTGTTGCATGGGAGCATTTGTGAAAGCAGGGAAGCTGGAGTGGGGAAGCCTGCCCGCCCTGGGAGCTCGTCCAGAATCACGGGGTGTGCTTCACGCCCGCGGCGCTGCCCGCAGAGGGGAGAGTTGCGTTCCTCCGTCCGCTCCCGGCGCTGGTGCAGCCTCTGAGCGCTCCAGGCAGCCGCTCCTCACCCGAGCCGGGACCCACGGCCCCGGGGCTCCAGCCACCCCCGCAGCACCGGCCCGGCCGCGCCGCCGGACGCTCTGTCCCCGGGCGGAGCCGTGCCCGCGGGACGGGGATGAAGGGAGCCGCGGGGTCCCGCCCGCATCCCTCTGCCTCCTCCGGGGCAGAACACGGCTCTGCCCGGCGGCCGCCCCCAGCCCTGCCCTGCCCACCCCTGCGGGCAGGACGCGAAGCCGCGGCGGTCTATAAAAAGCCCCCCGGGCCGGGAGGGAGGGGACCACCCGGGAGCCGCAGCGCAGCGAGCGGGCACCATGGCCCAGTCCGTGTGGGGCTACGACAGCGACAACGGTGAGCGGGCTCGGGGCCGCCGGGGGCCGCGGCGAGCCCGGCTGAGCAGGGGCGACGTTTCTTTGTCTCTGTCCCGCAGGACCCGAGCGCTGGCACGAAAACTACCCCATGGCCAAGGGCGACAAGCAGTCGCCCATCGAGATCAACAGCAAGGATGTGCGGCACGACTCCTCTCTCTCCTCCTGGCACGCCAGCTATGACCCCGGGGCAGCGAAAACCATCCTGAACAACGGGCGCACCTGCCGCGTCGTCTTCGACGACACTTTTGATCGATCAGGTCGGTTTCTGGTTTGGATTCTTTGAGAGTTGTTAGGAATCAAGGTTTTCAAAGCACCGAGTATCAAAAAGCATCCTTTAGTGTCCAGTCTGTGCAAGCCAGCAGAGAAAAGTCACTTTTCTCTGCTGAAACGTAAAAGAAACGTAAAAAAAAAAGGTGCTCCTGGAGTTTATTCTGGTGGATCTGCAGTGGGACAGAAAGGCTGTAGCTGCAGGGGCACCCTGAAATACAGACTCAGCTGGATGGTGGACTTCTCCCTATCTCACCTCCTTCAATGCAGACACCACGTCTTCAAATTTTGTGTAAGAGAAGAGAGTGATGCCCAGAGGGGTTTAGCATGCTCTGAGTCACTTTGTAAAACAAAAACTTGTATATACATTGCTACTGACTGTGATCTTGGTTTCTTCTGCATGGTAATTCTTCAGGTACTTCACAGCCTGAAAAAGCTATGAAAATAGCATTTGTGTAAATAATATTTTATAGCTTCTGGAAAGCTATGAAATGGCTTTGTTATTTAACTGAGAGCAAGCAATCTCATATCTTTAAATTAAATTGTTCAAAACTTGATTGCAGAGCTGTATCTGTGTAGCTCTGGATGCAGATAGGCAACGACTGTCAAAATGAATAATAAATTCACAATATCATAGTGCAAAGACACTCAAAAGCATGCAGTATTGATTGGTCCTTCATCAAGAAGGAAAGCTAAATAATGGAAAACAGTTACTTTCCTTTGTATTTTTCTGCATCTGCTTTGATGGCATTTGTATTAGGATTTTGTTCTTAGTAAGCTACATCACTAATGAAATACATTCACAGTACATTGAAAGATCACTGTCCTGCTTGTTTATCTTGATGAGGCCCTTGTTTCCTTGGATTTCTTTATTTACCACTACAGCTATTTGTTATTGTTCCATGTCTCTCAGATGGAATCTCAGCTATTTAGGACTGGGACTGTCTCTAAGTTATGTATTTTTATGGTCCTTTAGTATTTATTACCACAGTTTCTACACAGTGGTCTCGTAAGTTGCACTTTTATTACCAGAGAAACACAGAATGGTCTGGATTGGAAGCGACCTTAAAGATGATCTAGTTCCAACCACACTCTCATCACCACCTTCCACTATACCAGGTTACTAAAGATGCATCCAGCCTGGCCTTGAACATTTCCAGGGATGGAGCATCCACAGCCTCTCCAGGCAATCTGTTCCAGAGCCTCACCAACCTCACAGCAAAAAATTTCTTCCTAATATCCAATGTAACCATACTCCCTTTCAGTTTGAAGACTTCTTCCTTGCCCTATCACTACCTGCCCTTGTAATAGGTCCCATTTATAAGCCAGAATGCTCTTCCAAAAGCACTGCATAAAATCAGTGCCATGACTGAAAGCATGGGATGTAAATTGGTAATGAACATTTTCACACGGTTGTTCTGTTCTGTCTTCTTTACAGCTTCCTAAAGGCTGAAATATTTTAGACAGGATGCTCAAGAAGTTGTCTGCCCAGAGAACAGTGTTGGAGAAAGACCCTGATTTGCCCAAGCAAAATGCAGCCCTTGGTGCAGCCCTTCCTTTAAATCATCTTACCTCCATTCCCTCCCTGTCTCTCCCCTCCGCATCACCTTTGTTGGTCCTTTAGGCATCCAGAGTGTGCATTCACTCCTGGCTGCCCTTACTTTCTGCAGGTTCCTGGACAGTAATTTAGGACTCGAGTGTTTCACAGGCACGTGTCCGTTCAGAATCAAATACAATGTTTGAGAGCTCCGAAAGACCACATGAGAAAGAATTTCATAGACGTTTTATTACCTACATTTATTGGCTTCTGCAGTGCTAAGAGATGAAGATACGTAGTAGTCACAGCTTCCATTTTAACTGGAAAAAGAAATATAGTTGAAGATAATTTTTTTTCCAATCACATGGAAAATTTTGAATATTAAAAAGATTTGGTTTTATGCTAGAGAGATTTGCATACTGTTATCAAGTGCTGTTTTCAAGTGCTTCACAGTACCTGAGCTCTGGAAAGGGGCACCTGTAAGAAACAAGTGGTAAATGAGTCTCCAACTCTGACACTGATTTAGCTTGTAAATGTAGGCAGATCAAATAAATTCAGCTCCTGCAAGTCCCTGCATCCCACTGATTCCAGTGTAAAATGGCAAGCAAATACTTTAGAGGAGTTGGGCCTTAGAGTCTATGCCTTTTTTGTCCTATATTTGAAAGTGAAATAATATTAATAATAATAATATTTTCCATTGAAGGCTTCTACAGAAGGTTTACTCAATATTACTCAATACTATACTGAGTTATGATTATTTATGTATGAACAAAGTAAAAAGTAAGAGGAACTACATGCATAAGTCTCAACAGTGCTGTTTTTCTGGCTCTCTCCTTAGTGGTTGTGACATCTACCACCTAAAAAGAGAAACTGCAAAGTTAAACCTCTTGCTCTGTGGAGGTATTCCAACATGTATGGTATCAAGAATTCATTGGAGACCATTGGGCAAAAGAGGATTTATTATTTCAATGTTAACTTTGAACTTCAAAGCTATTGGTAGAAGTTCAAACTTGAATGCTATTTAAACAAGGTCTTCTGGCACTGCAGTTGTGAACTACATTATCAGCTTTCTGTGTAAGGAAACACGACTCATTCTAACCTTAGGTAATGAATGAAAAATACATTTGAGAGCTTATCCTCTAAGCAGTCCCTGCTCCAAAGAATCTCCAGGCTGAAAGAGCAGATGTGATGTTTTGAAAGTCAGAGTTGATGTCAAGCGTCAGACTGATGCATGGTCAGCATTATTTGGCTAAGCACAGCAGAAGTAATAGCATCGTAATTTCTTTCATTGTTGGCTTAACAACAATTTTCTAACTAATTTGACCTAAACTTTATTGTCTTCCCTCACTTCCAAGAAACATATCTTTTTTAAATTTTTTTTAGAAGCAGCTAACTATCTGTAACCATTGTTTAGTTGTCTGACCTGTAAAAAGTATGCCAGTCATGGACTGGAGTTAATTGAACAGCCCTAACTCCCATGGTTGTAAAACAGACCCTTTCTTGGCAAGAATCACCTGTGAACACCTCTCTTCTCTCTCCATACCAGGAACTGTAGTGTGTCCACTTGCCAGGAGAAAAGGGGCTTGTTGGGCAGCTGGGGTTCCATTCCATGCTTGACTCACAGCAGCTTCCACAGTTTTCACATCAAACAGAACCCCCGACAACAGAATTTAGCCCCAGCCATGTAAACTGGCGAGCGCTGCGGGCTCCTTGCTGTGAGCTGGCTTTCGGAGAGGAGCCGTGGCGGGTCCCCGTGGGGGGAAGGCGTGTGTGGGTGCCGCGGCGGGTGCTGATGCAGTGTCCTTGCAGTGCTGCGAGGGGGGCCGCTCACCGGCGCCTACCGCCTGCGCCAGCTGCACCTGCACTGGGGCTCCTCCGACGACCACGGCTCCGAGCACGTCATAGACGGCGTGAAATACGCGGCAGAGGTAGGACGGGTTTTTAACAGTGGCTAATTCAGTGCTAACTGGAGTTTGACTGATTTTGCATCTGAACAGATTAACCCTTCTCCCTCTTGAAAGTATTTAGCTATCGATTTTTGTCTGTCTGTGAAACTTGTGAGTATTGGTTCACACGCAGTGGGATAAGTTGCATCTGCCAACAAATGTATCCCTGCAAGTATATACTAACACGGATTTCTTTTCTTCATGCCAGAGTTTTTGCTGGTATCTTAGACTGTTTTAAAAATATTTGCTACAAAGCAATCTGTTATTTCCAAATAGGAAGATCTGCTGATGTTTTTTTGGCTTTTAGTCATTTCTGGTATAGCTTGAGTTACCAAGTTAGTTTCAGAAAGAACAGAAAAACTCACTAAAAGCACATTTGATAAGCTGACGTTCAAAATTAGATCCATCTCAAAACTGATTCAGAGTATGTTTTAGTTTCTGAACATCTCTGCTTCAAAATAGCTGGGTTTGTTTTCAGGAACCGTGGAAAATATGATGTTTAGATTTTGTTTGTTTGGTTTTTTTTAATGTAAACTACTGCAGGACTGTTGTCCTAGTTTGCTAAAATTCATGAATGCTTTAGGCCTTGAAGACTTCTTCAAGTCCTAAATGTAAGTGAATTAACTATTGATGCTAGAGAATTGCTAGCAAAGGTTACCTCCTTTCTCCATCTTATTTGAGAATAAGCTCAAAATACATACCTATGCCCACAAAAATCCTGCAGTAGTATTTTCCTGCCTTCCACCTAAACTCTCAGGGCCCAGAGCTTGGAGGAGTTTGCCCACCTCTCCCAGGACAAAACCAAGGCAGACATTTTCAGGGTCAATGTGCACAAACATTGTAGAGATGACTGTGGGTGATGACTTAGGATTTTTTTCCCATTCCTTAACCACAGCCAATTTTTGATACTGTTCTGCTTTCTGTGGCCAACTGAACAGAAAAAAATCTGCTTCCTCAAACTATTTCTTGGCTAGTTCAAGCACAGACTTTTTATGTTACTTTTGTTTGCAGTACTCATGTATTTATTGACAGGAGAAGAAAGCCTGGAATATATGTACTTTTGCTGCATTGCAACCAAAGATAAATGGTTGCTCCAACTTTATCCTTAGCAATAAAATCCTTATCCTCAAGAGAAAAGAAACAGAACAATAGATTCATTTATATTCAGGACAAATTCTTTTTTGTTATTTTAAATAAACTTTAAAAAAGAAGACTTTTATTTCCCCCCTGTACAACTGTGTTCCAGATGCTACTTAACCTGAGACTGCACACTGCTGGTTGCAGCATTTGTAGAGATTTTGCATGAGCTAGAGATTTTCTGGATAAAGATGCAAAAATTTGAAATATATCCTGAAAATACAGCATTGTTGAAAGTAGATATGAGAAAGAAATGTCAGGTTATATCCCCCAGTAGATATGAGAAAGAAATGTCAGATTATATCCCCGCTCCCTTCTGGTACAATGTGCCGAGAGTAATAAGAGATACAAACCAATAATGTATGAACTACATACAACCCAGTGTAAATCCTTGAGCTGACATTTGCATAACCTGATGATCTAAAAATGTACTTGAGATGAAGTGCATGTCAGTAGGTGTTTTATGCACTGCATGAGTGCATGTCATGTGTTTGGATTAAACTATTTATAGTTGCATTGTCTGATATTGTGTGGTAAACATTTTCTTTGTCCTATGCTTCAATTAAATGCAAAGCAATGCTTTATGGAAAGTGTGAGCATAGAAAAGCATGGGAACAGCAGTAGGAAATACTTACATACAGTTTTCTTTTTCATGTCCATTCCTTTACTTACTGTATACTAGAATCTTAATTTAATTTAAAGTGAAGATTGTGCTTTTGGCAATTTCTTGTATTTATAACTGAGGTTTAATTGATTTTTTAGTTACATATGGTGCACTGGAATCCAAAACACGGTAATTTTGCTGGAGCTTTAAAACAACCTGATGGTGTAGCCGTTGTGGGCATTTTTCTGAAAGTAAGTGGCAAATATTCAGTCTTTATAATTTTCTGTATTTTTCATCTTTCTCTAGTGCCAGGGGAAAAGTTACCATTGTTTTTTCCTGCACTGCAGCCCTTTCCTGTGGCGTGCACTGGGTGAGGAGGAGGGTCTGCATAGGCTGAGTGCTTCCTCTTGTCTGTTGTCTGCTAGCAGGTGTTGTATCTGCCTGTCAGCAAGGTTATGTTGAGTGATTCCCTTCTCTGGTCTCTTGTTGATTCCCACACAAGCTGGGAATCAAAATGAGTTCAATGAACCGACTCCAAAAAGAAAGAATTCATGGTAAAAGATCACTCAACATTTTAACATTGGAATACAGAAACTTTTAAACAAAGTAATACTGTACCAGTATTTTCAGATTGATTTTTTAATAAACGTAACAGAAAGAAAGCAATCCTACTGTCAAATCTGTATGTGGTCTAGGACATTGAGAAATGGTAACAGGCACACAGCCCAATAGTGATAAATCACACAAACTTCAGTCCTTTTAGCTGCAGGTGGGCGTTTCAGCTTGAACACACCATCAGGGAATAGATATCCTTTTATTGTTTTATCACTAGAAAGTGGCAATTGTACAAGTAAGAGCAAGTGGATGTAATTAATTTTGCTACAGTGTCCCTGGACAGACTAGATCCAGTGTCATTTTAATTCTGTTACACTGTGAGCCAACCTGACCTTTTCTCTTGTGGTTAGTTTAAACTGAAGGTCAGCACCTGTCCAGATTCTCCCCTCTGACTATGTCCTTCAATTATTCTTCCTTTGTCATTCCTTTTGGTCTTTTTTAGGCTAAAGTTTTATGTTGCAAAACACAACTTACAAAGCACACTACTATGTTCCTATTAACTGTGCTAAGGTCAGCTAAAAGGTCTAGAAAAATACGTAGTGTCATTATATCTTCTCTGGCCCTCTTTCCCTGTTTCCTTCTTCCTCTGTGGTGAAGGAGCTGTTGTTTATTCTCTGAATTTGTCATGTTCCATTACTGGGTTTTGGGATACTACTAAAACAGGGTCGAATTATCTTCTGAGGAATTGAAGTTAATCTACTTTGGAACAAGACATGGCAATAACAGTACATCTTATGCACACTGCCTTTACTCTTCTGGGATGTCAAAGCTTTTGGAAGTGCTAAAACACAAGCAATATAGTGACCCCATAGCTTGAGCTCATCTAGACATGAATTCATCACGTGTCTTACATTAAGTGTGACCTGATTGTATATGTGCTGCACAATGAAGTGTCTGCAGAAACTACAGCCCTTCAGGCCATCAAGACTTTTCCAAGTGCTCAGACAGCTCACAGTGGCTGTGGGTTGCTTTTGAAGCAGGAGCCAAGGGTTAGGCCCTGGGTAGTGACACTGAGCGTGCAGTTCATTCCTCAGACAGGCGTGATGCCTTGTAGGGTCCTCCAACACATGTTCGAATTGCAAAGCCAGTTACGGGAGTCTGCTATTTCGGATGTTCTTTAAACACACAAAATTTTCTGTCAGTCTCTACTGGATTCTCTGAGACTGCTGTTGCCTAATGTGACAGATGGGATGTGCTGAATTTCTATAAAATACTGTGGAACATGAAGAAAAAGATACAGTATTTGTGCTTTGCATTACAGGTTGGAAAAACTCCCAAACCAGAGATGAAGAGAATTCTTGAAGAAATTGAAAACATTAAGACCAAGGTATCAAAACAATTTTTGTGATCTAACATAGCTGGAAAGCCGCAGAAGCAGGAATCAGTAGTTCAGATTCATATTTTGGCATCATTTTGATGCCAAACAGTAGCACCAGAGATGATACATTGGACTGTGGAGCACGATACTTTCTTTTGCTTAATTAAATATTTAACTCCTCACTTCTGCAAATATTCTTGTTGAAGAGGATTTTTTTATTAATCCTTGCAAACACAACTGATAGCCTTATTGATACTGCTCTGTAAAAAATAGGCAAGTGGGCCAATACCAAGAAGAAATGAAAGGCTTTTTGAATTTGAGGACAACAGTGGCCAAAACAGATGCTTATAGCAGAGTCAGAAATTTAGTTAGCCTAAAATGAGAAGAAACTAGTAGGAATGCTGGAGCAGGCTCCCAGTCAGTGTAAGGGAGATTAAAAATGTTATTAGTTTTAAGAAGGAACGTTATTTATTTATAAAAAGAATTACATGGTGCAGTTTCTGCACCAGTCCTAAGTTCTCTCTTCCTATGATACTAGCACAAATAGCATTGCAAACATATTCTAAACTGTTTTTCAGTTTAATTAATGATCTAAGGCACCAGTCCACACCTATTGCATAGATGGCACTGCTGAAGGGAGCTATTTGCAGAGAACTGCAATACTGCATCTATTGTCATTTAGCATTAATATTTAACATGAACTTAATCTCTAAGTATACTTTAGCAATTCTGCTTCATGATAAACTTTAAGATCCTAATAATGATAAAAGTCCTTTTATTTATTTCACTTTGAACATACCATCAGATCACCAAATTTGTAGGCATTTTCTTGCAAATTTAGCAGAATTCCTTGCATTTAATATATGTATGTGCTAGTACTGCCATTTATGTGCAGGTCTGAGCCTGAAAGCTCTTCTCTCCTTTGTACCTTTGCAAGAGTCATACTAATTTTATTTTTTCAACACATTCTTCAAAGGCAATTAAGTTCTTTCTGCTGAGGGAACTGAAGGTTATTTTTTTCACCCTATCCATGTCCCCCCCTGCTGTGTCAGTGGTATCTGTTTTGATGGCTTTCTCTCATCATGTCTATATCATTTTTTGGCCATTTACATGTAGCAGTTCTGGAAAAAGCAACAGTTGAAGTAAAGCAGAGAAAGATAGGTGCATATGCAAAAAACCACTTATTGTATATTATCTCTTGCTTCTTTTCTGTCATCACATACATTCTCCCAAGATTACTTATTTTTCAGAAAGATTAGTGGGTGGTATCACTTGTGTATTTATCACACATGCAGTTTCAATTGCTCTGAGTTTCTTGGACACTGTACTGTATTTACTGAAAAAGCATAAATTTGTGAAGTTATTTGCAAGCTCATATTGAACTTACAGAACAATATTTTCAGGAAGATATAACTGGAGTCTTGATGTTACTCTTTCTACTCTTAATCTGTGCAAGGATGCTTGGAAATGATTTCAGCTCCTGCCACTCACTTTGTTCTAATCTAGAGAAGATTCTCCATGATAGAAAAAGGAAATAGGAATAATACGTCTTGCTTTCCAGAACTGCATCCAAAATACCCACAGAGAAGTGAACTGAATTTCCTTCCTTAGTTTTTGTTGCCCAGGGGGGAAAAGGAATACTCATCACAGTCCTGTGGAGATACTATCCTATTCAGTGGCAGACTTACCAGGAAATGTCTGGTGTCTCCTTTCTCCCTTGTCTGGTGGTAATCACCTCTACTTGTAGGATATTTAGGACCAAGTACTCTTACAGGAAATATTTTAATTTTTTACAGTAAGTGTACTAGACAAAAAGACTGAGAGTGCCACCATGAATATATAATTAGAGCACAATCTTGGTAGGAGAAAGGGGCAGATTTCAATTCCTTCAGATAGAAGAGAAGACTGTAATGAATCTGGGATAAATGCTTGGCCACCATCCTATTGGATAAAAAGGGTAACAGTACCAGCAGTGCCATAGGCTTCAACTTTTATCCCAAGTGGCCCAAAATAAAACACAATTTAGATAATTCCAGAATAGAAAAATGTAAAAATGAATTTGCTTTGATCCCACACAATTCAGTTTGTAATTTCTTTTAATTTATTAATGTAATCAAAATGTCAGATATTATTAATTGCTGGGAATGTGCTTGACAGGAAGAAAAGGAGATTGATTTCTTGCATGAATCTTGGTATTTAATTAGTTCCTTTATAATAACATAGATACTCCTGTCTTTTAAGATGCATATCTCTAGAGCTACTGCAGAGAATTTTTTTTGTTTCCCTAAGGGAAAAGAGGCTCCTTTTCAGCACTTTGATCCTTCAATTCTTTTCCCCAAATCTCGGGACTACTGGACCTACCACGGTTCATTCACCACACCCCCCTGTGAGGAGTGCATCACTTGGATTCTCCTGAGGGAGCCGATTGAAGTCAGCTCAGACCAGGTAAACTCCAGCCAGTTATGCTACTCCTTTACCAGTTGTCAGCAGTGTCTCAGTATGTCAGTGTGATGATTTGCAAGCCCTGTGTTACCTTGCACTTTTTGGCAGGGCAAGCTTTAGCTGTGGACAGTGAGAAATTGCCTGCAGAATGGACTGTTGGAATGGGCTGTAAAACTGACCCTGAGAATCAGGCCCTCTTGCATGACACCTCCTGGAACAGCCTCAGCAAGAGTGTTCTTGGGATCCTGAAAACCTGCTAAGGCAGAAGTGCCCCCAAGCCACAAAATTCAGCCATCACAGCAGCCTCAGTTCATTCTGTGTGTTTCACCATTAAGTGGCAAGTGTGACCAATATTTTGATGGTTTCCCAGTTTAAGAAATTGCTGGTCCAGATCTTGACTTCTAAGAGCTGTCATTGAGAAAAATTAAACTACCTAGAACCCGCAAACCTGAACGTTCATACCAATTAATGTACGACTTGTACTCACATAGCTCAAATGTGCATTTACAGAGGGGAAAAAAAGAGCTAGTCTGGATAAGGTGACTTTTTTAGTTCTTGTGTCAAAAATTTTGGCTATTTATACCACTTTCTGGTTCAGTAATACAAGTCAGGGTATATCCTTTTTACTGAAATGGCCGTTTTCAGAATAGATTTATTTTGCATTTGGATGAAAGGGTAACAATTAACAAAGCAACACTGAAATTAAGTTGATTTGAAGAACAGCAGCGGAGTGCTGAATTCATGATTCAGCTAAATAATCCAGTTGGTGCATCTCTGCCTTACAGAAAAAAATATGAACTTCTGCACCAGCTTTTTCTATCGGACTGCCTGGCACCGACATAGGTGTGCATCCTCCTTCACAGATAGCTGTATTTTCACAAGTTATTTGCCTGTAGTCCAGCTCCAGAAGGGTCACAGTAGGGCCCTATTCTTTTTCCACACTGTGGGCGTGAATCAGAGAAAAATCCAGAAGCCCATGCAAGGGTCAAATGATGCACTGTTCTGTGGATGAAGAGTGTGGAGAGCCATAGAAACAGCGCTAGCTGCTGGGCTGCAGGGACCTTTATCACCAATCTCCACCCGTACTGTTAGAGACTGTCATTGTCATTCTGCGCTTATCATTATATAGCAAAATTCCTTTTTCATCTCAGTGTTTGTTCTAGGCAGTAAGGTCCACAGTGCTTCCACATGGACCCTTTAATTTTTCTTCCTTGCAGATGGCAAAGCTCCGCAGCCTTTCCAAGAACAATGAGAATGAACCCGTGAGCCCTCTTGTTGACAACTGGCGCCCACCTCAGCCTCTGAAGGGCAGGATAGTGAGAGCCTCATTCAAGTGAAATCTCAAGTCTCACTCTGCTGAACCTGAGCGAGAAAATCCCTGCATCCCAAAGTCTAGTTAGTTTTTGCTGTCTACTGCTTTTCCTCTGGATCCAGGTCTGTGTTTCTCAGTTTGAAATTCTGAGTGGTAAAAGTGAATCTGTTTTCAAAAGCAGAAAAATACTGTATGCAAATACTAAGCACAATAAGCAAATGTGAGATGTTATGATTCCTGACCACAAATGCCTCAGCATTTATGATCACTTCTCTGCCTTGTGGTCTTGTAAGAAAAAAAGGCTCAGTTTCAATATTTAAAATTAATTTCAAAGGACATACGGTAAGGCAGAAAAATGAACCAGTAGTTCAGGAAAGCAGAACTAACATTAGATGAACAGGAGGGAAATGCCTGTCTCTACACTGTGATCTTGCTCAGACACCCTACCGTCAGAGGAGACATCCAAATAAGTACCCCTTTAACATACCAGATTCTCCCTTCCCTGTCTTGTTCATATTTTTTATCCAAGATTAGAGTAGTGTTCTGAGGGTAAAATCAGGCATACTCAGTTTCTGTGCGAAGAAGAAGAGATACCTTGCCGTCATTTCAGCATTTGCTGTCTTTGCCATATCCTGCTGCTGCCATTGCTGACCTTTTCTTCTTTCACTGATGCTGTTACTTCACCCATCCATTGTAGAGTCCTGCTGGTATCATATTGCCTTGTGTTTAGAATAGCAGCTTTAGTATTGCTGAGGGGGAAGTGCCTTTCTTCTGCTGCCCTGACTATGTTATCTCCCAGAACGATGGATTTTTGATGCTCTGCCTGCTTTTTATTTTTGACACCTTAATGGTTTTACCTATTAGGGATTTTGTTGCATATGGAAAGGATCTTTCTGGATGATTCATATGTGTCATTTGTCATTCCCACTACTGAAAAATCCAGGTTAAGTCACCCAAGTGTTTATTTATTTGACTCTGTAGCTGGAGAATATAAGTGGATTGCTTGGCTCTGTAGCTGGAGAATATAAGTGGATTGTGGGGAGACACATCAGCTTGCAAGTACAATCCAAGCAAGGAATCACTGGCAGACAGAAACTTCTAAATCGACTTCCCCTGTCCTTTATCATGTAAACTTTGTCATTTCAGTGTAACACAAGTACCATCTGGGTTGAGCCCACATACAGATCATGTGAATAAAGATCTACATTATATTCAACACCCAGGTGATTATTCAGTATTGGACATAGAGGAGATTGGTCAAAGGAGGTGCACAAATAGTGCTGCACAGGAAGCTTCTGGGGTCTCTGTGTTCCTGTAACTCATCAGTGGGTAGCAGTGGGTGTTCTTCTGGAGATGTTGCCACAAACATGTTCACAGAAGCATTTATAAGGGATATGTCAACAACTGAGAAAAGCAGGGTTACAAAGAGGCATTTCCAAGTTCTCCTTAACTATTTCACTTTCCACCCTTACTAGAAAAATGGTGCTCCAACAGGGAAGTAATGAACGGGCAACACTGGAAAAATTCTGCTGTCATTACCAGCATAATTCAGTGCGAATTCAGAAACAAAACTGAGGGCAGATTTTGATCCCTTTTATTAATTTAGAAATGTTCTAAGGATTGCTGAATTTCCATTGAAAGTTAGTGTTTTAGTCTATTAGGAATGTATTTTGCTCAGTATAAAGCAGTTTCTTTTTTAAAACTGAGTTCATGTGAGTAGAAGCTAAACAATTCATTGAATCCTGTTTACAAATGTTTCAGCACTGGCTTAATTTTATCAGAAGATCAGCTTTTGATACTATGAGTGCAGCACTTGCAAGGGTATTGATTTTAGGAGTGCTTTAGATCTTCTTTAAAATCCTGAATCTGTACATCTTCTCAACACATAAAAACATTACTACAGAAAGCTCATAAGCAACCATTTTTTTCTACTGTACTATGTCTTACGTGTAAAATTTCTTCTCATATGCATATGCAGTTGATCTTGGTGATGAGAAAATTTTAACACAAATAACTGAGACAAGGGTTTGAGTCTTTCTACCTAAAAGCCATTGACTGTGATGTTTTAATCTCTTGTTACTGGGGCAGTAAAACAAGATTAGTTGCCTGCACTTGAAATAACTGCTTTTATGTCTTCAGAGAACCAATAAATTGACTTGCATAAAAAATAAATTGATTGCTGTTTTTATGCGAAGTGATGATTGAAAGCAGCAAGAACTTACTAGAAAACCTTGCTGCTCCTTTCTTTGATACATATGCTTGTAATACAAGGGGGACAGACACTTGAGTACTTTTTAGCTGTTGGAGTTTAGTTTAATAGCTCATCCAGGTTTCCGTTTATCCAGTCAAATAGATCCTCAAAAATTTGAGGATCAAACAGAATCACTTATTCTCTGTTTTTAGGTACAAAAGAAAATGTGTTTCTTTCTTGCCTGCAAACAAACATTCTCTTATATCTCCCCAAAGTTCATACATGCATATCTGGTCTTGAGTATCACTATTTTGGATATGAATTTTGTTTTCTTGCACTAAGCACATCAATCAGTCAGCTGAAAGGTTACATAATTCTGAAAATTCCTGATTAGTTTATACTTTTGAAGCATACACACTTGTTAAAGAATAGTTGCCTGCAAATCAGACAATGAGTGCACTTTGCTTTGTTTGCATGTTTCCTCTACTGCTTTTGAAAGGTAGAATAGGCAGAAGTTTATGAACTACTGAAATAGTTGCTTTGGTTCCAATACCAAACACATGATTTGTATGTTGGCAAAAGGAAAATACAGTCTGAAATTTATATTGCTTCCTCATGCACCTCCTCTGATTCCATTCAGTCTTTGAACTATTATTACACAAAAGCATCAGCCTCACTGCAAATATGCTTTAAAGTTATTTTTTTTCCCTTGAAGAATAAAGTGCACACATTTTGTTCCACTCCCTTTCTTCCTTTGATGGATAGCGTAGCTCAGCATTGATTACCTTGGTAACAAACTCAGAACATGTGGATTCTAATCCTGCTGCCTCATGTATCTTAGAGGAAAAAAAAAACAGTAAAAATTACCCTAATCTTTCTGGGGCTCTAAATCCTTATGGATTTAGTGCATATAATGTATATATTAATAACAGAAGGGCAGCCAAGTGATTCAAATAATTACCACCTATTAGGTTTTGACAAATACTTAAAGTTTCCAAGTTTCCCACACCTCACAAGAGAAATTACTAGAAAAATCAAAAGCTTATTCCTATAGTTTCAAAGCTTTTCTTTATTAACTGAAACAGGTGTCACCATCTTTCAGTCATGTGTAAATTCGTAACTGAACTGTGAATTCCAGGTATGACCCTCGGTATACAACCAGCTATGATTCTGCATTTCTACTACAAAATGAAAAGAATACGTATCTTTTTTTTTCTGTATCTCAAAGAAAGATGCTCCTGGATGTCTTTGCTGATGTTTTTCTGCTCAGTAATCAGCGTTGAAGAACATTCATATTGTCAGAGAGTTCAACAAAACAGAACAATATCTATTTCTTCCTGAGGCATTCTGTCCCATGCCTCAGCAAAGGGAGCAGCTGTACAGTGTGTGTGGAACACACACTCTCGTCTATCTGCCTTTCATCTCAATGAATTCTGGCATTTATCTTTGTCAATATTGGAGCACAAAGCATGTATTCAGGAATTATCTTATTTCCAAGCCCAAGAATTTAATAGAACTTTTTATAACATTCCTCGCTCCGCCAGAAGGTAATGTACTACAAATGATGAATTAGAGATCAAATCAAACTCACGTTCTTTTTTAAGAACATATTTTTTAAAGCATCTTCTTTTCAGTTTACAGCTGCTGTACATGTTGATTTTCAAAGTCATGCTGTACATGATTTTCAAAAAAGTGCAATCAGAGTGCAGAATTATTTGTGAGGGAGAGACAGAAAAGCTGTAGAGTTTTGTGTTCATTAAAACACACAAACAGATTTGCATACAGATGGAGAACTTGTGATATTACTGGGAAAATAAACACCAACAGAGTATTGCTATTACTGAAAATTTTAACTTTCTCTATTTGGACTGAGTAGCACAACACTTAAAAGAATGTCCACGCACTGAAATGAGCAAAACACTTGTAGAATCATAGGCCTGAGTTGGAAGAAACCTTAAAGATAAACTAGTTCCAACCCCATGCCATGGGCAGGGACACCGTCCACTAGACTATTATCTGGAAAAAAAAAAACATACAGCAGATTGAAAATTTCTGTAAAACAGGAGGATGGAAAAGAAAGAAATGCAGTTTGTACTGCAAACTGATGAAGGTAAAAGTCCACGGTCTAAATTAATACCTCGCTTTCAGTAAGGATGACTATGAAGACCATGAGTGCAAGTGAAGAAGGATTAATAGGAATATATATATATATATATGAGAATGGAAATTACTATTAAATGAGATGGCAAGCTGAGTAGGACAGTAGAGCAAACTTCATACAGATGGAGTTGTCTCGGCTTCAGAAAACAAAAAGATCGGCATAATAAATTGCAACACTTCTGTTGAGAACTCTATTTAACAAGATCTCCCTGGAGACAGCATCCTGCCTCTCTACGCGGAAATCCAACAGGAAGGCTGGAAGCAATGATGCCATCAGGTATGCAGAAGGAGGGTTTCAGTCACTACTGAACCACACCTGTACTTAGAACAAGCAGGAGCATTAACACAGAATGTTATCTGCATGGGAATTCTCAAAGTAAGTCTCACTGATTCTGCCACTAATTCTTGAAGTCAGAGGCTGACATTAACTCATGCTTTTGCAGTTATGTCATGCCATCAGTAAGTAGAATATGCAGAAGGTGTTAGGAAAAAAACATGCCTTTGGTAAATTTAAGTAGCACACTGTCACTCTTTTACTGTTATTACTATCTTGCAGAAGATTTGTCAGAAAGCTG
The DNA here is from genome assembly GCA_014706295.1 of Lycocorax pyrrhopterus obiensis. Classification (NCBI taxonomy): domain Eukaryota; kingdom Metazoa; phylum Chordata; class Aves; order Passeriformes; family Paradisaeidae; genus Lycocorax; species Lycocorax pyrrhopterus. The sequence continues at coordinate 125,483,401 of JACSVZ010000002.1, forward strand.
TTGAAGAACTTGAGACTCCTTCCTGGAGTTAGACCAGCTGTGCTAGACCAGCAAGACCATGGGTCAGCTGTCTCAGAACTTTATAAGAGATAACAGATCTTTACTAGACTAAGATTTTTAATTCTTCCAATTCCCATGATTTTTTTTCTTTTTTTTTTTTTAACTGTCACTCCCACTGTTCATCCTACCTTCATCCCACAGACAACACAAACATCCTTGCTGAAAAGTAAAGTGAAGGGCGCTGCTTCTTGCTTGCCTTGTAATGGTCATTTTCCAGAGCCCACACGGTGGAGCCAGTTCTTCAACAGTCACCTTCCTGACACGGCTTTCAGCTAACAGGAGGCCTGAGCAGCGCAGATTCCTCTAGTCCTGCACAAGTAAATAAGCATCGAAACAAATGCAGTTTATGCAAGTTATTCTTGAGCAATAACACATGGCGTTTAAATAAATATTGATAGTAATGGACCGGTATTCATTTCTATCTAAAAAAACTTCTGTATTTTGTCTGCATGTTTATTCATGCAAAGTCTATGTATGTAAGTGCTTTTGCTTCTATAGGTTGAGAATAGTCTAGATAATTCCATTTCTAAAGTTCCAAAGAACCCCATCACAAGGTAAGAGGAGTTACAGGTGAAAATCTCCCACTGGCATGTACTGAACTGGTTGCTGATTTGAGTACTTATGAGACCGGGACTGCAGGACACGTTACCCTGCAAACTAGCAATACCCTGGCTGAATAGCAATTTCAGTGAACATAGCCCTTTTCTCTCTGCACACATCTCAGTCATCCTTCAAGGTTATGATAATTTCTACACAGAATTAAAAAACAAAGACATTTCCATTAAGGTTTGCTTCTTCCAGAGAACAGTGACTTTTTTTTCTTAACACTGCAGGCTGCCAGCCATTAAGACCTAATTTAAGAGCTCCCACAATGTTGTGAATTATCTGTGTAATAAATCTCTGCTGGAGAAAGAGTATAATCATGAAATATTTTTTCTTGTCAGACATCACTGAGAGACAAATGGCAACAGTGTCAGCAGCCTATCTAAATTTACAGCTAAGCAAATGCTACTGACCCTTGAATAAACAGATGAAAGTTGATTTGTTGCCCAACAGTGTGTAAGACCTATAATTGAAACACTGATTTCATTGTCTCTTTTGGGAAAGGTAGGGAATGTAAGTTTAGAAACAATACTTTCCATGCCTAATGTCTTAGAGCATTTTGCTGTAACTTCCACCACTGAAAAATTCTGCAGAAGGCATAGAGTCAGTGTAATCTAAACAAAGCTGAGGCTATGGAATATTTCTTCTGCCTTCAAGGTAGTAATTCTGCCAGGACTTACATTAAATTACATACCATAAATATGGTATAGTATTAATTAATAGTGAAAATAATTGTGTTCTTATACTGGTGAACATCATCAGATTATTTTAATGCCACTTTAAGAAGTCCCATAAAATATTTTGAACATTTCCAACAAGATTTCCCATATGTTCTTTCCATAGCCTCAAAACCCCAAATTCATAATATTTGCTGTGAATACAGGTGTCTTCTCATCATCTTAAAGGTGTTGGGGGGTAAAAGTCCACGGCAGACAATCTTGACTGGCAGTTCTCTGTAAAAGCAACTCCTTGCTGGACTCTGATTGTGATCCTTTACCCTAGATACGATCTGGGTTATAGCAAGGTTTGCTTTCTGGTTTATGTTTCATCAATTTGGTCTTTTAATGGTTAATATTTAATAGCATACAACAATTAAAATTGTATTAGTTAATTTTAATAAAAGCAACCATTTTCATTCAATACTCATTTTTGGAATCCTGACAAAATCTGCTGCTTATGCTACTGTGCTGAGCTTGGCTGTCCTATTTAGTCTCTGTCATCCTTGCTGGAAGCACAGTGTTCCCTTTTCACAGGATCTGACTGAAGGGTTTGCCATTTTTACATAAGTTTTTGGTGTTCACTTGCTCTAAATGCTGAACCAAAAGCAACACTAGATTACAGCTCTCCTTTTTTTTTTTTCTTTTTTTTTTCCTTACTGTATTGAAATGTCTTTAATCAGGAAATAAAGTCCCATGATTTGGAAAAGATCTGCCTGGAACAAATTCACAATACCATCTAGGCAACACTATGCATAGAACCATAAAACTTCAAGTTAAACAGTGAGTCCATTACTTGTATTTGTATCTTCACATCACAGGATACAGGGTCCAGTTCCTGATGCACCTGTTCAACTGACTGATCTCTTCACTTGCCAATAATTACTGTGACTGAGCTGTTGAATAAAAGACATGCACACACTAAAATTTGTTGCCTGGATAGACTTCATGAATGTGGGTGCACACATTTCCATGTCAGCGAGGGAACTCAAGGAGTAGATGAATTCCATTTATGCAAGTATGGAGAAATATTTGTGACCAGTAAATAAGCATCATAGCAGTGCCTGGTTATAACCAGACAGAACACAAGCTGTTGAACATCTCCTTGCCCCAGCTTCTGATTCACTGTGTGGTCTATCTCATGCACAAAAATGTCAAGCTTCCTCAGTTGGAACTGGTGAAAGAAATGTGTGAGAACATTCACATAATCTTAAATTAGGACGTGGAGTTTTGCCAAACAACCCAGAAGGAGAGGGCACAAGGCACAATTACCTGCAGAAACTTTCCCGCCTGTGCCTTGTCACAGGGAATCTCTGTATAATCCATCTATCCTGTTAGCAGTTGCTGCAATTTATGATCTGGTTGTAATTTTCCCATCACTGCATGGACACTTAATTAAAGCATGCAAATTACTTATTTACACTTACTTCACTTGGAAAACACCCCTGGCTGCAGCTGGGGAAGGAAATGGCATAGTCTTCACCATAAATCTAAACCCATCTCCATATACATGATTACACTGGCCACAGCCCAGAAGTCCCTCTTGCTTATGTTTCCAAAATAATCTATGGATCAGTGTTATCTTGGTCAGGTCTTGCTGTGGACATGCTTCCTCCTTGTGCTTCTTTTATATGTACTTGATAAGATCTGCAGAGTATTTTGCCAGCCCGTCTCAATGGCTGTCTGCCTTACTGCTTAACTTGTGCCAGGGTTGTCTCTAGCAGCAGGGTCTGTTCTAGAGTTTGCCTCATGGATGCAGGGGGGACCCTTCCACCTTTCTCCTGGCGATGCTTTCTTGCTTATCCATGTCTGGTCCAGAACAGACTGCTTCTCTTTGCATGGGAGATGGTCACTGCAGGCTGCAAACTGAACTGGCGTAGCCAATGTGGAGTTACAGGATTTTTTTGTCCTAGCAGGCAGACAGAGTTGCAAAACTTCCTGGAGTTCTTTAGGAGTTCCCTGCACTAGGCAGCTCTCTGTTCGAAACATCTCAGGAGCACCAGATAGACTTTTGCAGGTGCAATCTTGCTACAGAAATGCATGTTTCTGGTTTATCCTGCACTGCCATCTGCACTGTACCAATGGCACAAGCTGTTAGTGCTAAGATGGTTACCCATCCATCTAGTAAGATGCTTCTTGAGCATGTTGCAGTTGTTCCACCTAAACTGCTGTACAGGCAGTGCAGTAAATCTGTTGGCTCCACAATTAAATATGGGTGATGTGTGTGTGTGTGTGCGTGTGTGTGCGCGTGTGTGTGTGTGTGTGTGCATGAAGAAGCACACAGACCTTTCCAGGGCTGTGAAAGGAATTGAAAGGTAGCAGGCAAAACAATGCAGTTGACAGAAATGCCTGGATGGCATTCAGAAAGTATCCAAATGAGCTCACACTTATGTGCGGTAGCTGCACTGCATTGCGAAGTGGGTAGATGGGAACACATGCTGAAATAGGCCAAGTGTTTTACCCACATTCCAGCCAAGAGTGCCAACACATTTTTAACATTCACCTGGATAGGTTTACTTGGGCTTTTATTTCTAGCTTATCCATGTATAAAAATTTTTACCTAAAAATGTGACAAAATTACCGATACTATCAAAATATGCTCTTTCTTTTCTTGTTTCAGTATAGATTTTTGTCCATGTGGACTTTTAAATAATGTAAGTGGCAAAGCAGAGTATGCCATAGCAGCTCTTTGATTTTGTAGATGAGTAGCAATAAAACCATAATAAATCCTGGCAGAAAGATATTTTATAGAGCTATCAACTCCTTGTCTGTAAGTATCAGTTCCTTGACAATAGAAACTGTGGTGAAAAATTGGGGATCATGACAAAATAGCAAAATAATTCAACTCAGTATGTTGTTTTTCTTATTCTGGCAGACAAAGGTCTCGCCGTTGACAGGTTTCCATTCATGCCTACCATGTTTTCCATAGCCTAGCACAAATTTCAGTGAGGTGGAAGGCATATGACAAACTGGCTTCTTGGCTGTAACATGCCACACCAACTACGGCATGCCCAATGAAAAGCACTGTGTGAATGTCTTTTGCACAGTGCCAGGCATGCTATGCGCAGCCCGCTGCAAAACAGCATGGTGCTTTCTGCAGCTTCTTCTTCTGCTTTATTATTTTCCACACATTCCTTATTAAAACAGAAGGTAGATTATATTAATATTTGCACTTAAAAGGCACAAAAAAATAATTCCAAAACAGTTCTGTAATTTGGTGCAATTGCTCTGCAGTCTGGCACTGCCCTGAAACAGAGTTAAAGCAGGTATATAGCCTGCTCTACTGACTGAGCAAATCTAGCAAGCTCTGCTTCTCCTTGCCTGTGGTGCTCCAGCCCACTGTCTTGCCGGCCCTCCACTGCACTTGCAATGCTTATTCAACGTCTTTCTTGCAATAGCAGGCTCAAAATTGGATTCTAGAACCACTTGCTCAAGTGTTGAAGATGGAAATTATTATTCCTGCCAACCTGCTGGCTACGCTCTTGTTAGTGCAGCTCAGCGTGCACCACAGCAAGGACACACTGCTGACTCAACTCATTTGTTGTCCACCAGGATCTCCACGTCTTTTTGTGCAAAGGTGCCTGCTGACCAGTCAGCCCCAGCCCATCCTCCCCAGGTGCAGGACTTTGCACTGCCTTTGTTGAACTGCTTCAGGCTCCTGTCAGCCCATTTCTTCAGCCTGTCTGGGCTCCTCTGGATAGCAGTTTGTGATTTCATCCTTGAACTTGCTGAGGGTATATTTTGTGCCATTGTTCAGGTCATTAAAGCTCGGCCAGTAACAAGACAAATGAGTCATAATAATAATAATGGATACTCTGGTGGACCAAATCCTGTTCATAGTATCTGAATAAAGTTAATCTAAATTGCCACTATCTCTTTGACTTGTCTCTTTTTGATCATAGGTGTACAAAATTTCAAAGACGGGGACTCTGTGTATACTGGAACATTTTACCAATGCATCACTGCTTTTACAGGATGTATTTATTGACGTCGCCATCTGGTCTCGTCACTTCTCCACTCACAGACATCATAATCTGCCTTCATTTTCTCCTCTCTGTTTTATGGGCTCCTGGCAACCAGCCTATCTTCTATCATGCAAATAATTCTTGTACCACAAACCTTTTTCCATTTTTTTAATTCACTGCTGTTCCCTACCACTTGGCCCCCTTTCTCTTTTCTGCCTGCCCCAAGGATTTATACCAGTCTCAGTAATCCCCTTACCATGCTTAGTTCCCATTCTCCTTACAGCAAGAGCTCCATATGTGCCTTGTCCAGGGTATTCTCCTTATGACACAACAGAGGCTTCATATCCCTCTTCCGCCCTTTATTTACTTCTTCTGTCTTGCCGCTTGGCCAATAAATCACTCAGTGATTTATCAGTAAATATGCCTAACTGGGAAAATGAATAGGGAAGACACTCAGTTTGTAGCTGGGCAGAACAATATGAACTGGTGTGACCAGCTGGCTGTTTATTTGATCTGTAGAAAACTGCAGAGTTATTTAGGCTACTGGAGTGCTATGGTGCTGCCCATTCCACCGTTATCACATTACTTCCAAGCAGAGAGAAATGTCATCAACATGATGTCATAACATTCTGGCTTATGTGATGCTGATCGCAACACATTTTTGAAATATGCTACAGTTCTGAGGCTGGATCTTTCTAGGTTAGTTTTAGGCAAGCTTATATATATTGCATGTACTAAAATGCCTCCCATTTGTCAGCACAACATTTACCTCATATTTTTATTCTATTGCACATGCATATTTCTCAGATTGAATAGCACACCTACCGTAGAACTGCAACTGGCCACCAGTTCAGTAAGAACAAACAATAATGGGATTTTATTCTGACTGGTTGCCTTTCACATATAGATGCAAGACTAAAATGTCACTTTCTGAGTACATCCTTTCGAAAAGTGGTGTTTCATTCACTTCCTTGAAAGATCACGTAATTGTCAGCAGCAATATTCCACTGTGTTGACTCATAATAATGAAATGACAAATGTCTGCTTAGTATTTTTTAAGCCAATTGCTCTTCTGGCTGCGATCAGCTGATTTTCAAGTTCTTGTGTGTTTATATTCAATAACGGTCAAACAACTGACGTATTTCTCCACCTTCCTTTCTTTGAGTAAAGCTATAGATAACTTTGCCGGCTTCCTTTAGAAGCAGCTGATAGCCATTCTTGTGAAGTGGTACTTCATTCCTTTCTCCTGGTGATACATTAAGTATGACTTTATTGCTCTCTCCTGGTGATCCACAAAATATTCAGAGGACTTTTGGCTCTTAAATTCCCTCTACTTAAGCTGTTATGTATATTCATCACCAAACTTAACATTTAAGGGCTCTGGATGCAATCTCTGAAGATAATGTGAAATACCTGCTGTAGCCTCATTATTTGCAATTTGGGAACCACAGATAGGTTGAATAATTTTCCCGCAGATCTCTTCTCTGTTCCTTCTACTCTGTGTTCCAATTTGGAAATGCTGTATTAAAAGTTTATTTTGAGGGTGAAACAGATGTAAAAGGGTGAGCTGGCATTCTCCATTTCTTGCAGAAATAAGTCTAAAGAAGCAAGCATGGCCTTAGTAAGCAGAGCCTTTTGGCAAAGGCTCATCTCCTGAGATCAATGCTTTTCCACTGCTTTGTTCTCCCTTGTACAAACAATGTAGGATGAGGAGGAAGAGGCAAAGAAAAAAAAAATACTGTTTGGGAGAGAATGCTTGAATCAATGACACAGTTTGGATCAATGTTTTTACAAATAAGCCAAAACTGGGGTTGGGGTATGCTACATAAATGGCAACATGTGAGGAGAAATAGGTCTGATCTTACTTGCAATTGCTATTGATCTGCCTTGTAATGGAACAAGGAATTTTTCTGTTTTAATAGTGGACTTTCTCAATCTTCACTTAGTTCTAAATAAAAAACATGCAAGGAACAAGATTCTTTGGATGAGAATCCTGTAATAACCTAATGCAGCAGGAGCTGATTCTTCCTAGACCTCGTAACAGAAATTACAAAAGTACCACAGAACTTTCCTAAACTTTACTCTTTTGTTATGCAAGAAGATGGCTGGCATTTGCATTAACCTCTACGGTTACACACTAAAAGTCTTTTCACTGACTATAACTTGGCTCCCTGTGTAGCTGGCTTGTGTCAGAGCTTGTCTCTTTTTTTCTCATTTTCTCAGCAAAATGACAGTATGTGGAATTTTTGTAGATAGAGATGAAAGTATCATAGTTGCTGAGATCTCTGGGAAATACAGAGATAACTTGAAAGAATAAATTTACCTTTACATTTATAATACAAGCAAAATTTGAACATTCTGATCTGATGAGTTTTGGAAATGCACATGTCTAAATCCAGGAATGATGACACAATTACACTACAGAGAAAGAGAGTTGTTCTTAGATTGATGAATGCATCAATCTGATTTGAACGAACAGCCTTTTATAAATTAGTCTGTGCCCTGTACCTAAATTCAGAATAAGCTTCAAAACGTTTCTCCAACCCCACTAACAAATCCCTAGTTTTAAAGGTGATTAGTATTATGTGGAAAAATATCTATCTGAAGTGTAAAGTCCAAGCATATGTCTGAGAAGTAAATATAACTGCCCAACCTAAACCTCCTGGCCAACTATGTGCCTTTGCCTCTTTGAACAGGAATTATCCTTGTACTTGTTCAAAATGAGACAACAGGCTCTTGGGTTAATGATCTTTTGTCTTATGCCTCTGAAAGGAGAAGTGAACAATCACAAGGGATGGAAACGATATCTAGAGGTGAGAGCCGGCTAATCAGTCAAGGATCTTGCACTAATTCCTGGTCCCTTGAGCAAAGCCTAAATAAAGTCATTTGGGAGGAATCGCTATGTCAGGATTGCCAAAAATAGCAACCTCCTCCACTCTCTGGAAGTGAGTTATGAAACATGAGCAAACACAACCTCTTCATCTATTTCTGGAAGTAATTTTTGTATCTTTGTCCCCACACCATCAGTAGTATCAAGGCTTTGGCTGATGGATCCTCACAATTGCAAATCTACCCTCCCACCATGTTCCTCAGAGTTTTTAGTTTGCTGACACAGAAGAAGCTTTTGTGAGCACTTCTCCATGACATGTAAGAAAAAGGGATTCATGCTGCACTTTCAGTCCTAGGACTTTGCCTCTCACTAGCTATACTGCAGAACTATTTAAGTTCTGATATATTTCAGCCCTTCTAATAAAGGTAGGTAATGCACAGGATCTGGAGCATAATCTTAAAGTGCTGAGGTTCATCTTACACCAAAACCGTTTCATGGAATATTTAAAGGCATTTGAACCATAAATGTCTTCTGATAAAGACAGGCTACAGTGAATGTGGTCAGAGGAAGAGCAAGAGCTGGGGCATTTTAGACTGGGAAGTGGGACTGCTGTTTAAGTTTATAAAGATTGTGGGTTTCTCTTCCAGACTTTCCTTTAGTGTGTTTGAATCTTAAGACTAAGAATTTTATCACATCAGTTACTACCAAAGATTGAGAATAAATGGTTTATATAAGCTTTAGAAAATTATCCTGGTAAACTTAATCACCTGTTTAACACTGGACTAGTCCTTTTCACTTCCAACCTACAGCTTAAATTCCATGCAAATTAATATTAACACAAACTATACCTAAGTGAACAGGAGCGACCAAATTGGGGGATTTTCACAGCAGACATGCAGATTTTGCTTTTATGAAGTGATGACATCATTCTTACTGTTTTAAGTCTCAGTGCCAAGAGCACACATGAGCAGATTGATCCACTCTTAAATGGAGATTTGCATTTCAGCATATATGCCATCTGGGCAATGCTTACATCAACACCATAATGGCTAACTAACTAGAAACGTCCTAGGATTCTGTGTACTGAATTTGTGTGTTTATTTTTTCATGGATAGATGCTATCTGGTGAATTTGAATCTCACTTCCTGAATGCTCTTCATTTCTGAACTCAATGATTATCCTTTAAATCAATTTAAAAAGAGAGACCAAGTATGTCTTAAATTTTTTTGACAAATCTGACTTTATCTAAAGCAGCAGTAGATTTATTAGTTACAACACAGAGAGGTGACCCACCAAATTGTGACCTGTGGTCCTCCCTGAAATAACTTTCTGTATCTCATCAAGATACAAGAACAACAAAACTTGTTGGAAGTCACAGTTCTAAGGATTTTTGGGCGTGGGGTGAATCATAAGAATGCTGGAATCCTATTTTTAACTCTCTCATTATTCTGCTTTGTGATCATGGACTACTCCCAGTGTTCCTGACTACTGATCTGCTTCCCTTCTCTTTTTAGACCGCCTCTGCTTGAGACCAAATTCAATCTTGACCGTTGTCTTCAACGCCATCTGCACACCTTCTTAGAACACTTCTCTTGTCCAGACCATGTTCAATAATGAAGAGCCCAGAAAATAACTTTTAAAGGCTTTCTTTTACTGGCAGGGAAGAACAATGTTTTTAAGGGATTCTAGACAGGTCTTTTCTGAGAATGAAGTGAGTGAGTATTTCATCTGGAGAGAGGTGTTGATGGACACAGCACACTCAGGCTTAGGGAAAGGAGTAGAATCCAGACGGAAGGGGTAAGAACACTGTCTTGAATAAGTAAGAAGATCAAAGCGGAAATAGCAAGAAGAAAGCCTCCTGTCTCATTTTGTCCTCTTGATGACCCTCAAGTCCTAGAGAAAAAGAGCTCAGTGAAAGCAGATACACAAAAGACATTTTTTCCCCTCAGAAATACCTTATTTATTTGATTTAAAGGTCTAAATTTAAGTGTCTAATGTTAAAATGTTTTCTTAGATTGATTCTTCCTTCCTTCCACAGTCATTTTTAGGTTATCTAAATGCCAAGGAGTTCAGGACAAAAACTGACTCTGAAAAGCTGCTATGTGCCTCAGAGCTCGGGACAGAAATTTCAGTATCTACTGAGTCTTCCTACCGAGGCAGTAAAGTACAACCTCAAATCTGTCCATTAAAGTAGGTTTAAAAGACACAGTGCTTTTATCTCACATGCTTATGATCTGGAGATTTGTCTGTGGGTCATGGCAGTGAGAAGATGCTCAAAAATGGAAGTGAAAATTCAGGTAGAGGTGGGAAATAGTATGTGCTCTGTCGGGCATAAATGCAAAGCTCCTGTGTACCTTGTTCACGTCTCCACTTTTAATATTGCAGAGTCACTGGAACACCCTGGGTAGTTCCAAACCTTGACCCCTTATCTTGCTTCAAATTGTTCATGGCAAAGTTATATGTAATTGTTCATTGGCTAACACTGCTCTATAGCTTCAATAACTCTTATAATTTGTTGGTGTTTACCTCTCTGATGAAGCATATATAAAGACAGCTGTCACTTATCCTCTTACCGTTTGTTCGCTATGCAAAGCACACTAAGCTTTTATTGTCTCATCTTATAAAAGAGGCTCTTTAATGGCCTTGTCTGCCCTGCACCTGTTGCAATTCATCGTAATTCAGCTTCGTGAGGCCGACAGACCTGTCTCAGAGGAGGTCATCTCCAGCTCCAGTGACATGACCTTGGTTTGTTCCTGGGTTTTCCTGTGAGCATTTCCTGCCTGGTGATGCTTACTGATGTGTTATCACCAGCAGACCCACTCTTCTTCCTTCTCTTTTATTTCCTCTTCATATCAGAAAAAATCTATCAGCCAGGACTATGATTCAAGACCACCATGTTGCAATTTCTGCTACTAAATTCACCCACTGTAGTTTACATGACATTCGGGAATCTGAAATTTTCCGCATGATGACTCCACACTTCCATCCTGTGTCACTTGCATTTTTCTTCAATCGACTTGTACTTTTCCCCCCCACTTCATTACTAGCAAGTAAAATAAGGTCACTCCTTCTTATACAGAGTCTTCTAAAATTTACATCAGTAACCCACCTTTCAGTCCAGTGTTTTGTCTTCTACTTAGTCAGTCGCTCACATTTACACCATTGGTGCTAACCTCCGTCTGCTCTATCTTATCTGGCAATTCCGTGTGTATCAGAATAACAAATATTTTTAGAAGTAATTTGATTTCTGTGTGTTACACAAGGAGCACATGACTGCTAGCAAATATGCTTACAATTTTAAGTGCAATCTGATGCATAACACCCTGCTAAATGAAAGGAGAATTAGAGCTGAAGCAAAACAAACAAATCCTGTACTTAATTTGATAATAACGATTTTATCTGGAGCTGGCAGGAGCTGGATCTTCAGCTAGTGTAATGATTTCCATTTTCCAAGAAACCTTGCCGTAGAGGAAGCAGCACCTTTTTAAAGGCTGGAGCAATTAATGCCACTGAATTTTTGCAGGGAAGCTGTTTATGAAGGCAACGGGAAGCCGCACAGCAGGGAGCAGCGCTGGAACCCAAGCGAATACACGGGAATTTCATAGGGAAGGGTGCGAACCTGTGATAGCCATTTGAAGGGAGAAGCTGTTGGACTCGTCCTCTCACCCCCTGCTGGCCCCTGGATCAGGGCTATGTCACACACCCGGGAGGGAAACACGTCTCCAACGCGGTCTCCTGGGGAGGGACTCAGCCTCTCCGAACCGGACAGGCCTTTCGCCAAAGAGGCTTTCTACAAACAGCCATAAAAAGCCCCGCCAGCCTGCCTGTGACCTGCACATTTCATTTCAGCAGCCAGCCAGGCTAAGGCTTCCTGGTTGATCTGGCTGTGTGTCCGCGCATGCACGCGTACACCTCTCACTTGAATTTGAAAACTATTCCTACATTGCCCGTGCCTAGTGCTGGACATCCGTGCTTTTCTATATTCCCATCTCCTCGGCGCCGGGGCAGGCGCAGGCAGCCCTTTGCCCTCTCTGGGCATTCCCGGCACGGTCCCGGGCCGGCTCCTTCCCCCGCATTCCCGGGGGGACAGCGGGAGCCGGGCGGGCGGTGCGAGGCAGCGCGGCTCTCCCCGCCCCCGGCTCCCGGGGCCGTGCCGGCCCTCGGGCGGCGGGGACGGGCATGGATTTGGCGGGAGTCTATAAAAAGCCGCCGTGAGACGAGGCCACCGTCCTGCCAGAGCCGCCGGCACCGCACCATGATCAACCCCAACTACTACCCCTGGGGCTACGACAGCGACAACGGTGAGCGCGGGGCCGCGCCCGGCCCGCTCCTGCTGGCACCGAAACCCGGGCAGAACGGGGCCCCGCTCCCCGAGGGAGCATGGCGGGGGACACGGGCTTCAGGCGGGCCCGGGGCTGTGCAGGCGGCGCGGCCGAGGCCGCTTGGTTGTCTCTCGCAGGCGCGGAAGAGGCGAAGCTAGTGGAAGGAGAGGTCAATGGCAGGGGGTCTCTAAGTTAAATAAAGTCAGTTTTCCTACTGTTGATGTAAATTAAAATTTGACGTAGCAATAAAATCCGGCTTTAGGCTAGCCCTAATGCAGGAAGAGCAGTGCTGGGCTGCAGGCCCCTCCTGCCTGCAGAGGTTGGGGATATTGGTGGTCTCTTGTTCCTGCTCTCTCCTCTGCTGCAGGAAGAACAGCTCAGCATTGGTCAGACGTTTTCCACATGAACTTCTTGGTAAAACCGTGATGATAATTAAATCCATGTTTCAAATTCCTGGCATGTCCTGGGATCAGTGGCCTTTTCTCATGCCATATGAGTACATGGTGCCACATTTTAATCATTTGGGTATATCCCATCATATTTCTAGCCACTGCTGGACTTGGAGTATATACCTCTGGTTTTCTTCCTTGGCATATTATCAGTCTCCTACTAGTCAGTCTTGAGGTTGCTCTAAGAGTTTAGGTTCAGGTGAATGACTTGAAGTATCCAGTATTCCAGCTTGAAATCAATCCATCTTCAATCAATCAATTGCTTTTTACACAGTGAAACTCTTGGTAAGGGATGAATAACAACCAGGCAATTAGTAACCTACTTATTAATACATTTAAATGATGTTCTGTACTCAAGCAAAGCCAAGCTTTTCTTAATTGTAACAAGTATAATTCATACCTGTCTGGAAAAGATTTTCATGATATTTCTCTGTACTTTCTTCTAGGACCAGAACAGTGGCACAAAAATTACCCTTTTGCAAAAGGACGCCATCAGTCACCGATTGAAATCAATAATAAAGAGGTGCATTATGATAGTTCTCTACTACCATGGTTTGCTAGTTATGATCCCGGTGCAGCTAAGACCATCCTCAATAATGGGAAAACCTGCAGAGTTGTATTTGATGATTCATTTGATAGATCAGGTCGGTTTTGTTTTCATCTCTCATTGTCATCATATATAAGTGGCTGTTTCTCAATTTGTGTGGAAGAGCCTGCTTCGACTGTTCAGGCTGTTAGAAGGTCTCTGTGTACTGCCTGTGTGTGATATACAGGTTTCTGTGATTGCTACCCTATGCTACTGCTGGGAAAGGTCTGGGACTCCTTTTAAAGGCCATAGGTAAAATCCTGGGGAATGGAGAGAGCCACAAAGAAACAGGTGCAGGTACAGGGTGAATTAAGGTAAAAGATAAATTTCTGGGTTTGTAAAAAGCCATTGCAGTTCTGTTGCTTTCCAGGAGGAAGGAGTCCAGGCTTTATGTGTGAGAACTGAATTCCATTTTAGCTACTTGAGATGCCCAGCAGAACATCTTAAGTTGCAATATTTAAAAGCTCTATCCATGTAATTTCTGATAAGTGAAGTCAAACCAGATGTTGCCACAATGTCACGGTATTTAATCAGTTGCAGCTCTTCTTGGCATTCATGAGGTTTTGTCTTAATGAAGATTATGGGGCTGATAAATTTCATTTTTCCTTTTAATGTCTATATGTTTAATGTCTAAAATCTTTTATCCTCTTGCAGCTATGAGAGCATACAGTGTACAGACTTATTTCTTACATGCATTAAAACTTCCACTTCCTATTACAATATAATTAGGATTAACAGCTGTAATTACTAGGAGAAATTTTACTAATAGATTGTTTCAAGTTAACTGTATATGGGCATGGATTTAAATTAATGGATTTTTAACAAATTACTTGGGTTTCATGAAAACTGAGGATCAAAATGTATGTAAGATGGACTAGTTAATATAGTATCAAAACCTACAAATTACTATGCAGTCAAGAGTTTTGTTGCTTTTCTAGCAAAGTTGGAATTTTTAAAGTTATTTGAAGAAAAATGTTATTAATGTCAGATAAAATGACGCACAAATAAAGAGATGTAGCTGTGGCATATGAGATCTCCATGACTATTACCATTTTTTACCATCTGTTGTATTTGTTAGAACAGCACCAGATATACCAATGGTTGCATCTTATGCATAAAAATAAAAGTAATTATTGTTAAAATAACTCAGATTTTGAATGGGAGGGAGTATCCAGGCACAGCAATCTACAGCATGGATGCAACACTCGCCACAAAGAGCAGAAAGTATCAGAATGTTCTGAATATTTTTTCAGATGAACTGCTCAGTAACTTGTGTTTTGATCTCAGAAATAAAAAGTGACTCACAGCAAAAAAAGTAGGTGTGTATCTCAACTCTTTGAAGTCAAGAAACATTCAGTGTTTGTTGTTGTGTCTCCTTTGTTATACCATTGCCTGCAGAGTCTGTGGGTGGTGTTCTTTCTCTAATATAATGCTAATTGCAGGACGAATTCCACTGTGCATACTCCTACTGACGTGAATACATTTTAAGTTTTTTAGGATATGTACAGTGGCTTATCTTTTATGTAAATGAACCACCAGCTGCACCAAACATACATATGCAATAGGAATCATATAGGAATGAAGCTTTTATTCCTTTGGAACAAAGACCTTCATTCTTTCTATGTCTCTCTATATATCTGTCACTCTGTCTATCTGAATTATTTCTGAGTTAACCAGAAAACTAAGGGCTTCATTTATTTTCCTGACTCTTTTCAGTTATAGTACTTCTATAGTACTTCTGTCTAGTTTTGCATTTGTTTGGATAAAATAGATTGCTGAACAAATTGCCAAGGTGAGTGATAAAATTAATTACTTTGGATGTCTCCAAGTTTTACATCCATTGTGTATTCTGCCAAGAACACCTGGAGCATTCACAATTCGGGACAGTTTCTTAAATTCAAACAATTAGACAGAGTGCCATCCAATGTAATTCAGGTATTATGTTGAAAAAGGCCTTATTACTTTTATATTTGGTGTTAGCCTAGTGGAAGGACTTTGAGAATTTGTTTCCAGCTACTTATAAAGTCTGGTTGACTTTGAGAATCTGCTATAAAATCAAAAGCTTTGCTGACAGATAAAGTTGCTGTAGGAGCAGTATCATGCCTCTGTGCCTGCCCACACAAGTTAATGGGTTCTTGTGGACTCAGTTCCCTGCCTTACTGTACTGATGTAGATGGACCTTATGCACTGTAAAATGATTGCAGGTGGAGGCTGGTGTCTCAAAATGCGGGAAAGAACTGGGAGCTGAAATCAAACCTTCTAGGTGGCTGGGCCCAGTAAAACACACACCAGAACCTGGGTACTTTGGCAGCCTACCACTGCTGTGTGTTTTTGGCCTGACTGGCAATTCAGATACTCTTTTAGATCCAGCAGTGACCCAATTTTGGTTTGAATTAGGGCTGAAATCTTATTTCCACTAGCAGAATCTGTTGTTTATTTCTAAAATTCAAAAAATATTCATGTCAGAGAAGTGTCCTGAGAGCTACTGACTGGTGGGACTATTGTCAGATGCTGTGTGAGATACATAACTTCTTTACAATTAATGACTGGCTTTTGTTGTAATACCTTGGTTAGATGGTTACACCAAGATGTTTGATTGTTTGAGAAACAGTAAAGATACAAAAGTCTGGTAATGGAACCCAGACAGAGCAGCTGAGGAGAGATACACTAAGGCTACATCAAATGAATGCCTTCCTTCATCTTCTGTCTTTGTCTGTTGTTTTTGTTGGCACTTTCTATGGACGTTCATCAACCAAACAAATTCCTACTTCTTCTTTTACTGGCTTTCAGATGGATGATATTTAAGGGCTTGGAGTACCTCAATGCAGGCACACATTCTTACAGGGTTACCTTGGTGCTGTTTTCAGAATCTTTCCTGTCAAGGAATTGTGTGGCTCTGAAAGTGGATGATGCAAAAAAAAAAAATTAGAGACAGTTACTGCAAGAAGTTGGAGCTTGTTGCTAATCAATTCTTTTAGCATGACTAGGGCTTGTGGCCAGCATTTCCTCAAATATCCCTTTGTGGGAAATCTCATTTATTTTTGCAAATGAAATTTTGATAATCAACTTCTGGTAAATAAAACATTCATTTGTTGACTGGTTACTAAAGAGAGAGGAACAGACCCCAGTAACTTTAATTAAACCGGGGGGAAGTCTGTCCATAGACATTCCAGTTTTGGTTGATTCCTGCAAAATGTTACTTAACATTTTGTCTGCTGAATTTACACTGGAGAAAACCAGTAGCTGTTACAAGAGTAGCACCACCAAATCCCTACTTTTGTAGCTATGGTACATACATACCACTCAATGGCTGTACTGCATAAGGCAAAAGGCAGCAAAGTTGAATTCTTCCTTCACTGTAACAACACGTCTGTCATTTGTAGTGTCTGCATGAAGGTATTGAGAACTCCTGTACTTGGGTACAGAGAATTTAGGATTTGAGCTTCTGTTAACTTTGAATTTCCATTGTTAGAATTAAAAGTGCTTGACTTTTAATTCTAGTCAAGGGCCTGCTGAGGCTACAGTTACACAGAGGACTGTCAGTTTTCTGCCCCTGGAGGTGGGGCAGCCACCTATTCAGCCCTACACAGATCACAAACAAAGATGATCTGGGAGCTCCCTGATGAACAGGCTGTGATCAAGGGGCACAAAACTGGCAAAGATGTGTTACAGTGTAGGTGAGGGTGAGTGGCAGGCTGACAGGCTTCTATCTGACAGTTTTCTTTCCCAGTCTGTCCCTAAAAGAGTACAAAGTTCAAATAGAAACAAAAGTAATCCGTCTGCATATGTATTCAGTGCTTGCTTAAAGAAAATTTCAGTGAGAACTGAAATTTGAGTTCCAGAAGCTTTTCAGAAACACATTTTATTCCTGCAGTTAGCCAGACGGTTTCAGTACAGAGATCCTCTTCTGAGCAGAGGCTTTTTTATGACTTTTAAAATGTGACACTGATGTGAAACAGCTGTGGTTTCTGTACTGCACTGTTAGATTCTATTATGAAGCAGTATAACAAAGGTAATAGGTCTTTTCAGTTGTCATACAGTAGTACATTACTAATTTAATTTCATTGTGGTTTACCATTTCATTTTATGGATTTGACAGGATGTGAGATCATAAATCTTCTAGAACAGTCATTCTTTCTCATGTTCATAAACGCAACTCATCTCATGAGTCTGGTTTTTCCACCTGGCTTTCATGCTATGCCTTTACTGCAAACAGGAAAGGTATTTGTGTTGGCATAACTTTGCCAGTTTTACTTTAGTGAGGGCAAATGACAATTGACTAGCACAGATTAACAACCAGACCCCTACAGAAGCTGCTCAGCAAGTGGATGCACATATTTGAAAACCTTCTTGTCACTTTTCTGTTGTCAAGGACACCCAGCTAGCTAAAGTAAAGTGACTGGAGCAGCCATCTCCACTCAACTGCATGACAGCTTCATTTTGCTGTGTCACAGAGTGAGTGACAGGGTTTTCTTGCCTTAGTAGCATCCTTCTATGCAACACTTGCCCTAGTGATTACTTTGGAAGTGAAAAAAGCCCATTCTTTTATTAGCCCGTTTTGTCTCATGCTGCTCAGCTGATGACAGATCAAATAAAAGGTGAGCTTTTTTCCAGAACAGATGTCCACGTGTGTGTCCATGTAGGATTGTTCCGTGATAGATCATTCTTCAGTGTGGATGTGTGAGGGGCACAGAATTTGGACAAGACTGACATGACATTTTTATGTCTGGTATCAGGCACTGATGGTGGTGTGGAAGCCCATTTACAGTCAGTCGCTGAGCAATGGGATGAAAGTTTGCAACAATAAGGCACCAAAAAAGGAGTGAATACTTTTCTCCCCTGTCTTTCTGAGCTGGTTTGTATATTCCTGAACCTGGGCCATGTTACTTTAATGACAGCAAGTTTAAGGGAGTTACATTTTGGTAATTCTGCTGTGACTCTCAGATATTTAAGGTGAACATTTCCTGTGTAATAATTGTCAGAAAAATTCCCCATTACATGTAAATATGATATACTAACATTGCTGAAAAATAATGTCGAGATACCATCTTTTGTTTTATAAACTTCTATTTTATATTCTTTTTCTGTTATGTGGTTGTGCATTTTTATTTGTGTAGTATTGAAAACAAAAACCCAAGAGGATAAAGATGTTTAGAATTTAAGTTCCAAAGCACATGCTTAAAAAAAAAACTTACTAATTTTGAGCTATACAGACATAGTTTGGGATTTTCAATGTTTTATATATTGAAGAACTTAATTCTTGTAATGATTTTGTTTACTTTTTTAAAATGCAGGAAAACTTCATTTACTTACATTGTCATTTCATGTATTTATATGTTTAATACTACACACTTTTGTAATTAAAAGAAAGGAAACACCTTTTTGTCCTTCAGGAGATGTTGTTGGCATCATTCTGTCTGCTTAAAGTATGCTAGGTAAAAGTTACTGTCTATTTATAGATGAGTGAAGCTGGAATGTGTTGGCAGGAGATGATGCAGAGCTTCACCTAATGCCCAATCAAAAATGTCTGCTGATGGCCCATCAGTGGAAATAATGACATGTTTTTGCCTTAAAGAGGATTACTTGGCCTTACAGATCTATTTTGATGGAGAATTGATGGCCTCGTCAGCTACTACTCTTAACCTGACTGTGTTGACTACAGTTCGGAATGTCTGTGGGAAGAAGTAAAAGGAATTTGTTGAGAATAACAGCTTGCTCTACTCTTAGTGCTGTATTTCTTGAGACAATAATGGATTTAATTATTTTCTTTTCATATCGAAGGATATTTTTCTCTGCCATATAAAGACCTGTTCTTGAGAACTGCTGAATGTTTTATAGGAATGCTGTAAATTCTGTCCTCAAAAAAAGTGAATGAGACTTGAGTATCTTTTAGTATTTGGTGAATGTAAATACATTCTATTTTATTGATCCTTTCAAATAGACCACCTTTGTTTACAATTTTATTTATAAATGTTAAGCTTATTTAGAATACTAGATATCATTCATCACTGGCTGAACTTTTCTTTAGTAGAATAGCTTGCATTCTCAGTGATTGCTTTTCTGGTTTATTTGCTGCTTTCTTACTCCTCTTCTGTAACTGGAGGGAGCAGCCATTAGAGCAGAAGCAGCATCAGTAATTTCGTAACTTTTTAAACAAATAAGTCATAGCCTGCAGTAAGATACACAATTTTGTAGTGTTTTGTGGGAATTTGCTTATCACCTAGCACGTCAGTAGTTGATCTTAATCATGGTTATGTTTGTGTACTTTCGCATAGATAAATCCTAGATTCAAATCAGAGGGAGACTGAGACATCTCAATTTAGGTGTCTTATTGTGGGATTTTAAAAGTTGGTGGATTATATCTAAACTGCTGTTCGAGGTAACAGAGTTGGAGTTCAAGGAGTCCAGAGAGCAATCCAAGTTGCTGTCTATTGAGTGTCTACCTTGAGGCAAGCAGAGTTACTCTAGAGGCTTGACTGTTCTGCTGAGGGGTATACTTCACTTACCCAAACACAGGCATCCTGTGACGTGTTTGATATCCTAATCTATTTCCCCTTGCCTCCAGATACTGCTTTAGAAATGTACAGTTCTTCCACAGATCCTGGACCACATCTCTCAGTCCTGTCCAGATGTCTCTGGAATATTCCAGGAAGTACTAGGTGCACATTTATGCAGCTGAATTAAATCAGCGATCTCTAGTGGCTGTAATGGAAGCCTAGACACTAAAGTTCTCCTCTGCCTGTAAGTGCATATAGCTGAAGATGGTTGCCTGATGTGTGGCTAAAATCAGTGCAGATTTTCAGAACATAGAGCATCTGTACAGTAAATACGTAAATACATGTGTAAATATCGTAGATACATATGCATTTCATTTTAAAGAATTGGGAGATACTTCAGTCTGATGCTGTTGCAGATTATCAATTGCAGTGCTGAGAGGTGGGCCACTTCCACAAGTCTACAGGCTACGGCAGCTGCACTTCCACTGGGGCTCCTCTGACGACCACGGCTCGGAGCATGTTGTGAATGGAGTGAGGTACGCAGGAGAGGTAAGGCTCACCACTTTTTACTTTAAAACAGGGTGTAAAATAAAATTTGTCACTATTGTTCCAGTGGGACAAAATTTGTCATTTGTCTGCTTTTCAGGGAGATCTTTCTATTTATTTATCTGTGCGTTTTTATTCTTACCCCCATCGATTCTTACAAATGTGAATTGGGTTGAAGTAATTCTCACGCATGAGAAAAGAAAAATACTGTGTGAAACAAAGGTTTCCATGTTCTCAAACCGATTTGGTGTGATACAGCACAGAAGACTGAATTACTCAGAAGCAATCCAAACTTATTAAAACAGAATTCTGAAAATACAGAATTATAGTAAAAGTGTAAAATTGCAGTGATAGAGAGGGGGAAGAATGAATTACCTTGGTTCTTTACCACTTTAGGATTGTAAAGAAAATCCTAAAATGTAGACTAGTAATATACATGAATGACATTCATATGGCTTCTTTGACAGAATTGCTGTAATTTGAATGCCAAATGGAAATGAATCACATATCAGTAGATGATGTCTGAGCTGCATGTTCTACCTGCTTACCTAAGCAGCTTTTCTTCAGCTTTAAGATGAGATTCCAGTTATTTTTTTTTCAATTTCTTATTAAGATATTTATAGTTTATCTTAAAGCAAATAGTAGTATAATTAATAATGTATGACAGATATAACTAATATATGACTTTGCTGTCCCTTTTTCTTTTCTCTTTTTTGGAAGGCCTCATTATCATTCTTTGTTGCCTCAAACTCACAGAGTTATGTGAATCACTGTAAATTCAGCCTGTGATGGCTTGCTGTTGAGTAATAGGGTTTTTTTACATGTTTTTCTTTGTTTCAAGCTACATTTGTTACACTGGAATCCCAAATACAGTAATTACCTTGATGCTAAGAGAAGAACTGATGGGATAGCTGTTTTGGCCATATTTTTGCAGGTAAGTAGAACCATGCAACCCTTCTTTGCACTGATGCTACGGAGTTTCTATTCTTAGAGGGTTAAAAAAAAGCAAAACCCTCTGAGTATATTTTCTAGGGACCCTGCCACATTGAAGGGGTTGACTTTCAGTAATGTATCCTTTTCAAGTTATAGAGCATGAGTCATATTATGTCAAGTGGTATCCAATACTACACACACTTGTGCCGGCAGCTATTGTGTCACTATGTGGCTCATGGAATGGGGGCACGTGTCAGAAGTGGCCCTCTGACCAACAGCAGTCAGCTGTCTTTTTTGCTGACTGGGGACGGATTTCAAGGACATGTATCTCTTCTAGGTTCTTCCTGACCTTACTCTCAAACAAAACTATCTCACAGGCACTGCATATTACTCATCCTTTTTTATAAATCCTTTTGGGGACGTGCAGCCTTAGCCTGAAATATTAGCTATTGCTCTCTCCTGTTTAATTCATACTCACTAGAGATAGTGCTAGAGATAGCAAGCTGGATGTCTTTTTTGAGATCAGCAATTGCAAACACTATATCTGACCATGAAATCTGTGTTGTGAAATTACCTATTATAAAAGTCATAGATAAAATTTCTATAGATTTCTATATAAAATAAAATAAAATTTCTATACCGATACAATTTCCCCCTTTGTATCATAATACCTTTTGGGGTACAGACAGAGGTAACAGACAGAAGACATAGCTTACCAAGCTGGTAGGGGTGATAGGTTGGGTTAATGCATTATAATTTTATAGTTTATATATGTTTAGATGCTCATATAGAAAAATAGGAGGAAGAAGAAAGCTGGTCAAGCAGAACTCCTAGCTTAGCTCATGCTTTCTTCTTTACAGGTAGGGGAAACTCCCAAACCAGAGATGAAGAGAATTCTTGAAGAAATAAATGCTATCAAAACAAAGGTAATGATGTTGGGCTTTTCATTATAGGAAGACTGCTCAAAGTCTCAGCACAAAAAAAAAAAATGATATCACTATGTCTGACTTTCTAGTTTTCAAATTCTGCTCTGCAACATTTCCAGAATATATTTGGGAATAAAACCATGCGTTGCTTTTCATTAACATGAAAAGTCCTTTCTGTTACATTTACATATGAGCCTTCTTTGACTTTAGTGGGGCTTATGAGTTTGGGAAAATGAGTAATTTCCCCAATCTTTACTCAGCTAAAAACTAGGCATAGAACCTTATTGCCTCAGTGGGCAGTGCCAAATAAAAGGCATCTTTGGAAATTGGTCCATTTGGTCTTAATGTATAGGCTGCCTAATGGATCTCTGGAAATTCCACTGAGTAGACATTTGTGTCTTAGATAGCATTATGTGGTAAATCTCACATTTCATAGGCTGTCTTGCTTGTTATTAGCACAAATACCATGAAAGTAGTACCCACCTCACTTTGTTCTTTGGTGACCTAATCCAATATTCAATAGATAGAAAGTATTTCCATAAAAAAGGAGGCCAGGAGGAGTATTTCTGCACAGAAATGAGTGAAATACATTGGTACTGGACACCACTTCACATGAGTTAGCTCTGGTACAAGAAGTAACATCATGGAGTTTTATGTTTTGTCATGCTTCTCTGGGCCCATCTGTAAGGGTCATTCAGTCCACTTATCTTCACACTGCATCATTGTATCTCGTGTAGATCTGTGCTTACTTTCCTCAGTTCATACATTTGAAATATCTGAGTCACTCCCTGTTTCTTAAAATAACAGAGCTGCAAACTAATCTTTACTAGATTTGTTGAAGAGTTTTCTGTTTGGTTTTGTTATGTTTTTGTTTTTATTTTAAAGGGGAAAATGGTTCCTTTTCCAAACTTCGATCCTTCAGTTCTTTTCCCTAAATCTCATGACTACTGGACATACCATGGATCTGTCACTACTCCACCTTGCGAAGAGTGTGTTACCTGGATTATTCTTAGAGAGCCTATCATAGTCAGTTCAGACCAGGTAAACTTCCTCCTTCTTTTTACTTACATGCCATAACCTGAATTTATTCTTTTGACAAGGAAAACACTCACTGGATTTGTGAGAAATTACAGGATTAAAAGGAGAATGAAGAACTAGCCCACATCCAACACCATGGTAGTTCAAGCCCACAGACATCAGAGACCGTATTAAATCAGTAAAAACATACCACAGTATAGATGGTAAGAGTTTTCTTTCAAAAACATCATTTATCAGAATACAAATGTAATGGGATTGGTGATTCTGCCTGCCCTGTATTGCAGATGGGAGTGTAAATTGGAAGTGTTGAATCACGTGCTTGATACTTGTGTTTCTCGAAGGCATACCAGCTAAATTTCCATAAACTGGAGCAACATCAGATAACTCTAATTTATTGTTAATGTTACAAACTCCTTTGGTCACTTACCGTAAAGAAGTATTTCTTGTTAATTTTCCCTCCTAATTTCCCCCCAATCCATTTACAGGAATTTGAATGCCCTCTTCAGCACATTTCAGCCTATGATTCTACTCTTACCTCACAAGTCAGTTTTCACATCTGAGGTTATTCCTCTAGTCAGCAGACTATAATGATATGATACCACAAATTTCAATGCTCCAGGATACAAAGCACATAAACATTAATCAAGGGACTGACATATTATATAGATATTATATTCAGACACACGACTTTTCATTTTAGGTTTTCAAGATGATAATGTGTTTAGTGTATTCATTGATGTGCATGTTATCACAAAAAGAAAATCTTTTTATTTTCTAGTACTTTGTGTTTATGTGGCTATTTATCTTATAAGTAATACAACTCATATGATGAGAACCTTAGCTGGCAGTAGATGAAATATGATAATGTATTCATTTCACAGCCTAATTTTCAGAGCTTATTGAATTGCTCTGCCTCCTGTTTCCTTGCCCATCGAAAAATTAAAATATGGGGGCTATTTTAAAGTGGGTACTTGTGTGCAAAATACAAATATGGTCTGACTGGTTTCCCCAAAATGAATTATCTTAGATGTTTATATTACAGAAAATCAGCTACAGATTTTATTAGGAAAAGTGTAGTCATTATTGTGCATCTCTGATTTAAAATGCATTTTTAAAGAAATACCTAATCACATCATTGATCCAGCTTCATGAAAAGACATTTTGATTACTGTCATGTTTGGGTCGTGGCCTTTTTCTCAGCTGTTCTAAAATTAGTGAGTTTTGGGAAACATACAGACTGTTCTTTAACTATCCCTCCTGTAGAAAAAATGGAGCATTTAAGGTAAAGATGAAATTACTACATAAAGACAACACATTGGCTCTTACCCTGAGGCAGCTGCTTTTCAGGCAGAATTGGCAGCGTGTGTGAGTTATTGTCTAGAAATACTTCCCTCACTCCAGAGTGCCTGCACTCTAAATAATGTGTTCATAAGAGGATTGTGTTGCCAATTATTTCTAATCCTAGACAGTGTACTACCATGGCAGCCTCATTAATAGTGATTATTTTAAATGTGTGTGCATTTGCAGTGGATTTCTTGGATGCTTTTGCAGCCAGATGGTAACTGTATATTAGCCACAAGGGGAAGTGCAGTCACTGCAAATCAGTGCTCTGCAGGAAAATCAATTCACCAGAAATCCCAGTGAGATACAGTGTGGGTGGCCTAGCTGCTCGGGTTACTTTTAATGAAAGAACAGGAATTTAACTGTGGAATAACTCTTGTCTAATTGCAGATTAATTTTTTCATCTTTATGTAATTGTAGCCTGAATACATGTTGGTTTTTTACTGAGTAGAGTAGATCTTCCACAAATAATAAACCCCAGCTCTCTTCTCCAACAGTAGTTTATCAGTATTAACAAAACTGATGAACAATTTTCATCTCTTCCCATACAAATTTTTCTTCATCTGAAATCTGAAATTTAATTTCATACTATTAATCCATCGGATGCATATTATGCTAGTTATAAATATGACCTCATCATTGTTCAGGCAGACTGAGATGGCTGATTTTTCTGAGCTGTTCAGTGAAGAGTAATGTTGAGATGCCTCAGCTAGCTCAGTCCATAAACTGGAACTAGTTTAATCACAGTGAACCCAGGTTTTACAACCTAGACAGAAGTTCTGCTTGTATTGGCCTTGAAGTCTGTACTGAAAAGTAGATAAATCAGCATATTGAAGCTCCTGGTGTATGGATGCTGAGAAAGCTTCAGCAGAGAATTTCTTCAGCTCTCTGCAGCATTTTTGTGAGAGTTCTGTCTTTCCCATGCAAGTAACTCAAAACAATGTTACAGTTTTGTAAACTTCTTGCACCTGCAGGTTGTTTTGCAGAATTGTTATGGTTCTAACTAGAAAAACATTCAGAGATGGGTGTCTTAGAACTTGACCAATCCCCTTAAGGGGTGGATGGCAAAAGCCCAATTACCTTATGCCATTTAATACACTTTTGCGAACTAACATATTAAAGCCTTCTGAGAGATCATTAAAGAGCTTCCATTTATCCCTGAGCCTGGACTTCGTGTCGTTTCTCTACTCGTCCATGGGGAGAACAGTGACACTGGTGAACAAAGGTGATGCGTGCCCTGCATGGGGCTGCATTTTCAAGTTTACATGGGAAATGTGTGTGTACTTTTCATGGTAAGTCATTCAAACAGGGAGGGGTTCAAGTGTCTGAGTCACAGCTGATGTGCTTTGGGTCTAGTGTAGTGCATGGTAGCAACAACAAATGAATATAGGATATCTGTATATGTGTTGCATCCTTCGAAAATCAGAAAGCAGTAGAGAAAGAGTGTTACACAGTTTTGACAAGTATGGGCAGAACTCTTCATATGGCATCCCTCAAAAAAAACCCATACCTTGGTATGGCCAAGGCGAGTCAAGCTGCAGACCTTGTTTACAAACCATTTGAAACCTTGACCAAGTCTTTATCCAGATTTAAATTGCTGTTATTAATAATGAACTTCTTGTGTCACTGCAGCAAAATATATCCTCTGCTCAGACCTGCTATGGAAATGAACAATTCATTTATAATTCAGCTTTAAAACCTTGCAATTCTAAAGGATTCTTGACAATCAGGCACTAAGGCAGGGTTAGAGTAGGAGAGGTTTATTAGAGCACATACTGCTGTATTCACATTTTCTGAGTACTTCCCACAGTTTCTGTGGCTGTACACAGTTCTGTAGACAGTACCTAAATGACACTATTTTTCACAATCCTGTTCAAATAGGACCTATTTTTATGTTTTGACTATTCCTAAGACTGTCACTGCTACAAAAAAAACATGAGTACAGTTCTCGTGGGGTGAAGGACATCTTCACAACTTTGAAGGAGACTTTTTTCCACAGCTGGACCAGCCTCCGTAGTTTAATTGTTGGGCTGTGGATTTGATCCCAAAGGATTTCCATCAGGACACTTCAATTTTTGCTCTTCTGCAGATGGCAAAGCTCCGCAGCCTCTGCAAGAATGCCGAGAATGAACCTGATCACCCCTTGGTTGATAACTGGCGCCCGACTCAGCCGCGGTATTTCAGGATGGTGAGCGCGTCGTTCCTCTAGGACCTGGCTCCTGTTGGGTGGCTCTGAGTGAGGCAACCTCTAGAACTAAGGGCTGTTTTTGTTTTGTGTCCTTTGCTGCATTTACACAGAACTCCAGCTGTAGGTCTGGAGGCTGAAACTTGAGTTGTGGAATGAGAATTTCACTTTCAGAGGATAACATTTATTTAGGCAAATCCTGTTGTTAAAATGGAAGTAGAGAATCTGTTTGGTTCTTCATAACTGCTTTAACATTAGCATTTGTTAATAGTTCAAAGGAAGAAAGAAGATGCTACTAATAATTACAAGACAATTTCCTATTGTGCACGTGTCCGTTGATGCTTGTCTGATTGCATGCTAAAGAGGTTTCAGTTAAGAGAAGTAATTGTTTTCACCATTAAAGACATATTTTTCAACAGTTGTTTTCAGCATTATCCATATCCAGCTCTTAGCAATACTGGTTAATTCACAAGGCATTCTTGGAAATGATAAACTCTTTTGGTCTTTGATACTCCCATAAAATATGAAAGGATAGGAAATTGTGGTATAATCATTGATAAAGAGCTAAACTTTTACTTTCTTAAAACAATGGACAGGTGAAACAGAGGTCTGTTCTGAAAACCGTATTCACCGAGTTATATGTAGTTAAAACTGTGGGAAGGGGGAAAAGCTATTTCTGTTTGTGTCACAACTGGTTCCCTTTATTAAAAGACTAATTTCCATATTAATGTTGTAGCAGTCAAGGTGACATAAATTTTGTGAAGTTGGTCTTTGTATCCTTCACATATATTTTCTTCATGTATGCAAATGGCTTTTCTGTGTAAAATGAGTGTTCAAATAAGAAGAGTCCTTAGTCTTTTTAAATTTTTTTTGAGACAAATTCTCCTTTCATGTACAAATGTAATCAATCCTGCTGTCAATGAAATGTGTGCATAAACACAGTTTGACTCTTAATCAAAATGCAATTGACCAATGTGTTCTTGTCTCTTGTTTTGGCATAAAGAACAATGAAACAGGATTGTAAGCCTATAATTGAAATAACACAATTTCTGCATTAAAAAATCCAACAATAATAAATGCATTTACTTAAGATTTTTTGTTCTGTAGTTTTTTACTATTTAGAAACATGTAAAAGTAACAGAATTTTAAAGAAAGACTTGTCAGTGTCCCCTGTATTACATCTTTATGGAAACTGATGATGTGTAGTATCTTTTTCAGATGTTTGTTTGAACTACAAGAGTACTGATTTCACTTGACATCTTAAATAGCTACATCCTATTATTTTAGTGAGATCATCTCTATTCTGACAATGGCTTTCTTGCAAAATCATATGAATCAATTTCACAAGGTGATTGCAGAGTGGAAAAGTTCAGTCTGTATCCAAACCCACTAAACTGAAAGGTAATTTACATTGAGCTCAGGAAATACAAAGCAGGTGCTGCTCTGTCAGTGGCTTGATTCTTGGCTGCCATGTTGCTGAGCTTGGTGATGGGAGAAGGGTTATGTTCCTTCATTACAAAAAGGAAAATTGAAGCAAAAATTGATTTTCCAAAATTCTTAGTTTGCTGTGAGTTACAAGTTAAGTTGTTTTATACGGTGCTTTATTAAACTGAGTTGCATATCCTAGAGTAGGCTTTTTTTTTCCCTAGCAGTTTATGGTATTGCAAATCTGGAACATGTAATCTCAGGGGTTTTTAATGATATGGTGGTTTCCCAGTCACACTTTGCAAAGGAGCTGTCTGAGTGCCATAAATGAAGTTGAGGTAAGCCTCATCCTCCAGAGCCATGTTTATTAACTTGGAAACTTAAAAGTTGAAGTAATCTCTCTAAAGAAAGTGTCATTTGACTCTTTCATGCAGTTGATTTCATATTATTCGTATTTATAATTAGTAAAAAGTAGACTAAATTAGGCCCAGGAGAGTTGCAGATAGGAGGAAGTATGTGAAAAAGGGTTTTGGCATTGTTTTAGAGACCCCATCCCGATGTTCAGGGACTGTCGGAAGTAATGACGATAGATGTAGAAAACAATGGTTCAGCAGGCATCGGGGAAAAAATGGGAAGAGTAGGAGTAGAAGGAAAATAAAAAGCCAAAGAATGGGGGTGGGGGTGCTTCAAGGACCTTGTGAATCATGCTGTAAACTGAACATACGAGGAGATTAGGGAGAGTTTTGAAGGCAGCAGGGGGAAATGTGGGGTGCTTGTGAGTCAATGTTTAGAATATGCTCATGTATCATGCAATTTTCTGCTCTCTCTGGCTGTGTTCATTGTTATTCTGCAGAGGTTACCCTGTGCTTTGCAGCCTTCCCCAAGTACAAGAAAAATTAATCACTGGTATGACTGAATTCAGATAATGTAGTAGTAACATCTGTCATACCTCTCTTCTTACTTGCACATTCCTACTACGTGGTGTAACTCTGCTCTGCAGGAGCCGGGAGCAGTGGGTTCAGAACTACCTGGTAAAAAGGAAAGACATCCAGTTTTCATCTTGGTGGGGTAGAACACAATGAATTACTACTGTATTTGACTTTCATACCCTGTGTGCCTGACTACACTTGGTGACATCAGTGCTAATTAGGAACAGTCCCTCTGAAACAAATGCAGACATGAGACACGCAGCCACACTGCGCAGCTCGTTGGCAGCCCCTTCTTCAAGTTACATTTCAGAGGTCATAAATGCTGCAGAGGTCATAAATGACATGGCCGTGCTTTGTGGCACTATAAGTCTTCCTGAAACTTTAAACATTTTAATGGTATGGCTGTACCTGCATCCGTGTCACTGGCAGTCTTGAACATGAGCAAGAAGGTGCTGTGGAATGAAATGGCAGCTGCAATAGCACCAGAGATATGATTAAGCTCTTCAACAATCAACTTTAGACAAGATCTCCCCTTCTAAACTTCATCAAACTAAAAGATATCCATGGTAAACATGTGGGAAGTCCATTTTCTTATGTTTCTCATTGGGAACCTCTTCTCTAGCCCCAACATCATCTTGATCAGAGGAGTTATCCGTGGGTTACCTGTCTGCAGCTGGGCAGGAAATGATCAACCTGCAGTCACTTTGTGGAGCTCTCTGAGGCAGGCAAGAGGAGGTAGATATAGATACCAATCTAAAATTTTTTTTTAAATAGACATAGGTTTTAGAGTTGAAGAAGAGTTGACATTCAGGTGATGGATATTTCTGAAGAATTTAGACTCATCAAATCTTTAGATCAGGACTAAATTTAATTAAATCTGATTTATTTTATATCCCAATTTATGTCTATTCTCTATTTCATTAGAGTAATCTATACAAAATTGAACAGATATTAAGACCCTTTCTTTTATAATAAATAAGACAGTATTTTGCAAACTATGTGCATGGATGTTAATACCATGCAAAGAATTCTGAATTATGTTGCTTAAGTTTCAGATTTGGGATCACAAATAATTATTGGGACAGACGCTCTGTCCTGTTGCCCGGCTGTGTGGCAGCTCACTGGAGCTGGACTCCAGTCTGTCAGCTGGGGAAAGCCACCCCTCCAGAAGGGCACACAGCAAATCTCTGGTCACAGTCATGAGGACGGATCACACCTCTAACAGAACACGCTGAAGTTTGGTTTGTTTTGGAAAATGTGTCATTCCCTCGCCTCGAAGCCTTTTTGCCACCATTTCTACAGCTTACTGTTTGTCTGTGTATATGTATATGTATGTGTGTATCAGTATATACACAAAACATATGTGCTGTATAAATACACATTCTGCTGCTGATTTTGGTTAATGTGTGATAGCATTTTGACTGAAACTACGACTAATTTCAGACTCATAGGAGAAAAAGCATCCTTCTAGAGAAGTTAGTGTGCTTTTACCAAACCTGTCTCTGGCTGGCTGCCTGCTACACCTATCTGTCTTCCAGAATAAAGTAGCTGAGGAAACAGCTCCCTTTCCCTCCTTTCCCAAGAACAAAAAGAACTCCTCAGTTCGGAGCAGGTATTCTTCTTTCTGAGATCACTGGGGCCATTAATCACCTTTTTTTTTGCTTGAAAATGCTTGCTTAAAAGCCTAAGAGCACATTTGCTGTTCAGGGACTAGAGCTGGTACTTAGATTCCCAGTTTCAGGTAACAGGTCAAGAGAAAGAAGTCTGTGAAGGACCTTGAAAGTCAAAGCGAGTTATGTGTGTTTAATGTGACAAAAAAAGACAGGATTCATAGAGGTGGTGACACAATCCAAAGGACAGAACAAGAAAATGATTTAGCAAACAGTGGAAAGGTTGTGTTTGCTGGTGCTGGAAGAAAGGACATGGCTGGTTGGAATAACAGACTTTGCACCCAGTATTTTCTAAACACCAATGTTGTTGCTGAATAGTATTTGGTTCTTTGCTCCATTTAATTTCAGAATTGCCCTTCTGAGTTGGTTGTTTTTTGGTTTTTTTCAATTTGAGCTTCTCTTGTAGCAATTCCAACCTATCCTTCAATTAGATTTTATTATTCTCTAGAACTAAATCTTACCACACCTTCAAACCATACTTCTGAGGATGTTACTACTTGACATTACTGTACAGAATCATATTTTTTTAGGCATCATCTTCTCTTCAAGGCAGAAATCTTTACTATTCCTGTATTTGCTTTTCCACTGCTTTCTTCTGTATTCCCACACAAATAACATGTAGGAGGGACATTCAAAATTGTAAGTTCATTTAGCCAGTTTTGCAAATACCTCTAAATTATTTCTTTCTTCCCATTCAAATGCTGAGAAGGACATAGAAATACTGTCAGCTGAGAAGGAGCTACTTCCTTTAGTGACTGTATCTGGACCTGGAATACTGGGAGGTCAGTCAGTTACTTAATTGAAAGTTCATGAACCTTTCAACACTGGTGCTGTTCGTGCTTGAAATGCTCTGACCGTTGCTATCATGTTTCTTCTGCAAGGTGCCTTATTAGATAAGTTCCTGCTTTAAATCCTTGATGGATTTAATGAAATAAGCGAAGTGCTGCCAGTAGATGTGAACTCTTGACATATCTAGTTTCCACTTCAATTGACTAGTTTGGTTCACTCTGCTAATGATAACTCCTGCAGTAAGTTGACATGAGGATGGTACTTCTAAGTGTCTTTATTAAAAGTGGGTAAAGTAGGTTGCAGTTCCAAAGTAATTTATAAGCTTCAGAAAGAGTAGCTGAAGAGATACTTGCACAGATACCCTAGGAGAAAAACTGTAGGTACCTGTATATACAGTTTAAAGTGTCACGTCTTTATTTTGCCCATTTAATGATAAAGGCAAAAGCAGAGACAGACAAACTGATAAACACTCTGTCAGTGCTGTCCATGGTGACCAACCAACCCTTACACACTTTGTACTGCTTAGGTATTGATTAGCTTTTTGTACATCTCCAATGAAAGCTAACACTATTGGGCCATTCGTAGGTAATTAATTTTGCAGTGAATCAGGGGATGATCCATGACACACAAATTTCAGAAGCTTCTGTGACCTGTGAGAATTGTCAGTGGGAATGACTGCTCTGTCCTGTCTTTGAAATGGCTGTGCAGTAAACCCAAGGAAGGTTGTAGCCCTTCCCCAGAGGGGGCCTGGATGGGTCTCCTCCCATCTGCTTGACTAATCCATGCAACCTGCACGAGAGAAAAACTTTGAGACAATTTCTTACTCTATTAAACTTGGCCAATAGATTCAAACATGGAGGGGCCAACTGCCAGACACACGCACATATGAATATACAAAAGAACATTTTGTTTTGGTAAGCAAAATGACTTGTCCCTTAGAACTCAAAATGTCCTTTATAAAGAACATATATGAGCCTGCCCACCTGAAATTTCCTGATTGCAAAAATATTTCTATCTCTTATAAGATGATAAAGACACTTTCTCTGGGCTTACTGTTTTGCTAAAATTTATAAATAAAAACTGTAATAATATAACTTCTGTAGATATGAGCTGAAGACAAGGCTTGAGATAATGCATTTAATTGATGGCATATAATAAAGATTGAGCTCGTTTTGCTTAGTGATTGTTGTTTAAAACTGGTAAATTCCTGTTCTTTGCTATTGAGATTTGAAATCATTTCCCCCTTACATGGTTCTCTTATAAGGAAATAAAAATAATGAGGTTCTTTAGGAGAGAGTGATAATAGGCAGATCTTTCTAGATCAGTGTTTCAGGAGATTACACTTTCTAATATATATATGTTTCTAATAATAAAAATAATAAAATCTGGGCAAATTCTTAGCTGAAGCACATACTTCAGCGATATGAAAGTGTGATTGAAATGATTAATTTTTTGTGAAGGTCACCTTTTTTTACTTTTTCATAAAAAACATTCTATTTGCATCTGCACAAGGCCATTAAGAAAGAGGAATGAATATCAGTAGCTACACTCTTCCCTATTACAAGCACTTCCAGGCTGCTATTTGACCCTCCAATCTGGCAGACCAGCTCTTTTATAGCTTTTTACTCATGACATTGGTGTGGGAGTTTTCTGAGGGCAGAGCCCAACGTGTCTGAGCAGCTGTTCTTCTAGGGATCACCGATGATCTTTGTGTGAAAAAAGGTGATTCACTAGAAGATTAAGTGTCTATTTGCCCTACATACAAGTCACATAACTGACATACATCCCTTTGTTTATTCTGGCAGACGTAGGAAGAGATGTAGATGGGTTTTACCTTAGATACTTCAGTGCCTCCCCAGTGTCTTGCTCTGTCCAGCCAGGCCAGGATGAGTTTCCCTCAGTGTCTTTATGGAGTATAACATAGCCCTGAAGCTAACACTGGTACTAGTCTTGCCTTGCAGAAGTACTCAGTCAATGAGTGGAGCCCAGTGGCTCAAGCCACTAAGGTACTTCATGGCCTTTGGCAGGTTCTTCTTTTCATCCTTACACTAGAATACAGAAACTAGTCCTAGGAGAAGGCATGTAAAGTCCTGCCAGTGCTTGGCCCAAGCAGTGACTTTTGATAAGCAGTCACTGAGCATAATGAATGCAGCATTGCTGGGACTGGGAGATGGGTGTCATATCCATGTGAAAATCCCAGCTGTCCTGGTAAGGGAGCTGAGCATCCTTTTTTTCCTCCCTCTCTCTCTCTAGACCCCTGAATACTTCAAATTTTTCTTCAGGAACTTACCAGCTTCAACTCTTGGAGGACAAAGAATCTCCAGGACCTAGTTAGTAGCATATGAACCTTGGCTGGAAAAAGTCTTGTGTCTGAACACTCTTTGGTTGGACAGCTGCAAGGTCTCACACATGCAGAGTGTCCCAGCAAAACTTTTTAAAGAACAGTGGCAAAAACTGCTTTAGAGAAGGTTTTGTTCTGCACTTTGTATTAGCTTTGCTTAAAAAAAAAAATGCTTACTATGTGGCTTTTTCTTGGGTCTATCAAGAAACACAGCAAAATTCTAAGCCTAAGGTATGTTTATTAATTTGCATGCTGTCGAAACATTAGGTGCCAGGGTAGCTGTCAGTCCAGATATGAAGGCTTCTCTACTTGCTTCACGGAATTCTTTTTATTTAAATTTTGTACTTCTGCAGCTAAGAATTTGGATTGGCTAAGATTTTTTTGGATGTTTAGCTATAAAGAGCAAATATATGAGAAGAAAATTTATCTATTACGCTATCATCTGATAGTAAACAACCTCTCCTCACCTCCTAGAATTGCAATTGTATTTTTTCAAGGTATTAAAAGCTTTTAGTTAATGGATTTTATGTTCCATAGGTCTAGGCAAGGTGTGCATTTAAAATTTTTTGCCTCATGAATGAAGTTGAGGTATTAGCACCAATTGTTTGGGTACAACCCCTGTCTTGTGAGCACAGTCCCACTGAAATTCTTTAAGCAAAAAAAGGGTTCAGGGTTTCTAGGAGTGTTCTCCAGCTCCACTCTCCAGTGGTGAGCTCTGAATGTGCAATGAATTTCAAGCATCTCCACACTGTGATCATTTGTTGAAAATGGTTTCTCCATAACAATAATACAAACAGTGGACATTTTCACCTCTAGAAATACTGGGGTTTAGCTTTTCTGTTCTTAGTTTCTTCAGGGGTGCACTACATTGAGAGGTTTTCCACAGCAAGTAGGGAATGTGGATTCACTTTCTTGTTGCCAGCTAGGCTAGAATTGTCTCAGATCTGATATATTACAACCTTCTACATTCAAAAAAAGTAGGGAAGACACAGGAATTGGTGTGCTTTTCTGGGAAAGGTTGCTTTTACATTTGCATATAAATTCTATGTGTCTCCTAACAGATCTTGCACTGAAGATCATCAGCTACACTCCTTCATAAAAATATGGATACTGGCAAATTATAGAAATAGATTTAAATTTCTGATAATTTGTTAAGTTTAGAAAAAGTTATTCTTCTATTAGTCTCAGTAAGTAGCGTGGTCTTAAGCCTGTTCTGACAAATCAATTGGTTTTAAGGATATTGAAGAAATTATAGCCTTGCTTGGACTACTAGCTTTGAAGTTTCATCCTAGTTCTTTGCATCCCTCATTTCCTATTTTCTTTTTTTGAGCTATTCCAATGTGACTCCGTATTCTCTTCAGACTTCAAGGAAAGTTCAGTATCCGTCAAACTTAAACCTTGCCTTGGGAAACTCACCAATCTGCTGGAATTTCACAGTAAGCCTGGAGTTGATAAGTAAGCTTAGGTCAAACTTTCAATCCTGGATTACTCCAAGCAGGCTGTGCCAGAGCACATTTGTGCAGACAGATCAGATCAGATTTTCATTCTTGACTGGAGCCTTGAGTTTCAGTAAGCACGTCATTCAAGTGAGTTCATATGAAAGCACGGCAATAATCACCTAAGGAAAGAGACTATGCACTGTGCACGAGCCCTGCATGCTTTTGTTTTAAAGGAAGCAATTACAACTGGAGTGCAACACCTTTTTATAGAAAGGTTGGGGGTCAATGACCCCCATGGAAGACAATGAGATTGAATAAATGTTTAACTATAATTTGGGTCTTTAGTAGGGTTACCTGGTACTGACATGTACAGTGATTTACGTAGTGCATGGCATAACAAAGCCCAGACATAAATTTTCTTCTCAGACGCTTATCAACATAGTAATGAGAGATCATGTTATTGCCATCTGAATTGCCACATTGGGATGGGAACATTTATCATCTCAGTTCATGTGGGTCACATGGATTGCAATTAAAAAAGTGAATACAAACATATATATAAACACAAACGTAAATTAAAGCACATAGGTAGTCTCACTGAAATCCGTGATTTTTAAAGGATAAGTCTCTAGTATCTTTTATAATAATTTATTTATTTGTTAAAGGTCACAGCAAACTATTGAGCAACAGTTACACCTGCCTTTCTTTCTAATTTATAGATCCTGTATCCCGAGAGAGAAGAAGAGATGGAGGGAGGCAAGGAGATTCAAACTCAGATAATTATAATAACATGTAAGCTGAAGGATTGAATTCCCTTGGATGATTTTAAAGGACCTGGTGTAGCTGGATCAGAAAACAGAGTACGAAAGAGTAATGGTTTTAATTTCCCTGTTACATTCAAAACTCATCAGGAAAATCCAGCAGAGAAGCAGAGCAGGTTCAGCTCTCTGAGCTGGCTGGAAGGACAATTGTGCAGATGGGATCCCGTGTTTCTTCTTCACACATGGAGACAGAGGGAACCCCTGGGTTTACTGGGTTCCTTAGCTGCTAGTCTGAAATCTGTTGCTTGGCAGCTCCCTTTTTATGTGCACAGCTCTGTTGTACCACTTTGAGCCCTCATCATTACCAGCCCCAGCACCAAACACTTCAGGCACTGAGATATCCCCGCCACAGAGTTTCTTTGCATATCACAGTCCTGATATTCCTGCCACATGTGGCAGAAATCTCACTACAGGTCAGGTTAAAAAAGTTAAAAAAAAAAAAAAAAAAGGATTCAGATTGTGATTAATCTTCAAGCATTTTGTCTAGGATGAGGCAGCTAGCTTGAGTTGATTATTAATTACTCACATCTGTTTCTGCAATAGGTGGGCCTACCATAGGTCTCTAACACTTGGATCCAGGAAGCAACTTTCATGCCTGCTTGCCTCCAGTATTTTTGTTGAGTTTATGCCATCTCTGATTTCTCTGACACAAAATCGTATCTCAAAACAGAAAATTCCATCTGCTGAATGGGAAACTGAATTGTAAGGTAGTGTCAAGGCTATTGCTCTTGTCCGTACTCAGGGAGAGAATTGCCATTCAAAAAGTACTGTTGCAGACCTACAGAGATCCAGATAGGCTGTATGTGTCTCTCAGAATCCTTTGCACTAAAAGTTAGTAGCAACAGAGGAAAAGCAGTTGGTACTTCCACGCATGAGTCCCATCCAAGTAGCCCATTGGGACCTTCATTGTCCCAGGGGTATGTGGCCAGGCAGGTTCATGGAGTGACTCTCACTGACTTCAGGAAAATCTGAATCAAGCCTGAGGGCTGTGCACAACTTCCCTGATGATCACAGTTTTCCATAGAGCTGTCTGGAGGAGACAAGCAGACTGGTATAGGACAACATAAGGCTGTCCAAGGAATGTCACTGCAAAAGCTTAGACATTGCACTTCAAATAGTCACCTCCCCAATGGAATACAGATCCCACTCTGTGACAGCCTCCTTTGGTGACTCACTTGTAGCAACTGCTCATTAGTTTGCCCCAATATTTTCCATTTTCTGCACCCCCAGTCTCTCCAGCTCTTCCCACTTGCACACATTTACCCAGACACATTCTGACAGAGACAGGCACGAGGCTGCTGTGAGCTGGGGAAGCTGGTGGTGAGGAGAAAGTGCCATGACCATGTGTCAGAGTGGGACAGCCTTTTCCCTGCCCCTGGCAGGCAGGAGTGTCTGGCACAGGGGGTGCAAAAGATGCCAGGAGCGGGCAACACATGGAGACTTTATGGGACTTCAGCAGTGCGCTGGGGCATCAGGGAAAAAACCCTACGATTGCAGGGGTAGTATCCCCTCAATAAATCTGTTTTTAAAAAGGCAAAGTGCCTAAACAATTCATTACCGTATTACAGAACTAGAGAAAGACTCCATAGGAGCCAAACTAAAGGAGCTCAAACCAAAGAAACCAGTAACTAGTGGAGATCAACTGGGAAAAACACCCTTCTGCAAACACAAAATGAAGGAGAAATCTGACAACTTAGTTTATTCTGGGGCTTCAGGAAACCTACCTAGTGCTTGACATCTAAAATATTAAAAAACTTAAGAGATTTCAGATAAAACAGCAAAATACAATCAGTGAATTTTTTGTCAAAATATCAAAGTTGTTTTTTAATAAATTCCTTGACAGTGCAGCATTTTTATGATCCTTTCAGTGGCCTACACTTGGTTTTTTTTCTTCTGGTGCATATCTGGGAAGAGATAAGGCAAACTGTACTTTTGCCACAGTGCTCACAAGATTTTGAAAATTGTCACCACAAGTTAAAACATATTAATTGTTGTAAGTTATCCCACTGAATTCAGAAGGGTATTCCACATATCTTACATATGTCAGAATGCTCCAATTGAATGTCAGAGCATGCACTCCCTCCCAGCCCTTCACCTGATCCAGGCTGTGATAGGGACTTGGTATGATATGCAGAGGTGTTCCAGAAACCGCTCACTGTTTCCAATAGTTTATCTAAATACCTGGCTACAAGATTGTGAGATAAAACTCATAAAGCACTTATTTTTTGGGGACAACAGCTTGCTTAAACGCCTTATTGCTCTTCCTAGGTCACTGTTCCAGAATTCATTGTCAGGAGACAGAATCTGAGGATTGAAAATGTTCAAAGATTTATTAAACAAGCTGTAAAACAAAAACCAAACCAAACCAAAACAAAACAGCTAGCTAATAAAAAACATTTAGAAATATATTCCGGGGAAAAACTGCTGCCTTGCTACAAGAACAGCATGTCCAAACTGTTTTTAGACACAAGATCAATGCTGGCCAATTAGACCATGCTTGATCATTTGGAAAATAAAATTGTTTTGTCATCCTTTACAATGGGTATCTTATACACAGACAAATGACCTATACTCTCATGTCTGCTCTCATGTCAAGCTGCCAGACAAAATGCTACAGTAGAAACAGAACAAGTACCACATTTCCTTTTTGCCTGGTTTTAAGAAAAGTACATAAAGAACACAAAATAAATCTTTATTATGTTACTTTTCTTAAAATAAGATTAGTAAAAATAGTTTAGCACATGAAAAATTATTCTTCTATCATAAATTAGTTTGCAGGCCCTGATACAGACCGGAGAAATTCCTATTATCTTATGGAAAGCTTTCTTCATTAGTATTCTTAGTATCAATTTTGTTTCGTAATTTTTATCTCTTTTTTTATGTTGAAAAATGATCACGAGATGAAAGAATCATACTATCTTTGGTAGGGCATTATTAACCTGGACTTTGGGAAGCTGCAGTTCAGTCATTGAGCCATGTCTCACCTCTTCATGGAGCCGATGATCCAGCAGCTAAGCCTCCTGCCAGGGCTGGGATGCTTTTTGCACCCCCTGCACCCCTAGTACAAGGCAGAGGACAAGCAGCACAGGCTGAAGTACTTCACTCATGAAGTGCTGAATGAGGAACTTTTTTTCTTTTGCACATGGGTGGACCTGAGGCTGGTCTGGGCTGCCCTGGAATGGCAGAAGTTCTCAGCTGCTGTGGCCAGTGGTGTCCTTTATCATTTCATCTGTCTTGTGTGAATGAAATCTGCTGGCAAGGTCGTGGAGCAGCAGGTCATGGACACCTCACCTCTGCCAAAAGAGGTGCCTGGTCCACATCATGTCCCTGGTAGCCCAGGAGTCACAGGCCAGCAGGAAATCCAGCCAATAAAAATAAATTGGCACCTACAGTGATAAGAGTCACAAAGTACCGATGGAACCATAAAGGCAGGAATAAGCGTGATCCTTCTGCCCTTTCAATTTTGATTGCTGATCCCTGAAAGATATTTTCTCTTTTTCTCCTCTTTGTTTCCCAGGTTTCTATTCAGTACCTCTTCACAGGTCTCTTTTATCTTTGTTTCTGTGGTTTCCACCTTCCTGAGAAGAAGCCTGCAGGCCTTTCAACAGTATTGTTTGATACATTTAGCCACGGTAAACCTCAATCAGTTCTTATTTTAATAAAAGCTGGTTCATTTTACCCTCTTTCCGCTGATAAACAATTCAGTTCAAGACGTGAGGGAGTCTGCCACGCCTTTTGCAGTGACCCCAGGCAAAGCTACAGGGACTTAAAAGAAAAATTTAGAGGTTGGCAGGTGGCAAAGACCTCCCTAGACAAGTACAATTCTGCTTGCCAAACTCCTACCTTAGCTCTCAAAAGCACCTCACTTTGACTAGTTTGCATTATCATCATTTTGCACAGTCCCCTGTCCCAGAATAGACTTCCTGAAGCTCTGATGAAGTAGGATCTCAGCTCCATGTTTCTGGCGGACAGCTGTGAACTGCACAGCTCTATCAGGACCATGGCACAAAGTGCAGAGGGAAACCTCCACGAGCCTTACTCTGAACCTCCGCAGAGCTGCAGACTGACGGCCTTGTTTAGTCAGCAAGAATGAAGTCTGTCCTTAACACACACAAGTGCAAAGCACTGTCTCTGCAAAGTGACAGTTTCTGGCCTGTTTTTCATTAACATGGCACTCTGATTTCCCAGTCCATACTCTTCTGTTTTGTTTCTGTTCTGAAGGCACAAGTTTGGGCCATTCAGCACCTCCTTCCGTCAGTGTAAATGCTCATTTTCTGCCTCACTTTATGTGACATCAGCGACGACAGACAGCCATCCCCTTCTGCTGAAGGGGTCTCACTTCAGAAATATGACCGGACCTTGAAAAAGAGTCACGTGTAGTGTGTGAAGGGAGCCCAGCTCGTGTCCCAAGTGTTTCTGCGCCGGTGAATCCGTCGGTGCTGCCCAGCTCGCTGCCCCCGCTTCCCGCAGCCTGTCCTGCCCTCTAGTGCCGGCCGGTGGCTCCTGTGCCTCCCTCTCCCGTTGAGCCACATTCCCTGGGGCTCCGCGCCGGGACAAGGTGCTAGAAACATCAGGAGACCTCGCAGCAGAGCCCAGGGCGCACTGCTATGAACCCCTGAAGGGTGCTATAAACCCTGGCCCAGGAGGATTGTGGAC
The DNA here is from genome assembly GCA_014706295.1 of Lycocorax pyrrhopterus obiensis. Taxonomy (NCBI): domain Eukaryota; kingdom Metazoa; phylum Chordata; class Aves; order Passeriformes; family Paradisaeidae; genus Lycocorax; species Lycocorax pyrrhopterus. The sequence goes on from JACSVZ010000002.1 coordinate 125,524,468, forward strand.
TCTCCATCCTTGAAGACATTCAAGAACCTGAGTGGACGTGGTCCTGGACAACCTCCATTGTACTGCTTGAGCAGGAGGATTGGACTAGATGATCTGAAGAGATCACATCCAACCTAAATGATTCAGTTTTTCCTGGGCTTAAGCATGGCTAAATTTATCAAAATTTATTAAAAATTATTTCTATAATTCCATTTGCTTGAAAAAAATCTATCAGCAGCATTTGTATGTTTGTAGATGCCTTTGACTTCTTGCGCACGCTTGTATATTTTTGAGACACTCCTCTCAAGCCTTAGACCTGGTGAAGTATGAGGAAGCTTTTAATGTCTTTTTTTGATTTCATGGTTTTCTTCTGAGTTTTGTACTAAGGACATTGATTCTGCGATCAAGAATTTTAAAGCAGAAACTCATCATTGTGCCTCTGGGAACTAGAATAATTTATTAGGGTGTTTGGGGTTTTTTGGTTTTTTGTTGGTTTTTGGGGGGTTTTTTGTTTGTTGGTTTTTTGGGGGTTTTTGGGAGGGGGGTTTTTCTTTTAAATTCTGGGCTTAATTAACAAGGTGTGTTCATCATTGATGGTTGCAGTATCTTACTCATGGGCTACAGCTGAAAGCATTGTAGAAGAAGGTAACTCTTCAGCCTCATCTCTCTGAGGCAGGAGCAGTACCTTCCAGCTAGATGTGAGCAATCATTCTTTTTTCTTCAGGAAAAAAACCTCAAAACCCTCAGAAGAGACGGATACAACCTGTAGACCAGACTATTTGGATCTTGTTGAATAGATATTATATTTTTGTCTTTTTCCCACTCATATGTCAGAAATTGGGCACATCTGGGGATATGACGACAGGTTTGCTGAATCACCAGCGTTTTGGTGAGACACAAACAATTTCCAGTGTTGTCTCTTGAGCACATCAGTTTGAACTATTTCAAATCTGGATGCAATGTAATAACCTGCGAAACAATCACTATAAAGCTATAAAACAAGACAACATAATATAACACCAAAGTCAAGTTTGTAATAAGGAAGTTTTGTGGTTTACAGCCAAGAAAAGCATTACTCTCGAAAACAGGTCACAAAGTGCTCAGTAAACCTTTATTGCTTCTGTCTGAAAGCAAAGTTAAATAGGCGCTCATGAGGAGTGAGTAAACACATACGCAAGATGATTTGTATCATTCTTTGTACTTCTTATCAACAGTAAAATTTATATCCAACTAGTCCTTTCTATCATTTGCTTGCATGTGATCAGTGGCAAAAAATTACCCCATTATCACAGGACACAAGGTCATGTGTTCATTTCAATGAAAAAGTGTATTATGGTTGTTTGTTCCTGCTTTGATTACTTATGATCCCAATGCAGCCAGGGCCATACTGAACAAGCGGAAACATGTAGAATTGCATTTGGTAGCTCCTTTGACTTTTCTAGTTACTTTATCTTTACTATCAAATTTTTATAATAACTTTGTGAGACGAAGTACCTGCTCAGTGTTCATTATCACACCAGGATTATGGTGAGACAAAAGCTTATTCATTTCTACAATTTAATTGTACCGAGTAATTTATTTTTTAGCTCCGCAGCTTCTTTTTCATATTGTAAAGGAACAGCACAAAGACAACATTTAATACATTGAATAATCGGGATGTTTAATTCAAACTGGGAGTTATCACCCCAGTCTGCAGAACTGGTGTCTGCTGGAAGTTTTAATTCTTTCTCATAAGGACAGGCACTGGTTTTCAAACCTAGGCCTGACATCCTTCTACCACTGCCAAACACTCAGTATAGAAGACCACTAAGGAATCCTTTGTTGTTTCACCTTAATTAATCCTTCTTTTGGAAACATTATTTTCCGCTACCTCAAGTGCTTCCTCCAGATGCTCAGAAAACAACTTGCATTGTCCTTGCATTGCTGATGTGATCTCATCAGCTTCTAACTACTTCTGAAGCAACAAATTCTGAAAGCCATTTCTAGGCACATTAGGGACAAGAAAATAATCAGAAGTAGTCAGCATGGCTTCATCAAGGGGAAGTCTTGCTTGACCAACTTGATAAAGTTCTACAATGACATGAGTGACCTGACAGATGAGGAAAGTGCTGCAGATATTGTTTACCTGGACTTCAGTGAGGCCTTTGACAATGTCTCCCATAAGATCCTCATAGAAAAGCTGTTGATATATAGGCTGGGTGAGCAGACACTGAGGTGGACCAAAAACTGTCTGAATGGCCAGGTCCAGAGGGTGGTCTTGAGAAGCATGGCACCTAGCTGGAAGCCAGTAACTACTAGTGTGTCCTAGGAGTCAATACTGCGTTCAGTCCTGTTTAGTAACTTCATTAATGATCTGGATGATGGGGCAGTGTGCCAACAGCAATTCTGCTGGTGCCTCAAAACTGGGAGGAGTGATTGAAGCACCCAAGGGTCGTGCTGCCATCCAGAGGGACCTTGGCAAGCTGGAGAAATGGGCCAACAGGAATGTCATGAAGTTCAACAAGGAGAAGTATGAAGTACTGCATCTGGGGAGGAACAACTCTCTGCACCAGTATATGATGGGGGCCATTGGAAGTAAAGGGTTAATTACATTTGCAGTATATGCCTTAAACAAGCACTGGGTGGTGAAATCCGTTGCAGAAAACATCATGGGTGCCCATGCACAAGCTGAAAATGAAACAAAGTCTCAGATCTGGCCTTGCTGAGGCAGAACCAAAACTGGTATTTTTCATCACAACCTTCCATTGCGACCTCCAGAGCAGACCCCCACAACCACCAAATTGAGACCCGAGCAAACAGGGTGGTAAAAACACACATTCTCCTGCCTCTCATGCTAATGAGGAACTGTATAAACTCAGGGAATTAACTAGGTAGGACCCCACCAGCAAGAAACCCAGGACAGCGACGGACCAATGGGATGCTACTGGATTCACGGTGCTGATTATCTTTGCAGTGTCTGTCTCCTACTCCCTTTCTCTTGCTCTTTTTGTCTTTCTCTCTTGTTTCTCTATACAATAATTTGACAAAATAAAGCGGGTATTGTCGAACCACCATTTGGTCTCACTTGTACCTTAATTTGGGCACAGGATTTTAACATTGAATCATAACAGCCATTCATCTGAAAATACCTAAAAATACATGCAAGACAGTGTGTTTCAAGGTCTTCCATGCTGTACGTTTATAAACAGATGCCAATTTACAAGACTACTTTGCATCATCTACCTAAGTTAGACCAATGACATATAATTAAAAACCAGGAGCAATAATTTTCAAGTTCTTTCAGGCCCTTTATTAATCCCTCACCAAGACTAATGGCATTTTCAAAACAGATGAAATTTTGTGATTAAAAGTGGCCCAGAGACTCTGGAGACACTCATTTTGTGTACAGTGCAGGACCTGCCATGAGCCATATGATACTCACCCCCTGGCATTTCGTAGGGAGGATTTCTTTTACTGATCTGCACGTGGCAAAGACTCTGCTCTTTATCTGGACGTTAAACTTGGAAAAATGAAAAATCTTTGACACTTCATAAATATTTCCTTCTGAAAACAAGAGAGCAAAGTTTATTTAAAATGTGACATTCCACACTAGGAGTGTGATATCAGTGGGATGGAAATTCGCTGACCATGACCAAAAATGTTTCTCCATACTTGTTTGTATGCTGATTGCTGCTGCAAAGATTATTTTTTCTTTCCGTTTAACAACCTCTAGATTCTTGTGGGTCCCTTCCAATGCAGCCTATTCTATGCTTCTTGGATTCTGCAGAGTCAAACCCATTACAACTGTCTCCTGTTCTGCTTTTCATCTATCATTCCTCATTTAGTACAGGCTAAATGTCTGACCCAATGGACCAATTCTAATCACATCTGCCTGAAAATTCATGATTTGTGATAGAATAATTATTGGTCCCAGAAATCAGGATAAAAATACAATGTGAGATCAGCCTTGCTGATGTCCTAGAGAACATGAATCTGTTAGAGAACATCCTTGGAATACACATGCCTTAATGACTCAGATAGGGCTCACATCTCTGAAACCAAAGATAGAATTGGCAGAACTTTCTTAGCTATATGCTTTCCCCACCCAAAACCAAGACATAAGGAAACAGGAGAAGAGAAAACCAATGTTCCCACAAAAGAAGAGGTAAGGCAGTTACCTAGCAATTCCTTCACTTCAGTGGTGAGCAAAGACAGAAAATTTATGCTACTACAAGGTAGCACATATATCCAAGATTACTAACTACAACATTAAAGCAAAATGATGATTTGATCCACCCTTTGAGCAGCTATCGAGATACCAGTTTATTTCATTGTTATGAGAAAGCTTAAAATTCTCTAGCTGGTGTGATGGAAACCACAGGTAGCATTTTGCATCCGTCTCTTAGGATTCTTGCAGTATTTTTTTCAAGCCTGATTTTCAGTGCAGTCCATGCCTGTTTTACCTACTTGCAGCCACATGTCTCTGTGTCCATGGGTGCCTGCACTTGCCGTTGCCACCAACGCCAGACACAGAGGTGGAATTGCAAAGCCAGCCTGGGTGGCACTGACCCAGCAGCTGGTGCCAAGTCATTATTCCCAGAGCACCTGTTGCACGGTCCTAAAAATCTGCCCCAGTGTCCCTGCCCTACAAAGGGGAGGGCATTGTTTTACTCTCGAAGGAAAACTCCTGAGCACTTAAAATCTTACTAGAATGTCTGCTACTAAAAATCAGCCAGGGCCTGGCATTAGGTTGTAAGTCCTCTGAGGGCAAGGGCCATGTATTTATTGCATGTGTCTGCAGTACCTAAGTACCTACTATTGCTGGGTAATGTCTCATGATTGAAGGTGTTGCCACCATACACGTAGGTGAGTTTATGAGTGACAAATAATTATCTCTGAAATAATGAAACCCCAAATCAATGTGACACTGCCAGATTAATTAAATATCCATCAGAGCAGTCGTTTTCCTCTCTGTATCAGGCCAAATGTTCTTCTGAACAGTATGCACAGATCTGTCCAGCTATCAGATGAATAATCCATTCCTCTTTCAAACCTAGTGATGATAATACTGAAAAAAGAACCTGAATCCCAGCTGAGATCAAAAACATGCTGCAAAAAATTGGACCAATGAGTCAGCACTTATCTTTTATATTCTAAATTAATTTCATACTAAAACAAATATACTCAGGTGGGCAGAATAACAGTGTCTTGGCATTTTTGTCACTGAGGGAACAGTGACTCAGGAATGACCCTGCTTTCGTCTGAGGCACAGATAAATCTGTAGCTGATGCTATGCTACGTAGATAGCTGAGTCAGAAATAAGGATCTGTATTCTGCAGCCACAAGCTGATGAGATCACACTGTTAGTGTAGAAACACATAACCACGGATGGGTTATATGCAAGGTGCTTTTATTGAGGCGCCGGGGGAGAGGGGTACAAACCCAAATCAATCCCCAACATGAATTTCAGGTGCTCACATTATATACCCTTCTCGTTATGTAATCATATATTAATCATTTACCCAAGCCTGAATCTCAAAACCCCCCAAACGATCATGTATTCATTACTGTGTATATTGTTTTTACTCAAGCATAACTTTCAGCCCCCCTTTCCTAGGTGCAGCTACACAATTAACTCATCTATCTTAGTCTCTTGCCCCTTAAGTGAATACTCATGTTCAGGCTTGCCTTCTACCATTCAGGCAAGTACACAGGTGCAGGCTCACCTGAACAGAATATCCATATTGTTCTCGAGGCCTACTCTAGCTACTATAATTCAAAACATTTCAACCTTATACTATCATTCCCCCCTTTGAAAGTATTTTCACTTTAATTGTGTAAATGCTTTCACTTGATAGTCTCTTGATTGTCGAGTTTACACTTGATGCTCGTCTTCAAATCCAGGATTGTCGTGACTGCCGTCATGGACGCTGCTGTGTTCCGAGGGATTTGGAGATGATGGATGCGGGATCTTGTCTCGTGTCAGTGCTTTCATTATCTTCTGGTTCCAGGATGTCTTCTGTTGTATTTGTCTTTTCAGGATGCTGTAGATTAACCAGATTACTAGGAACACAACTAGTAAGATTATCAAATTTTCAATAATAGACTTAACCCATGAACTCACATTCCATCCCAACCCCTCGAAGATTTTACCTAACCAGCTTGTAGTCATGTCTTTTCATTCGTCTTGTGCCTCATGCTCTACCTTTTGTAATTGATTGATATCATGTTCTATATCTGCCGTCACGTTTGGGATATGGACGCAACAATGATCAATTTGTCCTTTCAGAAACCCACACACTCCATGTTCTTTCAGGAGTAACAGATCTAATGCTAGTCGATTTTGTAAGGTCATTTTGGTAGTGGCTTGCAATTGCATGTTTAGTTCTCTAAATCCTTTCCGAGTAACCCTAGCTAATCTCTCTACCTGTCCTATAAGTCTGTACATCATTTCTCTGTTCCGGTAGTTTGCTATGGGACCGAACAAGGATTCTAGAGCCCACCCAAATTTTACTCCACTAGAGGGTTCTTGCCAACTGTCATCCTGATTTTCATCTGAAAGTTCTCGTTTTGTCCTTATTTGTAAAAGTTCGTGTTGTCCCTTGAAGGGAGACTTTTTCCAAATTGGACATAAAGTGGGAAGGCCCAAGGTGAATTCTTTCACCTCTCCGTCTACAGGCAGGTGGGTCATCCAGGTACCATCACTGGTTGCCCATACGAATTGTCCTGGGCTTCGGATTGAACTTTTACTACATCCTATTATTATCCTGTGATTTACTCAACCTTGTTTGTGTTTGATTCCTCTGCAGGCACATCCAATCTGCATGGCCACTGCTAGTGCTGGCATTTGTTTTATTTCCACATCGTCAGATGTACAATCGTAAGTTTTATTACATGCCCACCAACTCACTTTATTTGCCTGTGCTCTGCTACTGGTAGCAGTGTTCATTACTGATCGATCAGTGTCATTTTCAGGGCCTTCCCATTTAAGACACCAAGGGGTGCTTGCCATGTATTGGAATTTTTGAAGTACACTCAAGGACCATGCACTATCCCAGGGTTCCATCTGATCTGTTTTGTCCTTTGTCCCACACCTCCATACAAGGGTGGTCTCTGTGGTGTTTTCTTTAACCTTTTTATAGTGTGGCAAGAAGCATTGCCATTCTGCAAGGGTTTGATTTTCAACCCACCACTCTATGATTTGTCCTACTCTCCCATGACTTAAAAGACAGTCCTGTAACCTTAATGGCTTCATCCATTCTCTTATTACTTTCCAAGTTTCTTTGACTACCTGCCTGGATTCGGATACTTGTCTGCATGCAATTGTTTTATTATCTGGTATTTCGGGCAATTTTGACGTTATGATTCCCCAGCTTATGGGGTCTCCTGCTGCTTTTGGTATTGGCAGACAGGCAGTTATTCTACTGGTGTTTTGCATTCTGGCAAAATCCTTGATTAGTCCAATCATCACATTTTCAGCTCGAATTGTATTGGGAATTTTCATCACTTGTGTTTCTGCTTGTGCCTCTCTCTTCACTCTAGAGTGCTTCTTTCAATTTCAGGAAGGCCTCTTTCTGTGCCCGGCCCCAGCTGAACGGCTGCATCTTTTGAGCTTCATACAGGGGTTTGGCAATTAGCCCATAGTCCATGATCCACAGGCGGCACCATCCTGCCATCCCCAGGAAGACTCGCAGCTCGTGGAGATTCTGGGGCTCTGGAATAGCACAAATAGCTTGGATATGGTTAGTACCTAATTTTCTCTGTCCTTGTGAAATTTCACACCCCAGGTAAATTACAGTCTGTTGGGCAATCTGTGCTTTTTCTTTAGACACTTTATATCCTCCCATGCCCAGTGAATTTAAAATCTCAATTGTTACCTTTATGCAGGTTGCTTCTTCTTCTGTCGCTATCAGTATATCATCAACATACTGCAGCAAAAGGTATTGGCTTCTTGGTACTTGCCCTTCTTTGGTCCAGGTCTCCAGTTCCTTTGCCAGCTGGTTTCCGAATAGGGTGGGAGAGTTCTTGAACCCCATGGGAAGCCGGGTCCATGTGAGCTGGGTCTTTCTTCCGTTTTCTGGGTTCTCCCATTCAAAGGCGAACAGCTTCCTACTTTCTTTGTCAAGGGGTATGCAGAAGAAGGCATCTTTTAAATCAAGTACCGTAAACCATTTATATTTCTCTTTTACGGATGTTAACAATGTGTACGGATTGGGTACCACTGGATAGATGTCCTTAGTTATTTCATTTATTGCCCTCAGATCCTGTACTAGCCTATAATCTCCATTGGGTTTCCTTACCGGGAATATTGGTGTATTATATTCTGACCTGCATTCTTCTAAAATTTGGTATTTTAGAAATTTATCAATAGTCTTTGCTATCCCTTGCCGTGCCTCTGGCTTTATAGGATATTGTTTAACTTGCACGATTTTTGCTCCCTCTTTTAATTCTACATGTACTGGCTGTGCCATCTTAGATTTTCCGGGGATATCTGTTTCCCATACTGTGGGAATTACTGCATCCTCTACTTCTTTAGGGACCTTAGGGGTTAGTTTCTCTTTTATCATTAAAATTTTCCCTGTCTTAGACTCTGGTATTTTCATTAACAGTTCTCCATTCGCAAAAGTTATTGTTGCATCGAGTTTTGCCAATAGGTCTCGACCTAGGAGTGGAATGGGGCATTCAGGTACATACAGGAATTCATGAGTTAATACTTTATTTCCAAAACACAAATCTAGGGGTTGCAGGAATGGCCATTTTTCCTCTTTCGCTGTGGCCCCAACTATTACTGTGGATCTACTCCCAATTTGTCCCTCTAAGTTATTTAAAACTGAATGAGTTGCTCCCGTATCAATTAAAAATTTTACAGCTTTGTCTCCCAACTGTATCGTGACCAGAGGCTCCTGAGGCGTGTCTTTTTTCTGCCCTGCATATAACATCATTGCCTGAGCAGCCGCTTCTTGCTGGAACTGATTGCCTTGGTCAAACCAGTCTGAGCCTTGGTCGAACCGGTTTGGGCACTCCCTCTTCCAATGTCCTATCATGTGACAGTAAGCACACTCATTAAAGCCCAACACCCTGCCCCCACGGCCTCTCCCAAATCCACCCCTCCCCGCACCTCGGCCTCTGTCACCTCTACCAACCCCCCTTGAATTTCCTTGTACTACTGCCAAGAGCTGCCCCACTCGTTTGTTGGCCTCCTTTTCCCTATTGTTATAAACCTTCCAGGCTACTTCAAGCAATTTGTCCAGATTCCTTAATTCACACCCTTCCAGATTTTGTAATTTTGTCCTAATATCATCCTGTGACTGACCAAGAAAGATAAGAGCAAGCTGAACTCTTGCTTGCTCTGTATCTATCTGGAGGTCAGTGTATTTCCTGGCTGCTTCTTTGAGTCTCTCTAAAAATGCAGTGGGGGACTCTTTCTTTTCTTGTCTTATTTCATACAATTTTGCCCAATTCATGGCTTTAGGTATGGCATTTTGAACCCCTATTTGAATCCACTCTTGATATCTCTTTAACCTCAGCATATCCACCCCGCTTGGGTCGTTAGGGTCCCACAATGGATCCTCAGAGGGGAAGTTATAGTCCAGAGTCCCTGTTACCAGTCCCTGATGGATATCTTCTCGGGCCCGCTCCCTAGCAGCTTTAAGGACCATGTCCTTCTCAGTAGAATCCGTTAGGGTGTCTAAAATCACCTGGATATCATCCCAGTCTGGGTTCTGAGTTTTCATAATCATTTTCACCACTCTGGCTACCTTATCAGGATTTTCCCTATAAGTTCCAGCTGACTGCTTCCAGATTACCAGATCCCCCGGAGAAAAGGGGACTTTCACAAAAACTGGTCCATCCACCCCCACCCCTTGCCTCAACGGGGCAATTAAAGTTTTCCTTTGTTTGCTTGTTTTTAACACACCCTTTCTTGTCTCAAGCCTAGCCGGGGCCAGCCTATAGCGGGTCTGATAAGATATCGGTCTATCCTCCTCACTTTCACTGCTATCCACTCCTTCTGCGCCCCCTCCCCTGTATCCCTGTACCGTAACTGAACCTCGATTATTTCTGGGAAAAGGCAACAAAGGAGTATCATGAGTAGGCGAGGGGGGTGTAGGTGGAAGGGGAGGGTATTCCTGGGGACAAGGTGGGAGCGGAGGGTATCCTTGAGGAGAAGGTGGGAGTGGAGGATATCCCTGAGCAGGCGTAGATGGGAGCGGAGGGTATAGGGCAGGCATAGGTGGGGAGAGAGAGTGTCCTGAACTAGGTGCCGGTGGGGAGGGAGGGCGTAGGGTAGGCATAGACGGGGAGGGAGGGTGTCTTGAGGCAGGAGGGGTAAGTAAATCAGTTCCAGTCAGAGGAGTAAGGGGACCCGGTGAACTAAGGCTAGATGGGGTAGGGTTAGAGTCCTGGGTTGTTGTGGGGGCTACCAACAAGTCACCCTCCATATCATCTTTCCGATATAAACTCTCATTCAATACCAGGTGTTCAAAACAGTATTTTCCTTGGACACACGCCACACACTTGTTATTGCTAGATACCGCGGTAATCATTAAACCACTCTCAATCAACCACTCTGGTCTCTCTCGTAAACAGAAAAATAAATCAACATACGGCAGTTCATCCAATTTCCCTTCTTGCTTACAAAACGACAACAAACAAGAAATCAAATCTGATTGCAAAGACCCACTTTCAGGCCACCGTTTCCCGTTTCCCAAAACATATTTCGGCCACCCAGCATTACAATAATCAATCAGCTTATCCTTATGTAAACCTTGGTCAAAGTTACCTTGTTTCCAATGTGCTAATAAGCACCCCAAAGGAGAAGTACGTGGTATGGGGGCATTGCCACCCAAAATCCCTTTAAGCTTCTCCATGTTACCGCTACTGCCGACCCTGCAACGCTTTCGCGATTGTCTTACGGGCGGCGCCTAGGCATTTACCACCAGGAATTCCTTAGCCCAACCAAGCGTAGCTTTCGCCACGTCTTACAGGCAGGCACCCAGACCAGAAAAGCACCTTACCTCTCCAGAGGACGTTGTGAGCGGCGGAGGGTCGCGGCGCGATGAGCTCCCCGAGAATCCCTCGGTGCCGGCCGGAGCGTGATCAGGTCGCGAGGTCCTCAGCAGCACTCACAGGGTCCCATCTGGGGTCGCCAAAATGTTAGCGTAGAAACACATAACCACGGATGGGTTATATGCAAGGTGCTTTTATTGAGGCACCGGGGGAGAGGGGTACAAACCCAAATCAATCCCCAACATGAATTTCAGGTGCTCACATTATATACCCTTCTCGTTGTATAATCATATATTAATCATTTACCCAAGCCTGAATCTCGAAACCCCCCCAAACAATCATGTATTCATTACTGTGTATATTGTTTTTACTCAAGCATAACTTTCAGCCCCCCTTTCCTAGGTGCAGCTACACAATTAACTCATCTATCTTAGTCTCTTGCCCCTTAAGTGAATACTCATGTTCAGGCTTGCCTTCTACCATCCAGGCAAGCACACAGGTTCAGGCTTGCCTTCTACCATTCAGGCAAGTACACAGGTTCAGGCTTGCCTGAACAGAATATCCATATTGTTCTCGGGGCCTACTCTAGCTACTATAATTCAAAACATTTCAACCTTATGCTATCAACACCAGCATGCAAGGACAAGTTTCAAAATATCAAATAACTTTAGTACCATGAATAAGAAATTGAGAAATGCCTTCCAGGCAGCTCTACATTCAGATGAGCTGGTCAATACTAGTATTTAAACACAGCTGTGCAAAAGCTGGTGTTAACTTTAGCCTAAGACTTTGGTTCACATTGTATCTGTACTCAAGTGATATCATTGTCATCCATTTTTTACAAAAAATAAGCAGACATATTTGTATGGCATACTAATGTGAGCAAAAATATCAACCTTAGCTTAGTTGTACAGTACCCATTAATTATCATGAAACATAAGGAGTTTTATAAGTGATCATACAAAATCACACAAAATGATTTTTATCTGAAAGAAATGGAAGTTTAAATTCCCACTTTACTACACAGAGTACTTAAATTTTGAGCACTTATGTAGCACTTATGGACAAGAATTATCTGAACAGAAAAACAATTGCCAGAAGTTGAATTTATCAAAGTGTCAGCAATTTTACTATCCCTACAGTATCTCTATTATAGAGAGTGCCCTTTAGGATTGACCTAAGATGCTGTGCATCAAACACTGGGCTTTTGGTAGTGAGGAGAGTTAATTTCATTTGACAGCAATTGGGTTGCTGGATTCATGCTCCTCCCCTTCACTTGCCATTGACTGCAACTCTTTCAATGCAACCATTCTTATCTCAACTCAGAATCTCTGCTTTTAGTCTCAATCTCACCAGGAGGGGATGGGGGAAGAGAGCAGCTTAAGTGGGGTTTAATTTTCCAGCTATGTTTTAAACCAGCACTGCCATGCAGAATAATAATTTTCTTCTTGAGAATAATTGCTTTACCCAAAACCAGTGTATATGCTATTTCCTTGAGTGTAAAACCCATGTTACAAATAATCTTCCAAGTCTGGTCTAGAAGTGCTAGTTATCTCCCCTCCTCTCCCCCTGCAAAAAACAGAACATGTATACAGAACATCAAGAATGGGATTAGGCCAAAGGCAATTCAAAACTGTTAATTTGATTCTTGTCAGAAAAAATATAAATTAGCAATTGCTCATTGCATTTTGACAGGTTTTTGGCTTTTATTAATTGTAGGATTTTACCATTTCATAATGATGAGCTGGCATACCTCCCCCATATAATGGGATTCAGCGTTCATTCTTATATTTAGCTGTGTGTATGGTGGCAACACCTTCAATCACATGGCATTACCTAGCTATACCTGGTACTTAGGTACTGGGTACATATAAAATAAATATACAGTTCTTGCCCTCAAAGAACGTACTACCTGGCCCTGGCTGCTTTTTAGTAGCAGACATTCTAGTAAGTTTTTAATTGCTCAGGACTTCGCCTTAGAGAATAAAATTATGCTTTCCCTGTTGTGGGGATATGTAGAATAGTTGCCTGTAGTTGATGAAACTGAAGAGAATAGATAAAAGTAGGGGTGTACTAGAGGAGGGTAAGCTTAAAAAATATGAATGTTTGCAGCAGCATTCAACACAAACAGGTGTGAAAAAATATTTTTGGTCATGCTCAGCAAATTTCCAGCCTTCTGATATCTCACTTTTAGTGTGAAATGTCACATTTTAAATAAACTTTGCTCTCCTATTTTCAAAAGAAAATACTTATGAAGTGTGTTGTGTTTGGACTTGGTGATCTTAGTGGTCTTTTCAAACCTCAATGATTTTATGATTCTATCTGCATCTTTTTGAACAAGATTGCAGAATCAGAGAATTGTTAGGGTTGGAATGGACCTCTGGAGGTCATCTTGTTCAAACCCCCTGCCAAGCCAGGGTCACCTAGAGCAGGCTACACGGGAACACATCTGTGTGGGTTTTGAATGCCCCCAGAGACAGACTCCACGATCTCCCTGGGCAGCTTGTTCCAGTGCTCTGCCACCCTCCGCATAAAGATCGGGATGGAGTGTGTTTGAAGGAGCATTATTCCAGCCAGTGTGTGCACAGGGATTGGGTGGAAGGGCCTGGTGTTTATTCAGCCTCTCTCAGGAAGCCTGACCCACACAGGTGGACAGGACAGCTTTGAGCAAGTCCTTTGATTTGTGAAGTCGTTCATGACAGTTAATTTCTACTTGTTTTATGTGCTTGACGATTTGAGTTTCTCAACAGGCCTTGCAGTTCCTAACGTGAGCACCGGTGAGAGGCTGAACTTGCTATAGACTGAGCTCACAGCAGTCACCCACGAATGGGCGCCGGGCAGCCCGCATTTTCCACAGAACGAGATGAAATCGGGGGACGTTTGCTGTCGCCTCCCCTTTGTGCCAATGAACGCTCATGCCAGCGTCTCGACAGGAGCCCGGCCAGCAGGAGCCCTCAGACGCCGGGGCCCGCCCGCGTCCCGCCGGGCAGCGCCGCGCTCCGCCCGCCAAGCGGCAGCAGCGGCCCAGGGCTGCGGCAGCTTCGCCCCTCGCCTGGGCTGGGCTGGGGTGGGCTGGGCTCGCTGCCCGCTGCGGCGCTGCGCTGGGGCGGGCGCCACATTCCTGCCTGCTCACGGGCAGTCTTACCTGCAGTAGGAGCTGTCGGGAGCCCCGATGCCCGCCCGCCGGGCAGCGCTCCCGACGGTCTGTGAACAGCACCGGCCGCCTGCTGCGACAGTGTAGTTCATCATAGGGAGAAGCGAATGCGGGGATGGGCAGGTTGAGGCACTGTCAGCTCCTGTCCCGCTCTGTCTGTCCCCAACACGTGTCCCGGGTTATCCGGTGCGAACTGTGGCGCTGAACGAGGGGTAAAGCCCGGCCTCTGCCGAGGCGCAGGCTCTGCCCTCTCCCACCGGCCCAGCCTGGGAAGCGGGGAAGCAGTCTGGGATTTGTGGAGCAGTCTGGGATTTGGGGAGCAGCCTGGGATTTGGGGAGCAGCCTGAGTAGCCCTCGTCGTACTGGGCTGAGCATACCCCATGGCACAGCCGAGCGTGTGGGCCGAGATATGGAGCACGGGGAGATATAATCGGGTTGTGAGCTGCAAGCAGGGAGCAGATTAATGGGGATTTGAACTCCCAGCGGAGGGAATTGGAGGGGACGTGTTCAGGCGTTTGCAATATGTTTATATTTGGTATAAGCTTTCCTCCCCCGTATATGCACGTTGGATTTAATAGCACAAGTGCAGACCTTTGCTTTCACCTTTCAGAGAAATTTCTCATCACTACCGGGGGTGTCATCACTGATACAGTGCCATGCAGTCACAAGACCCAGTGCAGTAGAGACAGAAGATAAACCACATTTATATGCACATCTGAGCGACAGTAATAATGCAGGCAGACACAGGCAAATGCAGCTGAGATTGTGCCTTCTGAATATGCGGTGCTTTTCAGATCCATTGTTTTTGGCATCTTCTTGGGTCAGCCCTATTGTGCCATTTTCCTGTAGCCCTTCAGATGCTCTCTCCTACTCAGTATGCCCTGTTCTAGGCACACTGTATCCAAGTAGTTAAAATTTCCACGATGCAACCAGAAACAAACCTTATAAACCTTGTCTGAGGCAGAAGAAAGCCTCACTGGTGTTAGATGGCAGGGTTTAAAATGTAAAGCCTAAATCAGCAGAAGAGCTTGCAAGGTTTTTCTGCTACAGGTTGAAGGACCAAAAAGTCACAGACTTGTGGTTCTGAAACTCCTGCTTAAGGTCCAGCAGGGCCAGGCTTCCAGATCTGGTATGGCATGTTCTCTGCTGTGTTTCAGGGAGTAAATGAGAGACAGTTTTATCTCTCACACATGTTTAAGTCCTTTTATCTGAGGAAAGAAAAAAGGAATAAAGATGAACCTTCAATGGAGGAACTATTTCTATTAGATAAGTCATATTTTCTCTAACTTTGGGAATAGTTCTAAGTTAATATCCCCGTGGCACAATATAGATTGATTTAAAATTTATCTGAACTGAGAAGTGGTCCTAGTAAAGCTGTAGGAAGTGCTTCTCTCCAGTTGCTCTTTGGCAGACCCCAGCAGCAGTGGCAGGTGATTACAGAAGTTTTCTTTATGGGACCACAGCCACAGAAGAAATGTTGCAACCTGCTTTCATTTGCCAGGTCTGTCAGGGTGGGCAGGAAGAAAAGCACAGAGAGCTAGGCTGCACCTGGTGCTGGCCAAGCCACTGTTTTTCTCTGTCATCAGAGGTAAACATGAACATTGCCATAAAACTCAAGAGTTGGAGCTTTTTTCTAGAACTGATGCATTTAATGACAATTATTTAGCATGATTTCTTTTGTATGACTTTTTACCCTGTACAATGTCTTTCCTACCTCCCTTAAATCTGTGATTTTGTGCCTCAGTGAGTTTATTATTATTGTTTCTCCTTTCTTTGTTTATCAAAATAGAAAGTATGCTATGTTGTTTGTATTATCTGATCTGATCTGCTCTGTACACCAATAGTTTTTGAAAGTACACCCAAGATACTTAGTACTTGTTGAAGTCAAGGTGTAGTCTGTGAGGGACTGAATGTGAACACATATATGTTTGTATTGACAGAGGTCATCTGATGCATGATTTTATCTGTGTTGCTTAGTATCCAAGTTATGTAGGAGGCCTAGAAAATGGAGCTACTCTAACTGTGACTAGGTATGTCTTTGCATTCTTTGCACTGTCCTTGCATTTTATGGAGAAAATATTTTCTTTTTGTATCTGCATATTGTTGTGGGGTTTTCTCCTGCTAGCATCAATTTGTGTTGAATTCTCTTATAGATTTTGTGTAATAAAACTAGGTTTATATTCCAAGGCATGGATGTATGCTTGAATTTTCATGAAACTTTTATGCTCGAGTATTGATATTTATTTCCTTGTAAGCTTAAAACTGTGCAAGAAAACAAAAGATATTAAACAAATAGAGGAAAAGTAGCCAGCAAAATAATACAAGTACAGCAGGACATAGTGAAATAATTAACCCTAAGTTCATGAAACTGAGGTTCAACAAAGGCTTGCAGGCAGCCTGCCTAACAGCAGTTGTATAATAGCAATAATTTGTTGGCTTTCTGCAGAACCCTTCTTACCCCCCTTCTCCACCCTGATAAAATGTTTAGCACACCTTGTACTGTGCTGCAGGGGCTTGAGCACATGAGCTTATTGTTTCTCTGTTTATACCTCCCTTCCCCAAATGCCTGGAATTTCTGGTTCCCCAGCAGCCCTAAGGGCGTCCAAATCCTGCACTTTGCACTATGTAATAATGTCTGTATGATCTGGAGTGGGTGTAGGGCTGAAAAGTCACAGTACTTCAACCTGCAAAAAAGAAAAAAGAGTGAAACCTGCAGGCTGTAGTGCCTGAATTTCATAAGAGTGGGTCACAGGGAGCATTTCAGACACGGTGATTTATGAATTCGGAACCACCTCATCGACTCTGGGTTGCTTCTATTTATCCTGTCTTCCTGGACATTTTCTGTGCAACCTAAGACTGTGATCCCTGATAACTGTAGGAATGAAAACTGACATATTAAACAGACTTATCATGGTCTGAGTTTTTCTGCACCCTCTGTCTCTCACCAGTTTTAGAAAATTATTGCCTTCACCTACACAGGGCTTATTCATGTAAAACTGCAACAGTGGTATTATAATGCAGTGGTAGCATAAGGGGAAGGGCTTGACTACTGAATTTTTTCCCTTTCTGGTAGCAAAGTATGTAGATTATGGGGACATCAGTGGGGTTAGGAAAGGAAAAGCATCATGGGAAAGTACTTACCTGCCTTTTCCTCATAGTTAAACTAAGTGTTCCATTTCAGAAACAATAACCTTCATGACAATAGCCATTAACTGAGAAATTATGGGGAAAAAAGAAGGTAAGCTTTAGTTTTCTAACTCAGTTATATTCTTATAAAATTACTTTGCTAATTCAGATCTTACTATCCCATAAGGTAAGTCTGCTAACTCAGGCTGCTATCATTGCACATATAAGGTGTTGAAATTTGAGTTGTGGGATTGGAGCATAGATGTCATTAACAATAAAAGTGCTTGTGATGTAGACAAGTCTTTTATTGGAAGAGATTAGATGTCCTCCAGAAGAGTCCAGTATTGCATGTGCACTATGGAAAATGTCAGGGAGAAAAGAGGTAGAAGTGGCGTATTTAATTCAAACAGAGCTCTTTAGGAAACAGTCAGGAAGATCAAAAGACAAGCTAAGATGCTTGAAAAATAAGGCACGAACTGATATTGTCAGAAATCCATCAAATCACAGTGAAAAACAGAGCAAGATGAATTGCTGAATATTTGCAGAAAAAGAGAGACAAAAGGCCTGGATAATTTCCATGAATTAGCCACAGAAGTAGACTCAAAGTGAGAAAGGAAAGAGAGGCATTCTTAAAGGAGAGAACAATATAGCGGAGAATTTGGAGAAAGGGAAATGTCAGCTCCAAAACTGACCCTTCTAGATAGTAGAATGAAGACAAGGCACATCAGAAAGATTGACTTAAGAGTGGACAGAGACTGAGATGCTTCAAAAGAAATGTGGATATTTTGGGGGGAAAATACTATTTCCTAAAGCAGCGTAATTTATAAAGAGAAGAAACTTGGATTAAAGAGTAATAGAAAAAATTAC
The DNA here is from genome assembly GCA_014706295.1 of Lycocorax pyrrhopterus obiensis. NCBI lineage: Eukaryota > Metazoa > Chordata > Aves > Passeriformes > Paradisaeidae > Lycocorax > Lycocorax pyrrhopterus. Next base: position 125,542,580 of record JACSVZ010000002.1, read on the forward strand.
ATACTAATAATACCAGCATTTAGTACATGGATCCTGGAAACTAAAGTAGGAGCCAGTAAGTTAGGAGAAAAGGTAAATAATGTTCTATTGTGTGTCTATGCTATTACCTGAATCAGCCTGACTTTTATGTTAAGAACACTTAAGCTAAAAGAACCTGTTCATCTCCTGTACAAATATTAGCATAAAATAGATGTCTCAGATCAATACCACATCCACGAGCCATTAAGTACCTTGTAATCAAACAAAATATTTAGGTTGTTTCAAAGCCAAATCCCCTGCAGTCAAGTTTATTTCATGTTTTATTAACACTAAAGGATACCCTGTTATCTCTTGTCTGTCTTCTCAAGGAAAAATAATTCCTTTTTAATTAGGTCATGGCAGTCATGTGCTGCTGCTATTACACAGACTCTTCTTGGTATGTAATGATGGATAAATACAGCATAGCATTTAAGGAGGTGTGATGCTGGCATGAATATATTAATATGCAGGCTGTAGAGCAGGTAGAGATGATAGACTTTGATAATACAAATTCCTTTCCTGACTTCTGTCTCAGTTTTGACCAAACCTAAGGCTGGCAGATAAGTTAGGGTCATTTTTACCAATACTGCCAAGCAAGAGGACACAAATTGATGTGAAAGGCCTACACTGAAGCCATTGAATAAAATATCTGCTTTCCAAGTCTGTCATCATTCAGTGCTTAGAATTTTAACAAAGATCAAGATATGATTATCACATATACATTCTGAGCTATCCACACCTACTACCTTATTCTTTTGTAAGGTAAAGTCAGACAAGAGAAGTGGGAGGGATTTAAGAGTGATGTTGGTTGTTGTTCACCTGGAAAGGAGATGGGTGATATTTTCCAGAGAAGATTCAGTTTGCTTATCAGTTAAAGGAGTTTATTGGCAAAAACTATACAGCTGATGCATAAAAATGTCATCAAGCAGAAAGTCTAAAACTGTTGAATTAAGCCTCATTTATTTTTTTTTTCTGATAAAACTATTTTAAGAGGTATCTTAAAATCTTACAACACCTTGTTTATAAGGCAGTTTAAATTTTGAAATGTCATTCTATGTTTTTGCCCTTAATACAGTTTAGACCGAGTTTTCATTATGTAATAGTCATATTAAAAAAATCCATGGATTCGGAACTTGGCTCTATTGCAATTTTTTGCTAGGAACAATTACAGATTCTTGTAAAAGTAATTATAAAGACAGTTTTGTATTTTTGTGTGTCTGAGGCTGCCTCTGGAATGTTGTTGTAACTGAACAAATTATATAATTGAAAAAATAGTAATTTGCTAGTGAAGTGCCATATAGTTACTGTCCAGAGTGGCATTCAGTTTTGTAGTAGCTTCTTGGGTCTGAAATAGTTTTGCTACAGGTGGATCCTGAGTAGTGTTTTCCCCAGAACCCTTATTGTGGGGAAATGTCAGACTGTTGTTGTACATCCCTTACATAAAGGACAATCATGAGGCAGAGAGTGTGAGTTAACAAGGTCAGGGAGTGTACAACTGGCTGTGCCAGTCTATATGCAATAAACACCCTGTATTGCACAACTTGCAGTGGTGTTCAGAGCTCTTCCGTTTGCAGCTGTTGTTTCTGCCAACACTATTGATCAGTCCTTTGCCTTGTGTGCACTCCAGTCCAAAATAAAGCTATTCCTGCCCAGAGGGGCTTTTGCCTTATCTCAGTCTCCATTTTTCTGTGCAGCAAATAATTGATATGAATTGATGTTAACCACACCTAGTCAATTGTGTCTTTTGGGACAGACATGGCTGTAATTTGGCTTATAAGTTCCCTGTAACTTGCCAGCAATTCAGGCACAGCTGCCACGCTAGAGGAGTATCCCATCTGACTGACAGGGAGTCTGTGCTAGTGTAGGATCTCATGAGTAGCCCCTAGCTGTGGGAAGAAGTGAGCTGGTACAAACTGATGAATCCAGCTAGTCACACCAGCACGTGGTGTACATGCAGCAAGCACAACCTGGCCCTGCTCACAGTGAGAAGCTGCTGTCATGTGTGAACTATCCCCAGAATTCTTCCTTCCCTCAGCTTCTCAAAGGATCTGGTACATGTCTCATGACCAGTCAAATGATGCTTTGGGTTGTGGCTCACCAGTTCCTGGCTCTCGCTGTTATCAGCTACGGGTCTTCTTTTCACGTTCTTTCTTTCCCTATAAAAAGCTGCTTAGTCCTTCACACCTCAAACTCTTTTATGAGTTTTGCCCATCATGGTGGAACTATCATCAATAATGTCTTGATGATAATGCAGTCAATGTGCTGCAAGGCTTCATCATAGATCAGCTTGTTATATCACCTTATAAATTAGCCCATGTTGGTTGTGAGAAGTCATCTTCTGTTAAATAGCCAGATTTTGTGCTTGTCTGGCAGAGAGGTAGGTACAAGAGCTTGGTACAGCTTTACTCTAGCAGATAGCTTGGTCCTGTGTTGACCAAATAGTCACTGTGAAAATTCATCAGAAATGATGGTTCTTTCCTTTTATAGGAGATCACCTGTGTGTCTCTAATGAAAAGGCGCTTTTACATTAAGAAAACTCATTAATGACTTAAAACTCGGTTCTATTGATGGATACAAAATGAAAGTTACATTTTTTTTCCAGAACTTTCTGACAAACAGTCTTAGCAATTTGTTCAGAGTTGTTCAGTAAGTAAATCATTAGCATGAACAGTTCCTATTAATCCCTCTACAAAGGTGCTTGGAAAAACCCAGACTTTTGCAGTCTAAATTGAGTCTGAGGACCTATTTTGGAGGTTACAGATCATCATGCCTCATGGCCTAAGCAAGACAAGCAGGATGTGCTTCAAGATGCATCCTGTTTTAATGTTCCTTATAAAAACAAAGTGCTTGAAAACGCTTGACTGAACTTTACCTTGCATCTCATAATGGAGATACTTCAAAATTAATAACTGCTCTAGGACAGGAGAGACTTTCCAGGAATCTTCAAAGTCTGGGTTTCTGATTGCATCAGAGGTTTTAATAAACTCATTGAAGCAATGTAAATGTCTTAAGTTTTACTTCTTCCTTTTCCTGTCTTTCTGTGGTGATAACTGCTATAAAAAAATTCCTATTGTTTGCGTGAAATCTGCTTTTTGATTTCTTAAAATAAGTATTGGCAGTGTATGAATACTGTAACACTGGTGTTCTACCACAGAAGTCTTTCATGTCATACAACTTGATCTGGATTCAGTGACAAATGGCCTTTAATCCAGTTTGTCAGCAGGTATGTCTGACCAAGATAACAAGTCTGAGAAGTGCTGGTTTCCCTTTCAAACAGAAGCTGACTGGCCTTATTACTGCTGGCAAATCAGCTTGGACGCTTCCACTTCATACTGTCAAACCATCCCTGTGTCAAATGACAAGCCTCATCTGAGCTATTTCTTCAAATAAAGCATAATCTCTATGACTCTGCACAGTCAACCTCACTAGCTATTTTTATTCAGCACAGCAGCTATGCCAGTTGCCCTGCAGTGTTACTTTGCATTCTGGAAGGAGGTTCCATAATTTTCTCCTCTGTGCATAGAAATTTCAGATGGTAGGTGTAACTGACTGCCATAATGCTTGGTTTTGACCACAGCAAAAAAAAAAAAAAGGATTCAGCAGACACAGCATGTGATATCTCTTCGGAAAACATGCCATTTTTAGAAGTTTACCTAGTAGTCTTAATTCCCCATTGGAAGTTATCAAGCATAGAAGAGCACTGTTGCCTTTTTATTGATTTTATTTACAGCATCCTGTATTCTAGGCTGGCCGTACACAGTTTTATCCTCATGTTACCATCCTTCTGCCTGCATCCGTTTCTACAGGATTTGTCCTCAGCACTGGCAACTGCAACACATCACTGACACTGAAAGAGCTATAAAAGCTTATACAGCACCATCATGGATTTTTTCTGGGTCAATACATCACTGTGCTAAGTGTCTCTGCTTCTGTGAACTTATTATTTAGGGGTTTTCACCATTTTTGTAACCAACAATTTGCATGTTAAAAATTATTATTCAAAAAATGTCAGCTGTGCATTCTGACAAAGCCACATACATAGTTTAACTGGTCAGCCAAGCCTGTTTCCCAGGGAATTGCTGACAGACAAAATCATGAGTACCAAAATCATGTTCTTGGTAAAATCAGCTTTTGTAAACAACTCTTTCTCCTCTGAACTCTGGCAATGAGATGCAATTAATTTCTATGTCTAAATTCAGTTTGAGTTCCAGTCTTTGAATAATATTCAGCTCAAAACAAATGGTGGGAAAGAGATTATATCCTGCTGCCAGTCCAGTATAGAAAGCCACTTAGAATTTAAAGACAAACATAATTTCTGTAATGCTTTGATATAAAAGAGGTGGTAGCTGCTCATCATTATTTGCAGTTGTTACCTGTAATAGCAGACAGTTTGGTACACAATGTACAGTTATTTGTACATTTTCAAAGGCTTTTTACAATGAGCTGCATAATAATACCAGTTTTGTGTAGTATATCAATCCTGGGAAAATACTAATCCAATGAGAATCCTTAAGAAGGCTGACTAATGGTAATGCTTACTGAATAGAAGTTTTCAGAGTTGCATGCGAGAAACACCATGAAAAATGGAGAAATATGAAAATAGTAGTTACCTTACTGAACTTTGCTTTCTGAGTGGAAAAGTTGACTTTGTGAGCTATGTAATAAATTAGAATATGATAAATTAGAAGCATTCAGGTAACACTGTAATTTTCAATTTTGATTAGTTTAGAGCAATCCAAATTCAAAGTATCTGCTTTGTATTCATTCTTGTTGAAGATCAAGTCCTGCATTCTGCCTGCAAGTAGGGTCTTCCTCTAGCTGTAAAGTAGAGATGAATTTGGATTTTTAATTTTCCTCCATTTTCTACTTCTTCAGAAAAATAAAAACATACAGCTTGGACAGATATGAATAACGAAAGGAACTCTGTAGAAGCATTTTACAATCCATGACTTTGTAAAGTGTCTGAAACTCTGATCAGCTTATAACAGTAATCTTTATTTTTAATGGGTGCTAACTTACATTAGTCCAAAGTAAGTATCTTAAAAGGCTAAAACCATAAAAAGTCGTGAACTATAATTTTTTCTTCTGTTTTCCTATGCTCTTTGAAAATACTGACACCCCACTGCTTGTTTCTGAAGATAATTACCATTTTCCTCTAATAGCAGCAGGTAGCCAATTTCACTTTACCTAAAATTGTCTTTTCCAAAGAAAACCAAAAAGCTAACTTCTGTCACTGATATGTTTTAATAATTTGTGGGGAGTGTTGCAGGACGACACTAAACTTTTCAGTTAGCCTGGCTGTTTGCAAGGTAGCTGCATCCTAAGCAAGTAGAAGAGATGTTCCATGAAATCCACATCACTGGATGGTGATGGAAAAGCATGTACAAGATTTTCACAGAAAGGAATAGAGTGGAGAGCAGACAACATCCATTCCAACACAAAGCCTTAAACGTGGCTGGGATAACCAGTGATGTTATCCACTAACAGGGGCTGAATTTTTCAATGACTTTCTGACTAAAAACTGGTTTGGCCAGCTCTGTACTGCTTTTCCTTTTCACACCACCTCAGGCCTTAATCTGCAGAGGACATTCTGGGGTCAAGCTCTGACATGAGTAGGAGATGAAGCATTATCCCCAGTTTAAACTGTTTGAGAGATAACATATCTGAAACAGTTATCCCGGTACTTTGTGTCAAAGGTGAGGAAGCTATCAGCAATTCCACGGGTCAACATTCAGAAAACTGAGGTGAAATAACCTTTTCTTTATTTTTTCAGTCTGTGCTGAAAACAGTTTAGCTAGTTCTACAGGGCTAGCTTTACAGTTTGCTTTGATTGCATATGCCAGTGAAAAGGTTGAACTGATTTGAACTTTGTGAGATGGATAGCAGCTGTTGTACTAAGCTGTTTAAACCCACCAATTTGGGCTTAAACCTTGGCTGAGTACATACAAAGCCTTAACCATACATAGTACCCGTAATGAGCTTTCCTCTTTCAATTTCTGTGAATAGAATTTATTTTTAAATCAACAATACTTTACTGCCAGATTTTCCAATGCCAAATTTTCCGTTGCTGGATACTGAAGTATCTTACAAAAAAAAAAAAGAACTAAAAATAAAGCAGGTGAGTTTATTTTCATTTTTCATGAGTGAAGTTACTGTTAACCACTGCTGAATGCAGCACAGCTCTCTCCTCCCTAAAACAAAGTTTAAAAAAGCCTAGCATTGGAGTCATGCAACAATCTGAAAAATTATGTCTTTGTGTATTGTGCACATGTCTCATACATCTCTAGAATAAGAGAAAGGAAGATAAAGTGGATGAGAGGAAATGAAAACAAAACCAGCCTACAATAGTGTGTGCACTTCCTGTTGATTTCTGTAGCCTTTAAAGTCCAAAAATCAGTAAATGCATATAAGAATGGGAAAGGTTCCAAAGCATTCTTTCTGAAGTCATGAGGTTGTTTCCTTATCACTCAGTAAGGCATCTAATGCTGACACAAGTAGGACAATAATGTTAATTTTTTACCCAGGTAGAAAAGAATGAGTGAGCAGTTAATAGTGTAGAGAAAGGAATATTAGTTCTGAGACACAAGCTTGTTACAATTCAGACTTATACTTAACCCCAGAGAATCTGAAGGTCCTTTGCCCAATATGTCAGCCTACCCCAGAATTTCATAGGGAATTCAGAAGCTTTCACTTAGTGGCAGCTTGATGTAGAAATATATAGCAAAAGAGATTTCTCAATATCTTACTGTAATTTTTTCCTAGACAGAAACTTAAACAAACCAACAGATATTTTGTCAAAATAAAACTCAACTATTTTCCCAGGAACCAAAAAAGAGGTATGCATTATGTGGCTATTTCATCAATTTATTAAGTATTTGCAAACCTTGGCAGGTTTCATTGCTACTTTTAAATTACCTCCAATTCCATGACAGATTCACACAGCTGCTAGGATTGTCCAGTTCAATTTGCAGTATGTCATTAGAACTAGAGGCCTCAGGTGTAGGCTTTGGATCAAAGGTTAGGGTTTGTATCCATCCTTCTTCTTTACACCCATTTTGATGGCAAAAGACACAGATTCATGTGAAGGACTTTTTGGCAAAGCTAGGTGAAGGTCCTTTGTTATTAAGAGGGTTTGCTCTACTGTTCCCTGCTCATTTGGATGTGAAACCTGAGCAAGAGAAACTAAAGAAAAAATCAGTATTTATTCCCTTGTGACATGACACTTGGCAGCTTTGCACAGTGCAGTCATTGGTGTTCAGCCACCATCTAACTCCCTCCTATCCTGGGGGCAACTCAGAGAGCTCCTGTGGAAGCTCTCCTTGGTCACTGCTCTGCACACAGCTCATAGACCCTCTGTGTGCTTAGCATTGTTTTTCCCAGCCCATGAGCATTTTCATTACACTGTCTACAGCTGGAGTAGAAAGTTCTTTCAAAGGGTAAAAGAGGAGCTTGTCACCATTCTCTTGTACCCTGAGAAGCAGCATTCCTGTGTTCAAAGTAAGAGCTTTGTATAGAATCTCATGTAAAGTAAATCCTAGAATCCCCATTGCAGTGGTATCTGGTTGAATACTCTTTTCAGTGTCTTCACTTTACACATCCAACAAACAAAAGCAGAGTATGGCATGGTCTCTAATAACAAAATAGAATACATCACAGTGTGCTGTGTGTTTTTGTTTTGTTTAATTTGAAATTAAAGTAAGAAGTTGTCAAAGAAGTTCAAATCTCGTCTCTTCCTAAATTTTACATTTTTACTTGCAATGAAGGTGAAAGCGATACGTTTGGTTTTGGTGGGTTAAGTTCAGGTGATTTAATTGATCTACATTTAGCAGGACACATGGCATTAATAAACTCATCAGAGAACCCAGCAGAATTACATGCATTCAATTATTTATGTATATGAACATTTGTATGGTAATAGTTGGCACCAAGGTAAATACTAAATTTCTCACAAACCTATTTTCTGTTACTTCTTTCAGCTCTACTTAGAGGTAAGGTTTGATCCTTTTCCCATAGCTATCTCTTAGCATGTATAATTAGGTCATCCTCTCTTTTTGTTTCCATTTCCCTCTTCTGTAGTTCAATTTCATAAACTGATTTCCTACCTTTTCTTTTGCTTTTGGAAACATATGAAAGTTTACTTTGGAACTCTCTGTTGTCTTTTGAGAATTCCCTTCTCACTCATGCTGCACTCATTTTAGTGTTCCTAAAGCTGTAATATTTGGTGAGTCCAAATATGAGTATGTGCTACATCAACTATTTTTCACTACAGCAGAGGAAAGCCTTTCATTTTCATCAGTCAGTGTACCAGTACAATAAAAATATTTTATGTTCTAGCCAAATGTAACTTTTTGGTTTCAGAACTTACTGAGAATTTCAGAAGCAAGAACCTTTTGGATGCTAGTAACTTTTTAAAAGAGGAATCTATAACTTGCTGCCCTTGGTAGGCAGTAACTCTCGAGTTAACATTATCTCCTTTACCCTCCAAACGGTGCTGGCGCCTCTTGTCAGAGGAACAGTGATTTCCCCGTGACCACCTGGAAGCTGATGGCTTTGATTATTTTATAAACCAGTTTTAAATCCTTTGCATGTGCAGTGTTGTACTGTGTCAGACTGGTGAGCTGCTGCTGCTGCTGCTGTTGCCTTGTAATATGCCCATGTGCATCCTGGTTAACAGACTTCCAGTGAGTTGACGTAGGTTCACCGCATGCACCATGCCAATTGCAGGAGGCAGAGGTTTTCAAAACACTATGGAGTGTATTTGCAAAAAGCTACATACTGAGAAGTCAGGATGATGACCACGGATACATTCAAGTGTGAGGAGGAAGGCACACTATCACATGAACAAGGAAATAACACCTGGAACTGGAAAGACCAGACAACTAAAGGCCAGGTTGTGAGACAGTTCAAAACATCGTGGCAGCTAGTGAACCAGTACATTAGCCTGGTATGAGAAGGCACACACACACAGATTTCCCTAAAGATGCAGGACTTAACTAAAATGTCCGTATTGACATTAATTTTACACTGCACAGGGCTTTATTATGTGGATGTAATTTCACTGAATCATGAGAAATAGCTTTTGTCAGGAAACTAAAGTTTATTCATGTAGTCAAGCTTGTTCATTTTTACAATAGAGATTACTTAAATATGGTATATTTCAAAGTGTATCAAAATGCATTAAAGCAGCTTGTATCAGCAATAGTTAGAAGTCAGCAAGAGAGGCAATCAGGCTTTTTCCACTGCACTGACATGTCATAAAGCTTGCCTTGCTAATACTTGCATTAGTCTCTCATTAGAAATTAGTAGTAAAGCATCATCTTTGTAATTCAAGAAAGGACTGTAACCTGACATCACTGAAGGACCAAAAATTATTTTTATTTTCATAATTGCATTTAACTTTCACAGAATTGCTGGAATTAATCAGAATACTTCAGGGTTCTTCTGCATCTTGCTTGGCACTGAACAGTAACATGACTGTTAATGTTAAAAAAAGCCCACAAATAGATTCTCGGAGTTGAAAATCTACCATGAAAATTAAAAGGTAGATTTACAACGTAATCATTGTATGCAGTTCTGGTGAAACTGTCTTAGCAGGTTAGAACCTGTGTGACATGTCATCACTCCTGCAGCCAGAGTACTGCTAGAAGTAGGCAATTTACTAAGGAAAAAAAAGACTGATATGGAAGATCTGTGCCATTTTCCATCTATACTGACATTTTCTGTGCTTCACAAGTAATAATAATGACAATAAAAATATATTTCAGGAAATTTCATAAAACATACACAAACAGGATGTACCCTTCCTGTGCACAGAGTCAACAAATGTTCTGTGACATGTAAAGCTTCAAAGCAGAATTCAGGTGGGGCCTAAGTGATACATAGGCTTTGTACTGTCCTTTGCCCACGAATGAGTACCATAAACAACACAGAGGTATCTGAGTGAGTGAAGAGTTTGCACTTACTGAAGCTATTGATGTTGTTTCTATTTGTATTCACTAATATGATTCAAAAGTACCATCAAATCTAGAAACATCAATTTGTTTACCACATTCAGATGTGATCTGACTCTAAGAAATTGAGGACAGATGAAGAATATCATCTGGTTTTATTAGTTTCCAAAAACCTTTCCAGTATGTGGTACCGGTAGTGACAAAAAAGGGAGACAAGATTACACTGGCATCTCTTCTACCCAAAATGTTAATGTCAATCATGAGCAATCAAATGGCTACAGTAATTACCTAATCTGTTCCCTGTATTTGTATTGCTTGAAATGTATTTATGTTTCTGCTGCCACAGGATTTGTGAACATGTGCTTTAGGAACTGCTCCTACACATTCTGTACATGCAAGTAGGCCTCACTGGTGTGCGTCATTCCACTGACTTCATCACAACTGTGGCAGAGAGGAGCAGCCTCATGGAGCATAGTTTGGACTTCTGTGAGAAGCCTGAACTGCCACAGGCACTGAGCTGATGTGTATTGTGTCCTTCTGCTGTTGCTAACACGCCTTGCAGCTTCACCCATGTGCAGTATTATCGATTGTACCGTTTCTAGTATCCACCTTCCTCTCAGGGCTAGCTTATGGCTTTCTCTGAGGTACTGCATTCTGCCATAAAATCACAGTCACAGATTATGAGTCTGATGCAGGTGGGAGACAGAAAAGAAAGAGGCTGGAATCAACAAGCCCAAGTCAATGCCAGGCTCTCAACAGTCCCTTGGCATGGGCTCAAGCCTGCAAGTACTGCTGAATGATCAAGGAAAACAGGTATTTGATTTTAAGAGCACTGGACCCTCTATTTGTGGATATATGTCTGTGTGCTTAGCATGTACCACATGTCTACTTGATAAGAAAATGAAGATTCAAGTAACTAAAAATCTCAGTCCCTTGGTGATGCTTGTGGCTGACTTCATTTCCCTGGTAAGAACCCTAAGATCTTTTAGGAAGCCTACCATGCCAAACATAGTGCCGTGTTTAATCCTGTACTTGTCCTTCATGTGGTACTCCTGTTGACGTCAATGGAAACTTGACTTGTGAGAGTGCAGAGGAATCAGGCTGAATGGATTTTTTCAATAGTAAAATTGAATGGAAGGAAACCTTCTGAAAGGTACCGAAATCTTATTCCTTCTTACAGCATAAAGGGATGTTTTTTGCTATGTTCTTCAAGGGTCCTTACCTATATGGATTTGTGTATCTATGCGTTTATGAGACTGTTGATATAGTGGCTAGCACAACTGGCAGATTTGAAAGTGATTGATGCAAAGTATAAATAATGAGCAAAGAAGAAATGCCTAATAAATGTGTAATATGCATTTCCATTTGTTATTCTACATCACATGCCACAGCCATTTCTAAATAACTTCTGCGTATACAGTTTTGCCATCACATTTCCATTTTATGGTCGCTAAACCATATGGAGGCATGCAAATGTAAGGACACACTGTGTTTGTCACTAATAAGATTTAAATATTTTCTGCTTATACTTGAAAGGGTCTGAGAAATGCCTTTAATTTTTGTAAGCAATTTCCAGCTAGTTACATTTGCTGTTACCAACAGTACCCATTATACAAATAGACTTTTCTCCCTCCCCTTACAAATACAAACAAAAGACACAGATTTTACAATGCTGAATGTAAATGATGAAGTCATTCTGGTATTGTTATTCTAGATTTACAATGACCTCACTGAAAACAGAATTTAGACCCCTGTGGTTAAATCACAACAGAACAATATTAAAACCAGATTTGAATAAACCATCTTAAGAAAATGGGGTTAAGTTACAATGTCATTTCCATATCGAAAACTGCTCAGAGCAAGACACAGGAAAGCGTTCAAACAGGACCATCTGCAAACGCCCTCGGGCAGGAGCTGCCCCTCGGGGCCAGCCCGCCCCACCGCAGCGCCGGGCCGAGGGGAGCCGGCACGACACGGAACGGAGCCGCCGCCGAAAGGGCTGCCAAGGTCCGATCCCTCCTGTCCCGCCATAGAACACCGGAGCGTTGCGCAATAGGAAAACATCTAAAATATGTATTGGTCAGTTCTGTTCTCGCTAATCCAGCCTCGAGAGCGGCAGCTCAGCCGCACTCACAGTTAAGTGTGTATTGCCCAAGTGGTAAGAACTAAACGTAAGCCCAGCTCGACCTGCAGCTTCCCCGGAGGCGATCAGGAAAAACGCACTACGGAGCAATAAGCGGTGACGTCCCCGTTCTTCTGAAGCCCCACCACAGCTCCTCTCCTCAACTCCGCCGATCTCCGCCTCCAAAACCTGGCACCTATGGCAAACCCTGGCTGCAGGAGCCTCCGGCACGGCTCCCGCTCGGCCGAACTGCCCTGCCGGGCTGCCCTCTTCCCTCCTTTCCCTCCGCTCCCGGCAGGGAGCAGCACCCGACCGCCCCGCCGCGCCGCGCCGCGCCGCGCACGTACACACACACTGACACACACACACACAGAGGGACACACGGACGCACACCCGCTCCCTCCCTCACACCGCACTCTCGCACCCGCCGCCCGCCCCGCACCGGCTCTCGGCACGCTGCTCGGCCCAGCCGCCGGCATCTCCCAAGGTCACGGCGCCCCGCAGTGCCCCCGCACCGCCCGCAGGTGCGCGATGCGCGGAAGGAAGGGAGCGCGGAGGGCGGCCCGGCACCCGCGCCCTGCCCGCGGCCGCGCCGGACCGCCTCGCGCTGCCCGCCCGCCTGCGGAGGGCGCTGTCCGCCGGGCCCGCCACAGCTCCGCCGCCGACCGCGGATTGTAAGGGACCGCTCTCTCCGCCCCCAGCGGAGTCTCCCTCCGCCCTCGCCCTCACTCCCCACCCCTCCTCCGGCCGCAGAGAAGGGCATGGAGTTGGCGGGAGCCTATAAAAGCTCCTGAGAGCGTGGTGGGGCCACGGCGCTGTGACAGCCTCCGCAGGCAGAGCAGGGCCGCGCACCATGTCCCACCACTGGGGATACGGCAGCCACGACGGTGAGTGTGAGTGCCCGGCGGGGCAGGACACCTGCCGGCAGGTCCCCGGCAGCCGCGCCCGGGACGTGCCCGCTGCTGCCCCGCGGAGCCCTTGCTCGAAGCGGCAGTGAGCTCGGTGGCGCTTTTTTATCGTAACCTTGAAATGCACCTGCGCCCGGGCAGCCCGTCCGGCGCTCCGCACGCTGTGCCGGAGCATCTCCTGCTTCCTTGCTGACGTTCCTTTACTTCGGGAAGGGAGTGACGGGTGCTGCTCCACAGGACGGGGTGGCCCCGAGGACTCCCCGGTGCAACCCCCGCCTCAGCCACCGAGGCTGTGGGGCTGCCGGGTGCCTCGGTGCCCAGATGGGATCTTCGCTTGCCTGTGCTGCCGCTACCGCCAGTCCGTACAGGTGGTATGCAGTTAAAGGCTGATGCTGGTGTTCGAACATTCCGATTCCCAGAGGGAGGGTTATCGTTTATATCCCCCGAACTTTGTGTGTTTTCCCACTGAGTTGCTTTCCGCTGTCTTGCAGGACCCGCTCACTGGCATGAGCACTTTCCCATCGCCAATGGAGAGCGCCAGTCCCCTATTGACATCAGCAGCAAGTCCGCCAAGTATGACTCCTCTCTGAAGCCTCTCAGCTTCAGTTATGATGCCGGCACGGCCAGAAGCATCGTCAACAACGGGCACTCCTTCAACGTGGAGTTTGATGATTCTTCCGACAAGTCAGGTGAGACCTCACATTCATGTGGTGGAGGGAAATGGCAGAAATTGCTACTAACATTCCTACTAAAACGTACGCTAAATCCGTAAAGGTTTTTTAAGGATGAAAACATACCAAAATGTTCTGGCTTCTGTAAGGTGAGGATTCAGCAAACAGGAAACTGAGATCCTGTTAGAAGAAAACTAAGGCTATCTGAGCAGCTAAACTCCAGTGAAGTGAATTGTTTTATTTTTGTATAAATCAAAAGGGTCTGGATAAGGGTTTGGCTGTAGAAAGAAAAAAATTTAAAAGTATTTGACAAGAATAATTTTAGGCATAGGTTATCATAAGCTACTGATCAAATGGTTAAAAGAAGAGGCAAAATACATTGCATGAAAAAAATGCCCTTAAAATAACGAAGGATTACAGTTAACAACTTGAAGTGGAAATAGTTCGGAAATAGTTTCTTTGGTTATCAAAATATTATTTCACATTTCTGAAGCCATTATGCTCCCAGGTTAGTACAGAAACAGAGGAACTGTTAGAAAATACCTCTTTGTTCTTTTGTAATTTAAAAGAGCATTATCGCTGAAATTTCTTGATGCTGGGCTGTCTAGATAAAAGTGTGTGATGCATTCCTACAAAGTTTGTAGCAGGCGGTCGGTCCACAGTGTCTTGCTGTTCATTGTGTTGTATGGTGAAATAAAGCACTGAAACCAGCAAACCATAAGTAATCCTTACTGAAAGGAATGGCCTTTCTGATGGACAGACTGAATCCAAGCTGTCCTCGCAACAAGGGTTTTGTCGGTTGTCTTTGACTGTAGTTTTTCATCTGGCTGCATTTGCAGAAATGATTGCCCTGCCACAATGAATGTGCCTTTATTTTTAATTTGGGCAACAAAAACAATCCTGTTGTAAGTCACTGCCTTCTCTATAGACAGTGCCTGATTTAACTTGCTTGAGCAAGTGTCCTCTTTTTCCTAAGTGTTTTGTTGGCCATGTCATTTAGGGAATGGTGCTGAAACCAAATGATCTGTGCCTACTAAAAAGATGAGATTTTTGTAACTAATGTAATACAGCAGTATAACAGACATTCAGCAGTGCTCTAAGAATTTGACTTTGTATTTTAATTATAGTCTTTAATTAAGTGGCCAGATATAAGTGTTAACAGTTGTATAAATATGCATAGGTCCATATATAATTTACAAAGAGCATCAACATTAATATTTGTATGGATTTTAAAAAGAGAGGAAAAGGGTATTCTGACCTCTTAGTGTTTATTTTTCTGAAACCCTGGGAAGCTAAAGGAGCTGCATCATGTTCAATTTAACAGTGTCATGGAGAATAAGGTAAATGAGCCAGAGTATAAAAAAAGGTATTCTTTTCTTACCAGATACATGCAAGTCTGCTCATGCTGCCATCCTGCTCTCACTGAGCCCAAAGGAATCAGGTTCAGGTCTCCACAGTATGAAAATACTATTGTGTTCACTTTGTGTATACCTAAGTCTGGAAAGAACTGTGAAAATCAGGTTGTGAGAAAAAAACGGCAGGAACATAAAATAATTTAAAGAAATGTCTGTAGGAAGAATGCTTTTTATGAGAAGTCAGTGCAGAACCAGAACATCTGTGACAAGGATCCTTTGACAAATATGCAGTGACACAGCTTTCAGAGTGGGAGGATAGGAGATGCAAGTAGAAATATTCTCAGTATCTCTATTAGTGAATCAGAAAATTATTATTCTTTAGAAACAAGAACCACTAAGATTTCTGTGAAGCTAGGTAAGGGTGGATCATTCAGTACTAGACTTCCTATTGAAATTTACAGTGCATAGAATCTACCTGGCAGCACACTTAATGGCTTCATTTGTATGCGGTTAACTAGGTAACCTACTTTCCTTACACAAAATAGAGCTGTCTTTGACTTGTATCTGCTTGATTCTGAATTTGAGACTCAAACATGCATCCCCGGTTCTTGGTTAGACATCACACAGCAGTTACAAGGAGAAGCTATGTGAGATTATGTGACGTGCTGGTATGTTTTACAGAAGACAATGGAATAATATCCTGTAAATACTTCCCACGGGCTGTATTGCTTGTTTCTATGAGCTGTCCCATATGTGGAAATGAATTATCTGTAGTAGTAGGCGCAAAATGAAGTAATAAGATCATTGTTTGTGAATAATCTTCAAGATGAGTAACTGCACGCAAAGTAGATCCATTTCATTAAGAATTTTCAGCCTCGTAACTAACGACACTGAAGCAAACTGAACAGCAGTTCTAGGTTTTAATGTCTGTTTGATCACTCCTGCTCTTCTGAGTATACAGAATGAGTTCTTGCGATTAAAAAAACCCCAAACAGGTAGTAATAGCATAATAAAAATAGGTAAGAAAGCCAAAATGCGTGTTTGGAAAAAACTCTCTGAAAGAAGCTGTTACTTATTTCTTTGGTTCAGAAAATACGTAATGTGGATAATCTTGATCACAAGAGAACAAATAGATATAAGAATAATAAAAATTTTGGTATTTTTCCTGCAGAATGTGTATTTGTTACATTACATGTATGCATCAGGAAAGTTGTATGAAGCTTCTGTCCATATTTGTGAAAAACCAGAAGAAAAACTGGAATTCCTTAAAATGATATCTATATTACTTTGAGTAAGAAAGCAAAATAAAAGTTAGCTTTTTCAACAAAAATAACTTCATGTGCAATTTATGTGACTGATGTAACTTCACAGAAGAAAATGTTTTCTTCTTTGCTTTCAGAAGATTTCTTTATTAATCGGTGGAACTTTAAAGACATAACTCTTGATTCAGGTTGTAAT
Source organism: Lycocorax pyrrhopterus obiensis (assembly GCA_014706295.1). Lineage (NCBI taxonomy): Eukaryota > Metazoa > Chordata > Aves > Passeriformes > Paradisaeidae > Lycocorax > Lycocorax pyrrhopterus. Next base: position 125,559,062 of record JACSVZ010000002.1, read on the forward strand.
TATGCTTATGACCTATATAGTCTTCTCTTACAATAAATTTCTAACAGAGAAATTATATTAACTTTTTGTGATAGCTTTGGAACCTGACTTTGTTTTACTTTCATGTTAATTTTTTTAGATATGCCTAGATGTTACTAACAATGCTTAGGAAAACCCTCTTCCTAAGCAATTACTTCCAAATCTTTGATTTCAGTTCTTGTAGCAACAGTCTTGGGTTGTGTGACAGCTGTTACACTCCGTAATATACTTGTAAGGGCTCTGTTAGTTCCCAAAGTGAATCCCCTTCATATTTCACAGTTATAAGCTGGTAGAACTGGTGTGTGGAAAGGATATTCACAAGCCATCTTTGCCATGGTCGTGAACATTTTTGCTTGGAAAAATTCCATGTTTTTCCCTTACATAAAATAGTATTTTCTATCTTGTATCCTTGGAGCCTTTTGGAATGCTTTCTTGGGTTTGTATGTAGAAACTGAACTGTGAACTTCCCCTTTCGGCTGTTACTTAGTCAGTCTTCTCCTTCAGTTCCTGCAGTTACTTTCTTAATTTTCATGTCCACTGTCTTTTAATAGTAGTGGAAGTTGAAGTATTTATAGGGTTTCATCTTTAAGATTCTTTAATTTTTTTAATTTCTTCTTAACTTTGACAGAAAAAATTTATTATGATAAAAGTGTCACCAGGAATAAAACTTTGAATTCAGGTTCATCCACTCTTCTAATGGGACCAGACCTTACATGTATGAGTGAAGTAAGTGGTGATGGTAATTCTAAAAATGAGGTTACTGTAATCTAGGAATTTTATAGCAAAGGAGTCTCATTAAGGGTACTTCTTTTATCATATTAAAAATTGCACATTCTGGTCTTCTGTAAGGACTCGTATATTGTTTCCCTTACTTTAAAAGACAGAAGTAAACAGTGACTTCTCAGAGCCGTAAAACCACAGGATGTGACTTTGCTCAAAAAACCCTCAAGAGCCTGAAAGATTTTGTAACATACATAAAATGTGTTCTGTGTGAGTTTTCCCAGGAAATGTTTGAGAATTTATCTTAATTCTGAAATTCAAATGAGACATGTTCATAACAGTAGACTATGTATTCTGTATTTTCTGATCAAGTGTTTGATGAGCTTGTAAAAGCAAAGTCAATCAGCCATGAATTTATTCTGTAACAAGAATGTTAGAATACCATATTTTAGCTGTAGAACCTGACAGAAGTGAATTGCAACTATGGTGTAAAACTCTAGAGACATTGCAAAACGTGCTGGTAATTTATGCTTGTGGGTAAGTCTCTTAGTTGTTTCCTTCTCCTTGCTGCTGAGCTAGAGAGACTATTGAAATTCAAGTCAGTGTCCCAAGTAAATCTGACATTTTTGCAAATATTAAGTCATAGTAGAACTTAAAAATTATGAGAAGACCTTGAAAAGGAAAATATTGTATTCACCTTGATACTAGCTCCCCTTGAGAGTCTTTCAGTAGTTGTAATCCAATATTTTTTCTTTCTATAACTGTAAATATTAATGTGTACACTTCAGCTGTCTTAAATTATGACTCACTGTAAATAATCTATTTTGTTACAGTAGTTATTGAAGAGCCAGTGCATTAGCACTGCTCAGTTGGCAGTGATTTTCTTTGAAAGTAGTGCCACTGTTGCTCTTTTCCTACACTGCCACCTAAGCTGGTAAATGGCAGAAGCATGTAGGTCTGCTGTCTTTAAGGCACTACTCTTAATCAAAGTCACTGCTACTGGTCTATTTTTAGGCTTCCCAGATCCAAAGATATAGTACTAGCCATGCCAGAATAATGTTGCATGTCATCAGTATAGGGTCATGGATTGAAGGTCCACAGTGCAGTATAGCTTAAGCAATGAATGTGTTGATCCTTTGGAATCAGAAATAAGTGAACTGATTGATTATAGGTTTAGGGGACTGTATTCAGACACCTGCTTATGTCACAAGTAGTGTTGTGCATGGCTTGGCTAAAAAGTCAGAGGTTTCAAGGGCATGTGATCTTTAAGTCATTTTTGCTGTGAGCTGGGATCACCAGAAGCTGCAAAGTGTGTGTAAACAAGTTACTTGAATAGCTCCAGTATTTCCAGGAACTGGAAGGGAAGATGAGAGGGCTTGAGATCAGTCCTGCACGTTTCAGGTCCTGGTTTCTTTACAGAACACAAAAGTGCCCTTCTTCGTTTACACTGGGGTGGGGTTGATTGGTTGGTTGGTGGGTTTTTTTGTGTTTTGGGGGTTTTTTTGTTAGTGTGTTTTGTTTGTTGGTGGGTGTTGTTTGTTTGTTTGTTTAACATTAACATGCAACTTCTGAGCAGAAATATGACCTGGATTATGCATTTAGGAATCATGGAAACTTCCTTCCCTTTTGCCAAATCCCTCCTCTAGAGGCGCTTTTAATGCAAAACCAGGAGAAACTAGTCAGCTGTTATCAGCTGGGGCCACTTGGAAAAGTTTATTTTTAAGATGTAATGGAGCTGTGTGCCAGATGTCACGATTACCACTCTTCGCAGCTGATAATTTGTTTATTTACTCACAGGCATGAGGGACTGCTGCATACTTAGAGGCAACGCTCACACCTTGAGTTTGTTAGTCCTTCATTAGATCTCAGTGTAGTATGAACACTGTCCAATACACATTTTTTCAGTACAGTAAGCAGCCACTGGATTAGTATTTAAGTGTTGCTATCAGAAATTAAACCAATTGTTACTTTCAAGAGAATTTTAATGCTTCCAACTTGGTTCTTAAATTGTTGTCAGCCTATGTCGTGTGAAATGTGAGAGCTGAAGGCTGGTCAGAGACTCAGTACAGCATCTTACAATTCTCAGAGAATCTCTGAGAGACTACATGAGACATAAGCTCTACTTGTCCCAGGGAGCTGGAGGAATGTTAAGAACCTAAATGACTTTGTATCCTGAAGCAGGTCAGAGTCTTTCTGGCTGCTGCCCAGTCTGGATGAGATAGTTCAACTGAGGTGAATTGGAACCACTGACCTGCTGCAGATACACATCTTCAGACTTGCTGTGTTTTCGCAGCTGTTTCATTCTGGTCTATCTCTGTGGAACATCCTTGTAGCCTTATCAGGCTAAATTTCTAGCAAGGTCAGAAGTAGGTTTGTTTTGGGCTTTTTTTCCCTCATCATACACCAGTTTTTTTTCCTCGTAGTGAAACCAATTACAGATGTTTTCTGCAAGTATGAGCCCTACAGTCAGATGCTTCAGTGCTGTCTTGCTTGTCATGATACAACATCCTAGGAGGAATGTCTGAAAGAGATAACATAAAGAAGGAAACATCTCACAAAATGTGACTCTTTGTACTCCACGTTTCACGGAAGTGGCAGCTCACCCTAATTGAACCCTAGTCTGTCAGATGGGAAAGCCCATCCTTGCATAAGAACACAAGGCTAATTCCTGAGCATTCTCATAAGAACCTTTTTCATGTCATTAATAGTACATGGTGCTCAAGTTGGTTTTTTTCCTTTCCTCAAGTAATGCTTCATCTTCTTTGTCTCTTCAAGTTCTGTTTTTCATTGTACAGATGTCTGTGTATACACAAAAGCTTACAAAATTGTAATATTAATGTATGTACTATGCATATCTTTACATAAACATATACCTAGAACATTATTTACACGTGCACATCTACTGTAGGCTGATAAAAATCATGGTTTTCTTTGTGCTAAAGCAGTGTGTGTGCAAGAGGGCTGTTCTCAAAGGTAGATGCATGAAATGTCCTGCTGCTGGGTTTTTGTTTGGTGGAATCTCAGTTAGAACTAATTCTCCAAGTTTGAAGCTTTGGACATCTACTGTGCTTTAGTGGACCCATTATTTCAGCTACTGGAAGGAGCTTTGTTGTCAGTGATTGTCATTTGAAGAACATTTTCTCATTCTGCATTTTCTCAGATTAACAAACTTTACAGTAGTATTTTTTCTTGTCACAATAATTTGTATGACAGGAAGGAAATCAATCTAACTCATTAAACAATCTTGTAGTTCTTCCATTTTGATAATTCCTTTGACATGTTTATTGGCTTGATGAGACTTATTAGTCTTTTGCTCTGTATAGAGAGCATCCCATAGGATGCATAACAGTAATTCCCACAGTATTCCTGCAAAAATTTAGATGTGGATGCTGCCACTTTCTGAAAAAAGGTATGAAGTGGTCCACAGTATTTTTTACAAGTCTGCTCTGTTTTACATTGGAAGGACAACTGCCCACCAACTTGCCTTTAAATAGAAGAGTGAAGGTGTGTAGCCTCAGTAAACAGCTGTACCAGACACAACAAAATGCCCTTTGATTTCTGTGTGTTTTCAGATATTCCAAGAAAGTGTAATGGAGTCAAATCAACTTCACCTTCTGTATCCAAGAAATCCCACAGTTGGTATAAGTCACATAAATTGAAGAGTTTGTGTGGTTATTTGACTTTCTGAATTAGTGCTGCTAATACTTATATGCACCTAATTTAGACCATGTTACAAGATCATTTAACAGTGAAATACAATTACTGGATGTTACTCTAGTATAACTTTTCCAGTAAAGGGTAGAAGATAGAATGGTAATGGAAAAAAGTTACCATTTCTTAATTTAAAGAAAGTAGCTCCAAATTTGTCTAATGTTTCTAATAGTGGAAAAGAAAAAAGGGCACTGTCAAGCTGTCACCTCTTGGGCTGTAACACAAGACCAGGTTATGATGTAAACTGTCTTGAGTAGATGAAATCTGTGAGAAAAGAGCTTTTTTTCAGCTCATCTTGTGCTGTCTTCAGACAGCATTGCATCTGAAGCTGTGCTGTAAAACAGAAGGAATCACAGCTACATACATATTTTCAGGATGGTTTTCACTAATACTAATTTCAACAGTAAGGGAGCTAATGATGAAGTGCTCAAATATGGATCAGAACTTCCCCATTCTTTTTAAAAAGGGGATGGAAAGGTTGGACTTCTTTTCAATGTGTCCTTGAGTTGATATTCCTGTCACATGGAACAAAGAGACAGGGAAGTTGCTGGTGTGAATGTTGTTCTGATTCTCTCTGAACGTTTATGTTGCAAAAGCTGGTAACATTATTTATGGTTCAAAAAGCTTGTTCTGAAGAAAAAAGCAGTTCTATCATTTCTATTTTGCCTTTTAAGTTTAGTTTTAAATTTTACTTCTTTGGAAAGACTGAGAAGTATTAAAAATAAAATAACTGCTTAACATAGGCTAGAACAAGAGGGCTGTTCTGTAATTAAGCCTGCTGAATTTGTATTCATTCACACTAATCTAATTATTACTTTCTTTGAATGCTCTGCTGTGAGTCAAAATAAGCTAGTACTGGATTTGAGAACCACAGAATGAGAAAAGTAAGCAAAAACTGCAAAGAGATTTTTCTGCATCTTTTGGGTTTTTGAGACTATAGCAAACTTTGTGTAGAGAAATAACACTGCAAATGAATTCAAGAACGTTGCATGGTTCTGCTTTTCAGCATGCTTTCCATTGATTAATAATGGCAGATTAACCTGTGCTGTGCTAGTGCTTTCTGATGTGAAGGAGTGGTGGAACCTCAGTCCATTTGTATCTGCAAGGACCAGCAAGACCACAAGCTAAAGAAACTGAAACTGAAACTTTGCAACTCCATGGCATCATTTTAAAATGAGACACGATATTGTGTGGATTAAATGATTTTGCATCTGTAAAGGCATAGGAACCAGTTGCTTCATTTCCAAAAGGAACTAATGCCCATTTACAGCTGCCATTCTGAAAAATGTACTCAGATTTGTAGTCTTGTGCTTGAAACAGTTATGCTTCTTGGCAACTAGCACATGCAGAAATGTAAAAGTAGAGTAAGATATGTTCTTATTTGATTACTTTAAGTAGCCATTCTTCTTTGGATCACACAGTGTGGAAGTAGGTAGGGCAAGTCCTGGTCTGTTGGCTACAGTATTGGAAACTACAAAGGTTGCAGTGGAACATATATTCATGATTTTCAAATAAAAATAGATGTTGGGAGACTTCTAAATATATTTACCAGAGGAGCCCCAGGCAAATGCAAGATTTGTCCACTGAACCCAAATTTTGCATGCGTAGGGAGCAGTGGTGGAAACTAACATATTTTTAAGAAACCTTATTTCATTTTCATGTATTGTAAATTTTTAGTGAAATCTTTCTCACCTTACTGTTTATATCCACGGCTGATGTTGTCCATGCTTGTATATAACGGGACTTTTTCAAACCTGAACGTGCAGCCGCCTTTTCCAATTAGCATTTGATGTATGTTTTCACACATGCACGTATTGTGCTAGTGTCTAAACTAATTGCAGACTGAGAGGAAAGCATCTTTACTCCACAGAATCATTTTGTGGCACATACACAGAGCACACTTACATGTAATATCTGATGTCAACACTCTTCTGTCACTTTATTATATATATTTATAGAGAGAAATTGGTCTCTTAAAAATATCTAACACTTTAAATTACTTTTTGTTTTTGAATTGTTAAATATTAACAACTTAAAGATCTAATTTTGAATTTGGATTTGAGATGCTCAGGGGGAAAAAAAAGAAAAGAAAAAAATCCCCAACCAAACCACAAACTACTGTGAAACCTTGCTCTGATAACTAAGATAAATAGCTCTATTTAATAGAACTATTTGTTCTTATTCTGTGCTTTATGCTGCACTGGAGGAGACACTGTCTGTGGCCTGAGCATTTTGCAATGGTAAGGCTTGATCCTGCGTATCATAATGGTGATTGGTCACAGTTTGAGTAGAAGGGTAAAACTAACAAACAGAATAAGGGAGCTTGCTCTTGTGTAATTCAAAGTGTGGCTGGGCACTTCACTTAGAGCAGTGCCATAGCACAAGTAATACCACATAATGGAGAGCATAAATAAGCAACTCGTTTCCAATCCATGTTTTAAAAAATCTGCCCACGTAGGCATTGCCATTTTTACCGCAATGGGAAGGACAGGAGATGTGAGTTCAGATCTCTGCACTGTCTTGTCCTGTGTCTGTTGCTTTACCTTGCTGCAGCCCATGGCTAACAGGTGTTCAGGTTTAATTTGGAACCAAAAACATTTCACTCAATCCAATCTGCCACAGGATTTGCAGGATTAAGGCCTAAATGGATGAAGTGTCTAAAATGAAAGGACAGAGTACATTAGTACACAAAAGATGATTCGGTCTTCAAATGTACTTCTTTAGAATAATTCTATGTGGGCCTCTTACAAAGGGCTTTTTTTTCTATTTGGTGACAGAAAAGTTACATCCTCCCTCATCACTTGTAATACTAGCATGCCTGTTAAATTGCTGATGAGATGCTCACTGTAAAGTCACTTATGTTTTTATGCATTTATTATTGATTTTGGTGTATTGCAGTAATGTACCATTGAGGATGATCTGGAGTAGCATGGCAGCATGCAATGAACTGTAGAGCACATGGAAGACTTGAGACAGTTGTTTCAGTTTGGAGACTTGATAACAAAAGTTACGGGAGTTGCTAATAAAGGCTCTTTGCTTTGCAGTGCTGCAAGGAGGAGCACTGGATGGAGTCTACAGGCTGGTGCAGTTTCACATTCACTGGGGATCCTGTGATGGCCAGGGGTCTGAGCACACTGTGGATGGTGTGAAGTATGATGCAGAGGTAGGACATGCTTTACCTTCTCCAGTCTTCTTTGTATAATGAGGTGGGGTTTTTTTAAGTATTCCACCACAGTAGGACCTTCTCTACAGATCTTCATAGGAGGAGGTTACCATAGAAGATTTTGGTATGATGCCACTTTAGAACATACTGCTTGCAAGAACAGAGATTAGAATTGCAATACTTTTCTCAGCTACTTCACGTCAAAAAGAAGCAGAAAACCCCACATTAATAATACCTGTTTTTTCCCTGCTTGCTCAGTGACTCTTGGAAATTATGAAGAAACAGAATTGCAGCACCTCTGTACATACACATCCTCTTTTTCTGGCTTCAATTTTTAACATCAGAGGTATTTATAAAAGCAGCAGAATAATTTTGTGGCAGATATTTTCGTATTTTGGTAGCAAAGAATCAAGGGCAACTATGAAGAGGGCAGACTGCAAAGTGAGATCTTACAGGCACTCTTTGTGATACCCTTGAGACTCCAGATGTCCCTCGGAGCACTTAAGACTCCATTTTACAGTCTGACTACAGAAACTGAGTGACTTCAGTGCCTTGCATCCCACCTTTCCTTGTCCCCTGTTTAGAAATCTACCTCTGGGTGCTGTGACAGGCTTATAAAATATATTCATAAATACACATTTGTGGAACATATCTGTGATTTGCATTAACAGATAAATGAAATGGCCCCACAAATTCATTGGCTCTACTGCGTTTTCATGAGATTCAAGTAGCTTTTGTCTTACCTGAGAAACTTGAAATTGCCTTCTGTCTTACACAGTACCATGATTACTTGTTAAACTTGACTTGCAGATGTGGAGAAACAGCCTGGTGAACTTAAATTAGAAATAACTCAGAAATTAGAAAGAAAGTAACATCCTGGCTAACATGACCTGGAGACTTATTTCATATTCTTTTCCAAGTCTTTCCAGAAAAGGACAGGACTGTTTTTTTAAAGAAAACTTTCAAATTGTGAGTCAAATCTGTAGTTAATATGTCTTCTCTGCCTTTTCTGACACTGACACTGTATGTCAGTGTGGTAAGAACTCCAGGACATAGAGCATTAAAATACTAAATTGGAATCCTGCAAGCTGTAAGTGGGAAAAACTTAGGCTGAACATAACAGGAATTTCACTAGATGAAAAGCAGAATGATACAGCCACAGCTTGCGTTTAAAACTCATCTGGAAGTAGGACTGAGAAGCAAAATAAAATAAATTACAGAAATCTCTTTGAATAAATTAAACTTTAACGTAGATAAATAATTCAACAAATTCTTAACTGTACACAAAAGCTTTCAAACCTCAGCAGTAAAATACCATCTTGCTCTTAATAAATTACTTCCCTGCATCTTCATTTTTGAAGTATTCTGGATGGAATATCATCTTCACAGTGCTTCTTGTTTTCTTGCTCGTAGCTCCATATTGTTCACTGGAATGTAAAATATGGTAAATTTGCTGAAGCTGTGAAGCATCCTGATGGTTTAGCTGTGGTGGGCATCTTCATGAAGGTTTGTTAAACTTTTGTATGATTTGTCCAGTGTGTTCATTGTGTTGCCGGGGGGGAACCAAAGAGCAGGAAATGGAGAATAAGACAGCATTGTCATACTGCCTAAATCCGTAGCAAACTAGGTCGTGCTCCAAAGTCTTACCTTACTTTACCTGTAAAAGTTGTACACTAGCCATGAGCTATGACTGCCATCCATCACTGTTGCAGCCCTGTAGCAGCATTCTTGCCTTCATCAAGACAGTGATGCTACCATAACTCTTACCAGTGGAAGGTGATGTGCATAACTGACTAAGTTATATGTGTATGAATCTGCAGTGTGACCAGCCTAAATAACACTTGTTTTCCTTTTATTGTCTTTGTTAAATGGCCAGTGTTTTGTCTCAGCTGAATTGCCTTCACAGCTAGCTGGAGGACATGTCTGTGCTCCAGCAGTATGTAGTACTCCATCCTGGCCTCACTGAGGGTGACTATTTTATTAGGAGTGTGATTTCCATAAAAGAAGAACAGCTTAGGTCCAAAAATAAATCCACACACTGTAAATAAAAATAGCTTTATTCTGTCCAATGTCCTTGGCTGACCCGTTTGTGCTCACTGTCAACTGGCATGATTTTACAGAGACTGTTTTAGTCTCTTATGCTGTAGTACTCCTATTATGTAATGCAATGTGGCTGGAAAAAAGTTTCCTTAAGAACTGTAACAGAAAACTAAAGGTGTCGTGAGAATGCCTGGTGATTTTTATTTTTGTATGGTTTGTGTTGCAGGTGGGAAATGCCAAGCCTGAGATGCAGAAGGTTGTGGATGCTCTGAACTCCATACAAACCAAGGTAATGTTTTGTGTCTGCAGTGACTGATACCTATCACATCTGTGCTATGTTACCTTCTTTGGAAAGTAGATTTTTTTTTTACTTCTTCCCAGCCTACTGCATGTATGAAAGTAAAACAAACCTTCCTGCCATCAGCGCAGGCGCTCGTATAATCCTAAAAACAAAACAGATTGGAATGAAGTTGAGATAGAGAGCGGGGAGTAATAGAAACAGTGATCATTTCCTTTCTTTGTGACTAGATTTTTCTGTCTCTTAACTGTATTTAAACCTATAGGGTAGGATTCTTCTTCCTAATCTGAACTACTTTCCTAGGTTCCCTTTCTAGTCGGTGGTAACAGATGGAAAAGGCATTTACCTTATCTGTGCATCTGTGGCCTACATTTCCTTTTTCCAAGAGGGCATGCTTCTCTTGGCTATTTCTAGACAGGGTTCAGATAAACAGTTTGATCAGGATATATAATTTAAGGAAAAAAAGGCTTTCTGTATTTTAAATACTGTGTATAGTGTGTGTGTGATCTTAGTGCGCTGAGCAATGGGAAACTAAAAGAACTTAGTGGGTAATTAGGTACCTTCATACTGGGTAAAGGCCTGTACCAATGAGAAGTGTGGACAGGAAAGGTAAAAAAATGAGACTATGCTGTCATCTTTCTCATCAGGCTTCCTTTGAGGTAAATGGATATTGCTGTTTACTGCAATGGGCTCTTCAACAGGTCTCACAGGTTCTGTGTTTCCAGTGCAATCAGTGTATGTGGCATCTGAAATCTCACTGTTTTTTCAAGCAAGGTCAAATCTTATCTCTAAGACCAAGGAACATAAATGCAGCATCTGATATGAGAAACAATATCTTGAAAATCTTGTAAGGAATGTATTGCTTGAGAGTATTTAATCCCAAATGTACTATAGTTGGGATGCAGCACTTGATGCCAAATTCCATTTCTGCCTTCCTCCAAATACGGAGCTTTCCTAGGAGACTTCACTACTGCAGTCCCAGTGTGTGTTGTGGTCTCTTCCTGACATCAGCCCATCTGCTTACTTTATTGTAGGGAAAGCAAGCTTCCTTCACAAATTTTGACCCCACTGGACTCCTTCCTGCGTGCAGAGACTACTGGACATACCCTGGCTCACTGACCACTCCACCACTGCTTGAATGTGTGATCTGGCACGTTCTGAAGGAGCCCATCACTGTGAGCCCTGAGCAGGTAGGTTTCCCATGGATGGTGCCAGTAGATGTGTACTGGAGTTACACCGATGGCTTCAGTTCAGCCCACCAGGTGATCTGTGAAGTGGCAGTGTTACTACAGAGCTGTGCAGGGTATTAGCTAGCATCACATGTCAGAAATACCTATCTGAAGTGGTAATCCTCTTCTGACAGGATACTGCTTCTGTCTGTGGATGTAGAGTTTGCTGGAGAATGTAAGGCTGTCCTCTATTTGGGTACTCTAGGGAAGATAGGGGAGGGAAGTTTAAAGAATTGTATCAGATATTTTCCGGATACATGGTTAGAGCTGTCATGTGGTAAAAATTCAGAAAATTGAGGCATGCATGAAAGGACCATTTGCATATGCAGAGTTAGTCTAGCATGTATTGTGAGCATCAGCAGGTTTGCTGTATATGCAATCACCTCTCTGAGTGTACTTGCCCTGAAAAGGCCAGGTTTACCAAGCACCTGGGGAGCACGTGTGCTGCATCCACAGGCTCACATGTAGAGCTGTAGTTGGTCCATTGATTTTTCAGCATTTCCAGGACACAGAGCTCTTTTTGCAAGTTCTCTTTGTCACAGAACAGACTGGGAAATCCTATGCAGTATTGTGATGATGCTGACAAAGCTCCCATTGTTTGGAAGAAGCAAAACTTGCAGATTCCAGAAGTCTGCTGCCTAAGAAAATACTTTGTTGACCAGCCTGAAAAGGATAGTCTTCCTAGTAGGAAGAAGCTTGTGCAGATTAAATCCCTCTTGGCCCTAGCTTTCTGTGCCATCCATTAATGAAATTACATATAGGCAAGTTTCCATTCTTGGGTTCAGATCTGTGTGCTTGAGAGCTATAAATAGATTCTAGAGCCTATAAATACAAACTAGCCCTGAAGGGCTTTAGTTTAACCTTCAAATTCTTAAGTCTCTGTTATTGATGACAGAGATGCTAACAATCTGCACCTAATTCTAGGGGGTTTATTCAGCTGATGTGAAAGAAAATGCAACTGAGCTGTTGTGGAACTTAACATAATAAAAGATAGAATACGTGATGAGGAAGAACTATTGGAAGTAAGAACTATAGCAGTGGTTGATTGCCATTAGTAAACTGCAAGGGAGCACTAATGTTGACACTATTTACTTACTTCAGACTATTCCTATTGCTGTTGATAATTCCAAGTTTGCAAATACAGTTTTATCATAAGGCAGGAGCACACTCACCAAAATAGTGGGTTTTTTCTACTATACCTACTTCAACCACCTACAAGTGGTAAAAGACGCCACTGTTTCTCCCCCACTCATCCCTCCCTATTACTGTCAACATTTCCACACTGTCTGGCAGTTTGCCTTTTCATTCCCAAACTGATCAAAACAAGAAACCATATATCAGAGTACTGATGCAAGGTTTAAGATGGATAGGTTTTCCAAAGATAGAAGCTGGATATAACAGCAGGGTGTAGCAGGCCTGTTATCATTTGTTGTAGTGGCACAGCAGTTCCTGGCAGAGGTTGAGCTCTGAACTTTGTTGTGGTTGGTCCTGAAGGTAAAGTCCACGGGAGACAGGTCACTGCTGAGGGCATTTTTCCTTGAATGAGGAAAAACCTGGTTTAGAACTTAACTTGTAGGAAATCCTATGTCCCACCTACATATATTTATCAGCACTTCCACCTGTCTGTGTGAGATCATGTTTGGGGTGGGTTATTATTTTGGCACCATCTTTTTATGGGTTTTGGAGATGCCTATTTAGACATAAAAGTGCTTTTGTTACATCAGATTGTGCAAACACCAATTGTACTTCAAGAACAAGTACCACAACTATACAGTATGCTCCTATTGATGTGAAGCAGTTTTCCCCTCTCACAGCATTTGAAAATCAGGATAACTTGAATTTATTCAACAGCTTTATTTTGACCCGAGGGTAAAGCCTTTTTAAATTATTATTCAAGTGGACTAAAAAAAAAAAGAGCCAAATCTGTACAACTTTCAGAGGATTCTGAAAAGATTTCAATTCAGATCTGGATCAAGGACAAACAACTCTTTGCTTGTGGAGTTCAGAAAATGTGTGCCTATGTCCTTGTTTTCTGTGCTTTCATAGTTGTTCTTGCAAGGATATTTTGTGGACAGGAGAGCCTGTATTGAGCAGGAAATGGTGTGGATGAAATACAGACACGTGGGTGCTGATGCCATCTCTAGACTGCTGGTCCTGGCAAAACTTTCGAGTTGGAGCTCTGGTTCAGGCCAAGATGTGTAGGTACAAATAGTCCTGCTGAAGTGAGAGGATGCATTTGAGGATATTTGTGCCTTTTTCCACAGATGTGCAAACTCCGTGGCCTTTGCTTCAATGCTGAGAATGAGCCTGTGTGCCATATGGTGGACAACTGGCGCCCGTGTCAGCCTTTGAAGAGCAGAGAAGTCAGAGCCTCCTTCCAGTAACCTCAGTGCTGAGAGTGTTAGGAATTGCTGTGTTTGTGAGGAGCCCCTTTTGCTAAGCCCAAATCAAACTTTGCCATGCGTGCCCAGGCAACTTCTTGTCTCCCAGATCCGTTCTTTCTTTTGCTCTGCATCTGAAATGCCATCTGATGAAATGTGAAAGGCTCTTGGCCAAATGGGAAAGGGTTCTTAAGGTGTGGGGTTGGGGGAGGCAGGGGGTGGGTGGCTGTGTGCATTTTGGTGACTATTTCTGCGACTGACACTTTGGTATAACAGGATGTTGGCTACTTGGGAGAGGATATGGTGGTAGCGAAATAAGCCATTTTAAGAAACCTCATCCACTGATGTGATAGTACACGTAACTAACGATAACTTGAAGCTTTGTAAGAAGCACAGGACTACAGAATCTAGCTATTATTTAGAAAAAAAAGTATTTTGAGAAAGCTAAGCAAAATGAATATTTAGAATTAGACTTCTTAGATTTTAAGAAACTGACATGTAAATATTTTTGAGACTGTTTTGCATTTTTACCCATGCTGTCAACAACTTTAGTTATGTCTTACTGGTAGTGCTGGGTTTTTTAATTGAAAATGTTCTAAATTAAATGTTATCTTTAAAAGTTATTACCATAGAAATAATACAAAATATCTTTTCATTGAAATAATATATGTTCTAATTTAAAAAGGAAAATAATATTGTATTTTAGATAACTTCTCTAATAAATCTATACTTCTATTTTTGCTCCCCTGCTGTTATTTTAATTCCGGTAAGGAGTAACTAATCTGTTCACTAATCTGTTCTGCACACATATTAAACATGATTACTAAACATATACATTGGGAATCAGCTTCAGTGATACTGAACATGAATGCAAGACTATATGCATATGTTAAGAAATTTTCATTAAGTAATTATCTTCTCTGTGATAGCAGAATGAAGTGTTAATTTTGAGCAATCACTACAAATTATCATCAAAGTTGAATGTATAATGAAAGGTGCCCCCACAAAACTTTTGAAGCAAATTATACTGAAGAATGGGCTCATTAGGTTCTGGTCCTAGTTTTTAAGTTAATTTATTATGAGTTTGCTACTCCATCAGGAATCACTTTGTAATTTATAAGGTATCAGTTGGGCAGGCTATGTTCTGAAGCACCTGGTCCTTGAAATGTGTGAGATGGAGTAGAAGCCATCTCAAAATGCATGCAGAGATCTTCAGAAATCTCTGTCAAATCTCAACCTTTGAAAAGCTTCCATATTTAAAATGCCCTCCCTCCAACCCTACACCAAAAAAAACCCCAAAACCAAAAACCAGGAAAACCAAATGTTATTTTGACACAGGTCGGTTGTTCTAAGTTCAATTTTTTTTTTTTTCATGGAGCTACAAAGGTACTTTTCTCTTGCTACAACAACTATGCTGTCAAATTCATGTTGAGTGGTTTCAGTACCTTTCTGACTCTGAGCATCACCCACCCTCAGGCGTGAGTTGCAGTGCTTTGGAAGAATGCATAGCAGAGAGGTTACACCTCTATAATGGGAATTACAGATCCAATTCATTGTGGCTTAAAGCTGCTGAAGCAAGGTACGAGGAAATACAGAATTACAGGGTGGCTGAGGTTGGATGAGATCTCTGGGGGTCACCTGCTCCACTGCTTCTGCTGAAGCTGGGCCACCAAGTGTGTTGCCCAGGACCATGCCAAAACAGCATCTGAATATCCCTAAGGATGATTTAAAAAATTACTCCTAAACTTAATAAAATATAAGAGCCCTGGATTTTAAAACTCTAAACCTGTACCTTGACAACTCTGATACCCTGAATACTAGGCAGTAAGACTTCCTGAGGAGTGATAATCTCATTGGTACCTGAACAACTTAAAAATTATCCAGGCTGGTACATGACAGAGAATGTGAACTAATGGCTAAGTTGAAAACCTGGAAACACCTCTGAGGTTCTAGCCACTGCTGCAGTAAAAAGTTTCATATTTTATATTCCATCACACTTCAAGGTTGCTCCATAAATAATAACTAACAGCAGAGACAAGCAACATCAGCCATATATTTATCATCTTATTTGTGTGAGTCTGTTTACCTGGAATGTTGCCAGTGCCATATGTTTGCTTTTGCTGAGGATAAAGTACTTCTGCATTCAGCCAGACAGTGCAAGCTGGTGTTCTAGGTCACATATATGGTGTACAGGAAGAGCCTGTGGTGTGTCTTACCTGTGTGGTCTACCCAGGAATACCGGTCTTTTTCTTCTTGTTTCTGTAAGTAAGCCAAATTACAGAAGCACACCTCAAAATCCTCACAAAAAAACCGTTTCCAGCCCCTCTCCAGCATAAAATGA